>JARQOD010000005.1:467584279-467646371 GCA_033576555.1 Oophaga sylvatica
GTAGGATTTCTTTTTGTTTTTTTAATAGCACACATGCATACAAGGATAGGGGACAAGGAGCCATGCATACAAGGACAGGGATGAGGGGACAATGCATACCCGCATATACTCGCGTCAATAAGCTTATCCAGTTTTTTTTTTTTTGCAAAAATAGGTGCCTCGGCTTATACTTGGGTCAGCTTATACTCGAGTAGTATTTGTGTGGGGACACACGGGACAGTAACATGTGAAGGGAATCAAGGCCAGTATAATTGTGTGTGGGGAATCAGGGGGCATTACTATAAATAGGGGAGGCTCAGAGGAGAGTATTACTATATGTGGGGAATTCAACTCATTATTACTTTTGTTAAGGCACTCAGGACATTATTAATTGCTAAGGGGAAACTCAGAACATTATTACTTTTTAGGAGCAATAATCAATGGGCTCTAAGAGGCATTATTACATTATAGGGACACTCAGGGTATTGTAACTGGAAGAAGGAGTACGCAGAAGGCATTAATGATTTCTGGAGGGGGAAAACCTGGCAATTTGTTAGAGCACTCACAGGGGGCATTCATATTTTCTAGGGAGCATTTTCACCATCAAGAATAGAGGGTACTAAGAGGTTGTTTTATTATATTATATTTATTATATTATATTATTCGCCATAACGATGGGCATTTTTATTATGCAGGACACTAAGGATTACTGTTACGGTGTACAATAATAAGGACAAATATGGCAGCAGCTGGGGCAACAGCAGGGTATGAACTTTGTGCAAGTTGGAAATCACAGAGGATGGTACTGGAAATGTGGGAAACCTTTAAATCCCAAAGTATCTGCTTTTGTGACACAAATCTATTTTCAATAAGAAAACTCATTAATTTGAAGTCTATTGTCTGGACCAATCAGCCCTAGTTATGGCAAATAAGTAAATCAGATGCATTGTAAGATTTTACATCAGGTTGTAGATCTCTAGGACCAACCATTCTCTAAATTTTCACACAAAAGCAATTTAACTAAAATTTCTTTCGAATACCACTACATTCCCTGACAGAAGTTATGTCGCTTATCCGTGTGATGTAAATAAAAGCTTATAACCGGACGTTAAATTCATCCATTGGTTTTATAAATTATTCTTTTGAAAGCTGATACCCTCTGAAATGTAGGTTAGGTGAAGAAAATAAACTGGCATCAATGCAGAAATATTGATTATTTAATGGACACAGAATGGTCAAATTTTGGCAAGGAAAAACGTTTTGTCGCTGCTCATATAATGCACCCAATCCTAGTTTACATCCTCACCTGTGCTCAGTAAATGATCGGTTAATTAGTGGGTGTGTATAAAAAGAAACCCAGCACCCCAGACCTTCACTTGAACTGCAACTTGAGCTCTGACAACATGCCAAAAATCCACCCTGCGACCTAAGCCTGGATTATCAAAAGGCTGAAGACCAGATCCACTGCAGAGGTGGCTGGCACCTTTAATGTTTCTCAGCGTCAAGTACAAAGAATTTAAAAAAAAAAAAAAAAAAAAGATTTGAATAGACTGGAGATGTGTTTGACAAGCCCAGGTCCGGCAGACCCCGCAAGAAAATTGCTCAGGAGTAACGTTTGTTGGTTAGAAAATCCAAAGCGAGCCCCTCTTCCACGGCAACAGAGCTCTAACAGGCCTGGTCACCTCAAGTCCCTGTGTCAACTAGAACAATTTGCAGGATTCTGTCTCAAAATGGCCTCCATGGTCGAATCAGTGCCCTGAAGCCAGCACTAAATAAAAGGCAAATAAAAAAACGGTGTGGCATTTGCAAAGTCCCACAGCCTGCTAAACAGATGGACGCTGGAAAAGTGGCAGAAGGTGGATTTCTCTGATTAATCTTCAGTAGAATTACACCACAGCCGCAGCAAATACTGCAGGAGACCTATTGGAGCCCGTATGGATCCAAAATACACCCAGAAAACAGTTAAATCTGGTGGTGGAAAGATCATGGTCTGGGGGTGTGCAAAACATTTGCAAGGTCGAAGGCAATATCAATAGCCTAAAATATCAAGAAGTATTAGCTACCTCTTACATTCCAAATCATAAAAGGGGTCAAATTTTGCAGCAGGATGGTGCTCCATCTCATACATCCATCTCCACAACAAAGTTCCTCCAGGCAAAAAAGATCAAGGTGCTCAATGACTGGCCAGCCCAGTCACCATACATGAACATCATTGAGCATGTTTGGGGTAGAATGAAAGAGGAAGCTTGGAAGACAAAACCAAAGAATCTAGATGAACTCTGGGAGGCATGTAAGACTGCATTCTTTGCTATTCCTGATGACTTCATTAATAAATTGTATGAATCATTGTTGAACCGCATGGATGCAGTCCTTCAAGCTCATGGAAGTCACACAAAATATTAAATATGACTAATAGCACCACAACTTCATTCACCAATGTTATGCAACATATATTTGTATTTTAAGTTATTTGTTTGAATATCACATTACTTTCTGTGGGCGACAAAACTTTTGTCTTGCCAAAATCTGACCATTCTGTGTCCATTAAATGATCAATATTTCTGCATTGATGCCAATTTATTTTCTTAACCTAAACCACATTTAGGAGGGTTTCAGCTTTCAAAAGAATAATTTATACAATTATAAGCTTTTATTTACATAACATGGATAAGCGACATAACTTCTGTCAGGGAGTGTAGAGAGGTGTAAAATTTCTGTGGATATGATGATGACTTCATATCAGTCATATCAGCATATCAGAATGCTGTAGATAAGCCCCTAATGGCGGTGGCAGCACCTTATATCGAGAAATGAGGTGACAGGTTCTCTTTAAACAAAAATAGACCCGTACTGATCCAGATGATTCTACTAGTATACAAGGATTTGATCTCTTATTTTTATGATCAGATGCACTATGGCTCATTTATACCTGTAAATTATGACTAGACCGGCATTAGAATGACTTTTTTCCTTACCAGGTATATGTATAACTGGGCATCCAGAGAAGTACTGTGAAAAGAGCTCTGCATTCACTGTGGCGCTCATGAGCAAAACTTTTAGGTCTGGTCTCTTGATCATGACATCTTTCAAAACCAAAAGCAGAAAGTCACTGGATAAAAGAAAATGAAAAGATAGATACGATCACAGCTTCATAAGGGAAAAAAAAAGCAAAATGTAAAACTTCTTAAAAGGGAATCTGTTACCAGTTTTGTGAACATAGAAGTTAAAAATATCACATTGTTCAGTGCCAGCGCTGCATTCCCTAAATCCTTATATAACCCAACTCCCCTTGTATAAGCCTTAAAGACCATTTTAATTTCTCCTGCGCTGTATCGTAATCTTATCGGTCCGGTCACTGTGGCTTAAGGCCTCTCTACCCTTCCCCCCCGCTGCTGCCGACCATCCTCCTCCTCCTTTCTGTGGATGAAGCCTCCTACATCATTCATATTGCCATGCGACATCCCGAGTCTAGCGCAATATTGCTCAACTGTAGGCATGGCAAAGCCGAAAAGTGGATGTGCACATGCGCCGCACACTTTACAGCTCATTTACCGGAACTACTTCCATGTACCGAAAATGTTTACCGGCGCATGCGCATTTCTGTTCTTTGACTTTTCCCACAGTTGGGTAAGTATACTGCGCAGGCGTGATATTTCACAGCGATGTGGGATAACGCAGGAGGAGTCATCCATGTCCAGCAGTCAAGGACGGCGAGCAGCAGCCGGGGGAGAGATGGAGAGGTACGAAGCAACAACCATTGGACCAGACCAAGACGATTACCATACAGTGTGGGAGAAATTAAAAGGGTTTTTTGGGGGTACACAGGGTGAGTCAGGAGGTTATTTAAGGATTTAGGGAATGCAGTGCAGACACTGAATAAGGTGATATTTTTAGCTGCTATGTCACAAATTGGTGAGAGGTTTACTTTAATAATGACAAAGGGAAAGAGGTTGGTTATCCCCGATGCAGTGACTAGTCTGTAACCCTACCTTTCTTCTGTCCTCTCATGTACTTCATCCACAATCACGTGAGTCACACTATGCAAAGCAATGTCGCCTTCAAGCTGCCTCAACAGGACTCCAGCTGTGCAATACAGAAGTCTGGTGGCAGAAGACTGCAAACAGAAGGAAAAAGGGAATTAGACCTACAGATCATTCGGATTCCAGACGTCCCTCAGGACAGCACACCAGGAGATAGTCCTTCCTTGGCCCTATGATGGGTCAGGATCACAGAAGTTGAAAGGCCCCTTTCCACCTACACCCTCCAGTGTTTTTCAAAGTACTAAAGGAAGGATGGATGAAAAATTGTTTATATGAGCGACTAGAAACTCATATGTAAGATAAACACTTTAAACGGGCTCAGCTCGAACCATGGTGACTTCATGAATGAACGATCTGCGGGAAGATCGATCTTATGCAAGCCTAAAGATAAGGGAGGAGAAACAAGGGTGCTGTCCTGAGGGACTTCTGGGAACCGGATCACCAGCAAGGAGCTGAAAAATAAGGAAATATAGTCTTGGCCGAAACATCCCCTGCAATTACCAACGCCGGGGACATCATCAGCGCACCTGATAGCGAAGCGAGGATCATCACTCCTGTGGTGCTGATGTTAACGACATGGAGTATGGACTCTGGAATTGATGAAAGTGGCCTAAATAAATCCCCCTACCATTGGTTTTGTTTCATGAAGAAAAATCAAACTGATTTGTTATATCCACATCTGGCTCCCAACACAGGACCTGGGTAACACTCAATGCTGGTAGGAAGAACCCTTTCCCACAACATATGGACTCCATTTGATACCACCTCTATACAAGTGCTCTGCCACCTGAAGCTGTACTGTTGAGTCACAAACAAAACTACAAAGTGCCTTCTTTACAGGTTATGGGACTAGAATCTGTTGACAGGATGGCAATCAAGGAAACTAATCAAATTGCCAAATGTGGAGTCGGGAAGGATCCCCCCCCCGCCAACATGAAAAAGTTAGCATCTACCCCATGGAAATTTTTCCGGAACAGTAGTATGTTTTGTTATGGGATGAACTCGATAGACATATGTCTCTTCAATCATAACTATTAAAGAGAGACCTGACTTTAGCCATTAAGGGCAAAGTCTGAAAACTTTTGACTAGACAGTAGCTGAACTGAGACTCCTGTTCTGAAACCGAAAAAATAACAGGTCTATCCAAGCACATTTGCTCCTTTGGCTAATCCAAGTTCCAGAAAATGAGGCAAAACCGAAGCTGAGGCTAGAGATACAAAGTGCAGAGTGTGAGATCGATGAAAGCACGAGGCATGAAGCCAGAGGCCCACCCTCATAGATATGAGGCCAAAGGACCGAAGCTAGAGGCAAGAGGCCGCAAGCCAGAGGCCCCAAAGAAAGAGGCACAAAACACAGAGGTGCCATGAGGAGCCACGAGGCACAGAGGTGCCATGAGGAGCCACGAGGCACAGAGGTGCCATGAGGAGCCACGAGGCACAGGGGTGCCATGAGGAGCCACGAGGCACAGGGGTGCCATGAGGAGCCACGAGGCACAGGGGTGCCATGAGGAGCCACGAGGCACAGGGTGCCATGAGGAGCCACGAGGCACAGAGGTGCCATGAGGAGCCACGAGGCACAGAGGTGCCATGAGGAGCCACGAGGCACAGAGGTGCCATGAGGAGCCACGAGGCACCATGAGGAGCCACGAGGCACAAAGGTGACATGAGGCACAAAGGGGTTAAAGGTACAGGCCTGGAGAAGCAGGCTAGAGCAATGCTTTGAGGTGCGAGAGACAAGACCAGACTCAAAATTACATTTAACAGTAATCCATCTGAATTCAGGATATACCTTCACATTACAATTGTCAGACTTTCCCCACCCGAAGAAGCCAATTAACGAGGTGCAGCTGAAGGGCAGCCTTCACAGAAATAATGTTCTGTATGAACTTCATGTTCTCTCTTACAGAACTGGAGTAGTTAGACTGATACAGGTCTGGTGGACAACAGTGAAACCATCAGAGCCACAAAATGAGGATAAACATGCTTGGCATAAGTCAAACTTTGAAGCCCACACTTCAGCACATGAGGCCCTTGGTCCAGCTTTGACATAAAGGTATGAGGCTACTATTAGCCCAGAGGCCTTGCCTTTCGATACAATACTGTGCTGCCTCCCCTTCACCTCCAAATATCATTAGAACTGGAAAGCGGGAGCTCCAAATCTACTGGCAGGCTGAATGACCTCTTGTTCAGCGAGGTGCCAGCCTCCGAACCCTGCTGCAGGACAAAGGTCGATCTTTGGCAAGCCTAGGTAGGTCCGTCAGGGTCTTATCTGCATTTATCTTGATAGTATCAAGTCATCGGGTTGCTGGTCTTCCACTTCGTCTTCTCCTTGAATTCTTTCAACAAGGATATCCTTCTCCAGCGATTGCTTTCTTTGTATGATGTGTCCAAAGAAGGCAAATTGTAGCTTGGTGATCCTTGCTTCAAGTGACATGTCTGGCTTGATTTGTTCTAAAATTGATTTATTCGTTCTTCTTGCCATCCATAGTATGGATAACATCCTTCTCCAGCTCCACATTTCAAAAGGAGTCAATTCTTCTGTCTTGTTTCTTTATCATCCAGGTTTTACATCCATATGTTACCACAGAAAAGACCAAACAATGTACGAGCCGTGTCTTCATCGCCAGCTAAATGTTTCTTGATTTGAAGACCTTGTCTAGTGACTTAATTGTTCATTTATTAATAGCTATAGTCTTAAGCCTCCGTCTCACACAGCGATCTCGCTAGCGAGATCGCTGCTGAGTCACTAGTTTTGTGACGCAACAGCGATCTCCCCTGCGATATCGCTGTGTGTGACATTCAGCGACGATCAGCCCCCTGCTGGGTATCGCTGATCGTCGCTGAATGTCCTGGACATTTTTTTGATCGCTGGTCTCCCGCTGGCCAGCACGCATTGCTGCGTGTGACAGGCGGGAGACCAGCGATCCGCTGGTAACCAAGGTACACAGCGGGTTTCTAGGCGCGGGGCTGTGCCTGGAAACCCGACGTGTACCTTGGTTACCAGCTCCCTGCATCAGGGCGCTGGTATCCAACGTACACTGCGGGTAACTAAGCGACGTTACCCGCAGTGTCGCTGTCCTGATCGCTGCCTGAGCTGCCTGTTTGGCAGCTCAGCAGCGATCATGTAGCGACACACCAGCGATCCTGATCGTTGTCGGGATCGCTGGTGTATCGCTATGTGAGACCCGGGCTTTATTGATTTCCGGAGTTGTTGCTACATCTTGAGCGATCATTGATCCAAGTAGGTGCCTACTAAACCTACCATATGATCAGCATACTTACAGATAGGTATGGAGATGTATGCATGCCTCAAAAATACAGCAGGGAACCAGCAGATAAAACTAATATTGAGAAAGTGGGAAGTCTGGCGTGAAGTGGATCACCAAAAACACCACCCACAACAAATAATGAAATAGAGGATATTCAGATCTGAATTATAAAGGCAACCACTGGCCTATTCGTTATTTACCAGATACTGAGAAGAAATAGGTGTTGAAAAAGTTAACACATAGAGGTTCATTAGGCATGTTCAGGTGTCCCCCACAAGCCACCACCACTCCCAAGTCTTTTCCTCGATTCTTAATTTTAGTGTTGTGCCTAGCTGTGCTTATGACGTTTTGGGTTTTCATAATTTTATTATGTAATAAAAAAGTGATTGATTCTTTTTGTACTATATACTTTCTCAAGTATCCAAATGTCCTGTAACTTTTAGTTAATGCAGTTGATTAAGATTTTTTTTTAAAGAACTTTAATTTTTCTATATTAAGCTTGCCAAATATAGTGGGGTAAAGCTACAGGTTAGTGATACAATATGAAGAAGCCCGGCCGAAACAAGGTTGACATCCCAGTGATGGAAGGATGAGGCCTCACGTGAACAAGGCAGAAACTTTGCACCTGAAGAAACTAAGTGCCAATTCCGACTCCAGACCTAACTGCAAAAGGAGAGAAGCACCTGCAAGTAGAAGGAAATTGGGGCAATGTTGCCGATTTCGCACCAACTAAAATAGTTCTTCCAAGTGTGATGGTAGATACGCAACGAGAAAGGCTCTCTGTATCGCAACTTTAACAGTCATACTGTTAAATTGAGAGACTGTGAATTCTGATGGAAGAGTGGACCCTGGGAAAGAAGATGTGGATGCTCCAGAAGAGCCCAAGGGACATCTAATAGGAGGTTGCCACATCTGCATCGTAGGATCTTCAAGGCCATTCCGGTAGATTGACATCTGGAGTGCCCACCAAATACAGATCTGACTTTAGACTTCCGGATGAAGCGACCACTCCTGCGGATAATCACTCGTGGCTTAAAAAAATCTGAAGTTCAATTATCCACACTGGGTATGTGGATTCCTGAGATCAATGGCACTGTGTTTTCCGACCAATCCAAGATCTTTGCAACCTCTGCCATGGCTATCGAGTACAATCCTGATGGTTGATATATGCCACTACGGTAGCATTGTCCGATGAATGCCGAATGGGTAGAGCTGTAAGCAGGGGCTGCCATTGAAAAAGTTACCATCGGATGGCTCGGAGCAACTGTAAGTTGATTGGGAGAAGGCTCTCCAGTCTCTTCTATGAACCCTGAACGGAGAACTGAATAAAGACTGCTCCCAATCCGAAAAGACAGAAGTCCGTTGTCAGAATCTGCCAATGATTAGAGTGGACAGAGCGACCCTGTTAGAACAGGGCAATGTTAACCATAATCCAAGAGACTGACGGATGTGGAATGGTAGGTGGACAGGCCGATCCAGAGAGTGGACTAACCTGTCCCAACAAAACAGAAGGGCATTCTGCATGAGTCTGAAATGAAACTGAGCAAAAGGAACTACCTCGAAAGCCACCACCATCTTCTCTTGGATGTTCATGCAGAGACAGAGTGGACTCTTCACTGGTCACCTCGAGTCCCGGATGACTGATTTTGCCCTGTTGAGAATCCACCTGAAGTGAGACAAGGTGCCCAAGAGAAGATGTAGACTCTCCAAATTCTCCGAGTAAGAAGGAGCCTTGATGAGAATGTTGTCAGAGTAACAAATCATCACAATCCCTCTGGTCTGGCTGGATGCTGACGGGAAGAGCCACAAATTGAAAATCATCCTGGTTGTGGAAAAATCTTTGGTGTGCCGGGAAGATAGGAATGTGAAGTTAAGCATCCTAAATGTCCACTGGAGGCAAAAAATCCAGGGATTCTATTGAGGTGAAGTAGAGAACACACTGAAATGGCACAGTTGGACCTTCTAGTTTAATAGCCTTAGGTCAAGATTGGGCCGCACTGAAGCTTTCTTCTTGGGTATGATGAACAGATTAGAGTAGAAACCATTGTATCTTTACAGAGGCAGGGCTAGTTTAATAACTCCTGCCCAACAAAGACGATATTGCAGAAACTGGTTCTTTTGGCGATTATCATGTGGTGACAAGATCTGTGTAGTCGCCAAGATGGTGTGTGCTTGAAAAATAGTCCATTTTCCCTAGTCTTTCCTGGGGAGCCCAAGTGCTGTCCTAGAGGTTGGGACCACCAATTAGCGAAAAAGTATGGAACTGATGAGTTCAGTGTCTCCGAAATGGGCAGCTGAGCTATAACGTACTCCTGCCGCCAGTGAAATGAGGAATAATCATGTGCAACATGGTCCAGAACAGGTGATCACCTTAAATAGAAATGCCTGTAAGGGATCTTTTGGAAGAGAGATTCATATTCCACACTCTGAGCCATAGTATGTGGCGGATAACAACAATATTGCTTGGTGCCTGAGCCACGCAGCCGCTACTACAGAAACTTTCCAGCCTGAGCGATTTGGTAGCCTATATCCACTCATTCCGCCCAGCTACAGGTGTATAGCCCCGGCTTTATTACTCTCAAACTGAAGTGGCACCAAAAGTTGGGCATAGGGCACAGCCTGCATCTTCAAACGCTGACTTGGCCATGGACTTAATACGTTTGAATTTAGGGTTTTTCAGTGCCGCTACCTTCGTAAGAGGGAGTTTGGTAGTTTTAGACAAACAAGACTCTGGAGTGTCAACCACTGAAGGAGAGGACCAGGTCATCACCAGCTCTACTGGCAAAGGATACAAAATCTCCATGCATCTCTGTCTGTAAAACAGTCCGTCTGGGTGCTCATATCACTTATACATTACCAACATAAACTTCTCATGATTATAAAAAGATTTAGCTATACATTTAACCCTTCTAAAGAATCGTGACTCAGTGAAATGAGAGGGATCTGCTTCACTGACCTTTAGAGATTGCAAAGCAGGGGAGAAGAGGAGTGAAGTTGAGGGATGTTAGCCAGAGTGAAAAGCCAAAAAGTGCATGGCAAAGAGGGAAATGCTGGGTGCCTTCTAGGACCCCCATGCTGCAAATGCTAAAAAAACGACCGCAGTAGTACCATACAATCACATCTTCTACTTTGCGCACTTGCACCACACTATGGAGGATGGGCAGTAATCAAAAGGCAAAGGACTATCTACCTGATCGCTGATTGCATCAAGGCATATGGTCCTTACATACTGAAGAGAAAGGATACACTCTTCGTTGCTCCGTGGAGTGAAACAGAGATGCATCAGTCCACTCTGTTACCCATCCTATGAAACATTTGGGTCACAGTCTACATAGTCTCCACTGGGGAGGAGCCAACTTTTTTTATTAAGATGTATGGTTAGTGTCAGCCTACAGGTGGCAGTAGACTTCACCCATGGTTTCTGTGCTCCCCAATGAAGCAACCAAAAAGTCTTAGTTACTTACCGTTAACGGTATTTTTCGAAGTCCATGACAGCACTACAGAGAGAGGGGATCCGCCCCTTAGGAACAGGAAATCTACAGATACAAAAAGGGCGGCACCTCTCCCACGCATCAGTTGGATTACAGAGCATAAGAGGACTACCAAGGTTAAATGGTATACAGCAAAAAATTTATGCATCACACAGTAACATTAATCAATTGTTTATTACATGTGGACTACATAAGAGGAAGAAGTGCACATAGAACACGGGTGGGAATGTAAGGGTGCTGTCATGGACTTCGAAAAATACCGTTAACGGTAAGTAACTAAGACTTTATTCGAACGTCCATGACAGCACTACAGAGAGAATTACAGAGAGTCATAACTACTTAGGGAGGGACTACAGCCTGCAGCACCCTTAGTCCGAAAGAAAGGTCTGAGGAAGCACCCAAGTCTAACCTATAATGAGTGTAAAACGTGTGTGGAGAAGACCACGTAGCTGCCTTACATATCTGGTCAATGGAGACTTCTGCCCTCTCTGCCCATGAAGTCGCCACAGCTCAGGTGGAATGCGCCCTTAGCCTCTCAGGTGTCGGCTTGCCCCTCGAGGTGTATGCCAGAGAAATTGCTTCCCTAATCCATCTGGCCAATGAGCTTTTTGTTATTCTACGGCCTTTGTTAATTCCCTGAAAAGAGACAAACAATGCATTGTCCCTTTTCCAGGGATCAGTGACTGCCAAATATTGCAGGAGACATCTTCTAACATCTAGAGTATGGAGTTTTATCTCTTTTTGATTAGATGGATTAGGGATGAACGAAGGGAGAACAATTTCCTGTGTTCTGTGGAAAGCGGAAGACACCTTAGGTAGGTATGCCGGATCAGGTCTAAGTATTATTCTGTCATTCAGGACCCAAGTGTAAGGAGACAGTCTAGATAGTGCCTGGATGTCACTTACCCTCCTAGCCGAAGTTAATGCTACTAGGAATGCGGTTTTAAGGGAAAGAATTTTTATTGATGCTGCTGATATAGGTTCAAAAGGGGGCTCTGTTAAAGCAGTGAGAACAAGGTTCAAATCCCATGGCATGATTCTGTTCCTCACTATGGGTCTCGACCTACCCGCAGCTTTAATGAATCTACTGACCCAGTAATTATTGGCGATGTTGCAACTGAAGAGTGCCCCCAAAGCTGAAACTTGCACCTTAAGGGTGCTTGTGGAGAGACCTAAGTCCAGACCCTTTTGTAGGAATTCTAGAATCTGGGTTATCGGTGTTGGGTCCCCTGCTACCACCCCCGAGCTCTGGAGAAATTTTTTCCAAGTCCTAGCGTAGATTCTAGTTGTAACCTCTTTTCTGCTCTTAAGGAGAGTATTAATTACATTAGCAGAAAACCCCTTATCTCTCAGCAGCGACCGTTCAAAATCCACGCCGTCAGGTGGAGGCCCGCTACTCGAGGATGGTAGACTGGACCCTGGGAGAGCAGATCGGGAATATCCGGCAGGACCCACGGGTCGGCTATCGACATGTTCCTGAGACATGAAAACCATGCCCTCCTGGGCCAGAAGGGAGCGACTACTATTACCCTCGCCCTGTCTTTCCTGACCTTCCTCAATACTAGGGGGAGTAAGGACAAGGGAGGGAAGGCGTATGCTAGATTGAAATCCCACTTTAATAGAAGAGCGTCCACGGCCAGAGGGCATTCTTTGAGATTCAGAGAGCAGAACCGTCTCACTTTCCTGTTGCTTTTGGTAGCAAAGAGATCTATCTCCGGTTGACCCCATTTCTGCACAATCAGGTCGAAGATGGAAGTCTTTAACGACCACTCTCCTTGACTCAGGAGATTGCGGCTTAAGAAGTCCGCCTTGGTATTTTCTTCTCCCCTTATATGTAGAGCCGTTAGAGAAAGAAAGTGTCGTTCTGCTATCTGGAGTAGGCGCCTTGCCACTTCCATGAGAGGACCGGAACAAGTACCACCCTGGTGGTTGACGTAAGCGACTGACACGATTGTCGGAGAGCACTCGAACGTGGTGACCCTGTAGATAGACAAGGAGCTTTTTAATCGCTAGCTCTACCGCCGTTAACTCCTCCATATTAGAAGACATTTGAATTTGATCCAGCTCCCATAAGCCCTGAACCATAACGTCCCCCATATGAGCCCCCCACCCAGAGGGGCTTGCATCTGTCGTGACTATCCGGGATATTTCATATTCCCAGGGAACCCCCTTAGACAGGTTCGTCTCCTCCTTCCACCAATCCAGGGATCTTATAGTAGCCTGGGACAAGGATAGCTGGCCTTCTAGGTAACCACCTAGAAAATTTTGATACAACAAGACCTCAGCTTGCAGCGTCCTTGTGTGAAATTGAGCCCACTGAACCGCGGGGATACAGGACGAGAGGGAGCCCAAAGAGACATGGCCTTCCTAAGAGACATGGAGGGGTTATTGGAAGCGTTTAGGACCTGGTACCGTAAGCGAATCAACTTGTCTGACGGTAAACTACAGTTCTGATTCCGTGAATCCAGAATTAGCCCTAGAAACTGCTGGACCCTCATCGGATTCAAACGAGACTTTTTGGTATTTATTAGCCATCCCAGCTGCTCTAAGGTAGATATTGCTCTTTGCAGTTGCTCTAGGCAATGCTCTGCCGTCTTTCCAATGATAAGAAAGTCGTCGAGGTAGGGGACTATAAGCATATTGGATTCACGTAAGTGGGCCATGACCTTCGACATAACTTTAGTGAACACTCGTGGGGCAACCGCCAAGCCAAAAGGAAGGGCGCTATATTGAAAATGTCGCAGCGATTCCCCCATCTGGATTGCTACTCTGAGGAAACGCTGATGCTCCACATGGATCAGTACGTGGTAATAAGCGTCTTTCAGATCTAACACCACCATAAAGCAATTTTCAAACAGAAGCTTTATTGCTGAGCTGACCGTTTCCATTT
The DNA here is from genome assembly GCA_033576555.1 of Oophaga sylvatica. Taxonomy (NCBI): domain Eukaryota; kingdom Metazoa; phylum Chordata; class Amphibia; order Anura; family Dendrobatidae; genus Oophaga; species Oophaga sylvatica. Next base: position 467,597,948 of record JARQOD010000005.1, read on the forward strand.
TAAACGGGTGAATAACCAGGAATTTATTGATGGCTTTCAAATTAATAATTGTTCTAAAAGAGCCGTCCGGTTTACGGATCAAAAACAGAGGGGAGTAAAACCCTTTACCCCGCTCTGCTTCCGGCACCTCCACTAAGACTTTCTTAGCGCAAAGCTCCTGAACTTCCAACTCCAGAGCGGCCTGCTCCGATGGGGATGACCTGAGGGGGGTAATTTTAAAGTTATCCCGAGGTACCGAGGAGAATTCTAACCGCAGCCCTGTAGCTATGAGGTTAAGGATCCAGCTACTGCTTGAGATTTCCGACCAGGCCGGGTAGAAGGCCCTTAATCTGCCTCCTACCGGCATCGCTAGTCATTGCGAGGGTTTTTTGGTTTCCCTAGGCGGACCCCTAAACATAAACCCTGTACCTCTTCGCCTCTTTCATCCCATTTGGCTCGCTCCCTGGACGACCTTCTGCGGCTGAACCTCGTTCTGCTGAAAGGTCTCTTATAGGAAGGGGTCGATAGACTGGGAAACTTTTTCTTGTCGTCCCCTGCCTTTTCCAAAAGCTCATCCAGGACCGGGCCAAAAAGATATTCGCCGTCACACGGAATGGAGCAGAGGCGAGATCTGGCTTGAATATTGCCCGGCCAACATTTCAGCCACAACGCCCTTCGTGCTGCATTAGACAGACCTGCCGCTCTGGCAGCCATTCTTACTGAGTCCGCTGAGGAATCAGCCAGGAAAGCCGCCGCGTTCTGAATTATCGGCAAGGTCTTCCGAATTGACCCCCTAGAGGTTCCATCTGCTAACTGGGACGCTAATTGGTCTAGCCAGACCATCATTGATCTGGCTGTACAAGTGGCTGCAACCGCTGGCCTCAGGGCACCTGCCGACATCTCCCATGTCCCTTTCAAGAAGGAGTCTGCTTTCTTGTCTAGTGGATCTTTCAAAGACCCCATATCATCGAATGGGATGGAGGATTTTTTGGAAGCCTTCGCCACTGCTGCATCCAGCTTCGGGCCTTATCCCATCTACCTGTCAAGGGATCTTCAAAGGGATATCTCCGTTTAAACGCTTGGGGTAAGGAGCCTCTTTTTTGTGGCTTCTTCCACTCTCTATCTATAAGGCCTTGGATGCTACTGTTTAGTGGAAAGGATCTGCGTTTTTTTGGATCTAGACCACCGAACATCAGATCCTGTACTGAGAGTTCTGGTCTCGCCTCCTCTACCCCCATGGTGGACCTAACTGATTTGACAAGTTTGTCCATCTGGTCCAAGGGAAAACAAAATCGAGTAGCGTCTTCTGTAGAAGAAGAGGAAGAAGCCGACGAGGAAGGTCCTGAAACAACTTCACCCTTGTCATGGGCGGCAGGTGAATCTGAATCAGATAAAACTGGTACAGTTCTATGCCTGTAAGATTCTCCGTGTCTTAAGGACGCTTTCATCTCCGCTCTTATTATCTCCTTCAGGCTTTCGGTGAAATCTGGAGTCTCCTCCGCTATCTAAAAAGGGAAGGGGCATAGGAGGGTTACTATCTCATCCCAGGCCCCTGCCCTTCCCCCCTTAATGCCCTACCGTTCGTTGCGTGCACGGCTGGCATAACCTTTTAGGGCAAGCGTCAGGCAGAGGGCAAGCACAAAAGGCACATTCTCTGTGTTTGCTTTTCACCGAACACTTCTTCCCCTAGTAACGGAACACAGAATGGGGGAAAACTGCATTACTGGGTATTCTAAGTTTGACGATCTCTTACCCAGTCCATACAGCCGTAGGTACCGGATCACGGGGAGGGTCTTTTTCCCAGCTGCGGAACTTCTGCGGCTGGCGCCCCTGGCCATTGAAGAGGAGCGCTCTGTCTGCTGCTGCTGGCTCTCCTGTTGCACCGAGGGAGCTTCTGCAGTGTCCATCGTCAGAAAATGGGGCAGAAGCGCTTTACCTCCTTCCTAGGCTCATTATATCCTCCCCCGGATATCCGGGTCAGCAGGTGTGGCCAGGGGTCCACCCCCTCCTGCTCCCCGCCCCACAGCCCCCCTGCACCTCCCCGCCGTCCCCACAGCAGGCGCCGCCCCATGTATGATGCAGCCGCCAAAAATTTCAAAAACGCCGGCCGGTGTCTCACTTCCGGTTCCGGCGGTGGAGACTCCGCCCCCTTTCTCAGCGCTCCCACAGACCCAGCCGCACCGTCGCAGGCAAGTAAAGTCTCCCGCCGCATCGCCCCCCAGCAGGGACGCGAGCGGGAGATCTCAAAAAGTCCCAGCCACGTCGCCGCAGTAGCGGCGCGCGGCGAAAACTTCTAAAAACCCCGCCGCGCCGTCCATAGCAGTGACGCGCGGAGGGAAATTCAAAAACACCCCGCCGCGCCGTCCTAGTAGCAACGCGCGGCGGGAATTTAAAAAAAACCCCGCCGCACTGTCCACAGCAGCGACGCGCGGGGGAAATCAAAAAAAACCCCCGCTGCGCCGTCCATAGCAGTCACGCGACGGCGCGGGAAATTCAAAAAACACCCCGCCGCGCCGTCCAAGCAGCGACGCACGGCGGGAAATTAAAAAAAACCCGCCGCGCCGTCCACAGCAGCGACGCGCGGCGGGAAATTAAAAAAAAACCCGCCGCGCCGTCCATAGCAGCGACGCGCGGCGGCGGGAAAATTCAAAACAAAAAACCCCCGCCGCGCCGTCCATAGCAGTGACGCGCGGCGGGAAATTTAAAAAAAAAAACGCCGCGCCGTCCATAGCAGTGACGCGCCGCGGGAAATTCAAATTTCAAAATTTTTTTTTTTTTTTTTTTTTTTTAAACTTTCTAAATCCCACGGATGCACCACCTTAGCCGGCCCCCACCATGACAGGACCGCAGGAGAAGACAGGGAGCAGGCACCGGGACCAGGGAGAGGGGGGGATACTTACCAACCGGCGCTGGCTGGGAGACAGGGATCCTCTGGATACTGCTCCACCTGCTCCGCACACTGTCGTGGAATCCTACCCGGACCCACCGTGGTGCTTCCAGGGGCTTCCGCACCGGCCGAGGTAGGAGATCCCCCCCGCTACCTGGGTCGACCGGCCGGCCTGGGTCCTCCTGAAGATCTTCATCTGTAGGAAACCCATCCTTCAGGAACAGGAAACCAACTGATGCGTGGGAGAGGTGCCGCCCTTTTGTATCTGTAGGTTTCCTGTTCCTAAGGGGCGGATCCCCTCTCTCTGTAGTGCTATCATGGACGTTCGAATAAATACTGATTTCACGTCACCTAGTAGTCCAGTCTAGGCAGATGTACAGAAAAATACCCACGGATAAAAAAAAAAAAAAACAACCACCAAAAACCACACGTATAAATTATTGAAATTACATATGGCATTTACCTAAACTTGTGAGCAACTTTACACAATCGTTGGCATTTATGGCAATCTAGATTTGCACTGTGGCAATTATATGTTTACTGTCTGTGGCAAGAAAGCGGCATCCACAGACCATCGTTCAATCAATGAAGGTCAATTTGACTACCATTTTGGTGTTCAGTGTTAAGGTTTCTATCTCTTTACTGCATGTAACAATTAAAACAATTTCAGCAGCAGAATGGAAGGAAAGGAGACACACTAGTAATGACTAGTAATGACTAGTGGTAGGCGGAGCCCAGATAGATTGACACCTCAGATTATAAAGAGTGTTGACCGGCCCCTCCAGCTCGGGCTCCTCCTACTCCTGCTTCTTCAGTCTAAAATTTGAGGTCTCAGAGGATGGTCGCTGCTGGAAGCAGCTCCTCAGAAAACTTTATTATTTTTATCGGACAAGAGACTTGGATCACCAGAAGTGTTCTAGAGGTCTCAGGGGTCTCAGCGCTGCTGGACCCCCACCTCTCCCTTGGCGATCTGTAATACCCTGTATGGTGGTCCCTGCAGTTTCACGCCGGCCCTGGGGGATGAGGATTGCTTCCCTGGCGGGGACGCAAACCGCCACATGGGGTCACTGCCTTCCCCGCCCGGGGGGGGAAGCGATGGGCACAGCGCCGCAAACCCCTGGGGTCCCTGTGGCGCTCGGCTGGTGAGTACCGCATTTTTATGTGAATGTGTGTGTGCTCTCAGCGGCTGCTGCGGCAGCCGCTGGTACATGTATTAGATGACATGTTTGGTGACTGTATTTTATGTCCGCAGGCAGATACCTGCAGGACAGAGGAGAGCAGAGAGCGAGGATTTCGCGCTCTTTTTTGAAGCCGGAGGGGGGCGTGGCTTCACGCTTCCCGCTCTTTTTGTGACAGGAATCGCTCTGAGGAGACTGCAGCTTCACTGTCCTTCTCTTCCGGCTTCTCTCAGCGCGGCGGCCATTACAGAGGCTCCGGGCTCCTCATGCTCCGCTCCTCCTATTTAAGGTATACTTTCACCGAGGCCAGCTGGGTGAGTGAATATCATCACCCCACAGCGCAGAACCTATCTGTGTTCCAAGTGACAGATAGCGTTTATCTGCAGCCGCGTTCTCTTATAGAGACCTGGGACTCGCACACTCCTTTTATTTTATATAGGGAGTTGTGGGGAGTTGGCGGCATTAACCCCTATGAAGGGTTAACCCTTTCAGCAATAACCGCCGCAGGTTCTACCCGGTAGGGATCAGAACGCAGGAGGTTATTTATATACTGAGAGATAGCTGGGGTAACTCTCTTCTTTAAGAGTTTTAACCCTTCAGCGTACTTGCTCAGTCGGCTTAGTAACCACACTGTTTCCAGTTACTAACAGGGTTTTGACCTGCCATTTACTGCTGACATGTCGGTTCAGGGTCCGGAAGGTGCGGACCATCTGCCAGATCCGCTACAGGATCAGTCGCAAGTATCTGATACGCACGGCATCAAGCGCTGCGATTTACAGCGATACCAAATTAGATGCCATCGCTCAGTCAATTGATGGCTTGTCTGACCTCTTAGGTCAGTGGGTGTCAGCTAGATCCTCTCATGACAGGAAGCGGCGCAGGCCGGTGCCATCTTTTCCGCGTAGCGAATCAGAGGTAATCTGATATGGAATGGGACAGGGTTCTCCTTCAAACTCAGAAGGGGAGTTATCCGATTCGGATAAGGAGGATCGGCAGGAACATTCTTTCTCTCTCGTGAGCCGAACAGAGGCTTTAATTGAAGCTATGAAGAGGCGTTACAGTTACCGGAGGAGGTAACTACACGGCCTGGTAAGTCGGGCCGCATGTACCAGGAGTACCATAAGTCGTGGTCAACATTACCGGCTCTGGAAGAGCTTAATACGGTAGTGGAGAAGGAACGTCTGTGTCCAGATAAACGTTTTCAAGGGACACGGTTCTTTGAAGCATTATATCAGTGTTCAACGGAATTGACGGATAATTGGATTCCTTCTCCTGAAGTGGATGTTCCTTTACCCAAGCCGCTGGACAGAAAAACGGAGATGGCGGCGAAATCCATCTATGAAGCTGCAGGTCATGGATTCAGAGCAGTACTAGGATCCATGTGTGCTTCTAAGGCTTCCCTGTGCTGGTTGGTCCGTTTACGGAAGGCGTTGCAAAATAGATCTCCATTATCCGAGATAGATGGACTTCTCGATTTATTGGAGACTGCAGCCCGATATAGCTGTGATGCAGGTCTGGATACTGCGTCATTATTATCCAGGACGCAATCCTCAGCGGTCACAGTCAGAAGAGCACTGTGGCTTAGACAGTGGACCGGGGACGCGGTTTCCAAGCAGGGTTTACTGTCTTTAGCCTACAAGGGTGGTCAGCTATTTGGATCTGATCTCACAGAGCTGATTGCCAAGGCAAAGGCTAAAGAAGCGGCTTTACCACAGCGAAGGGCTATGGCTTCTACATCTGGCAGACCTAGTGCCGGTAATGGTCGGCGGTATTTCGGTCTAGGGGACGATCCGGTCAGTCTTCTTGGGGATCGGTCGTCCCTCTTTTTCGGGAAAGAAGTCTTCTCAGAAATCCCGCACCCCTTGGAAACAAAGTTTTCGTCAAGACAAGCGGGAAACTGACAAGAAGCCCGCCAAGGCAGACTGACGCCAGGTCCTCACTCGAGGGCTCTCGAGTGGGGGGTCGCCTGCTCCAATTCAAGGCGAATTGGATTTCCCGCGTTCCGGATTCCTGGGTAACGCGAGTTGTGTCGGCAGGCTATTTCATAGAGTTTTCATCTCGACCCCCGGACAGTTTTTGCCAGTCTCGCATTCCGTCAGAGCCCGAGCTATTTGCCGCTCTGCTGCGAGAGGTGGAATTCCTTCTGCAGAAGGGTGTAGTAATACCGGTTCCGACAGAGGACCGGGGAAAAGGTTTTTATTCAAATCTCTTTGTGGTCCCCAAAAAAGAGGACAAATTTCGTCCTATTCTGGATCTCAAAAGATTGAATCAGCATGTCCACACCCAAAAATTCCGCATGGAGTCACTTCGCTCCATTGTGGCAACCCTGTCGCAGAACGACTTTCTGGTGTCAATCGACATTCGCGACGCTTATTTGCATGTTCCCGTCGGAAGGCTCACCAGCGCTTCCTTCGTTTTGCCATAGGTCAGGACCATTACCAATTTGTGGCCCTGCCATTCGGCTTGGCTTCAGCGCCCAGAGTTTTTACAAAAATTCTAGCGCCTCTCATGGCAATTCTTCGAAGACAGGGAGTCACGATTATTCCCTATCTGGACGACCTTTTGATTGTGGCGTCCTCAAAGGAGGAGGCGGTGACGGCTCGCAATCTATCCCTTCAGCTCCTGGAGGACTTTGGGTGGCTGGTCAATTGGGAGAAGTTGTCTCTGGAACCGTCGCAGTCAATCCTGTTTTTGGGGATGCATTTTGACACGGTACGGGCAGTGGTGTCCCTACCTTCAGACAAGCGGGCATGTCTCCTTCGACATGTACAGACTATGAAGTCTTCGACAGCAATGTCCCTTCGGAAGTGTATGCGCCTTTTAGGTCTGATGGTGGCTTCCATGGAAGCGCTTCGGTTTGCCCAGTTTCATTCCAGAGCCCTCCAAAGGCTCATTCTGAGTCATTGGGATCGATCGCAGATTGCACTGGATCGCAGTATCCTCATCTCTCGCAGGGTGCGAGAGTCCCTAAAGTTGGTGGTCACGTCCAGGAACGTTATCACTGGGGAAGTCTTTCCTTCCTCCGAGGTGGTCGGTCATAACCACCGATGCCAGCCTGACGGGCTGGGGGGGTGTCTGGAACGATCTCTGGGTTCAGGGAGTATGGTCATCGGAAGAGTCTGTTCTACCGATCAACATCTTGGAATTGAGGGCAATTTTTCTTTGCCTCCAACAATGGACGGTCCCTTTGAGCGGTCTACCAGTCCGAGTGCAGACAGACAACGCAACGGCGGTCGCGTATATCAACCACCAAGGCGGGACGAGGAGTTCCAGGCTCATGGTGGAAGTGTCTCGGATCCTGAATTGGCCGAGGAAAGAGTACCAGCCATCTCTGCGATTCACATTCCAGGAGTTCAGAATACCACGGCGGACTTCCTCAGTCGAGAGAAGATGGATCCCGGAGAATGGAGTCTTCATCCGGAGATCTTTGCACTGCTGTGCTCCCTTTGGGGAGTTCCCCAAGTGGATTTGATGGCATCCAGGTCCAATGCCAAGTTGCCGACCTTCATGTCCAGGTACAAGGACCCGAAGGCTGTGGCGGTGGATGCTCTGGTGGCCCCGTGGGACCGATTCGAGCTAATCTATGTGTTTCCGCCGATATCCTTACTTCCTCTGGTGCTGCGTCGGATCAGACTGGAGAGAATCCCGGCTATGTTGATAGCCCCAGATTGGCCAAGGAGGACGTGGTTCTCGACACTGGTGTCGCTTTTGGCAGCACCGCCATTTCCACTTCCTCTTCGCCCGGACCTGTTAACCCAGGGTCCTGTCCGTCATCCGGACTTGAAGTCTCTGCGTTTGACGGCGTGGCTCTTGAGACCGAAATACTGACCCGTAGAGGTTTTTCAGCCGAAGTCATTGCCACTCTGCAAGCTGCCAGAGGTCCGGCTACTAAAAGAATTTACCACAAGACCTGGGAAGCCTTCTTCTCGTGGTGTTTGGGTTCTTCAAGGAACCCGAGGATTTTTTCCATTCCCAATCTGTTGGCTTTTCTACAGTACGGGCTGGACAAGGGTTTGGCAGTTAGCACCCTGAGGGGTCAGGTTTCTGCCCTGTCCCTGTTGTTCCGGAGAGTTATCGCCTCGCGTAGGGACGTGCGCTCCTTTTTTCGGGGGTAACCCGTCAGTTTCCGCCGCGGAAGGCACCTGTGTCTCCTTGGCGGCTCAACCTTGTCCTGGAGGCTCTTCAGCATGGGCCTTTTGAGCCAATGGATTCTGCTAACTTTTCTTTGCTTTCTTGGAAGGTTGCCTTCCTAGTCGCAGTCACTTCTTTGAGAAGGGTTTCTCAGTTGGCGGCTCTTTCTTGCTCGCCTCCTTTCCTGGAATTTTACCCGGATCGAGTAGTGCTTCGCACACGGGGTGACTTTCTACCTAAGGTAGTGTCGCAATTCCATGTTAACCAGGATATTGTTTTGCCTTCACTTTGCCCGGGCCCGAGGAATGCAAAGGAACGGGTTTTGCACACATTGGATTTAGTGCGGGCCTTGAAGTTCTATTTGTCTGTTACTCAAGGTTTTAGGAAGTCAGACTCCTTGTTTGTGATTCCAGCAGGTCGTCACGTGGTCAACGAGCTTCCAAGGACTCTATAGCTCGTTGGATTCGGTCAGCCATTTTGGAGGCTTACCGACTTAAAGGCGAACCTTGCCCGATTAAGATTCGTGCTCATTCCACGAGGGCTGTGGCCTCATCGTGGGCCTTTCATCAAGGGGCTTCGGCAGCTCAGCTCTGCCGAGCGGCGACTTGGCGCTCCGTCCACAGTTTACAAAGTTTTATAAGGTGGACGTCAGTGCTTCCCTGATGCGGCCTTAGGACGCAGGGTCCTACAGGCGGCTGTAGTGTAAAGTTCTAGTTAACTTGTATATGGCGCCTGTTGCGCATTTACCAAGGTTGTTGGGATTCTGCCTGTTTTTTCTTGGTTATATTCCCACCCTTAATTTTTGGACTGCTTTGGGACGTCCCACTAGTCATTACTAGTGTGTCTCCTTTCCTTCCATTCTGCTGCTGAAAGACGGATTTTGGTAAGAACTTACCTGTAAAATCCTTTTCAGCGAAGGAAGGAAAGGAGACACAGCACCCGCCCATGGCAGAAGTGTGTTGATGTGTTTTCAGATGCGGCGTGACCCTCTTCTGATAGCGATTATCTGGACTGAGGTTGACGCGCTACGGCTCCTTTCCAGCATTGCCAGCTCATCGCGGTGGTCAGGTCCAGTGAGTAGTACCTGGAACTGTGTGTTTTTTTGCCTACATGCATGCATAACCTGTATTCTTGCTTTTTCTCTGAAGTCCTTCAGAAGGGGTTATGTTGCTCCGCTGGTGATATTTGCTCTTCCCTAAGCTTTTGTACGACTGAAGAAGCAGGAGTAGGAGGAGCCTGAGCTGGAGGGGCCGGTCAACACTCTTTTTAATCTGAGGTGTCAATCCTATCTGGGCTCCGCCTACCCACTAGTCATTACTAGTGTGTCTCCTTTCCTTCCTTCGCTGAAAAGGATTTTACAGGTAAGTTCTTACCAAAATCCGTCTTTTTTTGTTGTTTTTTTAAATTGAATCCTGTGATTCACAAACTCCACAAGTCACAGGCTTCTATTAAATATGGCATGCGTGTTTATCAGAAGCCAAAAATGCAGTGTGCAAATAGCATAACCTAGAAACTTGGCATAGCACTGACCTTAACACTCTCCAGCCTAATCTGATAGCCCACAGAGAGGCCAACTCTCTCCGCTCTCTCTTGAGCAACACGTTCAGCTACAGAAATGGCAGATATCCTCCGCGGCTGTGTACACACGATGTTGGACACCAGGTTGGCAGATCCTTGCAATGAAGCATCTAGTATAAACTGTGGAATCTGAGTGGTCTTACCGCATCTAGAAACAAAAAAATAACAATAGTAATAAGCATTGAACTTTGGACTAAAAGACATGCCGGCTTCTTTAGGAACTCTATGCATAGCTTACCCAGTCATCCCACATACAACCAGAACCTGGTGCTTTGCCAGGCTCTTCAGTATGGCATCTTGTTGCTCCCATGCTGGCAGCTTCATCCTCTCTTGCAGCATAGATTGGTAACTTTTAGTAGCCTGGAAACATAATTCAAGCTTGTGACATTTAATTAAAAATACAATCACCCTAAAGTGATGGCTATAGATTTTCAGTATAAATACAGCACCTGTCGCTTGCTATTGGCCCATACTGAGCACCTGAGAAGCTTGGATTTTCTAAGAAGCTACATCGTGTTTTTCCTTTACAAATTCATATATTTTAAGAATAGATCAGGGCATGCTCTTCCACATTGGAACAATATAGTAGGTGTATGGAGGCACCATAGAGCAACACATAGGACGCCTGTTTGTTAGGCAAACCTTGCTTGTGTTGTGGCTCTCGAACACCCGTGAGACATGCAACGGCGGGGACTCAAACATAGTATTTGAGCATGTTGAAGACACTCTGTCAGCACACGAGCATGGATAACACCTTATCACAGCACGTTTGCTGATCACTAGTCTATACATTACAGAGCCAATCATTTGTCTATGCATGTCTATGGCCATTCACAATGACTCCTGTGAGTGTTCAGTGCAGTATGGGCTACTTACCCGCTTCGTCTTGAAGTGTTTACAGATCTTGGCATTTTCTGTAAGTAAAGCTTTGGGGTTGCAGTATTTTTTGTCCTGTTTTTTCTTGAGATTGACATAACTTTCATTTTCTACCACCACAGTCTCCGATTCCAAGTCATCCAGTTCATCATCTTCGGTCTGGGTAAGTTTACTGAGCTCTTCCTCAAGATATTCAACTCTCTTTTTGCTAGAAAAGAAAACAAGACAAGACATACTGGTATCTGGTAAGAATATCATGTGGCAATACAACAGGCCCTTTATTAATTCTCATAAAGAAATTGCAAGGCTTTTACCAAGAAAAACAAAATTATGCTGTTCAGTAAGTCTTTTTCTGGATGTGACTTTTTAATGTCACAAGTGCTTTTCTTTAAATGATGTTGAAAAACTTCTGTAACTATTTACTGAATGTTTAGTTTTATTTTACTCTGCTTGCAATCAGATTCTGTGAGCATCCAAATCAATATACACACATTTTATTAGCATATGACATTCTGGTGACAGACTTGTCCTATAACTAGCATTTATTACCAATCCACAGAATAGATGATAAAAATATGATTAAAGGGGGTTCGCATTAGAACTGGGGTACTGTGTCCCATGTGAAAGGACAGGTAGTGTGAATAGTGACCAACAAAACATTTATTTCTATGGGTATATTGGGGAGGTAGTGTGCATGTGTCAGGGTTGCTCCCACAGACAATGAATGGGTACGAGGTCACACGTTCACACTACAATCCATTTACATAGACGCCTTTGTCAGAATTGATGGGGGTCAAAGTGGTCGGATCCTCATCAATAATGAATACAAACCTTATACCATAGATCGACGATAAAAAAAGGTGTTCATTAGACAATCTGTTTAACCACTTTCCAACATCCTCCGGTTGTTGGAAGCGCATGTCAGTTTACTGGAGCATGGCTGATTAAAGGCTATTCGCATTCCCATACCTTCTGGAGCACGAGTTGATCTGTCAGAGTTAACAAGCTTATTAACAATTATTGGGGGTTTCTTGGTTTCACATGTTGGCCGTATGATAGGTGGTGGGATACTGTATCGATGATGTGTATTGGCGAGTAATTGTAGAATATCTTCCTCATCCTCTAAGCAGCTGACAAGAGAATAAACAACTGGTTCCCCGGTTTCGGCAATGGTCAATGCTTTCTCATACAGATACTCCGCCATGTGCAAGCGGCAACCCATTGGCAGGTTCTCATTAAGTGAATGAAACGCTATCAGTGGCGCTTGATAAGGATATTTGTTATCCTTTGGGAAACGAATTTCAAGTTCATACAGGTAACTATTGTCATTAGCACTTAGGTGAGATTCATCCTTTACATTTTGCTTTGGAGATTCATGCCTAAATCTACATTTTGACCCAAACCGGCAATTTTCTCCTTTCAAGAAAAACCTGCAGATATTATTAGGTGTTGGATTCACAAAATCTTTTGCACGGTCCTTATTTCGGGGTTTCTGAAGCCTGTCTGTTAGATAACCCAGTTCAAGTCCCACAGTCCATACTCTATTTGGGATTCTTTCAATGAACTTCTCCCCACATATGGAGCTGAGTACAAAAGTCTCTTCCTGACGCAAGGCCAAGATGTCTTCAATGCTAATGTTATCAGCAGTCCGTGGGGTTTTGTCTGGATACCAAAAGCTTCTGAAAAACACTGCAGCAACAAATACTCAAGGGATGAGCCAACATCTCCATCATGGGTCCTCAAGGCAGTCGTACATCTTTCTCGGTCAAAACCATAACTATAAGACATTAAATAGAAAAATAAATTCACAATTTTTGGCAATTCTTATTAAAAGAACAAGAATGATAAGTTAGTGACTGGTACAAGCACATTTAGAATTTTTCATAATTGCATAGTTTAAAGTGGTTATGCAAGACATATATTGTTCAGCTATCCTTAGGATAGGTCCGTCATATCAGACGAGTGGGCGTCTGACACGCAGCACCACTACTGATTAGCTGATTGCAGCTCCTGCTACAGCTGAATGTGATTCTTGGATACTGCAGTTCAGCTCCCATTCACTTATACCCATTATCTGGTTAACACAACGTTATCACCCATCACAGGATAGGTGATAACTTGCCGACTGGCATGGGGCAGCACACAGACTGCATAGGAAGAGGGGCGACAACTGCCGCTCCAGTCATTTCCTACTGCTGAAAGAGTGAAGCACTCAAAAGCTCCAGAGGGAAAAAATGGAGCAAGGCTCAGCCATGCGCACTGCAGATTTATTCTAAGAGAGAGGTTTCCCTCAGACCTGTACATAGCACCATAGAACAACATCGATGAGTGCTATCCTTCAAAATCACAGATAGCACTCGCTCAATTAAAATGGTCTTGTTCATGAGCCCTAACAGTGATAAAAGTTCCCCAATATGTCAATTGTGGGTTGCAGTGATTAGCCCACCAACACGTTACTACTTTAAATAGGAGCTGTGCTGTAACAAATGAGAATGGCCACAAGCACTTACTGAGCTCTTCTAGTCCTGTACAATATGTACATCCAGCTGCTATGAGAGCTGAAAACAGCTGATCAGTTGGAGCATCCAGGAGTCGGACCCACTCTAATCTGACATTGATGAACTATGCTAAGAATAGGTGATCAGCATATACGTCCTAAGAAACTCATATAACCAAGCATGTCTGCTTACAAAGTCATTCCTAAAGGAAGGCAGAATAGCACACCAACAGACCTACCGAGACAGTTTCCCAATAGCAAAAGGCGATATGACTGCTTCAGGCAACATCTGGGCAGGTGCTTCTGGAGAAAGCCTCCCAGCCACATCCAGTGCTTCTTTTGGGGAGGACCAGAGATCAAATTCTGAATCTGCGTCACAATTTTCACCATTGCTGTCCTCTTCATCATCTTGAGAGCTGCTGTATTCACCGTCTTCCTCCATGTCTGAGCCCACATTACTGTGTATGACAGTAAATTTCCACTTTTATTATAATTTTTGTACTATAGAGTGTCACCTAGCATCTATTTAGTATTCTTCAAAGAAATCTAAACTGTAAAATAAAATACACTTTACTGCTATATCTACTTACTCAGCAACAGCGTCTAGATCTGGCTCCTGAAGATCGCGCAAAAGAGCTTTCAACCGTTCTTGGTTCTCAGAGGTCATGTGCAAAGTCTGAAGAGGAGTGCTGTGCGTGCTGCCCCCACGGCCCCGCGGCCCAGGTCTGTAACTAAACATAGAAGATGTGGTAGAAAATCTGTACATGAGAAGTGCAATATTTAACTTTGGGCTAAAATTTTGGATCTTGGTAAGCACTCAAATTATTAAGGAAAGGAGCTATTCTGGAATCCACTCAGCACATCAAAACTCAAATCGGAATTTTCAAATTTTGCACCTTTCAAAATTTAAATAAAAGAAAAAAGATTTCTCAGCAGATATTTTACATATTGATTGGATTTCCCTATGAAGGCTTATTGGGGGGGTCTTAACGCTGGGACCCAAGTGCAGATCATGTAGTGGAATGTGTGGGATCTAGGAGAGTGACAGCAGACAAGTATGATTTATTTTATTACTTTTAGAAAATCTAACTTTTCAGATACTGAACACCATTTTAACAGATAACCCTTTAAAAAGGTACTCTCATGTCATTAAGTTGCATCGATTAGTTAGACAGCATGAAAATAAACAAGCTTGCAGTAGACTTCTTTTACTAGGTGTTGTCATTCCATACCAGCCAATCGATTTCAATAGAGCAGTTAGCTTAGCTGCTCACCTCCCTCCACCTCAGCTCCTGACCTTTATCAGTCCTGCAAATCAAAAGTCCATGTATTGCTGGAAGGAGTCTGTGTGCTCCTGCTGCCTCTGCTAGCAGCATGGGGCAGCACACAGTTTGGGCCAGCAGTACAACCACGCCACTAGCCCGAAGAGTCAGTCTTCAGGAGCTTACCGTTCCCCAGGGAGACAGAGGAGCGGTGCTCTCAAGAAAGATCAATGGTCATAAGATTGATTTAAAGGGTCACCTTTTAGTACTATAATCAACCCTCCTAAGACATCTATATGGGCATGCAGGTCAAAGACAGTTGAATAATATGATAACTTGATATCGGCAATCCGATGAATCCTGAGAAATCCAAATTTTTCTTATATGCAAATAAGCTTAAAAGATCTCTGTGCCAGATGGCCTTTATGGAACGGTAGTGTCAGATAAACTTCTTACTTTGTTGCCCTCTCTGGTTTTCTGGAGAAGCAGATATCATCTCCATCATCCCATGCTTTACTGGAGCTTTTCTTTCCTCCTCCTCCGCCGCCTCCTCCAGGTTCAGCTCTATATCTTCCTCCTCTATTTCCTCCTTGCCCACTACCTCCTCCTCTTCTGCCCCCTCTTCCAGACCCACGTCCTTTGCCACCTCCTTTGTTTGGTTTGCCTTTTCTCCTGATAGGAAAATCCATCTGTAGAGACACAATATCATAGCACATAATCCATAATCCCATACATCATATCATATATGGATTCCCGTGCTACCTCTAGCCATCTTACAATATTCTTCATCTACCACTTCATAAACAGAGAATAGGCTGCTGTAAATGGAGCCTGCATTCTGCTGACAGGTTTGTACAGTAGCACTGAGGCGTCCCTGCCACCTCTGTGCTTAATGTTCATTCCATTATCTTTATAATTACAAAAATGGACTTTATGAAGCTTATATTTATGTAATAAAGAAAGATTCTTCATGATGGAACAAATGGGGTAAAAAAAAAAAAATCATATTATAGATATATTTTCCGAATCCATGGCAGAAATCTGAGACTAGCCCTTTTAGTGGTGCACTTTATGTTCTATGGATGTGCACTTCAATTGACCCCATTTAATGGGGAAAATCTGTAGGTCGCAGACTGAGCAGAAACCATATCAATTAGCGATACGTCACTAATGTAAATCCACAGCAGAAACTACTGTGTGAATATCCACTGAAGGCAATGGAAGATAGGGTACATTCAGATTTCGCTGTAAAATGCATGTTGGATTCTGTATGAAATCTACAGCTTGTGAACAGTCTTGGCCTCAGATACAGAACTGGAGGCTGGAACATTTCGGTCAGGTCATTGAAGCCTACAGCAAGAAAAGGTACTGAGCAGGTGCTATAAGCAGTAGTTGGAGAAGAGGTCTTGACGCTGAGGAATGAAAGAGATGTCAATCAATTGTGGAGGGTAAAGCCAGGACCCTTCACTGGTAGATTAATGTCCAGCAGACACTTGCCAATTCATTTGCAAAAGGTGAGCAAGATTTTAAGGCTATGTGCACACGTTCAGTAAATGGATGAAGAAAATTCTGCACCGTTACTGCATCTCTTGGCAGGAAAAACGCATCTGCAAAAACGGGCGTTTCTCCCCTGCACTTTTGACAGATTTGAGTGAAGTTAATGGTGAAAAACGCTGCCAAACCCGCACAGAGAATTGATTATTAAGTAAAAAATAAGCAACGTGTGCATGAGACTTCAGGATTCTCATTCACTTTTCTGGCACCAGGTTTTCTAGCAAGTCTGCATGGCAAAAATGCGCCATAACTGCAAAGTGTGCACAAGCCCTAAATCTCTCTTAATTATAAACAAAGTGGATTTAGGGGTCTTGATGGACTGTGATGCCATAAAGTCGTATATTCGGAATAAGGCCGGTGTCCCGCTTGCAACTGAGATGCGAGAAACTCGTGCAAGTCTCTCGCCTCAATACCCGGCACTGCTGGAAGCGGTTCAGACGGGAGCGTTCAGCTGCATAGAAATACATGAAGCCGCACACTCCGGTCCCGAGTGCCGGAGGCAGTGCCAGGTATTGAGGAGAGTTTCTCGCATTGCAGTTGTAAGTGCGACACCGGCATAAGCCAGTCTCATCTCTAACTTCAGCGAAAACAGTGCAAAAGTTAAGAGACAAAAGTAGCAAACTTGAGATGAATTAAAAAAAATAGGAATAATCAATACAGAAGAAAAAAGTAATATAACAAGATTAATAAATGTACAGGAGGTCACTGTGGTAATTCATACCTAATGGTTGTCTTGTACTCGCTTTTAGGATCCAAAGAGCTTCCTTATGTAACAACTTTCTCCAGTTTCCACCTCGTCTTGGCCTATTAAAACTTTCAAGTCTAAAGAAACAAAAAGAAATCATCTGATGGTCACTGCGGTCCTATTAACTCTTTCATGAACTGCAACTCCAAATATGTTGTTTATGTCATTAATTGCACTGCATGTAATTGATTTTATGTTGGATGCACCATTAGAAAGTTAAAATCACGTATTTCTGAACATGTTGCTGACATAAAAAAGGGAAAGTCAAAGCCAAATGTTTTGTGCAAGTCCATCACAGTAGTCTGATTTTTTTTTTTGTTTTTTTCTTACTATATGATGTTGTATAGATCATACAGGATACACAGACTCTGTTGCACACGACACATAGGACGCACGGGGACCTCATATGTGATATGTGTATAAAGTTATATACACAGGCCGGCACTATAAAAGGTCAGGTTTATGTCATGCAAAAAAATTATAGCCAAAAGAATAATTTCAGAACCGTTAACATCTTTAATGTCAGCCATAACCAGTACACTTCAATTGAAAAATAAACATTTTTTTAGGCTAGAAAAACAAACAAAAAACCCCTAAAATATTGTGGTTGCATAAATAGGAACACCTTTAAACTAATACTCTGTTAAATTGGCCTTTGAATTTATGACAGCATTCAGTCTTTAGTTAACAGTCTATCAGCATGGCACAGCTAGAATTGGGAACCTTTGCGAGTTCTTTGCACTAGCGCTCCAAATCTGTCAGATCACGAGGGCATTTCATGTACAGCGCCCTCTTCAGGTCAACCCACACATTTTCAATTATATTCAGGTCTGGGCCATTCCAGAACTTGTGTTAATGAAGGGAGGATGTCAGTACCCCGCTGCTGCCTCTCTCTATACAGATGACGGCAGCTCTGCAACTCAGCACATGTGGCTGCAGCTGGCACTGGGATGCTGGGTGTTGCATCCCTACTGATCGGATATTGATGGCCTATACTAAGGTCCGGGTAGCACAGCAGAGCTGAGTGGATCTAGCAGGACTCCATTCCTGTTCCCTCCATACACCCCAATGTTTCTTCTCTATATACATGGCACTTGTCCAGCACCATGTATACAGCGATAGGGAAGGCAGTGACAGTAATAAACCATCTCTGCCTTTTCTATGGGAGTCTGGCTGTGTGCTCACCTAGTGGCAGCCGCTCTACTTTACAGGGACATTTTAGAACGTCACCGCAGAGTAGACCGTGGACATTTATTGGGTATGGACGCCGGGCCAGAAGTGTTTAGTGAAGTTGTTGGTTTCTAGAAGCACTTTCCAATGATAACCATTTCCGAGCCTCTGTAAAGGTTACTGTATGGCACACTGCGTACATTTTCTCCACTTCAGCAGATCATGGGTTAACTTTTCATTTTGGGAATCTGGAGGGTAACACAATATAGAACCCTATGTGATATGCACCATGCAGCTACTACACACCACAGGGCAACGTATGGGACAGATGAGTCTGTGGTACAACAACACCACATGCCCAGCTCCAGGGGACTCCACGCTTCGGACCTTCTTTTGTCCTTGTGACAACCTGTCCTGGATAATAAAGTTTTGTTTACATTTCCAAAGCACACAGAGAAAAACACTATGACAGACACAAGCACCCACCTCCAGCGCCGCGCAGCCGGGAGCACTGGGACTGAGGGAACTTCCTGTCGGGTCACGTGACGTACACGTGACCAGCAACCCCAGACCAGCCCCCGGCCTTCCATTGGTCAGTTATAGTTACGTCACACGTTGTCCCCGCCTCATCTGTGAGTGCGCTTTACCAACGTTACCATAGTAACACCGGAGCTCCTGGAAGCAAAGATGGAAAAAGGAGAGGAGGCTTGCGGTAAGGATGCGGTATATCTGTGGCGGCTACATGCGGCACCTTCAGGCATTGCAGAAGTAATATCTGTATAAAGCATGTGTTATGACGTCATCACTGTATTGTATATGGCCCTCCCAGCTGTGAAGTTATTAACTCTTTGTAAACTTAATCACTGAGTGTTTTTCTGACTTGAATGAACGTAGAGCAGAGATAGTGGAGCACCTCCTGCCCACACTCACTATGTGTACAGCTCATGTAGCTGAAGGGTTAATGTAGAGGGCCCTGGGGGCCACAGTGCCCACCATTGTGCTGCTCACAATGAGATTCAGAGGAAGACGTGTCCAGAAGGAGCCATCCTCCCCAATCCTGCGGTGCCAGCTCTGTAGAGGACCGGTAAGGCCGTGTTCACACCTGGTTTTTATCTGCTTGTATCAAAATACGCAATAATAATCTTCCCAGGATATTGGGGTTTTGCTGCTTTATTTTGATCACTTTTCTCCTGTATTTTATGCGTTTTTGGTGCAGATTTGAATCAGCAATTTTTAATGCATTTTGTTTCTGCACTTTAAGACACAACTGTTTTTCTTAATTTCTTTTTCCAAGTCCCCCAAAAATCCAATAAATCCAGTAAAACACCAGTTTGTCAGCGTCTTTGGAAGCACAGTGGGCAGGAGTTCCCATGAAATCTCATGGACAGTAAAACGCAGCAGATTTTCTGCAAAAAAAAAAAACAGCAGAAAAAAAATGCTGATTTTTTATTCAGTTATACCCGGCCTGAGTTTTTATTCATTTCTTCCCTATTAGCATCAGTCTACATTCCCACGACGAGTATTTGATGTTGCAGCTTTTCTGTGCCTATTAGATAAAATAGGTTATTTATGTTTTTTTTTTTTTTTTGTGAAAATATGTAATATAAAAAAAGCTCACATGGGAACGTAGCCTTACTTTCTGGGAAAGTCAATGGGATTTATAGAAATCTCCTGCCCGCTGTGCTTTTTTAAATTCAGCATAAACTGAACTACGGTGCGATTTCAGTTCCATAACATGTCGACTTCTCTTGCGGGTACGCTGAGTTTTATGTGCAGAATTCCCATAGCATAGAAAGATTCCTTAAAATATAACTTTTAATTAGTAATAATCATAAAATTAGGATTAACCCAGGCAATATAAACTCGGCCCTGACCACACTGTAGGGCCTATGTAAACCACAATGCTGTCAGTTCATACCTTGTGAGTATAGAACAATTTTCCAGTAGAAGTACTAAAAAGAAGAAAAAGTGTAGGCCTCACCCATCTGAGTAAAAAACAGCCCACAATGGTGGCTGTTCTTTGAGGTACAGAGTGCTATAGGACTTCATTGTAGTTTATATTGCCTGGGTTAATCCTAATTTTATAATTATTATTATTAATAACAGTGTGATCCAATATACATTCCTAATGGGATGTATGCAGATTTAAAAAAAAAAAAACTTTTAAAATGAATATGGAAATAAAAGTTACATTTTAATTACACATTCCGCCTTTTTTTTCCTTATTTATGTACATTGATGGAACATTTGATTATAGCCCTGGAAGTTTATTCTTGGATTTCTACTTCTGCACAGAACAGTTTCAATTTCTATATGTGTAGAAGAGGTTAAACAGGATTTCTCAGTGAAAGAATTGATAACACATCACTTCCATGTCTTAGTAGTGGATTTACAACTCATAGAGCCGTCACCGATGTCTAGAACTAAAGCTAGGTGCAGACGACTGTGTATTCTCTCATCTTAGAGAATTGGGTCGGTTATGCAAATTACATTGATCAAAGTGTGATCCTATTTTCTTGTATGAGGAGAAAATGGAGAAAAAAAAATGTTTTCTGTCCTCTCTATTCTGTCAGCCCATGGAAATCAGACGGCACTCAGATGTCATCTGAGTTCAGCCTCATGGTTTCCACGACTCATTGACTTGCATGGCCGATCGTGATCCAAAAATCAGATGAAACTCAGGCATGCACCGAGGTTTTTTTCCTCGGACGTTTCAGGAAAAAATATGAAACATGCTCGGCCCCACAGAAAAACATTGGTCTGGGTGTGATCCGATGTTTTTTATTGGATCGCACTCAGACCGATCTGCACAAGCCGTTACTGGCTATGAATAGGACTGTGCTAGAATTTGGACATAGCCCCTAGTTTGTCAGTGGTGCTCTTTCAGAAAAAAAGGCTCATACATTATTGTTCGTAACAATAGGGGGTAGTCACGATGGGTGGATTTCCTCCAATCAGATGTTGGTATGTGAAATTACTAATTCCTAGGATGGATATCTATGTCTGTTGCCCAGGAGGAGAGGAGACGGACACTGTGTGGTTCTTTGTATATTTTATCTAAAATAATTTAAAGCTTTTTGTCTTTTTCTAGAAACTTCTGAAGTTTTCCAAATTTCATTTATTTTTCCAAATGGAGACACTTATGGTAAGATATTTATATATACACACATACTAGAAATTTTGTTGGCAATACTAAAGCCATAGTTCCAGGATATTTCAGTTTATGACCAGCTACTAGAACAAATGAGACTTTAGGCTGTGTTTCCACTATCAAATATCGGAATATTTTTAATTCTGATATTTTGTTCCATAGACTTCATTGGATTTCAGGTATCGGAACCGGGTTTCGGTATCGGAATGCTCAACCCTAATAGCTACACCTAAAGGCAGAAAGATGAAAACTAACTGACCGTAGCAGAACCCCAAAGAAATAGGAAGCCCCCAAACATGTAATGGCGGTTAGACAAGAAGAAAATACGAACACAGACAGAAAATAGAAAGAGCAAACGCTGGGGCCCAATACTGTTTAGATAGAAAAGTATAGGAAAGAATTCTGACTGCAACCAAAAAAACCCTGACAAAAATACCAACACTTCTGATTAACAAAAAACCTGAGATCACACAATCTCTACCACCTAAATTAGATCTCTGGTGTAACACACAGCAATTCAGCAATAAAGTGCCACAGGAAGAGAGCAAAAGTGCAAACACAAACTGAGCACAATTGCAGCGCCAGGCCCCAAAAGGGGACCAGGCTGAAGTCTACTGCTAAGCAGCAAACAAGCAAGGAAAATCCAACCAGAGGAAAAAAAACAGCAAATCACTTATCTGAATGAGAGCAGGAATGCAAGCTGAGCTCCAAGCAAGACCTGGAAGAACAATTGATTACCGGCAAGGCTGCTGGGAGTTCAGGTCACTTATATCAGACCATTCGG
Source organism: Oophaga sylvatica (assembly GCA_033576555.1). Lineage (NCBI taxonomy): Eukaryota > Metazoa > Chordata > Amphibia > Anura > Dendrobatidae > Oophaga > Oophaga sylvatica. Next base: position 467,619,740 of record JARQOD010000005.1, read on the forward strand.
ACCCAGCTGAAGGCCATTCAGCAATTGGTTCATTACCCTCAGCAACCACCGGAGGGAGCCCCAGCTCAGAAGTCGCCTCCAGAGTATTCACAACAGTTAATGTCACCTTGGTATTGTAAGATGACATTAAGCCTGGTTAATAATGGAGAGCTGTCAATAAGACAACTATCCATTATTAATCCACTAGGCAGAAAGGGGTTAAAAAAAACACACACATTAAGAATAAAGACTTTTAATGAAATAAATAAACACACATTTTTTCCATCTTTATTACACTCCCAATCCATTCGAAGCCATCGTTCTCCTGGAAAAAAGACAAAATAAAAAAACAACAGTATACCTATACCTGTCCGCCGTACAGTCAAGTCCCATGCTGCAATCTATTTGAAGGGGTTAAATAGTTTACAACCGGGACCGGTGCTAATGCGACCGGCCCGGCTGTAAACCACGGAGGAATGAAAGAAAAGCTGCCTGCACAGCCTCGCCGCCTGAGCGGAGATGAACTGGTTAGCGTGGGAAAGTTTCAGAACATTTTCCCACGCTGGTGAGTTCACCTCAGGTCAGGCAGGGAGTCAGCGCAGCCTCAGTGACGTTGGCGGTAGTCACTGAGGCTGCGCAGACTCCCCACCTGACCGGTAAAGCCAGGAACAGAATGGGAGATTTTGTTGCTCGCATGGAGGAAATCCAGACACAGGTTTATATAATGGAAGGGTGTGGTTCCAAATAAGCATCAGTCAATAGACCACGAGGAACTCTAAACCCTTTCCATGCCACAAGAAACCTGTTAACTCATGAATGGCCATGTAGATTTAAAGAGAACCTGTGCTCAACTATACGCAGCGATCTTCTAATTTCAGATGTACCACAGATCCCAGCAGAAGAAGATTTCCTATGTAAAGAGAAACAGCATCATCCAGCTCATCTATAGCTGTCTCTCGGTCAAGAAATTTTCAAAACTGCATCATGTGAGTACCATGATAGTTGGAGCAATATAAAATGAAGTCTATCCATCCATTCAAAAGCCAAGAGGTGGACGTCCAGGCAAAAATCAACAAGTCAGCTCATCATAAGTCTATCAGTTCTGGCGCGGCAAACAAGGCAGTGGAGGTGGTCCGTATGCTTTGTGATAGTGAGCTCACAGACGTTCATGCAAGCACCGTGCAACGCACATTACACCAGTATGGAACGGTGGGTTGAAAAAAGGTGAAGGAGCCTCAACTTCAATATCATTATAAGAAGCGTCTGCTCGAGTTTGCTAAAAAGTATGAAAAGTGGAAAGTAGAAGATTGGAATGGGTGATAAGAAGCAATGGGACGAAAGTCAATAGAATAGGTTCTGATGGGTACAAATGGGTCTGAAAGAAATAAGGGAAAAAGGGGCTAACAGATCGAGAAATTGAAGGAACTGTCAGGAAGCCTGATAATATGAGGTTGTTCCACAGCCAAAGGCGTTGAATACTTGACCAGGATCCATGGTGATCTCATTGCTAAGCTATATGTGAGTATCCTACAAGACGAGTTACTTCGTACATCGAGTGCTATGGGTAGTGTTCCAGCAAGACAGCGACCAGAAGCATATGTCGAGATTGGCAAATAAATTGTTCAGTGACAATGAAGTAGAGGTGCTGAATTGGCCTCCACAGTCCCCAGACCTCAACCCAATCAAACACTTGAGGGTAGAGCTGATGAAAAAGCTATATACATACCAAAGTGAGGCGACCAGTATACACCATCTTTGGGAACGTGTAGATGAGACCCGGGATAAGATTTCGGTCGAGACATGTTTAAATCTGATCGAGAGCATGCGCAGAAGGATTCAGGCAGTGTTGAAAGCCAAAGGTGGATTTATAAAATACTGACACAATAATAAAAATTCAAATTTAGATTTTTAGGAGCAAAACGGTAACAATGCAGTGGCATGACAAGAAGCTGTATAACTAATTGTATGCAAAATAGTTGCAAGTCAAATTTATGTATGACATAGCCAAAATGATTGTCTGTAAAATGATGGCAGTCTCACGTGGATGGTGAGATATGGAGCCTGAAAGTCAAAAGTTCAAAACATTGTTACAATTTTGCTCATCAATGTATAACTTCCAAGCACTGTACAAATGACCAGGACAAAAAATATGTGTGGAGCAAAGACAGTTTAGATATTATTATAGGAAAGGGGTCTTTACAGTTAGGGTACTCAAACTATGTAATGTCCTCTACCAAGACTTGCCCATGAAAATACTGAGTCAGCATAGAAGGAAGGGTAAAATGACAAATGCTGTGAAGGGATAGAAATGATTGAGCATTGAATGATATACAGTTTTGTGAAAAAGTGTTTGCCCCCTTCCTGACTTCCTATTATTTTACATGTTTGTCACATTCAAATGTTTCAGATCAGCAAATTTTAAATATTAGACAGATAACACAAGTAAGCACAAAATGCAGTTTTTAAGTGAAGTTTTTTTTTCGGACTATAAGACGCACCGGACAATAAGACGCACCCCAAATTTTCAGAAAGAAAATAGGGAAAAAAATTAATGCGTCGAATGGAAGTCCATCTTACAATCCGCATTCTTTACCAAGGGGGGATAATCGGCAGCTCTGGTGAAGTGGCGTCACAGGAGTTGTTTTGTGGTCCGGCAATGATCTGACTCCCATCCCAGGCTGGTGCAGCCTTTCACAAAATCTTGGCGAAGCCCCCACACCACCACCGAGCAACGCCAAACCTGCCGCACCAGCCTGAAATGGGAGGCAGAGCATCGTCATGGAGTATCGGACCACCGAACACCCCCTCTTCCCAGCCCGAGGCCGGCAGAATCACCTGACTCCTGCTGCTGCCACACTTCTGGTAAGTATATTCAGACTATAAGACGAACCCCATTTTACCCAAAAAAATTTTGGGAAAAAAGTGCGTCTTATAGTCCAAAAAATACAGTAATTGATCTAAGAAAGACTGAACTTAATGGACGTGTTCTTCTTTCAGCATTAGGAATCACAGTATGAAATTGTGTTTTAATTACTGCTTTGTAAAAATCTTTGCTTTACATTTGTCTGCTGCACAGGTTGGAGGACATACATCTGATCACTGTGCCTCCCCAGCCTAATGCTGACCATTCACTTTTGATAGCTGTAAGCCAACAGCTGCTCCTCTTCCTGCACACAGTACACATGCACACTGCTGCCATTGTATGTGTTCTGAATAGGGAGAGGAAACACTACCAGACTCTTTTTGCAGTGCCTTATTTGCCAAGAAAAAAAAGGATTGGGTATGTTGAAATTCAGCAGCCCAACATCTGTTATAAGGTAGACTCGGAAACCATCACACACATTAAATGATTGGCGGGTACAGTTCACTGTAATCTAACGTGCATGAACACTTTAAGGTAGAAGGCAGGGTCGCAGGTGGCTGTTCTTTTATTCCACTTTACTTTTGATTTATTGAGCCTTCCATTTTTACTTGCTTTAAATAATGAACATCAGGCACAAACGGTTTTTCTAGTACAAACCAGACATACAAGGTCTGTGCACAGAGCAATATATCAATAAATCTGAGCAGGACTGGCCCTAGAGTCTGTGTTTTTGCCGATATCATGAAAAGGACATTTCAGGTACAATATCTTGGCTGAGACTTGCAGAAACGTATTTCAGCAACTTCTTATTTGCTTCATATATCTGCACTTATTTAATAAATGTTTCTCCCATCACAACTCCCTAAAGCATGATGAGCTTATGTCCAGGTGGCCTGGCCAACATAACAGTAACCTTGTATTTTCTGCAGTGATTGAAGCAATGCTAAGCTGCCCTTGGCTGCCATGGTATGTTGTGTGCAATTTCTTTTTAATAATTTCTAAATCCAACTAAAGGGTTGTATTTAGCATCCAGTTACATCCATGTGTGTGCACACTTTATCTGCTTCTGTCACCAGGTGGGGTGGCCATCATTACAGGCACATTTTAGCAGTTTGGGTTGATATTCTGGGACTGGTGGTGCTGTCCAGGCAGGGAGCTTGGGGGTTAACTCCTGAACCTCATCATCTAATGTACTCCCTTTTTTGTGCCTTAGGCGGTCTCACACTATTTAAACCCTTGGCTTCCAACCATTAGTTGCCAGTTATAAATTTTCTTTCTCTGGTTCTGTTTCTCTGCCATTGCCCAGCTAGATAGTTTCTGTCCTAAGCCCATGTTTTGTCTACTCTGCTAATTCTGTTACTGATCATCCCCTGCCAGCCAGGTCCACTGGCCAGCAGCCACTGTGAACTGGCCTTAGGAACCTCTGTGAAAGTCTTGATCCTTGTGTAGGGGTTAAATGGTTTAAGTCAGGGCACCTCCTGGAATCTATAGATGAACTGGCTAACACAAGACTTGTCCTTGAAAGCCCTTTTAAGAGAGTTGCTAAGCTTCCACCACAGAGCACCCTGACAGATATCCTTGCTATGGAAACTGTCCTTATTAATGAGCCCACAAAGGTGAAAAAAAGATATGTCCTAGACCAGCGCTTCTCCCCCTTATTTTATCGCCTTGTGAAGTTGCTGACCTGGAATAATTTCATGAAGGGAATTTCTTACTCTTTACTGCACTGTAGTTTTCAAATCTTACAAGGCAAGATGTAACATTAGGATGGAGCAATGCTTTGAGGTCGTCCATGGGCAGCAAAAACTGCAGCATCTGGAGAGACCGGAAAAAGGGCTCATTTGAAAAGCCTCTGTATAGGATATAGTGTTAGTTCAGTGACTCCTGTCACGCTGAGAATGCTTTAATCGCTTTTACCAGATGTTGTTCAGCTGAAATGAGATGATCGGTGAGGGCACAGAGCAATGTTCAGAGCACTTAATACACTCTCTGCACAATATAATTATTAGACAATTTGTATTTTTGATCATTAATTTTATTATTGAACAACTACAACTACAGTGCTGTCGGTCCAAAAGGTCAACCCCTTCATGACCTATGACGCATATATATGTCGAAGGTCATATCCCAGCATTCCATGCGGGCACCGGCGCAGAGCCTGCATGTTTTCCGGCACATGACAGCTGATTTCATCAGTTGACATGTGGCCCTAACAGCCACGGATGGAATCGCGATTCACCCATGGCTGTTAACATGTTAAATGCTGCTGCCTATCGACGCCTGTGTCACATGACTGCGGGGCACCAATGGGTTGGCATGGCAACCCAGGATGTGCAGGAGACCCTGTGGCCGGTTCTCATAGCAGATGATAATTTTAGCTACACATAGCAGGGCTGCAGCCCTGCTATGTGTAGCACAGGCGATTGGAGTACCGCATCTTCTAGTCTTGGAGACTATTGAAGCAATTGAAAAGTAGAAAAAATGTTTTTAAAAAATCTAAAACTTCAAATCACCCCTTTTGCCTCATTTAAAAATAAAACAATTTTAAAAAAATCAAAAGTTCACATATTTGATATTGCCACTTTCAGAAATGCCCGATCTTTCAAAATATAAAAATAACTGATCCCATCTTTAAACGGCATAACGAGAAAAAAAAATCAAAATCCCAGAATTATCTTTTTTTGGCCTCCGCAACATTGCAATAAAATGCAATTACAGGCGATCAGAACATTGTATCTACCCCAAAATGGTATCAATAAAAATGTCAGCTCAGCACGTATAAAGTAAGCCCTCACCCAGCCCCAGATCCCAAAAAATGGAGATGCTACAGGTCTCGAAAAACGGCACCTTTTTTTAGTTGTTTTCAAATTTTAGACTTCTTTTTCACCACTTAAATAAAAAAGAACCTATACTTGTTTGGTATCTGTGAAATCAAAATTACCTGGAGAATCATAACGACAGTTCAGTTTTAGCATTTAGTGAACTTGGTAAAAAAAATAAATAAAAAATAATTGGTGCAATTGCACTTTTTTTGCAATTTCACTGCACTTTGATTTTTTTCCCGTTTTCCAGTACACAATATGATAAAACCAATGATATTGTTCAAAAGTACAACTCGTCCCTCAAAAACCAAGCCCTCACTCAGCCATATGGACCGAAAAATAAAAAATTTATGGCTCTGGGAAGAAGGGGAGCAAAACACGGAAACGCAAAAACAGAAGACCCCGAGGTCGTGAAGGGTTTAATAAACCTTAAACTTGAATATTTAAGAAAGTAAAAGTGAGGTTATTGATTGGGCGACTATTAGTGTGCAGAATTCTTCTGCAACTAAATGAAAAACGTAAATCTTCCTATCTCAATTGTTTATTTAGCTGTTAGCTTGGACAAAGTCACGGGCCAGCCTTGATATTTATTAAAAAAAATGTCTACAATCGAGGAAGTTTTTACTTATCAGTAGAGTTGAGCGATACTTTCCAAAATCCAAAAGTATCGGAATGGTATCGCCGATATCACTAAAATATCGGCGATACCCGATACCGATACCGGAAATCCAATGTAAGTCTATGGGAACAAAATATCGGAATTAAAAAAAACCCATTCTTTCCTTGTAAACACTAAATATACACACATAGAATACATATATATATATATATAATATATATACATATATATATATATATATATGTCATTGTGACATATATATATATATACATATATTTATAGTTTATACACTTCTACATAGTAAAATAGCCTCTGATTCAATTGCCGGGTAAAGTCGGCTTTTGTGAAAAGACAGAAGCACCCGACATGAAATGACACTTGGTTTACATAGAGTTAACCATGTCTTTTCATGTAGTTTGATATCTGATTTGCACAAACAATTACATGAGTGGCTGTGTGCAAAATTTCACACCTGTAGGGGTTAATTAAAGGTGTAAATTCGTTGTAAAAAAAAGGACTTTTTTGCTACGAATTTACACCTTTAATTAACCCCTACAGGTGTGAAATTTTGCACACTTAAGGTACTGCCACACTAAACAATCCCGCTAGCGATCACAATAACGACGCATACTAATGCGATCGCTAGCGGGATTGTTTCTATATCGCTAAATGTGCCGCATTTAGCGATATAGTTAACGACGCTATCGCCGTTAGCGATCTTCTTAACGACTTTAGCGGTACAAAAGTACCGCTAAATCGCTAAGAAAAGGTGCCACACAGCGATAAGATACTTACCCAGCGGGAGCGCCAGCGATGAAATAGGGTCCGGAACGATTCCAGCGACGAGCGAGATCACAGCAGGAAGCTCGTCGCTGGAAGCTGCCGCAGTGAACAACATCGCTAACGGGATCGCTAAATAGTGACGTTTTTTAGCGATCCCGTTAGCGATATTGTTTAGTGTGGCATACCCTTTACACTCATGTAATTGTTTGTGCAAATCAGATATCAAACTACATGAAAAGACATGGTTAACTCTATGTAAACCAAGTGTCATTTCATGTCGGGTTCTGCATTTTCACAAAAGCCGGCAATTGAATTAGCGGCTATTATACTATGTAGAAGTGTATGAACTATAAATATATATATATATGTGTCACAAACTCAATGACATGTATATATATATATATGAGGTGTAAAATTGCTGAAAAAAAATGCGTGGGCTCCCGCCCTATTTTCGCAACCAGACAGACAAAGCCAGTGAGTGGGGGCAGATAATAATAGCCCAGAGAGGGACCATTATTTTTGCCCCCCCCCAGCTACTAACATCTGCCCCCAGACACCCCAGAAAGGGCAAATCTCTAATTAGATTTGCCCTTTCTGGCACTTTGCCCGTCTATTCCCATTGCCCTGTAGCGGTGGCGAATGGGTTAATAAGGGGTTAAAATGACCTTGCAATTGAAAGGTCACTTTAAGCCAGGTTAATAATTGAGAGCTGTCAATTAGACAACTATCAATTATTAATCCTATTGTATGAAAGAAAAATCAAACACACACACTTTAATAAAAAAGAAGTTTAATGAAATAATCACACAGTTTTTGACCATATTTTATTTTCCTGCTAAAACCATTTCCTGTAATAAAAATAAAATAATAAAGCAAAATTATTCTTACCAATCCGATGTACAGTCAGGTCCCACGGTGTAATCCTTCAGAAAGGGTTAATGTTTACTGCAGGGACCGCAGCTAATGCTGCAGCCTCACAGTAAACCCCCAAATGAATGAGTTCCTCTCCTGGCTGACAGGAGAGGAAGTGGAAAGCTTAATTGATTGCTTTCCACTTTCACTTCAGGTCAGCCAGGGACACAATCAGTGACGTCAGAGGGAACTGGTTAACAAAAATAGGGGATCCCCTCGAAAAAAATTGGCGTGGGGTCCCCCCTATTTTTGTTAACCAGCCAGATGAAGCAGACCGCTGAGGCCTGGATTTTCAGGCTGTTAAGGAGCCAAGATCCATGGACCTTGCCAGCCTGATAATACCAGGCCACAGCAGTCTGCATATCTTGGCTGATTAACAAAAATAGGGGATCCCCTCGAAAAAAATTGGCGTGGGGTCCCCCCTATTTTTGTTAACCAGCCAGATGAAGCAGACCGCTGAGGCCTGGATTTTCAGGCTGTTAAGGAGCCAAGATCCATGGACCTTGCCAGCCTGATAATACCAGGCCACAGCAGTCTGCATATCTTGGCTGATTAACAAAAATAGGGGATCCCCTCGAATAAAATTGGCGTGGGGTCCCCCCTATTTTTGTTAACCAGCCAGATGAAGCAGACCGCTGAGGCCTGGTTTTTCAGGCTGGTAAGGATCCAATATCCATGGACCTTGCAAGCCTGATAATACCAGGCCACAGCAGTCTGCTTAGCTTGGCTGGTTAACAAAAATAGGGGATCCCCTCGAAAAAAAAACGGCATAGGGGTCCCCCTATTTTTGTTAACCAGCCAAGTAAAATGCAGACTGCTGCGGCCTGGTATTAAAAGACTGTCAAGGCCCATGGATTTTGGCCCTCAACAGCCTGATAATACCAGGCTACAGCAGCCCCACATTTGGCGCATCAAAAGATGTGCCAATTGTGGCACTTTACCCGGCTCTTCCCACTTGCCCTGTAGCGGTGGCAAGCGGGGTAATAAGGGGTTATTGTCACCGTTGATTGCACGGTGACAATAAGCCCGGTTAATAATGGAGAGGCGTCAATAAGACACCGATCCATTATTAATCCCAAAGTTTTTAAATGTTTAAAAAAAAGACACAGCAAGAAAAAAGTCTTTTAATGAAATAAAAGAGACAACACAGTTTTCATTTCTTTTATTATACACTCATTCCTGCGACGCCATCGATCTCCTGTAAAAAAAGAAAAAAAACAAACCAACAGTATACCACCTGTCCGACGCAGTCCATAGTAACGACTGTCCCACGACGATCCAGCTCTGCTACATCAGAATGACAGGCAGAGCCTGACATCCCGGCGCAGCACAGCTGCTTACCAGCTTCCCCGGCGGTGACGTCATCGGACTGCTTTACGGCCGCGATTACCCAGCAGTCACTGCAGTTATCGCGAGAAACTGCATGTGACCGCCGGGGAAAGATGATGGCGGCCATGAAGCAGTCCGGGATGTGACCGCCGGAGATCTTCTGCCGGGTAAGTGCCGCTGACTCCTGACAGACCCGACAGACGGACACTGACAGTGACAGTGACAATTCCGATTCCGGTATCCGATATGACGAAAATATCGGAACTCGGAATCGGAATTCCGATACAGCCAATATCGGCCGATACCCGATATTTGCAGTATCGGAATGCTCAACCCTACTTATCAGATATAACAATTAGCTTTTTCATATGGAAACAAAGTTAAAGGTGTTGTTCCACGAAGAGCAGTAAAAAACATACGACCCAATGGCCTAGTTTAAATATGTAATAACAAAGGATAACAAACCTTAAATAAGACAGATAATAAAGTATGATGCCAACAAAAGAGCCCCACAAACACAGTATGATACTCCACAATGAATTTCTTCACAGTACCCTCCACATGCACAATATGAACACAATACTGTATCCATCTCCCTCAACCACCCACCCTGAAAAAATAGTGACCCCATCACAGTATGATTCCCCAACTGTAATCCCCACACAGCCCACAGCGCATTATAACAGACCCCACGTAGTCCTCCATACAGTACAATGGCCCGACATAGAGCTCCATATAGTACAGCGACCTGACATAGTGCTCCATACATATAATGGTCCCACATATAGTCCTCCACACAGTATAATGGACCCCAAATAGTCCTACATACTGTATAATGAGCTCCACATAGTCCTACGTACAGTATGATGGGCCCTGCATTGCCTTCCATACAGTATAATGGCCCCACATAGTGCTCCATACAGTATAATGGGCCCAGCATAGTGCTCCATACAGTATAAGGCCCCCACATAATGCTCCATACTGTATGAGAGCCCCACATAGTGCTCCATATAGTATAACGGCCCCACATATTGCTCAGTTCTGAAATATGACAGCCCTGAAGGATAATGGGTTTCTGGTCACTTCACATTTGATTCTTCTTAAATCTTTAGTAGATAATGTGCATCTTTTTTTCTCAACTTTTTTTTGTCCCTGTTGACTTTGTGCAACAAAACGTTTGATGGTTCTGTGATTACTCCCCAATATCTTTGCATTTCCAAGAGTGCTGCAACCTTTTGTAAGATCTGTAACTAATTTTGACAATTCAGAGTAAATGAGGAAAACAAGGTGCCTAATAATTCTTCACAGCTTGATAAAGGGTGTTGTATGTTTAGGCATCACCCTCCCTTATTACACAAATACACATCACCTGATCGGCTTCATCCAATAAGCATTCAAAATCTGTGTAAAAGAATAATGGTAAAGTCAAAATATTCACTTGACTAATCCTGCACACAGTGTACACTGCAAGATCTTTTAGGATCCAAGATATCTGAAGAAAAAGATACCCACAAGAGGTTACTGGAGGTAAAGACTACATTGAGCTTTAGATCTTACAAGTAGAGATAGATATGAACCGGAACTCATCACTAATGTTTCCATAAATTATTAATTTATTGGGTCATCGGATAAAACATAGAAACATGAAGTGAACGATCAACAGATGTTTTTTGTCAGCTCACACATCTTCCGGCCCTGGTCATTTAGAAGTTCAATAAATCATCATGACATACAGTGCTTGAATGTTTGTGAACCCTTCAGAATTTTCCATATTTCTGCAATCAAAAATTTGACCAAAAACGACATCAGACTTTCATAAAAGTCCTACGAGTAGATGAATGAATAATTCTAAAATATAAGAAATTGCCATTTTTTAAATGAGGACATAATCCAATATCACATGTGTTGTGAATGGGTTTGAGATGAGTTCTGAGCAGAGGCTCCCTCTGGTGGTTACAAGCGGTACTAGTGAGGATTGGGAATCAGGTGTTACTGATTGGTCTTATTTAAGGGAATCATTTTCCCATCAGGGTTGCCGGTGATCAATTGTTCTGGTCTGAATCCTTCTTTCCAGTTTCCCTTGTAGCCTGCTGTGTCGTGTCTGCATCTCCTGCTATCAGATAAGACAATTTCTTATTTTGTGTTTTTGCTATATTTTTGCATTTTGTCCTGCACTTCTGTGGGGGCCTTCAGGGTCCCCTCCGGGGGCTTTTGCCCTCTCAGTTTAGTCCAGCCTCTGTGTTTTGTACTTTTGCTTTTTCCAGTTTTTTCAGTGGCTGCTGTTTTTGTTACACCAGAGAACTAATTTAGGTGGTAGAGGTCGTGTGATCTCAGGTGATTTTGAAATTAGTAGAGTTGGTGTTTTTTCAGTGTTTTCTGGGATTGCAGTAAGTACCCTTCCTGTCCTTTTCTATTTAGATAGTTTGGGCCCCAGCGTTTGCTCATACTATTTTCTTTCTGTGTCAGTATTTCCTTTTGTCTAACCGCCATTACATGTTTGGGGGCTTTCTATTATCTTTGGGGTTCTGCTCCGGGGCAGATAGCTTTCCTATTTCTATCTTTAGGTGTAGTTAGTTTCTCAGGCTGTGACGAGGCGTCTAGGACCAACGTAGGAACGCTCCACGGCTGCCTCTAGTTGTGGTGGTTAGTCAGGGTACTGCAATCCCATAGATTCCAACTTCTCTGGTGTATTTCCTTTTTTACCTGCACTCCTCAGCTACCGTAACATAACAGTATCACCGGCCATAAAAATTGTATGGTACTCACAGAAGGGAAAAAATATTTTGAAGGAAGAAAAGTTGTCAGAGATATTTTTCTGTTTGTTGCATTTTTTTTTTCCTCTGTATCTCTGGGTGCTGGGGAGGATCTTTTCTCCAATGGAGTTTGCACAGTTGTCTGGCCGTGTGGATCAGCTTGCCACTGAGGTTCAGAGTATTGCTGCATATCTTGCTAGGTTGCCTGTTGTGGAACCTAGGATCCCCATGCCAGATTTGTTTTTAGGGGATCGAGCTAAGTTTCAGAATTTCAAAAATAACTGTAAATTGTTTTTTGCCTTAAAATCTAAGTCCTCAGGAAACGCAGCGCAGCAGGTTCAAATTGTCATCTCTCTCCTGCGCGGCGATCCTCAGGATTGGGCTTTTTCCCTGACACCTGGGGATCCTGTTTTGAGTGATGTTGATGCATTTTTTCAGGCTTTGGGGTTATTGTACGATGAGCCTAATGTCACTGATCAAGCTGAAAAAGCCTTGTTGGCATTAAATCAGGGGCTTGATGATGCTGAGTTATACTGTCAGAGATTCCGTAGGTGGGCAGTCCTGACCAAATGGAATGACGACGCTTTGGCGGCCCTTTTCCGTAAGGGTCTGTCAGATAATGTAAAGGATGTTATGGTGGGATTCCCTGTCCCCTCTGGTCTCAATGATTCTATGTCATTAGCGATTCAAATTGACAGACGTTTGCGTGAGCGGAGAAGTATGCGTGGAGTGGTGTTGCCTTGTGAGCCAGCTGCTGAGCCCATGCAGTGTGATGGAGTGGTGTCTGGGGCACAGCGTCATGAGTTTCGAAAGCGCAATGGGTTATGTTTCTACTGTGGTGATGCCTCTCATGCTATTTCAGTCTGCCCTAAGCGGGGAAGACGTTTTGCACGCTCAGTTGTCTTGGGTAGTGTTCAGACTAAGTTTTTATTAACTGTTACTCTGATATGCTCTCTGTCCTCATTTTCTGCTCAGGCTTTCGTTGATTCTGGAGCAGCTATTAACCTGATGGATTATGATTTTGCTAAATGTTGTGGATTTCCCTTGATACCCCTACAGAAGTCTATTCCCCTACTGGGGATCGATTCTACCCCTTTGGCTGAGAATAAACCCCAGTTTTCTACTCAGGTGATAATGAGGGTTGAACCTGATCACCAGGAGTGCTGCAAATTTTTGGTTCTATATAATCTGCATGACATTATCGTGCTGGGTTTCCCTTGGTTACAGTCTCATAATCCTGTTTTGGATTGGAAATCTGTGTCTGTAACCAGTTGGGGCTGCCAATGTGTTAATACCAACACTCCTGTTTTTTCTGCCTCCCCCCAGGCTGAGGATGTTCCTGACTTTTTGTTTGATTTTTCTGATGTGTTTAGCGAAAGTAAATCTGCATCCTTACCTCCCCATAGGAGCTATGACTGCGCTATTGAATTAGTGCCAGGTAGTAAATTCCCTAAGGGTCGCCTTTTTAACTTGTCTGTACCTGAACATGACGCTATGCGGTCTTATATCAAGGAATCATTGGAGAAGGGTCATATCAGACCATCCTCTTCACCCTTAGGTGCCGGTTTTTTCTTTGTGGCCAAAAAAGATGGTTCATTAAGGCCGTGTATTGATTATCGTCTCTTGAACAATATTACTGTGAAATATCAATACCCGTTACCCTTGATTTCTGACCTGTTTTCCAGGGTGAAAAACGCTACTTGGTTTACCAAGCTTGACCTCAGGGGGGCGTATAACCTTATTCGCATTAAGCACGGGGATGAATGGAAGACGGCATTTAACACCCCTGAAGGGCATTTTGAGTACCTTGTGATGCCCTTTGGGCTCACTAATGCTCCTTCCGTCTTCCAGTCCTTCATGAATGACATTTTCAGGGATTTTGTGGACAAGTTTCTGATTGTTTATTTGGATGATATCTTGATTTTTTCTAATGACTGGGACTCTCATGTGAAACATGTTCGAACTGTATTCCAGATTTTGAGAGAGAATGCTCTGTATGTGAAGGGATCAAAGTGTCTTTTTGGCGTACAGAAGATCTCATTTCTGGGATTCATTTTGTCCCCATCTGTTATTGAAATGGACCCGGTCAAGGTTCAGGCCATCTGTGATTGGGTCCAACCTACTTCATTAAAGGCTCTTCAGAGATTTTTGGGTTTTGCCAATTTTTATCGTAAATTTATTGGTAATTTCTCTGTTATTGTTAAACCATTAACTGATTTGACCAGAAAGGGTTCTGATGTGGTGAATTGGCCTCCTGAGGCAGTCTCTGCGTTTCAGGAACTTAAGCAGAGATTCACTTCTGCTCCTGTTCTACGGCAGCCTGATGTTTCTCTGCCATTTCAGGTGGAGGTTGATGCCTCTGAAATTGGGGCAGGTGCCGTTTTGTCCCAAAAAGATCCAGAGACCTCTAAAAGTAACCCTTGTGCCTTTTTCTCTCGAAAATTTTCTCCTACTGAACGTAATTATGACGTGGGTAATCGGGAGTTATTGGCCATGAAGTGGGCTTTTGAAGAGTGGAGACATTGGCTGGAGGGAGCCAAACATCAGGTGGTGGTCCTTACGGACCATAAGAATCTGGTCTATCTGGAATCTGCCAAGCGACTCAATCCTAGACAGGCCAGGTGGGCCTTGTTTTTCACACGTTTTAATTTTGTGGTTTCCTTTCTTCCTGGCACTAAGAATGTTAAGGCGGATGCCCTCTCGAGGAGTTTCCTTGCGGACTCTCCTGAGCTATCTGATCCCTCTGTTATTTTGAAGGAGGGTGTAGTTCTTTCCGCCATCTCGCCCAATTTGAGACTTGCTCTGGAGGGGTGTCAGGAGGATAGGCCCGAGCGCTGCCCTGTTGGAAAATTGTTTGTCCCGGACCAATGGAAAAAGAGTGTGATGTCTGAGATTCATTGTTCCGCATTGGCTGGGCATCCCGGAATTTTTGGTACCAGAGACTTGGTTAGTCGGTCCTTTTGGTGGCCTACCTTGTCTCGCGATGTCAGGGAATTTGTGCAGTCCTGCGGGACTTGCTCTCGCTCCAAGCCTTGCTCTCGCTCTAGTGGTTTGTTGATGCCATTGCCTGTGCCCAAGAGACCATGGACCCATATCTCTATGGATTTCATTTCCGATCTTCCTGTTTCTCAGAGAATGACCACCATCTGGGTAATTTGTGATAGGTTTTCCAAAATGATACATCTTGTGCCATTACCTAAGTTGCCTTCCTCCTCTGAATTGGTGCCGTTGTTCCTTCAGCACGTGGTTCGTTTACACGGCATTCCTGAGAACATTGTGTCTGACAGAGGAGTCCAGTTTGTTTCCAGATTTTGGAGGACTTTTTGTTCTAAACTGGGTGTTCAATTGTCTTTCTCCTCGGCATTTCATCCTCAGACCAATGGTCAAACTGAGAGAACAAACCAGACATTGGAGACTTATCTAAGATGCTTTGTGTCTGCTGATCAGGATGACTGGGTCTCTTTTTTGCCTTTGGCTGAGTTTGCTCTTAATAATAGGGCTAGCTCTGCCACTTTGATGTCTCCGTTTTTCTGTAATTCTGGGTTTCACCCTCGATTTTCTTCAGGACAGACGGAGGCTTCTGTCTGTCCAGGTGTTGACTCTGTTGTTGAGCGTATGCAGCAGATTTGGGACCAGGTAGTGGAGAGGTTGTCCCTCTCTCAGGAGAAGGCCCAGCGGTTTGCTAACCGGCATAGGACTGATGGTCCTCGGTTTAAAGTGGGGGACTTGGTCTGGTTGTCCTCAAAGAATATTCCTATGAGAGTAGCATCTCCTAAATTTAAGCCTAGGTTCATTGGACCTTATAAGATCATGGAGATTATTAATCCTGTTTCTTTTCGTTTGCTTCTTCCAGGGACATTTAAGATCCATAACGTGTTCCACAAGTCCTTGTTGAAGAGGTTTGTTGAGCCAGTGGTTCCTGCTGCTGTGCCTCCTGACCCTGTTTTGGTTGAGGGCAATCTGGAGTATGTGGTTGAGAAAATATTGGATTCTCGTTTTTCTAGACGAAGACTCCAGTATTTGGTTAAATGGAGAGGTTATGGTCAGGAAGATAATTCTTGGGTGTTTGCTTCAGACATCCATGCTAGGAGACTTATCCGTGCGTATCATAGAACTCATCCTGACCGACCTGGTTGCTCAAATGAGGGTTCGGTGACCCCTCCTCAAGGGGGGGGTACTGTTGTGAATGGGTTTGAGATGAGTTCTGAGCAGAGGCTCCCTCTGGTGGTTACAAGCGGTACTAGTGAGGATTGGGAATCAGGTGTTACTGATTGGTCTTATTTAAGGGAATCATTTTCCCATCAGGGTTGCCGGTGATCAATTGTTCTGGTCTGAATCCTTCTTTCCAGTTTCCCTTGTAGCCTGCTGTGTCGTGTCTGCATCTCCTGCTATCAGATAAGACAATTTCTTATTTTGTGTTTTTGCTATATTTTTGCATTTTGTCCTGCACTTCTGTGGGGGCCTTCAGGGTCCCCTCCGGGGGCTTTTGCCCTCTCAGTTTAGTCCAGCCTCTGTGTTTTGTACTTTTGCTTTTTCCAGTTTTTTCAGTGGCTGCTGTTTTTGTTACACCAGAGAACTAATTTAGGTGGTAGAGGTCGTGTGATCTCAGGTGATTTTGAAATTAGTAGAGTTGGTGTTTTTTCAGTGTTTTCTGGGATTGCAGTAAGTACCCTTCCTGTCCTTTTCTATTTAGATAGTTTGGGCCCCAGCGTTTGCTCATACTATTTTCTTTCTGTGTCAGTATTTCCTCTTGTCTAACCGCCATTACATGTTTGGGGGCTTTCTATTATCTTTGGGGTTCTGCTCCGGGGCAGATAGCTTTCCTATTTCTATCTTTAGGTGTAGTTAGTTTCTCAGGCTGTGACGAGGCGTCTAGGACCAACGTAGGAACGCTCCACGGCTGCCTCTAGTTGTGGTGGTTAGTCAGGGTACTGCAATCCCATAGATTCCAACTTCTCTGGTGTATTTCCTTTTTTACCTGCACTCCTCAGCTACCGTAACATAACACACATGTCTGTGAGTGGCAAAAGTATGTGAACCTTTCTTTTCATTATCTGGGGTGCAGCAATAACTGCATCTAAACTCTTCCAGTAATTGATTATTCCTGCGCACTTACGGTACTTGAAAGAAATTTTAGCCCATTCATGCCTACAAAACATTTTCAATTCTGTTTTTTTATTGGTGGGTTTTCTTCCATGAACTGCTTGCTTCAGGGCTTTCCACAACATTTGTATAAGATTAAGGTTAGGACTTTGACTTGGAAATTCCAAAGCTTCAACTTTATTCTTTTGTAGCTGTTTTTTTGTGGAACGACTTGTGTGCTTTGGGACTTTGTCTTGCTGTATAAACCACATTCTGATGAGATTCAGCTCATGGACAGATGTCTCAACATTTACTTCATAATTTGCTGTTATAATTCAGAATTCATTGTTCCTTCAATGATGTTTTGGCCTAGATGCAGCAAAATAGACTCAAACTGTGATAATATAGCCGCCATGTTTCACAGATTGTATAAGGTTTTTATGCTGTAATGCAGTGTTTTCTTTCTCCAAACATAGAACTTTTAGTTTGACCCCTTTGCCCCTAAGCCTGTTTGCACCTTCATGACGAGGCCAAATTTTACAATTCTAACCAGTGTCACTTTATGAGGTTATACCTCTGGAACGCTTCAACGGTTCCCACGATTATGAGACTGTTTTTTGTGACACATTGTACTTCATTATAGTGGTAACATTTCTTCGATATGACTTGTGTTTTTGTGAAAAAAAAGAAATGAAATTTGGCGAAAATTATGTGTTTCATGTCCTCCTAATAAACCTTTTGAAAATTAAAAATTTGGGGCTAAAACAACATTTTAATAAAATACATACATCTTTCATTTACGCAGCCCAATATTACTCAATTTTGTGTATCATCTGTGGCCTTAAAATGCTCCTTACACCCCTAGACGAATTCCTCAAGATGTGTATTATCCAAAATGGGGTCACACATGTTTTTTTTTTTGTGTTTCGGCACCATAGCGGTCCTACAAATGCAACATGACGCCTACTATCTATTCCAGACAATTTTGTGCTCCAAAAGTAAAATGATGCTCCTTTCCTTCCGAACCTTGCCATACGCCCAAAAAGTAGTTTTCCACCACATATAGGGTATCAGCATACTCAGGACAAATTGTACAACAAATTGTACTATCCATTTTTTGTCCTGTTACACTTGTGAACATGAAAAATTGTGACCTAAAGCAACATTTTTGTGTGAAAAACGCAATTTTTTTATTTTCATCTTAATAAAATTCTGTGAAGCACCTGCGGGATCAAGGTGCTCACCACACCTGTAGATACATTTCTTGACGGGTGCAGTTTCTAAAAGGGATCACTTGTGGGAGAGTTTCCACTGTTTAGGTCATCAGGGGCTCTGCAAATACAACATGGCGTCTGCTATCTATTCTAGCCAACATTGTGTTCCAAAAGTCAAATGGTTCTCCTTCCCTTCCAATCCTATCACATAATGGGGTATTGTTGTACTCAGTAGAAATTGCACAACATTTTGTACTGTCCATTTTCTACTGTTATCATTATGTAAATGAAAAATTTGGGATATTTTTGCGGGAAAGATTAAAATGTTAATTTTTTTCCTTCCACATTGCTTTAATTCCTGAAGCACCTAAAGGGTTAATAAACTTCTTGAGTGTAGTTTTGAGCACTTTGTGGGGTGCAGTTTTTAAAACGGTGTCAATTTTGGATATTTTCTTTCACATTGACCCGCAAAGTCACAAATGTGATGTGGTCCCTAAATAAATTGGTTTTGTAAATTTTGTTGGGAAAATGAGAATTTGCTAATAAACTTTTAACCCTTTTAACTTCCTAATAACAAAAAAAATTCTGTTTCATAGATAATGCGATGTAAAGTAGATGTGTGGTAAATGTTATTTATTATTTTGTGTGGTATAACTATCTAGTTTAGTGTATGTGCCCACGATCAGTACTGTAATTGCTGCTGGTTTGACGCTGCGTATTTATGCAGTGTCAAACCTGCAGCGGCCAGCTGTGACAGCAAAGTAGATTGGATTTCAAGAAATCCCATGTCCACTATGCGTCAGTAGTCGTCTACGGATCACCCGCGGGGACGGACATGTGGCGCGTCTTTCCAGACCGAGGCATGTCAATTTCTTTTGCAGAGACGCTTTTCTCTGCAACAGAAATTACATCAATCAGAAGTATTGAATGCGGTAAATCTGCATGGTTTAGTGAAGACATGCGGATTTACCTGCGTTCAGTAGAAGGCAGCGCTTTGGACCAGCAAACATACGCTGCGTCCAAAGCGCTGCTAGTTCCGAATCGTGGGCACCCGGCCTTAGGGGCATAAAAAAATTGTAAAAAAATGTAAAATTGCAAATTTTTCACATTTTTGTAAATTTTTCGATATTTTAACAAACAAACACAAGTTGTATTGACCAAATTTTACTACTATCGTGAAGTACAAAATGTCACGAAAAACCCACTCCGAATCACTTGTATATATTGAAGCATTCCAGAGTCACTAAATCATAAAGTTATGCTGGTAAGAATTGTAAAATATGGCCTGTTCAGGAAGGTGAAAACAGGCTTGGTGTTGAAAGTAGTAACAGTGCACTGAGCCTTTTGTATACACCAAAAGTTCCCCAAGCACCCTAATTAGCAGATTTGATGGAGCTTTAGTTTCTGCAGAACAGAGGTAGTGATTCGAACAGCAAAGATGCAATTTTTATAGGGGATACATCACTTAAATTGCTATGTGCATAGTTTATATTGTTGGGGTGGTCTGACAGACTCCCTTTAAGCTCATATTATTTTTATTTCAGAAGGTGAATGCAGAAAATCAGAAGCAGGAGCACTGGAGAGGAGTGGAATAGGAGTAAACAGGAGTCCAAATGGTGTGACTTATACTGGTTCATGGAAAAATGACAGGGTAATTTACTCACTACACAGCTGGATCTTTACAAGGAGAACAAGTACTTTTCAAGCAGTGGCACACATAGACATCCCGGGGTCCCAGAGGAAAAGACCTAATGTCCCCCCCACACGCCAAAAAAATATTTAGCGCAGTGAGGCGAGCTCAATCCTTCCAACTTTTAAAACAGAGAGAGGAACATGCATTGCAGCATGTACACAGTAATTAAGCCCCTACAGACACCCCATAGTGTTCTCACCCACTGCATTACCTCTATCATGGCTGCGACAGAGTATGATGCCTCCAATAATACCCCACAGACAGTATAATATACCCACAATCAATTGTCTCTACACAATATGCCCCCCCGCACATTGTGATGCCGCCACAGAGACTCTAAACACAGTATAATGCTTCCCACAGTCCCTCAACACAGTATAGTACACAGCACGATGCCCCTAAAGTGCCCCCCACACAGTATGATATCTACAAAGTTCTTCCAAACCCAGTGTGATGCTCCCTATGTCTCCCTACACACAGAATAATTGCCCATACAGCCCCCCACACACAGTATCATGCTTTCTATGTCTCCCTACACACAGAATAATTTCCCCTACAGCCCCCACACACAGTATCATGCTTTCTATGTCTCCCTACACACTGAATAATTGCCCTTACAGCCCCCACACACACAGTATCATGCTCCCTATGTCTCCCTACACACAGAATAATTGCCCTTACAGCCCCCCACACACAGTATCATGCTTTCTATGTCTCCCTACACACTGAATAATTGCCCCTACAGCCCCCACACACAGTATCATGTACCCACTCAGTATGATACCTTCACACAGCATCATGGCCCCCACACACAGTATTGTGGCCCATACAGTCAGTATCATGGCTCTCACTCAGCTTGATGGCTTCCATACAATATGGTGACCCACCAGGTAGCATCATATTCCCCCCACACACACAGTATCTGGGACACCACAGCTCCAACAAGTATTGATATTAAAAACATAAAACTGGTTGACACTATTGCCGTGCATCGCTGGGGTCCTGGGTTAAAATACGACCAAGGACAACATCTGCAAGGAGCTTTAATGTTCTCCCCGTGTTTGCATGGGTTTCCTCCGGGTACTCTGGTTTCTTCCCACACTAAAAAGACATACAAATAAGGAATCTAGATTGTGAGCCCCAGTGGGTACATTGATGATAATATCTGGCAAGCACTGTGGAATTAATGGCGCTATATACTGTAAGTGAGTAAATTAAATTAATAAAATACTCACCTAGTTCTGTTCTCCTGATGGTGGTGCAGTATGTGGACTCATCCAGTGTCCTCATCACATCTACTGCTAAGACTGGGACACAGAGGCTGTAGGGTGCACCATTCTATTCAATGACATCTCCAACCTGGTGATGTAGATACTGTTGAAATTGTGATGGGTGGGTTGGGGGGAGACAGGCAAAGAGCGGTGCTGCTCAGCTCCACCTCTACCCCGAATCTAGTTATGATGACAGAATAGCCATCGCTCCTTCTATATCATAACACTGGCAGCTAAATAACTAAATACTGGCTGTAGTCAAGATGATGGACTCCTAGTGGCCATAATGGGGAAGCAGTAGTCTGAGACTATGCTGAGACCTATAAATGAGTTAGACTTCTATGTCTTAAATATTATACAGCATTATCTAGAAAATGTCTCGTATCTCTTGTGTTTCACACAGATGTATGGGCATGGAAAGCTCAAGCATCCTTCAGGAGCAATATACGAAGGAGAATTCGTTGACAACCAGTTTCACGGGAGCGGGACTTACACATTTCCCAATGGAGCACAGTATATTGGGAATTTTACAGAGAATAAGTAAGTAGTTTTCTACATCTCTGCATTTATATCTTTATTTGTAAGAAGTTTGCATTAGTGTATCACAATGAAAGTGGACCTGTCATCACAAACTGAAAACAACACGCTCAACACAGCACATACAAGTCAGATTTGGCCCATTTACTTTTGTAGAAAAAAATGGTTAATAACTGATTATTCCAATGTGAAAATGTATCCGGCAGAAACTTTAGTAGTTGATGTAAGTCTTATAGTCACCGTCATTTCAACAAACTGCATAAATCAATACTGCAGGTGGATATTAGAAACTTTCTAATATGTCTTATCAGAGAAATATGCTTCTTTCGCCACTTATAAGCCACTTTTTCTTCCCAATCATGGCCTAATAGGGGACTTAACCACTATAAAAATTATACCTTTAGTGTAATAAATGTTGCTGTGATGTGCAGAAAATTATTCTATGAAAAATGTGCTTGAAAATTGCGGACAAAAAAACAACTGTCAAATAGATACATATGAAAAATGCCCACTTGGAACACTGCCCACACCAAAAAATTCCCTCATGTAAAATTATTTAACTACTGAAAAAGCTTCATGAGCTCTGTGTGGAATCCCTGATTATTGGAAAGTCAGAGCCTCCATACAGATGACTGTATTGTCTGACTGTCTGTGTGCACATAACACAGGGATTTATACATGGAGCGCAATAAGGCCACGTGCACATGATCAGTATTTGGTGAGGTTTTTTACCTCAGTATCTGTAAGCCGAAACCAGGAGTGGGTGATAAATACAGAAGTGGTGACGTGTTTCCATTATACTTTTCCTCTGATTGTTCCTCTCCTGGTTTTGGCTTACAAATACTGAGGTAAAAACCTCACCAAATACTGACCGTGTGAATGTGTCCTAACGCATAGACTTACGAGCCGATTTTGATCCTACACTCGGATCAATATCAAATAGGTCTCCGCTATTTTACACGGACCACTCAGTCTGAGGAAAAATCTTACATGTTAATAGCCCCATAGACTGTCATAGGTATGAGTGCTCTCTGTGAAGAAATAATGAATAGCTTTCCTACATGAAAAATTGATGTGTGATTGAGCCCTTGACTATACTGAGCTGCCAGCACTTTGTAGCCACTCTGTCTATTAAACAGAGCAAAAACAATCCTATAAAGTCCTGTTTCCCACCCTGTAGCACTGTAATCTGGAGAGCTTATGGGAGTGTATGATGGGGCACCGTGACCAGTATTGTTGTGATGTACTGTCTGACTAGCATTATAGTGCTGGACTATGTGGCTTTGTTGTGGGGCAAGTGGAGTACTATCTGGTATTGTGGTGGCACACAGTCAGATATTACACCAGTCTGTGTGTAAGATCTGACTGCTCAGTTATCAGAAAACACAACCATCTGTACACACAGCACGGTCATGCACAATAACACTGTACTAGCAGCTTATGTGGACATTTTTTCTGTGTGTATATTTTTCCATTTGAGAAATATTCCATAGAGCCATTTTTCTTGTACGCATATATGACAAATGTTTTTTTTTCGGTGAGAAAGTTTCATGTTGGCTTTTTTCCTGTAAGATTTTGCATAAAAAAGCATAAAGTGCATAAAACGCACTTTGTCCAATATGCAAATGAGGGTGCGCAGGCAACGCTTGAGGTGGCCAAGCACTCAGTTCTCCATTCTGCTGTCCAGTTACCAAGCAACATCAGTGTATGTTGATTGATAGCACTTCGCATGGTCAGCGCGACCACTGCCTGTATGTTGATTGATAGCAGTCGCCTGGTCAGCACGACCACTGCCTGTATGTTAATTGATAGCAGTCGCCTGGTCACCGCGACCACTGCCTGTATGTTGATTGATAGCAGTCGCCTGGTCAGCGCGACCACTGCCTGTATGTTGATTGATAGCAGTCGCCTGGTCAGCGCGACTGTAATGTATGTAGTACAGTTCATATAGCGTCTTGTGCTTGGGTGCGATGAAAACACAGGAGTCACAGGTTTGATATAGAAAAGTCCTGTATTACTTCATACAAGTTGGCAGAAATAGTCACACAGTTTGCAGACACAGAAACAGGAGACACAGCAGGCCAGAGTAATCCAAGCTCAACAATCACTCTCCAATACAGATTCAGGATCTTCTTCTCTGTTACCGTAAGTCCATGCAAACGTGGGTCTTTCAAAGAGCAGGGTTCAGAGTCCACAAGTGCTTCAGAGTTCCTCAGTAGGAATAGCTGGAGTACAAGGTCCAAGGCTTACAGGAGTCAAGTCACAGGTTCACTGCAGGCTAGATTCTGAAGCACTGATTGCTCAGCTGTGGCTGCTTAAGAAGCAAAGGAGAGAATCAGGGCGGGAACATGCAAGCTGGAAACTCCATTTTGACTGAGGGCAAGATAGCTGCAGCAAGACAGAAAGTAAAATGGCTGACGAACAAACTGAGTTTCAGGAATATATACATAGAACCTTACATTACTCCCCCCTTAAGGACAACCTCCGGATGACCTCAGACCAGGCTTGTGTGGGTACCTCTGATGAAACTGACGGAGCAAGCGAGGAGCATTAACGTTATTGACCGGTTCCCATGAGTTGTCCTCCACTGGGTAGCCCTGCCATTTAATCAGATATTGTAACTGATTTCTATACAACCTGGAATCTAAAATCCTTTCCACCACAAATTCTTCCTGACCATCGACTAGCACTGGGTCAGGGCAAGGAGAGGAACGTCCAGGAAACGTATTGGGTGTCGCAGCCTTTAGTAGGGATACATGAAAGACAGGGTGGATTCTCATAGTTCTGGGCAGTTGAAGACGACAAGCAACGGCACTTATAATTTTACTGATTTTATAGGGTCCAATGTACTTATGTCCCAACTTAGACGATGGAATCCTTAACTTAAGATTTCTGGTTGACAGCCAGACCAAGTCTCCTACCTTGAAAGCTGGTGCAGGTTTACGAAATTTATCTGCTGCTTTCTTGTACCTTTCTTGAGCCGATTCCAGATTTTCCTTTAGAAGATCCATATTCTTCTGTAAAGACGTGATTCTTTCAGCCACTGCTGGTAAAGGCGTTTCTATGGGAAATCATGGTAGAATGTTAGGATGATAACCTAGATTAGAGTAAAAAGGAGACTGTTTAGTGGAGGCACTCTGAGAGTTGTTATACGAGAACTCAGCTAATGGAAGTAGATCCACCCAATCATCCTGTAGGTGGCAGATAAAGCAGCGGAGATACTGCTCCAGGGTTTGATTGGTTCGTTCGGTCTGTCCATTAGTCTGGGGATGAAAAGCAGAAGAAAGGTTTACTTTAATGTCCAATGCTGCACAGAAATTTTGCCAAAACCTAGAAGTGAATTGCACCCCTCGATCCGAAATAACCTCATCCGCTACTCCATGTAAGCGAAACACATCTTTAATCATCAAATCTGATGTCTGTTTTGCAGTGGGTAAGCCGACACAAGGGATAAAATGAGCTGCCTTTGTTAGACGGTCAACCACCACTAGAATGGTATTCTTCCCCTGAGAGGTTGGTAACTCCACAATGAAGTCCATAGAAATGGATCCCCACGGGCGGGACGGGATGGGAAGAGGCTGTAACAGACCAGTTGGTGAGGAGCGAGGTGTTTTGCATCTTGCACAGACCTCACATGAAGTGACATAATTCAAAACATCCTTCCTGCAAGTGGGCCACCAAAAGAAACGAGAAAGAAATTCCTGTGTCTTTAGAATTCCTCTATGCCCAGCTATCTTGGAATCGTGAATGAGTTGCAATACTCTTAATCTGACTGTTTCAGGAATATACAGACGTTGTCCCTGAATCCACACCACCATTCTTAAAGACAAGACTTACGTCCCTTGGGGGTTGTGCCAAAAAGGAATCCGCATGGTATGCTTCCTTGATGTCCTTAAGTAGGTCTTGATTATGAATTACTCCTAGGAATCTAGAGTCAGGAAGAATAGTCTTAGGAGGAGTAAGTGGACGTGTCTCTGCTGAGTAAATCCTAGAGAGTGCATCAGCCTTTCCATTGCGCGATCCTGGTCTATAAGAGATGATAAAATTAAATTGGTTTAAGAAAAGATTCCAGCGAGCCTGGCGAGGAGTCAGGCACTTAGCCGACCTGATAAACTCAAGGTTACGATGGTCTGTCAGGACGACTATTTGCTGTGCAGCACCCTGAAGAAGGTGTCTCCATTCTTTGAAGGCGGCAATAATGGCCAACAACTCTCTATTGCCCACATCGTAGTTCCTCTCAGCCGAAGACAACTGCTGGGAAAAGAAGGCACAGGGATGCAAGACATTCTTCTCACCTGTTCTCTGAGAGAGTATAGCTCCAACGGCACAGTCTGAAGCATCCACCTCTATTATGAAGGCAAGCTCGGGGTTGGGATGTACTAGGATAGGTGCAGTGGTAAATTTATCTTTTAGACGGGAAAATGCTTCCTGGGCTTGGGGAGTCCAGGAAAACCTAGACTCTTTCCGGGTAAGTTGAGTGATAGGTGACACTACCTCAGAGAAATTTCTAATGAAACGTCTATAGAAGTTGGCAAACCCGATGAAGCGCTGTACCTCCTTCACATTTCTAGGACTTGGCCAATCCTTGATGGCTTGGGTTTTGCTTCCATCCATACTAATTCCTTGTGTAGACAGTACATACCCCAGAAATTGAATTTCGGTCCTATGGAATTCACACTTTTCAAGTTTGATGTAAAGATGATTTTGTCTTAGACGTTCCAAGACCATTCTCACATGTCCATGATGTTCCTCTGTGGAGTTAGAAAAAATTAGAA
>JARQOD010000005.1:467646471-467721862 GCA_033576555.1 Oophaga sylvatica
CCCCTGGGTAACTTTGTCCCGTAGTTACCTTTCTAGGAGTTTTTCCTCAGCTTCTAGCTCCCTGGAGCTGAAGCCACGCCCCTCAACTGTCAGGTGATTCAGGCCCTGAAACCATCTCTCTCCTGCCTTGCTCACCCTGCGTTCCTAGGAGCCTGAAGCTTTCTTCTGCACTCGTCTTCCGGGAGATTGCACTGGTGAGTTCTCTTGCAATCCTCACCGTGATATTATAACTGACCACTAAGTTTTTTGTTTTTTTTGCTTCACGGCTGTGTTTGGGGCGCAGGTTGTGCAGAGAGTTATGGATCCCATACAGTCGCTGTCCGAACAGATGAAAAATCTGAGTCAGATGTTTCAGGATTTATCTCTGGAACAGCAAGCGCTGTCGTGTTCACAGCGGCAGGTTTCTGAGACTGTGCAGGGGGCTTTATCTGCTGGTTCTCTGAGGGCTATGGCGAGTGATGTTGCGCTGGTGTCCTCAGAACCACCTGTTAAACTGCCTGACTTCTTTTCTGGGAACAAAAAGGAGTTTAGGATCTTCATGGAGGGTTGCAAACTTTTCTTTAGTTTGAGACCACGGTCCTCTGGGGATGAAAGTCAGAGGGTAGGGGTCATCATGTCTTTATTAAGAGGGTCCCCACAAGCATGGGCATTTTCCCTTCCTCCCACTGCCCCTGAGAGAGTGTCGGTGAATGCATTCTTTGAGGCCCTCGGGCACATATATGATGAGCCTGACCGAGTGCGATTGGCAGAGGACATGGTGATGAGCGTCTGTCAGGGGAAGCACTCGGCCGAGTGGTTTTGTACTGAGTTCCGCCGCTGGGCCGCGGAGATTTCTTGGGAGGACGCCGCCCTCCGAGGACTATTTCGCAGAGGCTTGTCCGAGCGGTTGCAGGATGCTTTGGCGTTACACCCCCCACCTGACTCTCTCGAGGACGCCATGACCCAGGCCGTCCGGATGGACCGCAGGTTGCGGGCCAGGGGGGTGATGCAGGTGGAGACTACATTGTTCCCCAGTGGAAAAGAGACTGTCTCTGAGCCCATGGATGTGGGCGCTATCACTCTGAAGGAAAAGGAGAGAAAACGCCGTCAGGAAGAACAGTTGTGCTTCTACTGTGGTAAAGCTGGACATTGGAAAAAGGAGTGTCCTGTCTGCCCGTCCTCAACCCGATCGGCGGGAAACGACTAGGTCTGGGTAGTCAGCGAGGAGACTACTCAGACCCTCAGGTACACTTTTCCTCGTTCTCTAAGGTGTTACTTCATGTGGAACTGTTAGTGGACGGTTATTCCTTTTCCTCTACAGCCTTTGTGGACTGCGGGTCATCCATCAATCTGATTGACTCTCAATTGGTCACACGCTGCAAGATAGGGACAGCTAGGCTTAAGGCTCCGATCAAGGTGGTGGCCATTGACTCCTCCCCCCTCACAAAAGAGGGATGTAAGGTTCTATGTATATATTCCTGAAACTCAGTTTGTTCGTCAGCCATTTTACTTTCTGTCTTTCTGTAGCTATCTTGCCCTCAGTCAAAATGGAGTTTCCAGCTTGCATGTTCCCGCCCTGATTCTCTCCTTTGCTTCTTAAGCAGCCACAGCTGAGCAATCAGTGCTTCAGAATCTAGCCTGCAGTGAACCTGTGACTTGACTCCTGTAAGCCTTGGACCTTGTACTCCAGCTATTCCTACTGAGGAACTCTGAAGCACTTGTGGACTCTGAACCCTGCTCTTTGAAAGACCCACGTTTGCATGGACTTACGGTAACAGAGAAGAAGATCCTGAATCTGTGTTGGAGAGTGATTTGCTGAGCTTAGTTTACTCTGGCCTGCTGTGTCTCCTGCTTCTGTGTCTGCAAACTGTGTGACTATTTCTGCCAACTTGTATGAAGTAATACAGGACTTTTCTATATCAAACCTGTGTCTCATGTATGTTCATCGCACCCAAGCACAAGACGCTATATGAACTGTACTACGTACATTACAAGATTCTGAAGCCAAAACGTTAGTGTCTGCTGGGTCTGGAAGGCTGTGTCTGCTGTAACTGTGGATATCAGATGTCCGGTTGTACTTTCTGTGATGACAGTGGTTGTGACTTCTCACAACCATTCCAGGTGAGCAATTCCCTTAAGTTTTTTCTTTCTGCAGTGTTATCACAGGTAAACACTATTGTTTTTTTTTACTTTTCTCTTTTTTGTCTGCTGTAACTCTGGATATCAGATGTCTGGTTGAAACTTTCTGTGATGATAGTGGTTGTGACTTCTCACAACCATTCCAGGTGAGCAGTTCCCTTAATTTTTTTTTCTCTCTGCAGTGTTGCCACAGGTGAACACTATTGTTTTTTTTTTCTCTTCCTCTTCTTCCAGTAATCCTGTCTTAAAAGATCTGGAAAATGGAGGCCCGCATAAAGGAACTTTGCGGAGTGACTGATAATATCCTTGCAGATTTGCAGAATATAAAGACCCGTTTTACAAATCTACAGGACCTCAATAATCACAATTTGCAAGTGGTTGGACAGACTACCCAGGATTTGCGAGCCAGGATTGAGGTTCTAGAGGGGCGAGTCCAGGCTCCTGCCGTAGCCCCGAGTGCTGGGATTCCCAAGTTGCCCCCTTTTCGTTTTGGCGGTGAACGTGAGAAATTCAGGGGATTTATTAATCAATGCAATCTTTTTTTTCTGCACATGCTTCACAATTTCCCACTGAACGATCTAAGGTGCTTACTATAATTATGTTGCTTACCAACAAGGCTTTGATGTGGGCAAACCCTCTGATTGAGACTGAGGATGATTGTTTGAATCACCTTGATGATTTTATTTCAGCCATGGGGCAGGTGTTTGATGACCCCAATCGAGGTGCAACAGCTGAAGCAGCCATGCTAGCTTTGCGCCAAGGTAAGCACTCGGTAGCTGAATATGCCTTGGATTTCAGGAGATGGGCCCTTGATACCACCTGGGACAGTTCCGCCAAAAAATCTATTTTTCGAAAGGGGTTATCTCCACTGATTAAGGATGAACTTGCTCGTGCCGACCCTCCCACTGCGTTAGGTGACTTTATTAACTACTGCATCCGTATTGATACTCGTCTGACTGAACGCAGGCAAGAGAGATGGTTCGAAAGCAATCGTACTAACCTTTTCCTACCTTCCTCTCCAGCTAAGGAACCTTTGAGTAGGATTACACGGGAACCTGAACCTGAACCCATGCAGGTAGACTCTTTACAACGACGGGTTAGTGATGCACGCAAGGAACATCGTTTTAAGGAGAATCTATGTTTCTATTGTGGTAAGTCAGGGCACTTCATTATAAACTGCCCCAGCCGTTCTCGTAAGACTACTGCAGCACTCATTCATTGTGAGTGTTGCAAGAGGGGATCTGTCAGGTCCGAGCCTCAGGCTCCAGAGAGATCTGCAGCAACAGATCTTGATTTCTCGGACTTAAACTCCGTTACCTCTGAGGACGTTGACTGTGTAAACGCTGCCATTTTTCAAGTTTCCTCAGCGGTGTCCCAGCTGAGTTGTAAGAAAAACAATTCTCATTGCTTTCTTTCCATCAAACTCTGGGTTGACTCAGCTTGGGTGTCTAGCTCTGCTATGATCGACTCAGGGGCAAGTGGAAATTTTATGGATGTCTCCTTTGCTCTGAAACAGGGAATACGTTCAGTGAAGAAGGCTACTCCAGTACAGATGGAAACTGTGGATGGCTCCCTGCTGACCTCTGGACCAGTGGATCAGGAAACAGAGCCTTTGAAGGTTCTTATGGGTAAAGATCATCAAGAGAAACTATCCTTTATGCTTATCTCTTCTCCCCACTTTCCCATTATTCTAGGGCTACCATGGCTGCAGGCTCAGAATCCTACCATTAACTGGGAGACCAAGGAATTACACTTTCCAGAGAAACAGATGAGTCCAAAAGTTTCAGCTTGCTCTGTTCCTAAAGGAATCATGTCAGTCCCTGAACTACCAGCTGTATACCAGGACTATGTGGATTTATGTGACAAGAAGAACGCTGACCAGCTTCCTCCTCACCGTCCATATGATTGTCCAATTGAATTATTGCCTGGAGCAGAGATACCTTTTGGTAAGATCTACCCCCTGGCGGGGCCCGAGCTAAAGGCTTTAAAGGATTACATAGACGAAAATCTAGCCAAGGGCTTCATACGCCCCTCTTCATCTCCTGCAGGTGCACCCATCTTCTTTGTAAAGAAGAAAGATGGATCTCTGAGACCATGCGTAGACTATAGGGAACTCAATAAGGTTACTATTAGAAACCGTTATCCATTGCCTTTAATCCCTGAGTTATTGGAGAGAGTGCGACATGCCAAAATTTTTTCTAAACTAGATCTTCGTGGGGCCTATAACTTAGTCCGTATTAGACCTGGGATGAATGGAAGACTGCATTCAGGTCACGCTATGGACACTTTGAATATTTAGTTATGCCTTTTGGTCTGAGTACCGCCCCAGCCACTTTCCAACACTTGGTGAATGACATCTTCAGGGATCTCCTAGATACATTCGTGGTAATTTATTTGGATGATATTCTAATTTTTTCTAACTCCACAGAGGAACATCATGGACATGTGAGAATGGTCTTGGAACGTCTAAGACAAAATCATCTTTACATCAAACTTGAAAAGTGTGAATTCCATAGGACCGAAATTCAATTTCTGGGGTATGTACTGTCTACACAAGGAATTAGTATGGATGGAAGCAAAACCCAAGCCATCAAGGATTGGCCAAGTCCTAGAAATGTGAAGGAGGTACAGCGCTTCATCGGGTTTGCCAACTTCTATAGACGTTTCATTAGAAATTTCTCTGAGGTAGTGTCACCTATCACTCAACTTACCCGGAAAGAGTCTAGGTTCTCCTGGACTCCCCAAGCCCAGGAAGCATTTTCCCGTCTAAAAGATAAATTTACCACTGCACCTATCCTAGTACATCCCAACCCCGAGCTTGCCTTCATAATAGAGGTGGATGCTTCAGACTGTGCCGTTGGAGCTATACTCTCTCAGAGAACAGGTGAGAAGAATGTCTTGCATCCCTGTGCCTTCTTTTCCCAGCAGTTGTCTTCGGCTGAGAGGAACTACGATGTGGGCAATAGAGAGTTGTTGGCCATTATTGCCGCCTTCAAAGAATGGAGACACCTTCTTCAGGGAGCTGCACAGCAAATAGTCGTCCTGACAGACCATCGTAACCTTGAGTTTATCAGGTCGGCTAAGTGTCTGACTCCTCGCCAGGCTCGCTGGAATCTTTTCTTAAACCAATTTAATTTTATCATTTCTTATAGACCAGGATCGCGCAATGGAAAGGCTGATGCACTCTCTAGGATTTACTCAGCAGAGACACGTCCAATTACTCCTCCTAAGACTATTCTTCCTGACTCTAGATTCCTAGGAGTAATTCATAATCAAGACCTACTTAAGGACATCAAGGAAGCATACCATGCGGATTCCTTTTTGGCACAACCCCCAAGGGACGTAAGTCTTGTCTTTAAGAATGGTGTGTGGATTCAGGGACAACGCCTGTATATTCCTGAAACAGTCAGATTGAGAGTATTGCAACTCATTCACGATTCCAAGATAGCTGGGCATAGAGGAATTCTAAAGACACAGGAATTTCTTTCTCGTTTCTTTTGGTGGCCCACTTGCAGGAAGGATGTTTTGATTTATGTCACTTCATGTGAGGTCTGTGCAAGATGCAAAACACCTCGCTCCTCACCAACTGGTCTGTTACAGCCTCTTCCCACCCCGTCCCGCCCGTGGGGATCCATTTCTATGGACTTCATTGTGGAGTTACCAACCTCTCAGGGAAAGAACACCATTTTAGTGGTGGTTGACCGTCTAACAAAGGCAGCTCATTTTATCCCTTGTGTCGGCTTACCCACTGCAAAACAGACATCAGATTTGATGATTAAAGATGTGTTTCGCTTACATGGAGTACCGGATGAGGTTATTTCGGATCGAGGGGTGCAATTCACTTCTAGGTTTTGGCAAAATTTCTGTGCAGCATTGGACATTAAAGTAAACCTTTCTTCTGCTTTTCATCCCCAGACTAATGGACAGACCGAACGAACCAATCAAACCCTGGAGCAGTATCTCCGCTGCTTTATCTGCCACCTACAGGATGATTGGGTGGATCTACTTCCATTAGCTGAGTTCTCGTATAACAACTCTCAGAGTGCCTCCACTAAACAGTCTCCTTTTTACTCTAATCTAGGTTATCATCCTAACATTCTACCACGATTTCCCATAGAAACGCCTTTACCAGCAGTGGCTGAAAGAATCACGTCTTTACAGAAGAATATGGATCTTCTAAAGGAAAATCTGGAATCGGCTCAAGAAAGGTACAAGAAAGCAGCAGATAAATTTCGTAAACCTGCACCAGCTTTCAAGGTAGGAGACTTGGTCTGGCTGTCAACCAGAAATCTTAAGTTAAGGATTCCATCGTCTAAGTTGGGACATAAGTACATTGGACCCTATAAAATCAGTAAAATTATAAGTGCCGTTGCTTGTCGTCTTCAACTGCCCAGAACTATGAGAATCCACCCTGTCTTTCATGTATCCCTACTAAAGGCTGCAACACCCAATACGTTTCCTGGACGTTCTTCTCCTTGCCCTGACCCAGTGCTAGTCGATGGTCAGGAAGAATTTGTGGTGGAAAGGATTTTAGATTCCAGGTTGTATAGAAATCAGTTACAATATCTGATTAAATGGCAGGGCTACCCAGTGGAAGACAACTCATGGGAACCAGTCAATAACGTTAATGCTCCTCGCTTGCTCCGTCAGTTTCATCAGAGGTACCCACACAAGCCTGGTCTGAGGTCATCCGGAGGTTGTCCTTAAGGGGGAGTAATGTAAGGTTCTATGTATATATTCCTGAAACTCAGTTTGTTCGTCAGCCATTTTACTTTCTGTCTTTCTGTAGCTATCTTGCCCTCAGTCAAAATGGAGTTTCCAGCTTGCATGTTCCCGCCCTGATTCTCTCCTTTGCTTCTTAAGCAGCCACAGCTGAGCAATCAGTGCTTCAGAATCTAGCCTGCAGTGAACCTGTGACTTGACTCCTGTAAGCCTTGGACCTTGTACTCCAGCTATTCCTACTGAGGAACTCTGAAGCACTTGTGGACTCTGAACCCTGCTCTTTGAAAGACCCACGTTTGCATGGACTTACGGTAACAGAGAAGAAGATCCTGAATCTGTGTTGGAGAGTGATTTGCTGAGCTTAGTTTACTCTGGCCTGCTGTGTCTCCTGCTTCTGTGTCTGCAAACTGTGTGACTATTTCTGCCAACTTGTATGAAGTAATACAGGACTTTTCTATATCAAACCTGTGTCTCATGTATGTTCATCGCACCCAAGCACAAGACGCTATATGAACTGTACTACATACATTACAAGGGAATTCTCTTTACGTCTGACTTGTTTTCGCTCAGAGTGGGCGCTGCTCATGAGGAAAAATTAAGTTGTTTAGTTCTGGACAATCTACCAGCAGGGTTGGTGTTGGGCATGCCCTGGTTACAACGACATAATCCAGTTATTAACTGGAAAACGGGGGAGATTGTTCAATGGGGGTTTAATGATTCTAAGTTATGTTATGAATCTGCACTGTTGGTTAAACCTGTTAAATCTGTGTCTGTGGCATCTGTCGAGCTGGAAGGTATTTCGGAGTACCTGAAAGACTTCGAAGATGTGTTCTCAGAAAGCGAGGCCGAGACGTTGCCGCCACATAGACCCTTTGACTGCGCCATCGAGCTAGTCCCGGGGGCTAAACTACCTAAAGCCCGCCTGTTTAATTTGTCTGGCCCTGAGCGCTTAGCTATGAAGGATTATATTGCTGAAAGTCTTCGCAAGGGACACATACGTCCCTCAGTCTCACCTGTGGCGGCGGGGTTCTTTTTTGTGAAGAAAAAAGATGGCGGTCTACGTCCCTGTCTCGACTTTCGTGAACTAAATAAGATTACTGTACGAAATACGTATCCCCTTCCGTTGATTCCTGATTTATGTAACCAACTATCAGGGGCAAAATGGTTTTCTAAATTGGATCTTCGGGGAGCATATAATTTGATAAGGGTCAGGAAGGGGGATGAATGGAAAACTGCGTTCCTCACGTCCGAGGGACTTTTTGAAAATTTAGTCATGCCGTTTGGTCTTACCAATGCTCCCGCCATATTTCAGAATTTCATCAATGTAGTGTTTTCTGATCTCATTGGTCGTTTTGTTGTTATCTACTTAGATGATATTCTGATATATTCCCCCGACAGTTATTCTCATATGAATCATGTACGAACTGTTCTCCAAAGACTTAGGGAAAATCATCTGTTTGCTAAATTGGAGAAGTGTGTGTTTTTTGTTCAAGAATTATCTTTTTTGGGATTGATTGTGTCCTGTGAGGGTTTTTGTATGGACCCCAAGAAGGTGCAGGCCATTGCGGATTGGGTACAACCCCGAGATCTTAAAGGGCTCCAGCGTTTCTTGGGGTTCGCCAATTACTACCGCAAATTTATTCGGGGTTTTCGCAGGTGGTCAAACCACTCACAGATTTAACATGCAAAGGTGCGGATGTGAAAAATTGGTCCTCGCTCGCAAAAGAGGCCTTTGCTAGTCTGAAAAAATGCTTTATGACTGCTCCAGTGTTGGTACAGCCAGATCCGTCCAAACCATTTATTGTGGAAGTGGACGCCTCTGAGGTGGGGGTGGGTGCTGTGTTGTCCCAAGGTCCTGCCACTCTGACCAACCTCAGGCCATGTGCTTTTTTTTCCCGGAAATTCTCTGCAGCTGAGAGGAATTACGATGTTGGCAATAGAGAGCTTCTTGCGGTCAAATTAGCGTTTGAAGAATGGAGGCACTTTTTGGAGGGGGCCAGTCACTCAGTTACTGTGATTACCGACCACAAAAATTTATCATATATTGAGTCTGCTAAGAGACTAACGCCCAGACAGGCCCGTTGGTCACTTTTTTTTTCCCGTTTTCAGTTTACTATTACGTTTCGTCCGGGGTCAAAGAATATCAAGGCTGATGCCTTATCTCGCAGTTTTCATCCGGTGTCTCCCCCTGAGCCACCTTCCTCCATTCTTCACCCTGGGGCTTTTGCCCTCTCAGTTTTGTTCAGCCACTGATGTTTGTACATTTTGCTTTTTCCAGTTTTTTCAGTGGCTGTTGTTTTGATTTTGTTACACCAGAGAGCTAATTTAGGTGGTAGAGGTCGTGTGATCTCAGGTGTTTTTGAAATTAGTAGAGTTGGTGCTTTTCAGGGTTTTTTGAGATTGCAGTAAGTACCCTTCCTATCCTTTCCTATTTAGATAGTTTGGGCCCCAAAGTTTGCTCATTCTATTTTCTGTCTGTGTCAGTATTTCTTCTTGTCTAACCGCCATTACATGTTTGGGGGCTTTCTATGTCTTTGGGGATCTGCTCCGGGGCAGATAGCTTTCCTCTTTCTATCTTTAGGTGTAGCTAGTTTCTCAGGCTGTGACGAGGCGTCTAGGACCAACGTAGGAACGCTCCACGGCTGCCTCTAGTTGTGGTGGTTAGTCAGGGTACTGCAATCTCATAGATTCCAACTGCTCTGGTGTATTGCCTTTTTTACCTGCACTCCTCAGCTACCGAAACATAACAGTATCACCGGCCCAAAAATTGAATGGTACTCACAGAAGGGAAAAATATTGTGAAAGAAAAAACGGTTGTCAGAGATATTTTTCTGTTTATTGCTTTTTTTTTTTTCCCTCTGTATCTCTGGGTGCTGGGGAGGATTTTTTCTCTAATGGAGTTTGCACAGTTGTCTGGCCGTGTGGATCAGCTTGCCACTGAGGTTTGGAGTATTGCTGCACATCTTGCTAGGTTGCCTGTGGTGGAACCTAGGATTCCCATGCCAGATTTGTTTTTAGGGGATCGAGCTAAGTTTCAGAATTTCAAAAATAACTGTAAATTATTTTTTGCTTTAAAATCTAAGTCCTCAGGGAACGCAGCGCAGCAGGTTCAAATTGTCATCTCTCTCCTGCGTGGCGATCCTCAGGATTGGGCTTTTTCCCTGACACCTGGGGATCCTGTCTTGAGTGATGTTGATGCATTTTTTCAGGCTTTGGGGTTATTGTACGATGAGCCTAATGTCACTGATCAAGCTGAAAAAGCCTTGTTGGCATTAAATCAGGGGCTTGATGACGCTGAGTTATACTGTCAGAGATTCCGTAAGTGGGCAGTCCTGACCAAATGGAATGACGACGCTTTGGCAGCCCTTTTTCGGAAGGGTTTGTCAGATAATGTAAAGGATGTTATGGTGGGATTCCCTGTCCCCTCTGGTCTCAATGATTCTATGTAATTAGCAATTCAAATTGACAGACGTTTGCGTGAGCGGAGAAGTATGCGTGGTATAGTGTTGCCTTGTGAACCTGCTTCTGAATCCATGCAGTGTGATAGAGTGGTTTCTGGGACACAGCGTCATGAGTTTCGGAAGCACAATGGGTTATGTTTCTACTGTGGTGATGCCTCTCATGCTATTTTGGTCTGCCCTAAGCGGGGAAGACGTTTTGCACGCTCAGTTGTCTTGGGTAGTGTTCAGACTAAGTTTTTATTAACTGTTACTCTGATATGCTCTCTGTCCACATTTTCTGCTCAGGCTTTCATTGATTCGGGAGCAGCTATTAACCTGATGGATTATGATTTTGCTAAACGTTGTGGGTTTTCCTTGATACCCCTACGGAAGTCTATTCCCCTTCTGGAGATCGATTCTACCCCTTTGGCTGAGAATAAACCTCAGTTCTCTACTCAGGTGAAAATGAGGGTTGAACCTGATCATCAGGAGAGCTGCAAATTTTTGGTTCTGTATAATCTGCATGACATTATCGTACTGGGTTTTCCTTGGTTACAATCTCATAATCCTGTTTTGGATTGGAAATCTGTGTCTGTAACCAGTTGGGGCTGCCAATGTGTTAATACCAATACTCCTGTTTTTTCTGCCTCCCCCCAGGCTCAGGATGTTCCTGACTTTTTGATTGATTTTTCTGATGTGTTTAGCGAAAGTAAATCTGCATCCTTGCCTCCCCATAGGAGCTATGACTGCGCTATTGAATTAGTGCCTGGTAGTAAATTCCCTAAAGGTCGCCTTTTTAACTTGTCTGTACCTGAACATGACGCTATGCGGTCTTATATCAAGGAGTCATTGGAGAAGGGTCATATCAGACCATCCTCTTCACCCTTGGGTGCCGTTTTTTTCTTTGTGGCCAAAAAGGATGGTTCATTGAGGCCGTGTATTTATCGTCTTTTGAACAATATTACTGTGAAATATCAATATCCGTTACCCTTGATTTCTGACCTGTTTTCCAGGGTGAAAAATGCTACTTGGTTTACCAAGCTTGACCTCAGGGGGGCATATAACCTTATTCGCATTAAGCACGGGGATGAATGGAAGACGGCATTCAATACCCCTGAAGGGCATTTTGAGTACCTTGTGATGCCCTTTGGTCTCACTAATGCTCCTTCTGTCTTCCAGTCCTTCATGAATGACATTTTCAGGGATTTTGTGGATAAATTTCTGATTGTTTATTTGGATGATATCTTGATTTTTTCCAATGACTGGGACTCTCATGTGAAACATGTTCGAACTGTATTCCAAATTTTGAGAGAGAATGCTCTGTATGTGAAGGGATCAAAGTGTCTTTTTGGCGTACATATCTCATTTCTGGGATTCATTTTGTCCCCATCTGTTATTGAAATGGACCCGGTCAAGGTTCAGGCCATCTGTGATTGGGTCCAACCTACTTCATTAAAGGCTCTTCAAAGATTCTTGGGTTTTGCCAATTTTTATCGTAAATTTATTGGTAATTTCTCGGTTATTGTTAAACCATTAACTGATTTGACCAAAAAAGGTTCTGATGTGGTAAATTGGCCTCCTGAGGCAGTCTCTGCATTTCAGGAACTTAAGCAGAGATTCACTTCTGCTCCTGTTCTACGGCAGCCTGATGTTTCTCTGCCATTTCAGGTGGAGGTTGATGCCTCTGAAATTGGGGCAGGTGCCGTTTTGTCCCAAAGAGATCCTGAGACCTCTAAAAGTAACCCTTGTGCCTTTTTCTCTCGAAAATTTTCTCCTACTGAACGTAATTATGACGTGGGTAATCGGGAGTTATTGGCCATGAAGTGGGCTTTTGAAGAGTGGAGACATTGGCTGGAGGGAGCCAAACATCAGGTGGTGGTCCTTACGGACCATAAGAATCTGGTTTATCTGGAATCTGCCAAGCGACTTAATCCTAGACAGGCCAGGTGGGCCTTGTTTTTCACACGTTTTAATTTTGTGGTTTCCTTTCTTCCTGGCACTAAGAATGTTAAGGCGGATGCCCTCTCGAGGAGTTTCCTTGCGGACTCTCCTGAGTTATCTGATCCTTCTGTTATTTTGAAAGAGGGTGTAGTTCTTTCCGCCATCTCATCCAATTTGAGACTTGCTCTGGAGGGGTGTCAGGAGGATAGGCCCGAGCGCTGCCCTGTTGGAAAATTGTTTGTCCCGGACCAGTGGAAAAGGAGTGTGATGTCTGAGATTCATTGTTCCGCGTTGGCTGGTCATCCCGGAATTTTTGGTACCAGAGACTTGGTTAGTCGGTCCTTTTGGTGGCCTACCTTGTCTCGTGATGTCAGGGAATTTGTGCAGTCCTGCGGGACTTGCTCTCGCTCCAAGCCTTGCTCTCGCTCTAGTGGTTTATTGATGCCATTGCCTGTGCCCAAGAGACCATGGACCCATATCTCTATGGATTTCATTTCCGACCTTCCTGTTTCTCAGAGAATGACCGCCATCTGGGTGATTTGTGATAGGTTTTCCAAGATGATACATCTTGTGCCATTACCTAAGTTGCCTTCCTCCTCTGAATTGGTGCCGTTGTTCCTTCAGCACGTGGTTCGTTTACACGGCATTCCTGAGAACATTGTGTCTGACAGAGGAGTCCAGTTTGTTTCCAGATTTTGGAGGACCTTTTGTTCTAAACTGGGTGTTCAATTGTCTTTCTCCTCGGTGTTTCACCCTCAGACCAATGGTCAAACTGAGAGAACAAACCAGACATTGGAGACTTATCTAAGATGCTTTGTGTCTGCTGATCAGGATGACTGGGTCTCTTTTTTGCCTTTGGCTGAGTTTGCTCTTAATAATAGGGCTAGCTCTACCACTTTGATGTCTCCGTTTTTCTGTAATTCTGGGTTTCACCCTTGATTTTCTTCAGGACAGACGGAGGCTTCTGTCTGTCCAGGTGTTGACTCTGTTGTGGAGCGTATGAAACAGATTTGGGACCAGGTAGTGGAGAGGTTGTCCCTCTCTCAGGAGAGGGCCCAGCGGTTTGCTAACCGGCATAGGACTGATGGTCTTCGGTTTAGAGTAGGGGACTTGGTCTGGTTGTCCTCAAAAATATTCCTATGAGAGTAGCATCTCCTAAATTTAAGCCTAGGTTCATTGGACCTTATAAGATCATGGAGATTCTTAATCCTGTTTCTTTTCGTTTGCTTCTTCCAGGGACATTTAAGATCCATAACGTGTTCCACAAGTCCTTGTTGAAGAGGTTTGTTGAGCCAGTGGTTCCTACTGCTGTGCCTCCTGACCCTGTTTTGGTTGAGGGCAATCTGGAGTATGTGGTTGAGAAAATATTAGATTCTCGTTTTTCTAGACGGAAACTCCAGTATTTGGTTAAGTGGAGAGGTTATGGTCAGGAAGACAATTCTTGGGTGTTTGCTTCGGACATCCATGCTAGGAGACTCATCCGTGCGTATCATAGAACTCATCCTGACCGACCTGGTTGCTCAAATGAGGGTTCGGTGACCCCTCCTCAAGGGGGGGGTACTGTTGTGAATGGGCTTGAGATGAGTTCTGAGCAGAGGCTCCTCTGGTGGTTACAAGCGGTACTGGTCTGCCCAGTGAAGATTGTGAGGATTGGGAATCAGGTGTTACTGACTGGTCTTATATAAGGGAGTTGCCTTCCCATCAGGGTTGCCGGTGATCAATTGCTCTGGTCTCAATCCTTGATTCCTGTTTCCTTTGTAGCCTGCTGTGTCGAGTCTGCATCTCCTGCTAACAGATAAGACATTTTCTTCTTTTTGTTTTTGTGCTTGATTTTTGTATTTTGTCCTGCACTTCTGTGGGGGCCTTCTGGGTCCCCTCCGGGGGCTTTTGCCCTCTCAGTTTTGTTCAGCCACTGATGTTTGTACATTTTGCTTTTTCCAGTTTTTTCAGTGGCTGTTGTTTTGATTTTGTTACACCAGAGAGCTAATTTAGGTGGTAGAGGTCGTGTGATCTCAGGTGTTTTTGAAATTAGTAGAGTTGGTGCTTTTCAGGGTTTTTTGAGATTGCAGTAAGTACCCTTCCTATCCTTTCCTATTTAGATAGTTTGGGCCCCAACGTTTGCTCATTCTATTTTCTGTCTGTGTCAGTATTTCTTCTTGTCTAACCGCCATTACATTCTTGGGGGCTTTCTATGTCTTTGGGGATCTGCTCCGGGGCACATAGCTTTCCTCTTTCTATCTTTAGGTGTAGCTAGTTTCTCAGGCTGTGACGAGGCGTCTAGGACCAACGTAGGAACGCTCCACGGCTGCCTCTAGTTGTGGTGGTTAGTCAGGGTACTGCAATCTCATAGATTCCAACTGCTCTGGTGTATTGCCTTTTTTACCTGCACTCCTCAGCTACCGAAACATAACACTAGGGGTTAAGGTTTTGATCCCAGTGCATGCTCGTACCTGCACACCTGGGGCTTATTATTGTGGCCTCTCCTTGGTTCGGGGAAAGCTTCTTATAGCCCTAGGAAGCTCCAATCCCTGTCAGTTATACTTTCGCCCTTGGCAGAATGTGTTGACCCCTGAGTGTGTTTGTGCTGTGTTCTGGTTTGCCTGATACTTTGGTTTTGACTCGGTCTGTTCTCTGGATACTGCTTGTTGGATTCTGTTTCTGTACCTTCGCTGTCTGTTTGGTTTTGACCTCTGCCTGTCCCCGACTATCCGTTCTGTCTCATCCTTGGTACTATACTGTCTTCTCGTGCTTTGACCTTGGCTTGTTCAGAATTACGTCTCTGTCTGTGCCCCTGGGTAACTTTGTCCCGTAGTTACCTTTCTAGGAGTTTTCCCTCAGCTTCTAGCTCCCTGGAGCTGAAGCCACACCCCTCAACTGTCAGGTGATTCAGGCCCTGAAACCATCTCTCTCCTGCCTTGCTCACCCTGCGTTCCTAGGAGCCTGAAGCTTTCTTCTGCACTCGTCTTCCGGGAGATTGCACTGGTGAATTCTCTTGCAATCCTCACCGTGATAGAAAGATGGAGAAATCTAAACCTCTCGTTGTTTGGGAGAATGCACTTGCTAAAAATGGTTATCTTTGCACGACTTTTATATCCAATGCAGACCATTCCTTTACTATTAAAGCACTCTGACACGAAAAAATTACAATCGGCCTTCACTAAGTTTATTTGGCAAGGCAAAAGGCCAAGGATTGCTTACAGTAAACTGGCTTTGAAAAAAGATGATGGGGGAATGCAGATGCCCTTGATTAGAATATATAATTTGTCAGCTTTGATGAGACACATTAGAGACTGGCTACAGGACACATCATATTTTTCCAATCTAGCGCTGGAGAAGGAACTAGCCAGTCCTTTAAACCTCAACACAATCTTACATACAAAATTTGCTCATCTACCAAACTATG
Organism: Oophaga sylvatica; assembly: GCA_033576555.1. NCBI lineage: Eukaryota > Metazoa > Chordata > Amphibia > Anura > Dendrobatidae > Oophaga > Oophaga sylvatica. The sequence continues at coordinate 467,662,096 of JARQOD010000005.1, forward strand.
TAAAAGTAAGCAGTTTGCTCAGAGATACTGTACATTGGGAGCATGGAAAGCTATTAGGAAACTGTTCAATCTCCTTTTCTGTGTCTCCAAATATTAGATGATTTGGAAAGACCCGAACTTTTCACAAGGAACACAAAATAAACTTTTTAAGGAATGGAAGGAAAAAGGAATCGAGGTTCTGGGGGATATCTTACAACCGGGAAGGGAAGATTGTTGAGTTGGTCTGAATTTTTGGGCAAATTTGGATTACAAAATAATCAATACTTACAATTCCTACAAATTATGACACATTACACAAATTTGGTGAAATACCTGGGGAAGGCAGAAAGAATAAACAATTTTGATTCCATGATGGGGCAGAGTACAGACATGGAATCGCTTTCCAGCATCTATGACTATATTCGTGTCCAGATTCAGTCACCATGGTGCTCAAAAATATTTAAAACCTGGTATAAATCCATTCCAGATGAAGACTTAGGTAACAAAATACTGATCGGATGGAAAAAAATAAGAAAGGTAATGATTAATGAGCAGTGGAGAGAGATGCATTATAAAACTGATCCACCAAGTGATATACGCTTTTAATCTTACCTACAATGGTGCACCTGCTCACTATCTTACTAGCTGTCCAAAATGTAATCTACACAGGGCCAATTTATTACATGGTTTGTGGGAATGCCCAATTATTCAAAGATTCTGGGCCGAGGTAATTAAATACATACAGAGAATCTGGAAGGTTGAGATACCCAAAAATGTACAGGCATGTGTTTTTCAGTTCATTAGCCTGATAAGTGAATCAAATAATAAAATATATAGTACTCCTGATGCTGTACATATTGTTCTGCTGGCAGCTAAGAAATGTATCTTGAGACACTGGCTGGAGAAGAAACCACCGAGTGTTTCAGAACTGATAGATACTAAAAAATCCCTAATGTTGATGGACAAAATAGATACAGAATCCCAAAAAGTAAAGAATACTGAAAAAATTTTTAAAAAATGGAGGACTTTTATTGAATGTAGTTATTCACAAGCAGAGATCAATCAATTAATGGTAGCATTTAAGGGCACAATATGGTACAATCTTGAGGATGTAGCTGGTAACTTGGGGATATTGAGGTCATAATATTTGTTTATTGTTTCATTGCTAGTTCTGTATATGGTTCGAATGAAGTATTGTTGTAACATTCAAAAGGTTAAATTGAAATTGGATGAGAGCAACATTGTATTTTCAAGATATATGCATATAATGTATGGTTTTGATATATATTTGATTGCATATTAATATGTCAAATCATCTAATAAAGAAGTTTATAAAAAAAAAAGACGGATTTTGGTAAGAACTTACCTGTAAAATCCTTTTCAGCGAAGAAGGAAGGGAGACACACTAGTCATTACTAGTGGGTAGGCGGAGCCCAGATGGGATAGACACCTCAGATTAAAAAAGAGTGTTGACCGGCCCCTCCAGCTCGGGCTCCTCCTACTCCAGCTCTCCAGTCGTACACAAGCTAAGGAAGAGCAAATATCACCAGCGGAGCAACATAACCCCTTCTGAAGGACTTCAGAGAAAAAAACACAAGAATACAGGTTATGCATGCAACAGGCAAAAAAAACCACACAGTTCCAGGTACTACTCACTGAACCTGACTACTGCGATGAGCTGGCAATGCTGGAACAGAGCCTTAGCGCGCCGACCTCAGCTCAGATAATCGCTATCAGAGAAGGGTCACGCCGCATCTGAAAACACAACAACACACTTCTGCCATGGGAGGGATGTGTGTCTCCCTTCCTTCTTCGCTGAAAAGGATTTTACAGGTAAGTTCTTACCAAAATCCGTCTTTCAGCAGCAGATGAAGGAAGGGAGACACACTAGTCATTACTAGTGGGACGTCCCAAAGCAGTCCAAAAATAAGGGTGGGAAAACAAAACCAAAAAAGGCAGATCCCAACAACCTAGGTAAATGCGCAACAAGCGCTAAACACAAGTTAACGAGAACTTTAAACTACAGCCGCCTGCAGGACCCTTCGTCCTAAGGCCGCATCAGCGGAAGCACTGACGTCCACCTTATAAAATTTTGTAAACGTGTGGACGGAGCGCCAGGTTGCCGCCCCTTGATGAAAGGCCCACGATGAAGCCACAGCCCTCGTGGAGTGAGCTCGAATCTTGATCGGGCAAGGTTCGCCCTTAAGTCGGTAAGCCTCTAAAATGGCCGACCGAATCCAACGAGCTATAGAGTCCTTGGAAGCTTGTTGACCACGCCGACGACCTGCTGGAATCACAAACAGAGAGTCCGATTTCCGAAAACCTTGAGTAATCGACAAATAGAACTTCAAAGCCCGCACCAAATCCAATGTGTGCAAGGCCCGTTCCTTCGCATTCCTCGGCTCCGGGCAGAGCGAGGGCAACAGAATATCCTGGTTAACATGAAAATGCGATACCACCTTAGGTAGAAAGTCGCCCCGTGTGCGAAGCACTACGCGATCCGGGTAAAACTCCAGGAAAGGAGGCGAGCAAGAAAGAGCCGCCAACTCAGAAAACCTTTCTCAAAGAGGTGACCGCCACAAAGAAGGCAACCTTCCAAGAGAGCAAAGAAAGGTTAGCAGAGCCCATAGGCTCAAAAGGCCCATACTGAAGAGCCTCTAAGACAAGATTGAGCCGCCAAGGAGACACAGGCGCCTTCCGCGGCGGAAACCGACGGGCTACTCCGCGAAAAAAGGAACGTACGTCCCTACGCGAGGCGATAGCCTTCCGAAACAGCAAGGACAGAGCAGAAATCTGACCCTTCAGAGTGCTAACTGCCAAACCCTTGTCCAGCCCGTACTGCAGAAAGGCCAGCAAATTGGGAATGGAACAAAAAATCCTCGGGTTCCTTGAAGAACCCGAACACCACGAAAAGAAGACTTCCCAAGTCTTGTGATAAATCCTAGTAGTAGCCGTACCTCTGGCAGCTCGCAGAGTGGCAATGACCTCGGCTGAAAAGCCTTGACGGGTCAATATTTCGGTCTCAAGAGCCACGCCGTCAAACGCAGAGACTTCAGGTCCGGGTGACGAACGGGCCCTTGGGTAAGAGGGAGTGGAAGTGGAGGCGCTGCCAGGAGCGACACCAGCGTTGAGAACCACGTCCTCCTTGGCCAATCTGGGGCTATCAACATAGCCGGTACTTTCTCCAGTCTGATCCGACGCAACACCAGAGGAAGTAAGGATATCGGCGGGAACACATAGATTAGCTCGAATTGGACCCAAGGAGCCACCAGAGCATCCACCGCCACAGCCTTCGGGTCCTTGTACCTGGACATGAACGTCGGTAACTTGGCATTGAACCTGGATGCCATCAAATCCACTTGGGGAGTCCCCAACGGGAGCACAACAGTGCAAAAATCTCCGGATGAAGACTCTCTCCGGGATCCATCTTTTCGCGACTGAGGGAGTCCACTGTGATATTCTGAACTCCTGGAATGTGAATCGCAGAGATGGCTGGCACCCTGGCCTCGGCCCATACCAGGATCCGAGACACCTCCATTATGAGCCTGAAGCTCCTCGTCCCACCTTGATGGTTGTTATACGCGACCGCCGTCGCGTTGTCTGTCTGCACTCGGACTGGTAGACCGCTTAAAAGGACCGTCCAGTGTTGGAGGCAAAGGAAAATTGCCCTCAATTCCAGGATGTTGATCGGCAGGACAGACTCTTCCGACGACCATACTCCCTGAATCCAGAGATCGTTCCAGACACCCCCCCAGCCCGTCAGACTGGCATCGGTGGTTATGACCGACCACCTCGGAGGGAGGAAGGACTTCCCCAGGGATAACACTTCCGGACGTAAACGGAATTGCCTCCATCGACGCCACCATCAAACCCAGAAGGCGCATACACCTTCGAAGGGACATTGCTGTCGAAGACTTCATTACTGTCAAAGAAGACTCGCTTGCTTGTCTGGAGGCAGAGACACCACTGCTCATACCATGTCGAATGCATTCCCGAAAACAGGATTGACTGTGACGGTTCCAGAGACGACTTCTCCCAATTGACCAGCCACCCGAAGTCCTCCAGGAGCTGAAGGGATAGATTGCGAGCCGTCACCGCCTCCTCCTTTGAGGACGCCACAATCAAAAGATCGTCCAGATAGGGAAGAATCGTAACCCCCTGTCTTTGCAGAATCGCCATGAGAGGTGCCAGAATTTTCGTAAAAACTCTGGGTGCTGAGGCCAACCCGAATGGCAGGGCCACAAACTGGTAATGGTCCTGGCCTATGGCAAAACGAAGGAAGCGTTGGTGGGCCCTTCCGACGGGAACATGCAAAAAAGCGTCCCGAATGTCGATTCGTTATGCGACAGGGCCGCCACAACGGAGCGAAGTGACTCCATGCGGAATTTCCGGGTACGGACATGCCAATTCAATCTTTTGAGATCCAGAATGGGGCGAAATTTGTCCTCTTTTTTGGGGACCACAAAGAGGTTGGAATAAAAACCCTCTTCCCCGGTCCTCCGGCGGAACCGGTACCACCACACCCCTTCTGCAGAAGGGAATCGACCTCCCACAGTAGAGTGGCAAATAGCTCGGGCTCTGACGGAATGCGAGAGTGGCAAAAACTGTCTGGGAGTCGAGAAAGAAACTCTATGAAGTAGCCTGCCGACACAACCCGCGTCACCCAGGCGTCCGACACGCGGGAAGCCCAAGTCGGTTTGAATTGGAGCAGGTGACCTCCCACTCGAGAGCCCTCGAGTGAAACCCTGGCGTCAGTCCGCCTTAGCGGGCTTTTTGTCAGCTTCCCACTTGTCTTGGCGGAAGCTCTGTTTCCAGGGAGTGCGGGATTTCTGAGCGTTCTTTTTTCCCGAAAAAAGAGGGACGACCCGATCCCCCAAGAGGGCTGACCGAACCATCCCCTGGACCGAAAGGACCGCCGACTACTACCGGCACTATGCCTGCCAGACGCAGAAGTCACAGCTCTTCGCTGTGGTAAAGCCGTTTCTTTTGCCTTTGCCTTGGTAATCAGCTCTGTGAGGTCAGATCCAAATAGCTGACCACCCTTGTAAGCTAAGGATAGCAAACCTTGCTTGGAAACCGCATCTCCGGTCCACTGTCTAAGCCACAGTGCTCTCCTGACTGTGATTGCCTAGGATTGCGCCCTGGACAGCAGTGACGCAGTATCCAAACCTGCATCACTGCCATATCGGGCTGCATCCTCCAACTTAAAAAGCCCATCTACCTCGGATAGAGGGGATCCATCTTGCCACGCCGTCCGTAGACGGTCTAACCAGCTTAGAGAAGCTTTACAAGCACACATGCTCTGAATCCATGACCCACGGCCTCGTAGATGGATTTCGCCGCCATCTCCGTTTTTCTGTCCAGCGGATTCTACAAACTCGCCTTCCCTTTTAACAGGAAGTAATGAGGACTTGCTAAGCTGGGATAAAGGGACATCCACTTCAGGAGAAGGAATCCAATTATCAAACAATTCCGTCGTACACGGATACAGCTGAAAACACTTATCTGGACACAGGCGTTCCTTTAAGTCTACAGCACCTGGAATTCCCAGGCGGTCTCCCATCCAAGTACTAACCAGGCCCAACCCTGCTTAGCTTCCGAGATCAGATGAGATCGGGCGTGTTCAGGGTGGTAATGCTGATCGCGACCTAAGCGACTCCTGAAAACATCCGGGCCGACTTACTAGGACGTCTAGCTACCTCCTCCGGTAACTGTAACGCCTCCCTCAGGGCTCCAATAAAAGCCTCTGTACGACCCAAAAGAGAAGCAGAGAGTCCCTGCCGATCCTCTCCGAATCGGACACCTCTCTATCTGAGCATGAAAGGGAAACCTTCCATGCCCGAGATCTCCGAGTCGCTGCACGGGAATGAAGGCACCGGCCTGTGTCGCTTCCTCTGAGAGGATCTAGCTGACACCCAATAACCTAGAAGGTCAGACAGGCCATCAATACAACGAGCGAGGGCCTCCATTTTGACATCACTGAAACCTCTGACCGCTGCGCCTGACGCCGTCAAGGTCTGCGTGTCAGATACGCGAGACTGATCCTGTAGCGGATCTGGGAGACGGTCCGCACCTCCTGGACCCTGATCTGACATGTCCTCACACAGTATATGGCAGGTTAAACCTGTCAGTAACTAGGACAGTGTGGTTTCTTAAAGAAGAAATGAACGCTGAAGGGTTAAAGCTCTTAAAGAGAGAGCTACCCCAGCTGTCCCCCAATAAAGGGTTAACCGCCAAAGAAGGGGTTAATGTCGCAGACTCCCCACAACCCTTGTTTAATGAAAAGGGTGCGCGAGCCCCAGGTGCCTCTTATGAGGTAACAGCTGCAGGACAGTGCTCTCAAAGGTATGCCACACTAAACAAGAACGCCAATGAGATCGCTAAAATATTGCGCTGTTTTGTACATCGCAATGACCGCCAAGTCTTAAGGAGATCGCTAACCGCTTATGCGTCGTTAATGACCAGTGTGGCAGCTACTTAGCGACATTAAAACGATCGCAAAAAAAAACGATCGCAATAGTATGCGTCGTTATCGTGAAGCGTCTTGTCGGGAGGGGAGAAGAGTGAGGGAGGAAGCCTTCAGCTCCCTGATCCAGTAATGGCCGCCGCGCTGTGCTTCTGAGGGAGAAGCCGGATGTAGTAAAGCGCGCGCTCAGAGCGCCGCGAAAATTAAAAAAAATGGCGCGCGACTCCTCCGCTCTCCATGTCCTGCAGGCATCCACCTGCGGACAAAAGACACTAGTCACCAACATGTCACATGTAACAGCGGCTGCCGCAGCAGTCGCTGAAGCACTCAAAACATATTAAAATGTTGAGTACTCACCCAGCTGAGCGCCACAGGGACCCCCAGGGATTTGTGGCGCTGTGCCCATAGCTTCCCCCCAGGGCGGGGAACGCAGTGACCCCAGAAGCGCGGTTTGCGTCCCCGCCAGGGAAGCACCCTCATCCCCCAGGGCCGGCAGGGTTCTGCAGGGACCACCTTACAGGGTAATACAGATCCGCCAAGGGAGAGGTGGGGGTCCAGCAGCGCTGAGACCCCTGAGACCTCTAGACCACTTCTGGTGATCCAAGTCTCTTGTCCGATGAAAATAAAAAAATCTTCTGAGGAGCTGCTTCCAGCAGCGACTATCCTCTGAGACCTCAAATTTTAGACTGGAGAGCTGGAGTAGGAGGAGCCTGAGCTGGAGGGGCCGGTCAACACTCTTTTTTAATCTGAGGTGTCTATCCTATCTGGGCTCCGCCTACCCACTAGTAATGACTAGTGTGTCTCCCTTCCTTCATCTGCTGCTGAAAAAAGAATATGAGAATGATAAGGTATGTCTTAGGCTACTTTCACACATCAGTTTTTTTGAATCAGGCGCGATCCGGCCTTTTTTTTGAACACCGGATGCGGCGAACGGACATGCCGGATCCGGTGTTTTTAACATTGACTAAATATAGCGCCAGATCGCGCCGCATGTACCTGCGTTTCGTACGTTTTCTGCCGGATCCGGTGTCTGGTTTATTTCCGGCGTCTAGGAAAAACGTCTACTGTAACGTTTTTTGTCTCCGGCCAAAAAGCCGGAAGGGCCGTATTCGGCGCTTCCGGCCTTTGTCTACAATGAAAGTCTATGAGCGCCGCATTGCGCCGCATCCGGCAAAAACCTGATCCGGTGGCCTGATCCGTTTTTTTGTCTGGGAATGTTAATTAACCCAGCCAGAAGCAAACATATATATACCACGCCAGTGGGACACTCTGCCACATGCCATGCAAGCATCAAGAGAGAGCCATCAGCAAATTTTCCAGGATTTTGACCAAGCAACACCAGCATCCATCCAAATGGAGTCCGGGGACCACCGAGATGTTGGCGCGGAGGAGACGGGAGCAAACGCCAGACGGTAAATATCACCCACCCCATGATACTATGCGTGTAGGGTTGAGCATTCCGATACCGAAACCCGGTTCCGATACCTGAAATCCAATGTAAGTCTATGGGAACAAAATATCGGAATTAAAAATATTCCGATATTTTGTTCCCATAGACTTACATTGGATTTCAGGTATCGGAACCGGGTTTCGGTATCGGAATGCTCAACCCTATATGCGTGTATTTTATGTGTTTGCATTGTTGTATACTTTGTGGGTTGTGCTTTAACAATGTGGTTATTGCTATCTTCTGTTGGCGTACTTGTATACTATGTGGTAGTGCTTAATACAATGTGGTTATTGCTATATAATGTGTTTGCTTGTTGTATACTTTGTGGGTTGTGCTTTAATACAATGTGTTTATTGCTATTCTGTTTTGGCGAACTTGTATACTATGTGTAGTGTTTAATACAATGTGTTATTGCTATAATCTGTTTTGGCGAACTTGTATACTATTGTGGGTAGTGCTTATACAATGTGTTTATTGCTATATTCTGTTTTGGCGAACTTGTATACTATGTGTAGTGTTTAATACAATGTGGTTATTGCTATAATCTGTTTTGGCGAACTTGTATACTATGTGGGTAGTGCTTAATACAATGTGTTTATTGCTATATTCTGTTTTGGTGAACTTGTATACTATGTGTAGTGTTTAATACAATGTGGTTATTGCTATACTCTGTTTTGGCGTACTTGTATACTATGTGGGTTGTGCTTTAATACAATGTGGTTATTGCTATATTCTGTTTTGGCGTACTTGTATACTATGTGGGTAGTGCTCTAATACAATGTGGTTATTGCTATATTCTGTTTTGGCGTACTTGTATACTATGTGGGTTGTGCTTTAATACAATGTGGTTATTGCTATATTCTGTTTTGGCGTACTTGTATACTATGTGGGTAGTGCTCTAATACAATGTGGTTATTGCTATATCTGTTTTGGTGAACTTGTATACTATGTGGGTAGTGCTTAATACTATGTGGTATTGCTATATCTGTTTTGGTGAACTTGTATACTATGTGGGTAGTGCTTAATACTATGTGGGTATGCTATAATTGTTTTGTCGTACTTGTATACTATACGTGTATTGCTATATACTTTGTTGGCATAGTAGTATACAATGTGGGTAGTGCTATATACTGTTTTGGCATCGATGTATACTATGCGTGTATTGCTATATACTTTGTTGGCATAGTAGTATACAATGTGGGTATGCTATATACTGTTTTGCATTGATGTAACTATCGTGTATTGCTATATACTGTTTGACATAGTAGTATACAATGTGGGTAGTGCTATATAGTGTTTTGGCATCGATGTATACTATGCGTGTATTGCTATATACTTTGTTCGCATAGTAGTATACAATGTGGGTATGCTATATACTGTTTACATCGATTTATACTATGCATGTTTTGCTATATACTGTGTTGGCATAGTTGTATATTATGGTTATTGATATATACAGTGTTGCCTTTTATGTCTATTATGTTGGTATTGCTGTATGCTATGAGGGTAGTGCTAAACTGTGAAACTATCGTAATTAATCCTGAATTCAGCAAAAATATTTGATTGGATCTATGTTTCATGTATATGATGATTATGTCCATGTATTAATTGGAATTTTTTTTCTATTTTTTCCACAGCAGAGGACATCATCGGAGGCAGGAGGCTGAGACTTCACCACCACCAGATGGTAGTCAAGCAGGAGAACAGCAGCATGACATTGCATCATACATCAGACGGTAAATATCTCACACCCCAAAACCACAATCGGAACTTTTGTCTTTCAGCACTGGTCATGATTGAATTCATGTATTCATTGCAATTTTTTTCAATTTATTCCACAGCAGAGGACATCATCGGAGGCAGCAGGCTGGGACTGCACCACCACCAGAAAGTCAAGCAGGAGAACAGCAGCGTGTCATTGCAGCATCCAGCAGACGGTAAATATCACACACACCAAAACCACAAACGGAACTTTTGTCTCTCAGCATGGCCATGATTGAATTCATGTATTCATTGCAATTTTTTTATATTTATTCAACAGCAGAGGACATCATCGGAGGCAGGAGGCTGAGACTTCACCACCACCAGATAGTCAAGCAGGAGAACAGCAGCGTGACATTGCATCATACATCAGACGGTAAATATCTCACACCCCAAAACCACAAAAGGAACTTTTGTCTTTCAGCACGGGCCATGATTGAATTCATGTATTCTTTGCAATTTTTTTCTATTTATTCAACATCAGAGGACATCATCGGAATCAGGAGGCTGAGACTTCACCACCACCAGATAGTCAAGCAGGAGAACAGCAGCGTGTCATTGCAGCATCCAGCAGACGGTAAATATCTCACAACCCATAACCCCAAACAGAACTTTTGTCTTTCAGCACGGGCCATGATTGTATCCTTTTTTTTTTGCATTTTTTTTTTCTTTTTATTACACAGCAGAGGACAGCATCGGAGGCCGGAGGCTGCTACAACACCACCACCAGATGACACTGAAGCTGGAGAGCAGCGTGACCTTGCAGCATCTAGCAGACGGTAAATATCACACACCCATAACCCCAAACGGAACTTTTGTCTTTCAGCACGGGCCATGATTGTGTCCATGTATTCATTGACCTTTTTTTTTCTGTTTACTGCACAGCAGACGACCAGCACAGGTACCCATGGAATACGGCCGGCAGCAGGACAGTAGTTCTTCTGGGAGCCCTCCCACTCATCGGCAGCGTTTAGCGGTATTTTTTAAAAAATATATTTCCACAATCCTTTTTTTTTTTTTAATTTTTTTTTTTTTCACAATCCATCTCTTGGATATATTTTTGTATTTTTTTTTCTTTCACAATGCATTTTTGGTACATGTTTTTTTTTTTTAAATTACAGGAATCTGAAGCTGAGGAGCTCCCGGAAGAAGGACGGGGTGGACAGATACCCGGAGTGGGCTCACAATTTGTAAGTTTCCTGCATCCATCACTGCAACACAACATCACACTACACACAACACATCACTAAAAAAAAAAAACACTGGACACAACCGAAAACTAACATAAAAGAAACAGAATTTTTTTTTTTTTTCAGTCTTCCGCACCTGTGGCTTCAAGAGGTCCTCGCAGTGCCTCCCAGAGTCGACGTGAACAACGCGGCGGTCTTCAACCTGTAATTATTATTATTTTTTTAATTAAATTTGCACTGTTTTTTTTTTACTTAATGTATTTTTTTTTTCTCATTTTATTTTAGGCTTCACAGCGTGCTCCCGACTCAGACGGTGACGAGGGGATTGATGTGGACCTACTAATTGATCTGATCAGAGAGCGGGAGCCGCTGTGGAACATGGGGGACCGCCGCCATTCGGATCAGATAGTGACCCGTCCGCTCTGGGATGAAGTTTGTTCCCAACTTGTTGGCTACTGGGAGGACCTTGAAGCTCGGTCACAGTCTAAAATGCGTAAGTATATACAGTTCAGTAGGGCTGCTGGATTTAAAGCAGTGTTTCCACAACTCCAGCCCTCGTGAACCCCAAGGGTTCATGTTTTCAGGATTTCCTTTGGTACAACACTATGGAAATCATGAAAACATGACCCGTGGGGGACATGAGGACTGTAGTTTGGGAAACACTTGTGTTGTATACTAACCAATTTGTGCTCTCTCGTTTCAGGGGAGAGAATTGTGAAGCGGTGGCAGTCTATCAGGGATCGCTTCAAGAAGGAGTTCAACAAAGATGTGGGCTCCGAGTGGATCTGCAGGACACCAAAGCAAATACAAATACGCAAGAGCTCTGGCGTTCCTGCGGGAAACTATGGTCACCAGAAGGTAAATATTCAAAAGGAAATGTTTACATGTCTAACTACATTTTTTTCACAGACAGGGCCATTCAAATACAGTATATTAATTGTATTTTTTCTCTTTATTCCACAGCACAGTGAGCAGCACTCGGGCGCCCGCAGAGTTGGGCCCTTCTGAGGCGATCCCTGAGAAGACCGGCACCGAGGGACACTTTGACCGCCCCGCCCATCTGCATCCACACGTGAGCCCTCTTTCCCCTCCACCAGCGCTGCAGCATCGTGGCCGAGTGCATTGCATGAGGCTGCTGGTCAAGAGATAGATTTTCCTTTACCCCACCCTTCTGACCCTGCCACCTTTAGTACACCTGCGGCTACTGGGCGGCAGCGGCAGAGGGGTCAGGAAAGGAACTATGCGCACGAGTTCTTGCATTTGAATGCATCTTTTCAGAACTGCCTTAAAGTTTTATCTGAACAAGTTGCCGCAGGCATTCATCAGATAACCTCCGCAGTTTCGGAGGTAAAGACACTTCTGCATTCTGAAGCAAGAGCATCACCAAATCACAGTTTTTTTTAAGTCTGTGGCGGAGCGCATAGATCCACTATCTCTTGACCAGCAGATGTATGTAATGCATATGTGCCACGCTGCTGTAGTGCAGGTTTTCTCCTATCCTCCATCCACCCCAGTCATTCGTCCCCCTCCAGCCGCCGTCCCTCCTCCCCTTCCTATTCAGTATCAGCCACCTCCCCAGTTCCAGCAACCTCCCCACTATCACCAACCTCCCCAGTACCAGCCACCTTCCCAACTCCAGCCACCTCAACTACAGCCACCTCACCAACTCCAGTCCCCTCAACAACTCGTCACCTATCCAGTACCACCAACCTCCCCAGTACCAGTCACCTACCCCGTACCAACCACCTACCCCATACCACACTCCCACCTCTTACCAATCTCCTTCCCCCTTCCAATTCCCTACCATATCACCTGCTCCTCCAGTCCTTGCCCCACCCTCCACTCCACCACCCATCACCGATTCTGCCTCCAACTTGTCCTCCCATTCTTTAACCCTTTCCACCCCTTCACCTCTTACTGCTCCTTCCCCACCAGCATCCCAGTCCTCTCTACACACTCCCACGGTCGAAGTGTCCCGCAGCCCCTCCAATAGTATGTCCACCCCACACTACACTACGTTGTAACGTATTCAACATTTTTTAAAAAAAGACAATCAGTCATTTTATGCAAAATTAAAATTTTTATCAAAGAAATTTTGCAAGTAAAATATAACAAACTGGTTTAAAAAAAATGGGTCAATAAAAGTTGAATTGGTTGATTAAATTTTTGTCTGTCATTTCTTTCTAATGTAACATGTTATGTAAGGTTACATCTGTAATAAAGATTAAGTACAGTAACAAGGTTAACTCCTTCACCCCCAAGGGTGGTTTGCACGTTAATGACCGGGCCAATTTTTACAATTCTGACCACTGTCTCTTTATGAGGTTATAACTCTGGAACGCTTCAACGGATCTTCGCGATTCTGAGATTGTTTTCTCGTGACATATTGTACTTCACGTTAGAAGTAAAATTTCTTCGATATAACTTGCGTTTATTTTTGAAAAAAACGCAAATATGGCGAAAATTTTTAAAATTTGCAATTTTCAAACTTTGAATTTTTATTCCCTTAAAAAGAGAAATATGTCACATAAAATAGTTAAGAAATAACATTTCCCACATGTCTACTTTACATCAGCACAATTTTGGAACCAAAATTTTTTTTGTTAGGAAGTTATAAGGGTTAAAAGTTGACCAGCGATTTCTCATTTTTACAACAAAATTTACAAAGCCATTTTTTTTAGGGACCACCTCTCATTTGAAGTCACTTTGAGGGGTCTATATGGCAGAAAATACCCAAAAATGACACCATTCTAAAAACTGCACCCCTCAAGGTACTCAAAACCACATTCAAGAAGATTATTAACCCTTCAGGTGCTTCACAGGAACTAAAGCAACATGGAAGGAAAAAATGAATATTTAACTTTTTAGCCACAAAAATGATCTTTTACAAACTTTTTTTTTATTTTCACAAGGGTAAAAGGAGAAAATGGACAGATAAGGTTGTTATGCAATTTCTCCTGAGTACGCCAATACCCAATATGTGGGGGAAAACCACTGTTTGGGCACACGGCAGAGCTCGTAAGGGAAGGAGCGCCGTTTGACTTTTTCAAACTAAAATTGGCTGGAATTGAGATTGGACGCCATGTCGTGTTTGGAGAGCCCCTGATGCGCCTAAACAGTGGAAACCCCCACAAGTGACACCATTTTGGAAACTAGACCCCCTAAGGTACTTATCTAGATCTGTTGTGAGCACTTTGAACTCCCAAGTGTTTCACAAAAGCTTATAATGCCTGGGTGTGAAAAAAAAAACAAAAACAATTTTCCACAAAAATGATTTTTTAGTCCCAAATTTTTGAATTTTCCCAAGGAAATTGGACCCCAAAAGTTGTTGTCCAATTTGTCCTGAGTACGCTGATACCCCATATGTGGGGGGGGGAACTGTTTGGGTGCACGGCAGGGCTTGGAAAGGAAGTAGTAACGTTTTGGAATGCAGACGTTGATGGGGGTTATGTTCCGTTTGCAGTGCCCCAGATGAGCCTAAACAGTGGAAACCCCCCACAAGTGACCCCATTTTGGAAACTATACCCCCTAAGGAACTTATCTAGATCTTTGGTGAGCACTTTGAACCCCCAAGTGCTTCACACAAGTCTATAATGCCCGGGCATGAAAATAAAAAATCCTATTTTTTTCCCACAAAAATTATCTTTTAGTCACTAATTTTTTATTTTCTCAAGGGTAACAGGAGAAATTGGACCACATAAGTTGTTGTCCAATTTGTCCTGAGTACGCTGATACCCCATATGTGGGTGGGAACCACTGTTTGGGCGCACGGTAGAGCTCGGAATGGAAGGAGCACCATTTGACTTTTTCCAACCAAAATTGGCTGGAATTGAGATTGGATGCCATGTTGCATTTGGAGAGCCCCTGATGTGCCTAAACAGTGGAAACCCCCACAAATGACCCCATTTTGGAAACTAGACCCCCTAAGGAACTTTTCTAGATCTTTGGTGAGCAATTTGAACCCCCCAAGTGCTTCACACAAGTTTATAACGTAGAGCCATAAAATTTAAAAATCATATTTTTTCCACAAAAATGATCTTTTCACCCCAATTTTTATTTTTCCAAGGGTAACAAGACTCCAAAAGTTATTGTGCAATTTGTCCTGAGTGCGCTGATACCCCATATGTGGGGGTAAACCACTGTTTGGGTGCATGGCAGAGTTTGGAAGGGAAGGAGCGCCGTCTGACTTTTTCAACGCAGAATTGGCTGGACGCCATGTCGTGTTTGGAGAGCTCCTGATCTGCCTAAACAGTGGAAACCCCCATAAATGACGCCATTTTGGAAACTAGACCCCTCAAGGAACTTATCTAGATGTGTGGTGAGAACTTTTAACCCCAGGTGTTTCACTAAAGTTTATAACGTACAGCCGTAAAATAAAAAATCTTTTTTTTTTTTTACAAAAATGATTTTTTCGTCCCCAATATTTTATTTTCACAAGGGTAACAGAAGAAATTGGAACCCAAAAGTTGTTGTCCAATTTGTCCTGAGTACGCTGATACCCAATATGTGGGAGAAAACTACTGTATGGGCGCACGTCAGGGCTCGGAAGGGAAGTAGTGACGTTTTGGATTGCAGACTTTAATGGAATGGTCTGGGGGCGTCATGTCACATTTGGAGAGCCCCTGATGCACCTATACAGTGGAAACCCCACACAAGTGACCCCATTTTGGCAAATAGACCCCACAAGGAACTTATCTAGATGTGTGGTGAGCACTTTGAACCCCGAAGTGCTTCACAGAAGTTTATAACGTACAGCCGTAAAAATAAAAAATCTTTTTTTTTTTTACAAAAACGATTTTTTCGCCCCCAATATTTTATTTTCACAAGGGTAACAGAAGAAATTGGAACCCAAAAGTTGTTGTCCAATTTGTCCTGAGTACGCTGATACCCAATATGTGGGAGAAAACTACTGTATGGGCGCACGTCAGGGCTCGGAAGGGAAGTAGTGACGTTTTGGATTGCAGACTTTGATGGAATGGTCTGGGGGCGTCATGTCGCATTTGGAGAGCCCCTGATGCGCCTAAACAGTGGAAACCCCCCACAAGTGACCCCATTTTGGAAAATAGACCCCACAAGGAACTTGTCTAGATGTGTGGTGAGCACTTTGAACCCCGAAGTGCTTCACAGAAGTTTATAACGCACAGCCGTAAAAATAAAAAATCCTTTTTTTTTTTGCAAAAATGATTTTTTTGCCCCAATATTTTATTTTACAAGGGTAACAGGAGAAATTGGACCCCAAAAGTTGTTGTCCAATTTGTCCTGAGTACGCTGATATCCAATATGTGGGAGAAAACTACTGTATGGGTACACGTTGGGGCTCGGAAGGGAAGTAGTGACGTTTTGGATTGCAGACTTTGATGGAATGGTCTGGGGGCGTCATGTCGCATTTGGAGAGCCCCTGATGCGCCTAAACAGTGGAAATCCCCAACAAGTGACCCCATTTTGGAAAATAGACCCCACAAGGAACTTATCTAGATGTGTGGTGAGCGCTATGAAGCCCCAAGTGCTTCACAGAAGTTTATAATGTACAGCCGTAAAAACAAAAAAATATTTTTTTTTGTACAAAAATGATATTTTCGCCCCCAGTTTTTTATTTTCCCAAGGGTAGCAGAAGAAATAGGACAAATTGCACAATAACTCTTGGGGTCCAGAGTACGCCGATACCCCATATGTGGGGATAAACTACTGTTTGGACGCATGGCAGAGCTGAGAAGTGAAGGAGCACCGTTTGACTTTTTCAACGCAGAATTGGCTGGAATTGAGATCAGACGCCATGTCACATTTGGAGAGCCCCTGATGTGCCTAAACAGCTGAAACCCCCATTTCTAACTCCAACCCTAACCCCAACACACCCCTAACCCTAGTCCCAACCCTAACCACAAACCTAACCCTAACACACCCCTAATCCCAACCCTAACCCTAATCCTAACTTTAGCGCCAACCCTAACCCTAACTTTAGCCGCAACCCTAACCCTAATGGGAAAATGGAAATAAATGCTTTTTTTTAATTTTATTATTTTTCCCTTACTAAGGGGGTGATAAAGGGGGGTTTGATTTACTATTTATAGCGGGTTTTTATGATTGGCAGCTGTCACGCTAAAAGACTCTTTTTATTGCAAAAATAGTTTTTGCATCATCACATTTTGAGAGCTATAATTTTTGCATATTTTGGCCCACAGAGTCATGTGAGGTCTTATTTTTTGCGGGACGAGTTGACGTTTTTATTGGTACCATTTTTGAGCACGTGACGTTTTTTGATCGCTTTTTATTTCGATTTTTGGGAGGTTAGAATGAACAAAAATCAGCAATTCATGAATTTCTTTTGGGGGAGGCGTTTATACCGTTCCGCGTGTGGTAAAATTGATAAAGCAGTTTTATTCTTCGGGTCAGTACGATTATGGCGATACCTCATTTATATCATTTTTTCATGTTTTGGCGCTTTTATAGAATAAAAACAATTTTATATAAAAAATAATTATTTTTGCATCGCTTTATTCTGCGAGCTATAACTTTTTTAATTTTTCGCTGATGATGCTTTATGACGGCTCATTTTTTGCGGGACAAGATGACGTTTTCAGCGGTACCATGTTTTTTTATATCGGTGTTTTTGATCGCGTGTTATTCCACTTTTTGTTCGGCGGTATGATGATAAAGCATTGATTTTTTGCTTCGTTTTTTTTTTTTTTTTTTTTAAGGGGTTCACTAAAGGGGTTAACTAGTGGGACAATTTTATAGGGGGGGTCGTTACGGACGCGGCGATACCAAATATGTGTACTTTTATTGTTTTTTTTTTATTTACAGGAAGAAGTGAATTTATTGGGGAATATTTTTTTTTTTTTTTATTTATTTTGGATTTTTTTTTTACACGTTTATTTTTACTTTTTTAACTTTTTTACTTTGTCCCAGGGTGGGACATCACAGTATTTTATCAGATCGCTGGTGTGACAGTGTGCACAGCACTCTGTCACACCAGCGATCGCACAGGCATAGATGCAGGCTTCTCAGTGCCTGCTCTCGGCAGGCACTGAGGTAGCCGCCTGCCTCCAGGACCCCGGCGCCATCTTGGATCCGGGTCCTGGGAGGGAGGAAGACCTCAGAACAGCGCGATCACATCGCGCTGCTCTGAGGGTCTCAGGGGGGCGCGCAGGGAGCCCCCACCCTGCGCGATCCTCCCCTGTGCCCCCAGTACACCGCGATCATGTTTGATCGCGGTGGGCAAGGGGTTAATGTGCCGGGAGCGGTCCGTGACCGCTCCTGACACACAGTCATGGGTGTCAGCTATGATAATCAGCTGACACCCGGCGGCGATTAGCTGCGCTCCCCTCAGGAGCGCAGCTGATCGCCTATGACGTACTATCCCGTCCCCGGTCATACGGGCCCAGGTACCATGGACGGGATAGTACGTCCGATGGCAGTAAGGGGTTAAAGACAGTAACATTACATATATTTAGGGTATAACAAACACAAACATAACAATTTCTCAAACACGGTCATCCTGCCAGTCTACTAGTCCTTCTGGTGAAGTAAAATACTCTGCAAATCTGTCCCTCATCCTTGAAACAGCCACTGAACTTCGATTGGTATTATTATGATAATCGTGTAATGTTGTTTCTTGCAAGTGGTCCTCAATGGTAAACTGTTCTTTGCATATCACAACATTATGCAGGACCACGCAGGCTTTAATGACTTCGTCCACAGTGTCAGTCTTCAAATTTATGGCTGTCAATAGTACACGCCACTTTGCAGTCAGGATTCCAAACGTACACTCCACCATTCTTCTAGCTCTTGTGAGCCTGTAATTAAAAATCCGTTTGGTATGGGTCAGTCCTCTGCTGGCATACGGTTTTAATAGATGTTCAGAGAGCTGGAATGTCTCATCACCAACACACACATACGGCATAGGTGGCCCAGTGGTTTGAGGCAGCGGCCTAGGGGCTGGGAAATGGAAGGTGTTCCCATACAGTCGACGTCCCATCGCTGTAAGTTTGAAGACCTGGGAATCATTAGATCGTCCATATGCCCCAATGTCCACAGCAATGAACTTATATTCTGCGTCAGCGATGGCCATCAGGACAACCGAGAAATATTTCTTATAATTAAAATATTCGGATCCTGTTCCCGCTGGCTTCACAATCCTGACATGTTTCCCATCAATCGCTCCAAGACAATTCGGAAACTGGCAGATCTGTTGGAACTTATCCGCAATTTCCATCCACCGTTGTGTAGTAGGTTCAGGCAGAAATTCAGAGACCAAACAGTCCCACAGTGCACGGCAGGTGTGCTTTATTATGCCCGATATGGTAGAGATTCCCAGTCTAAATTGAAAATCGAGTGAGGAGAGCGATTCTCCACTTGCAAGGAATCTAAACAAAAAAGAAAAAAACATTTTGCTCACAATCACAGCATTACATAGCAGAACTCAGGTATAACAATTGGAAATAACACCAAAACAGAATATAGCAATACCCACATGGTATTAAGCACTACCCACATAGTATACAACAATGCAAACACATTATATAGCAATACCCACATAGTATACAAGTACGCCAAAACAGAATATAGCAATACCCACATAATATTAAGCACTACCCACATAGTATACAACTATGCCAACACAGTATATAGCAATACCCACATAGTATTAAGCACTACCCACATAGTATACAAATATGCCAACACAGTATATAGCAATACCCACATAGTATTAAGCACTACCCACATAGCATACAACTATGCCAACACAGTATATAGCAATACACGCATAGTATACATCAATGCCAAAACAGTATATAGCACTACCCACATTGTATACTATGCCAACACAGTATATAGCACTACCCACATAGTATACAAGTACGCCAACACAGTATATAGCAATACCCACATAGTATTAAGCACTACGTACGCCAACACAGTATATAGCAATACCCACATAGTATTAAGCACTACCCACATCACATCACAAGTATAGATATCACAAAGTACAGTGCCAACACAGTATATAGCAATACCACATAGTATTACACTAGTAGCCAAACAGTATAGCAATACACATAGTATAAGCACTACCCAATATACAAATATGCCAACACAGTATATAGCAATACACGCATAGTATACATAATGCCAAAACAGTATATAGCAACCCACATTGTATACTACTAGCCAACAAAGTATATAGCAATACACGCATAGTATACATGATGCCAAAACAGTATATAGCACTACCCACATAGTATACAAGTACGCCAACACAGTATATAGCAATACCCACATAGTATTAAGCACTACCCACATAGTATACAAGTACGCCAACATAGTATATAGCAATACCCACATAGTATTAAGCACTACCCACATAGTATACAAGCACGCCAAAACAGAATATAGCAATAAACACATTGTATTAAGCACTACCCACATAGTATACAAGTACGCCAAAACAGAATATAACAATACCCACATAGTATTAAGCACTACCCACATAGTATACAAGTACGCCAACACAGAACATAGCACTACCCATAGTATTAAGATACCCACTAGTATACAAGTAGCAACACAGTATATAGCAATACCCACATAGTATTAAGCACTACCCACATAGTATACAAGTACGCCAAAACAGATTATAGCAATAACCACATTGTATTAAAGCACAACCCACATAGTATACAAGTACGCCAAAACAGAATATAGCAATAACCACATAGTATTAAGCACTACCCACATAGTATACAAGTACGCCAAAACAGAATATAACAATACCCACATTGTATTAAACACTACCCACAAAGATACACAAAATATGCATTTGAATGAAATAAACACACACAAGTTTTTGACCATTTTTATTGCACTGGTAGTAATCCTTCGATTGCCTTTTAGTCCTATAATAAAAAAATAACAACAATACAAGTGTGTTCAAGCAAGCAGATTCAATACATATAGCTTACCTTATAGTCACCATGAGACGCTCCGCCGGAGAAATCGAGAAGCGGCAGTAGGTGTCACATCTCCTGATCTGGTCTTCAATCCGTTCCACCAACATATCAAATGTTTCCTTCATCCGAAGATAAGAAAAAAAAATTTCTGGATTTTCTCTTAGCTCCATATTGAGTGTAGAATACACACCACGGGTTAGTCTCTGTGCCGTGATGGGGTAGATCCACATACGGCGGCGTCGCTGGCGCTGACGCATAAGGCGCTGCTCGATCCTTCTCTCCTTCTCCATAACGATAAACCTCAAGCGATTCGCCTCCACAGTGAAATCCACAAGATTCCTGAAAATATTCCCAATAATCACATCCATCTTCATCAGTCACTTGCTCTTCTCTCAAAAATGCTCCTCTACAACCTGTCAAAGATAGGCTGTAGGAACACTGTATATATAGGATTTACAGTAGCCAATCAGTTTTGGAAGGGGCGTTTTTGAAAACCGGATCCGTCGTAATCCGTCAAAAAACGGATAAAAAACGGATGAAATTGATGCGCCGGATCCGGTTTTCTGCCTGATCCGCTAAACGGATCAGGCAGAAAACCAGATCCGGCGCATCAGGTTTTTCATTTAATTGCCGCATCCGGCGCGATGCCGGATCGCGCCTGACACAAAAAAACTGATGTGTGAGATTGATCCATTTTTCTTTTAATAAGCACATAGCACGAGCACTTTATGTATGTATGTTATATGTCTTGCACTGAAGGGTTGGTTGTATACCATTGATTAAAGGTTATGTTTTAACTGGTAAAATAGGTTACCCTATCTGCTTATATTGTTGTTAAACCTGAGGGTAAATGATATTGTCCTTGAGACATATTGGCTAAACCATTGTCAAATGAGCCTTTGGATTGGCACCCATGAGCACCCATCTGTTGGCCAAAGAAAATAGAACGCTCTCAGTATAGTGAAATGAGCTTTGTCATCTCAGTTTCTGTAAATGCTAAGAGCAGAACCTGATGACTAACTCATCTCACCTGCTGGGCTCAGCACAGCCAGTGAAAGACCTGAGTCATGGGCATTACAATGTGTTCTCCTGCAGCAGAGTGTCCTCACAGATTTGTGAGACGATGGCCAGGCACCAAAGTTAAAGACTGTCCCCTAGAGTTATGGT
This sequence comes from Oophaga sylvatica, assembly GCA_033576555.1. NCBI lineage: Eukaryota > Metazoa > Chordata > Amphibia > Anura > Dendrobatidae > Oophaga > Oophaga sylvatica. Next base: position 467,684,056 of record JARQOD010000005.1, read on the forward strand.
TAGGACTTGGATTATGTGGGATTAAATCTGTGCCTAGGTCTAAGTGTAGCATAATAAAATAGTTATACACACAAAATTTTATTAAAAAAAATAAAATAAACATGAGTATTTTTCTACTATTCGTGTGCTTGGGGGACAAGAGGTTTAATACCAGACTGGTGGAATGGATGTCTGAAGTGCTAATGGCCCACGGTTTAGGGGGCACAATATCTGTCTTGCATAGGTGCCGCCACCCCTTGTTGTGCCATTTTATCGGCATAAAACCAATATAGACATCATTATATCAGAAATAAAAACGCATGGAAATTGACTGCTCAAGTTTGCAGAGAGCGGCATTGTGCTACTGGAGCATGGCTTGTGGGATACTTTGCAGTATTCTTTATTTCTGCACATACTTGAAGTAAAGGATTGGAATAAGTAGTTCAGAGTTGAAAAATAGACTGGCACAGAGGTTTATTACTTTATGATACACTTAATGACAAACGTAAGAGAACGCGGAGCCTTCACTGAAGGCAATGTGTGTGAGAATATTCAGCGTTATTACACTTTACATTCTTGTATTGCTTCATCAAGATGAACAAGTTTGGCACTTTCTTCCCAGAGTTTCTTTGCCGTCTCCTCGTCCATAGCTTGTCTTGCTGGCTCTTTTTCTTTCAATGCATTAAAATATTTACCAGATGTCCCTTGAAGATCTTCAGCAATAGCCAGATATACATTGGGCTGTGCCGCCTGTCTTGCAGTTTTTATCACGAACCAAAATATCGGAGCTGAAAAAAAGGACATATAATGGATAATGTTACAGTTAATATATTTTAATTAAATCTACTTTAATAAAAAAAATCTTTATTGTTCCCTCACTATGCTTTCTGGGTTATTTTTTTTTGCTTACTTCCTTTTTGATGACAATTCATTTGAGAACCCTCCAGTGCATGCTGGGATGCTTAAATGAGCTACCATCTGGGGTCAGCGGCAGTGGTCACTGTCCCTATCCTGAAATGAAGCGTCAATGACGTCCCTTTCAAGGGCTAGGCTATCCCTGCTCGACTGAACATAAATCGTCTTCTGACATATGCTCAGTAGGATCTTGTCAGTATGTACAGTGACAATGCGCTTCCTCGCTTGCTCTGATTAAAAGTGATGAGACAGCAAGAAAGCATACTGTCAGTGTTTTGCAAGGAGAAAATGAGCGAGCAGACCGACTTGCAGGGTGGGGTTAGTCTTGTCTTTTCCTGCTCACCATGTTCTTCCCTTACAATGCTCACTGACAGTGCGCTCTCTTGTAGGGCTATGACATTTCTCATCAGAGCCAGTAAGGAAGCGCACTGTCACTCTGCATACTGAAGTGACAAGATCCTACTGAGCATACGTTTGAATTGACAACTGACACATTCTCAGTACAGCAGGGACTAGCCCAGCCCCTGAAACAACACTGATGACGCTTCGTTTCAGGTTGGCTATGATGATGTCTCCTTTGGAAATCCCAGTATGCAGTGTGGGTTCTCAAACAAGCAGGAAGTAAAAAAAATAAAAATAAAGCAATTAGATAGCATAGTGAGGGAAGCGTAGGGAGTTTATAATTAAAGTATATTAGAATATAAATAAATATACATGGCTCAGCATTCAGAGAACTTCTAAGATCTGCAGCAGAAACACTGATTTTATAAAAACTACAAAAACAGTCGAGTAAGTGACACATTGCTGGAAATAGAGTCTATGCCTCTACATTCTGCTGCGCGCAGATGGGGGAGCAAAAAGCTGGTGACAAATTCCATTTAATCTGTAATTTTCTAATTTAAAGTACATGTACTTGAATACTGCACCCCTACCAAGTGAATAAAGCCCCATGGCTGTCTATTTTTGTTCTTCATAAACAATGGGAGTACCAATCTCCATGTTTATATGATGAAGAGAGCAGTGTCATGACATTATCATAGCACCTGACCAACTCGTTGGCTGTCCGCACTTTCTGTGCAGGCACTGAAGTAAGCCCAGCACTTGTGCAAACACAGGTATAAACCATCTGGTATAAACCGGTGACCACATTGAAATGGATGACGCGATGAATCTTTCAATATTTGTTCAATATAGTGGAAAACTCCTTTAATCTGAGATTAAATATGTATCTCACCAAGTACAGAACTGGAAAAGGTAGATTTATGCATTCCAGTATGTCTCCCCAGTTCAGTATCTGCAACTCCAGGGTGCAGGGAGTTGGCCGTGACTCCTGTTCCTAAACAAAAAAATTAGTTAAATTAGTAAAAAAAAAAAAAGAGCACAACAGAAAGCTGAAAATAATTACAACTTCATATATCATACTCAATATTTATTTTCCAAATTCAATCATAATTGTAGAGTAAAATGAACATCGCCACATAGTGCAGGCGAGACTTGACATTTTACTAATGAAATAAAGATTGGATGTCATGAGCAAATCTTGAGCCATTTTGAAGAGCATTTCAGGGAATTACCTGATATAATATTAAAAACGAAAGAAGAAGCAGCAATCACCGAAGTGTCTGGTATCTTTATTTAGAATAAAAAAGTGGCAGGCAAGATACAGCGTGAGGAAGCTGGTGTATGTAAGGTGATGGATGTTTCGCACTGCTCTGCGCTTTGTCTGGCCTATGCATTTGGGTCATTCTCTGTAGCATTTTGTAAGCGCTTTTTCAATTGAGTTTCTGTGCATCCCCACAAAAAAAGGGCTTTGTATACATATACCCTAATGTATTTTCCTAAGGAGCCAGCAGGAAAGTCGTGGGTAATTCAGATTAATGACATGACTCATACTAATAAAAGGATTGGATGAGCTTCGAGAAACTATGGTTATGCCCTATTGGATAAAGTCTGAACTGGATCCTACAAGTGTCACTGCCACAGCTCACCTCTAAATATCACCCTCTTGTAGAAGCGGTGATTACCACTTACACTCCATTGTATAAGGGGGAAATATTTCAGACACCCCCCTCCAAAATTACCATTCCAGGTGGAATACTGCAGTATGGGAAAAACAATGTACCAATAAACTGAAATAAAACAACTTCTCACTTTTCCCAGTCCCCATAAACCAGCTACAATACCATCATTTACTATATACACAATATGTCAGCATACTGCCAATTTACCTTGCAGCCTTTTTGACAGTTCATTGGTGAACAGCACATTGGCTAGTTTGCTCTGACAGTAAGCTGCTTTTGTGTTATATTTCTTCTTCTCCCAGTTCAAGTCATCAAAATCAATATCTCCTGCTATGTGAGCCAAGGAAGACACATTGATAATGCGGGACGGACCCGACTCCTTTAGTCTATCAAGTAACAGATTGGTCAAGAGGAAGTGGCCTGTAAAAAGTAGAGAAAACTAAAATGTGATTATTTCTTATTGTTCCAGATACAAGGTAGGACACATGAGGACAAAGCCATGCTGATCAGCAGAGGCGCCAAGAAGTCAGATCGCAGTGGTCTAAGGTTCGCTTAAGAACAGGCCAACTATTTTTAATAAGAAGAAAACTCAAGCCCCATTGATGCTCAATGTCATTTTACAGTACTTACTCTTCTGATAGGCTTCATATTTTCTATGGTTTTGTCATTCTAAAATTTCCCGAAAAGAAGATACAATGGCTTTCATCGCTTACTAGACACTAGTATGTTCATTACCTTGGCAAATATTAGCATAATGAGTGGAGTTCCTTCAGCCCAGTACACATTCTCTCTTCTAGTGGTCCAGTATGAATCCAAACTTAGTGAAAAAATTTACCAAAATACTAAACCATCATGGAATAGATTTTTCAAGTCATTGCTGTATTACAGCACATAGCTGTTCAGGTTGCCAATAGCCTGATGAGATTTTCAGGTACCTGCACACCTTACATAGCTGTTGTCTGAATGCCTGTTTGGCCGGCAGTTGTCTTTCCTGAGTCTCATATACACATGCATGTTCGTTTTCACTGAGCATGCAAGTATTTTCAATAAAAAGAGCAGAGGTTTCTGCGGACACTTACCCAGCAGCCCAAGGAAACAGAAGGATTGGATGTTGGATTTCACCATGCCAGATCCTTCTCTTCCCTAACACTGTCTGTTGGGGGAAGAGTCGGGAGGCCTCCATACACATTCAAACATAATTGATTTGGGGGCCTTTAGATCTATACTAGTGATTAGTGAATATGCTGGGATAAGGCGTTATCTGAGCATGCTCCGGTGCTAACCGACTGTCCCCGTGGCCGCATATTTTGCAGCTGTAAGACAGCCACAACACATACAGGAATCACCTGTTTGTTAGCCAATCCCTGCATGTGTTGCGTCTGTCGTACAGCCACGAGACATGCAGTCGCGGGGACTCAAACATATATTTCGAGCACACCGAAGTCACTCAGATAGCACACGAGCATGGATAACACCTTATCCGAGCACGTTCACTCATCACTAATCCATACCCTTCTTAGAAAATGTTACCAGTGGCATGATGTTCTTACCTAGATGGTTAACTCCAAACTGCATTTCAAATCCATCTTCAGTTTTCCAGTGAGGACACCTCATTACAGCAGCATTATTTATTAAAATATCTATGTGCTCCTCCTCTTAAAAATAAAGAAATAAAATAAGAGTGACAAAAAATATATAACTAAATAGACTAGTTATTTGATCACTTAATTAAAAAAACGTTTTTTACTTACCGGTAATAAGATTTTACAGAGTAAATGACAGCACCCACGGAGAGAGGGGATCCACCCATCAGGACAGGAACCTGCAGATTTCCTTCCTGGCCCCTTGGCACTTCCACCAGGACTCTCTTTTCCCCTAACTGCAGTATTTCCATTTCTAGGGCCCAATGTTGATCTGGGGCTCTCAGAGTTGTTAACAAGGAGTTTGGAGGAATCCTCAGAAACTCCAATTTTAGCCCGGATGATACAATATCCAAGATCCATGTGCTAGATGTTATATTAGCCCATTGGTCATAAAAATAACTTAATCTACCTCCAACCGGGAGGACGGAGCTAGCGATAGTATGCGTCCCCTTTTGGACGTCGAGGACCCACTGACGTAAGCACCTCTCTTCTTCTGCTCCGCTGGCTCCCAATCTCACTCCGTATACTTCTTTCAGAAGGATGACCGTTTCCTTGAAGGTGTTCCTAAAAGCAGGGTTAAATAATTTAGGGAAACCCTTTTTCTATCACCAGATGTCATCCAGCACGGGCCCAAACATGTGCTCACCCAGGCATGGAGTGGCACATAATTTTGCTCTAGCACGAGCATCCCCTTTCCATCTCTTCAGCCAGAGTGCTCGACGGGCAGCGTTTGACAGGCTCGCAGATCTAGCTACCAACCTTAGAGAATCCACCGAAGCATCTGCTAGGTAAGCTGCCCCTCCACAGATCTGAGAAAGAGAGTCTAGTAATTTGTCTCTAGGAACTTTACAACATAATTGTTCCTCCAGCTGGTTTAACCAGACCATCATGGATCTATTGGTGCACGTACTTGCGATCGCTGGCTTGAAGGCTCCCGCCGACAATTCCCAAACCCATTTAAGGAGCAAATCTGCATTTCTGTCAGATGGATCCTTCAGCAGACCCCCATCTTCTAGGGGTAGTACAGATACTCTTGATGTGGAGGCTACAGCCGCATCCACCTTAGGAATTTTACACAGGGAAACAGTCTACCTTCCTCGTCAGAGGATAACGATGATGAGGATTCTGCATACTCAAATTGTTGCTCCCCCACAGACGGACTAGATCCTGAGCTCACTGTTTCAATGTTAGCTGCTCCGTAACTTCTCCCTCTAAGAGAGCTGTTAATTTTCTCCATGATCACAGCCCTCAGATTTGATGAACGGATAGGAGCTTCCTGTTCCAAAGTCTGACATATACAAGATTTACATAGCTTTTTAATAGAACTGTCAAGTAGAGGCACTTTGCACAAAGCACACTTCTTGTGCTTAGATTTTGACGATTTTTTTGGCCTGTAACAGAGGAAGTTTCAGCTACTGGATGCTCACATAACACTCACCATCCCAAGCTGCGTTCTCAGTGGAGTACCAGTTCCTGAGGAGGGGATCTAGCACATGACATAGGGGCCCCCGCAGGCTGCTGCCCCTGTTCATCTCTGCCGCTGGTTATCTTAGTCCCGAAACGACCGCTGCCACTGAGTTTGCTGCTCTTGCGCTGCTCAGCCACCTCTGCCACCGGTTGGTGCTCCATATCCCCCAGTGAGGACTTTGTGTGTGCACATAGTGCTCAGCACCACGCCGGTCTAAAAAGGGTCCTGGCCGCGCCTCCTCCCCGGAAGTACCTCCTTCCACTTCCTGGTTACGAGCGCTTAACACCGCCACCGGAAGCTAAGTGCCGGCCGTCTGCCTGGATGAACGCAGGGAGCCCTCACTCTGCCTAAGGGCCCCGTTACACACTTCAATGTCCCAGCGATCCCACCAACGATCCGACGTGGATGGGATCGCTGGGACATCGTTAGCTGATAGCTGGTGAGCTGTCACATAGGCAGACTCACCAGCGATCAGGACCAGCGAGCACGCTGGTATCCAGGGTAAACATCGGGTAACTAAGCGTGGCGCAGCGCTTAGTTACCCGCTGTTTACCCTGGATACCAGCTCCCAGCGTCTGCTGTACGGCGCTGGGAGCTCGCTGATCGTTGGTCTCCCACTGTACACACGCAGCGATGCGCGCTGGCCAGCGGGACACCAACGATGAAAAAATGGTTCCAGGACATTCGAGGACGATCAGCGATATCCAGAAGGGGGGTTGGTTGCCGTGTGTCACATGTAGCGAGATCACTGGCTAGGTCGCTGTTGCGTCACAAAATCGGTGACGCCTTAGCGATCTCGCTATGTGAAACGGGGGCTTAGGCTGTGCCCGCGCGACCCAGGGCGGCCTCCCCCGGACCCTGGGATTGCGACCTCCATCCACCAGACGAGGGGTCTGTGTGCAGAACACCCCCGACGTGGCTTCTGGCATCTCAGGCTCTGCCGTTCCCTCAGATACCGCGCAGAGGCTGCTTGGACCCAGGTGAGTCTTCTTCCTGCAGGTTCCCATCAGGACAGGAACCCAAGTGACGAGGCAAGGGGGACCACCCCCTTTTTTAACCTGTAGGTTACTGTCCTGATGGTGGGTGGATACCCTCTCTCCGTGAATGCTGTTGTGGCGATAGGAAAAGATAAAAGATTAGATGAAGTTAGGGCTTACTCAATGTATGGAAATGGACGGTGTTGTTTTTACTCCCACTCACCAGCCCCAATTACATTTCTGCAGTACCTCTCAGGATGCCCTTTGCAAATTCTTTGATAGATTTCGTAGATGCCAAGTCCAAGTGTTTGGCAAACACATTGTGATTTAGTGTTTTGCCACGGATTTCCCTTGCAGCATCTTCACATTTTCCCATGTCTCGACATGCCATGATTACTCTGCCACCTACAGATTGATGAAAATGAAGAAACAGGATTTCTATAGGTTTATATAGCTCTTCTGGAACTCTTTTACTCACAATTGTAACCAAATGCCAATAATAAAAAGGTTGTCTGGTATTTTTCTATTGCTGGCTTATCCTTAGGATAGGTCATCAATACCAGATCATTGTTCCCATAACCAGACAGATGTGCTTAGTTGCTCCGCAGAACAGCACAGCTCCGTCAATTGCATAGTAACGGCAGTAGGGTACTGCACATCAGCCCCTATTCAAATAAATAGGAGTGGACCTGCAGTACCACACTGTGGCCACTATGCAGTGGTTGAACCTGTGATGTTCCACAACTTAGTGCTTCTGGACGCCATTGGCACCGGGAACAGCCGATTGGCGGGGTTGCCGGATGTTACAACTCCACTAATCTGGCATTCATGACTCATCAAAGGTATACATTAGGAGTACAGATCAGACGTGTCCATAGGCCCCCATACCCAACATATGCTGCATAAGTTTCCTTAAAAAGTAACCCATCAGGAACACTAACACCACCCCTCTTCACACACCATTTATGACTGTGTAAATCTTAAAAAGATAGGCCAGTCAATCCCTTAAATCCCCCAAAGTGCTGCTATGTCAGCCATATATTACGTTTTGAGGTTGTGTCTGGATGCGCATGGCTTGTGACAATGCACTTACAGCTTCTCAGCCTCCATTGTATTCCATAACTAGCAGCACCAATCACTGAGCTGATTAATAGATTGATAGGTCAGATGCCAATGAACCAGGGCAACCAAACTATCAAATCGGGCAGTGGAGGATGTGGCTAGGTACAGAACACAGCAGAGGCTGAGAAGCTGTAAGTGCGTCGTCATGCCCCAATGCACTTTCAGACACGTGTACCAAACTTCAAAACATGACTTCTCGCTGCTGGAGAAGCACTAAGATGACAAAGGGATCGACTGGCTTATCTTTTAAACAGTTATACAATCATATTAAAATTTTTGGGAGATGGGATAAAGGTTTCTGATAGGGCCCCTTTAATAAGCTGGGCTGGTATATGTCGGTCTTTTATCCGGCTACACCTTCTTATGCAGTGGGGTAAAGTAAAAATAGTGCCCCACACTTTATTTTTTTTACAATGGAAGTCAACAGCATATACTTTATATACCACTGTATGCTCAGACAGTGGCAGAAGTTGGAAGTTTGCTTCAGTGAGGTGATTGCAGTTCTGGACATACAGCATCTGTCATCTTTCTGGCATTATATACAAGGTTATGGCTGATGCATATTTAGTTATGGACCTTCTACAATCTCAGCTACTTGTATACCATAGTACATGATTAGAGCTATTTCCACATTACACTGGTGATTTCTTACAATAAGGTTTAATTGCTGTCAATGGTATAGTGCACACGTATACGCTTTATTTATTGTACCAATATCTGACCTCGGTTTGCAAGCTCCAAAGCAGTTTCTTTACCAATTCCTGTGTTGGCACCAGTTACGATCACTGTCTTCCCTTCAATTTTCACTTTGCTGGGACATGGACCACCACCTACATAGTCCCTGAAGAAAGGGCGATTGTAAAGCAACAATTATTACAGTATTCATACACAAAGGAATAAAGAAAAGTGATTTAACCCCTTCCAAATCCCACCTGCTGTTAACTTTCCTGACCATTTACAGTACACTGCCTATAGACTATAAATCTCTGGCCAGTCCACACATCCCTGGACTGACATTCTAAAACATCAATACATTCTAAGCAGCTGGAACAAGATCAATGAACTTCCAGGACCTGTCTAGCACAGCGATTAGCAGAACTTTCTCATGCTCGCGATGCCCTCAGACAGGGAATAGAAGTTCACAGGGAGACAATGAGCACACGGTGCTCAGTGTCTACTGGATGACAGGCTGTATGGTCGCATCATGCAACCTGCTATCTAAATGTAGCAGAGCTGGACCCGTCGTGGGACAAATGGATTAGCAGCATCTCTGCGGAAAGGTGAGGAATATTGTTGCTTTTTATTTTTAACTCTTTTGCAGGTGACAAGGGCATTGAGGGAATGAGCGAGGTCATAAGTATGGTTTAATTATGACTATTAAAGAAGTTTGTGTCATTCTTTCAATTAAAGGACTTTATTCTGGGTGTCTGTGTTTTCATACAATGTGACTATGGGGTTAGTAATGGGGACGTCTTATTCACGCCTCTCCATTACAAACCTCAAGGCTTGATGTCACCTGACAATACAAAGGTGACATCAACCCCCCCAGCTATCAACACACTTGCCACCGCTACAGGGCATGTGGGAAGAGCGTGGCTAAGTGCCAGAATTGGCACATCTTAGAGATGCACCTTTTCTGAAACAGCTGAGATCTGATGTTTTTAGCCTGGGGGGGCAGTCAATGCGAGCTGGCACATCAATGCGAGCTGTGGCAAGGTTTGCGGTGTCTGTCAGCGTAGTGTCCAGAGGCTGAAGGCGCTACCAGGAGACAGGCCAGTACACCAGAAGTGGAGGGGGCTGTAGAAGGGCAACAACCCAGCAGCAGGACTGCTACCTCTGCCTTTGTGCAAGGAGGAACAGGAAGAGCACTGCCAGAGCCCTGCAAAATGACCTCCAGCAGGCCACAAATATGCATGTGTCTGTACAAACGGTTACTAACCGACTCCATGAGGATAGTCTGAGTGCCTGACATCCACACATGGGGGTTGTGCTCACAGCCCAACACCGTGCAGGAGGCTTGGCATTTGCCACAGAACACCAGGATTGGCAAATTCGCCACTGGCGCCCTGTGCTCTTCACAGATGACAGCAGGTTCACACTGAGAACATGTGACAGACGTGACAGAATCTGTAGACGCCGTGGAGAACGATCTGCTGCCTGCAACATCCTTCAGCATGACCGGGTTGGCAGTGGGTCAGTAATGGTGTGGGGTGGCATTTCCTTGGAGGGCCGCAGAGCCCTCCATGTGCTCACCAGAGGTAGCCAGACTGCTATTAGGTACCAAGATGGGGTGCAGAGTGTTCATCGGAAGTGGAAATGAGCCCTAAAGATTAAAACGTCATGTGTATTGCAAAATGCCATCAATATAAACAATATCAACTCGCAAAACAAAACAAAAAAGCCCTCAGATAGTTGCACGGGTGGAAAAATAAAAAAAATTACGAGTCTCTTGAAATGGTGACCAAAGGAAAAGTTGTTTGTGGTTTCTTTTTCTTTTTTTTTTTAACAAATTACAGGGTATTTACAGGGTATTTAGAAGGTAAAATACAAGGGTATTTTTAACCACTAAAATGACAAAAAAAAAGACAAGTTTGGTATCGGTGTAATCGTACTTACATGGAGAATCATACATCCAGGTTATTTTTAACACATGATGAATGCTGTAAAAACCAGGGCTGTGGTGTCAGAGTTGTGGAGCCGGAGTCCATTTTGGTGGAGTCGGTCTCATGGAAATTGAGGAGTTCGAGTCGGAGGTTTGGCTTACTGACTCCACAGCCCTGGTATGAGGGAGTCGGAGTCGTGGAGTCTGTGTCATGGAAACTGAGGAGTCGGAGGTTTGGCTTACCAACTCCACAGCCCTGGTAAAAACAGACACCCCTTATTGACCTTGGACGTCATGTCCCTGCCTTTGATGTGGGAACTAGCGCTTAGTCCGCATCTTTCCCAACACATACATGACAGCTGATTTGATCAGATGTCATGAGCCCCTAAGGCCGGGGTCAAACGTGAGAGAAACTTGCACGTGTCTCACACGTCAATATCTGCAGTGCCGGTATTGATGTGCGAGACTCGTGCGAGTTTCTCGCACGTCTGACCCCGGCCTAAGAGCCACGGGTGTTATTACGATCCACCCAAGGCTGTTTATATGTTAAATGCCACTATCAATCGCTGACAGCAGCATGTAATTAGTGCAAATTGGATGCAAGTCATAAGACACGGCCAGCGTCACAACACGATCATGTGACACGGAAGGCGATGGTCGTGTCTTATGACACGCATCCGATCTGCGCTGTTTAAATGTCGCTGTTGTCATGACAGCCTGGGCTATGCTGAGGACCCTTTTGCCATTTACTCATAAGCTCCTATCAACGCCAGCCCGTGGCGGGCATTCATAGCAGGTCAGAATTTATGCTACACATAGCAAGGTTGAAGCCTTGCTATGTACAGCACATGGGATCGGAAGATGGCATCTTCAAGTCTCCTAAAGAGACTATTGAAGTAAAAAAAAAAAAAAAGTTTTAGAAAAATATATAAAAACACAAAAGTTCAATTCACCCCCCTTTCCCCTTTTGCCCTTTCCAGAATAAAAAAAAAATATATACACGTTTGGTATCGCTGCAATAAGAAATGTCCGATCAAAACAAAGTAAATCAATCCAATCGGTAAACGGCGTAACTCAAATCACCAAAATGAAATAACAGGCAATCAAAACATCATTTCTACATCAATATGGTATCAATAAAAACATCACCTAGGCAAGCAAAAAATAAAAAATAAGCCCTCACCCAGCCCAAGATCCTAAAAAATGGAGATGCTAGGGGTCTTGGAAAATGGTGTCATTTTTTTTTCTTACAAAATTTGGATTTTTTTCACTACTTAAACAAAAAAGAACCTATACATGTTTGGTATCTGCGCACTCGTACTGACCTGGAAAATCATATTTTCTGGTCAGTTTTACCATATAGTGAACATGGCAAATAAAATAAAAAATAATTGTAAAATTGCATTTTTCTTGCAATTTCACCACACTTGGAATTTTTTTTTGCTATTTTCCAGTACATTATATAATAAAACCGATGGTGCTATTCGAAAGTACAACTCGTCCCGCAAAAAACAAGCCCTCACATGGCCATACTGACGGGGACGTACTAAACTGCATATTGGGATGATGGGATGATTGGATGATGGGCTGCAATGCTAGACTCGACCACTAGAGGTCGAGTCTAGCATTGCAGCCCCTCATCCCCATAATCCCATCATCCCAATATGCAGTTTAGTACGTCCCTACTGACGGAAAAATAAAAAGGTATGGTTCTGAGAAGAAAACGAATACGCAAAAATGGAAAATCGAAGGTGGTGAAAGGGTTAAGAATGGCTGAATTGCATTTTTCGGTTTCACAAGTTTGCCGTCCTTTTTTTCCCCACTACACAGTTTTTTCCCATAAAATTAAGTCATTCAAAACTAAAATGGAGCAGAAATGTCTACAATTTGCACCGACCGACACAATACATTCCCAAAAGACAATGACAGAATTTTTTTTCTCAATTTTCTAGGACAGGATCAGAATAAAGTTACAAAAATAAAGTTCTGCAGAACACAGGCAAAAATGATAGGGGTAACACAGGGCAGGTAATGGCTGATCACACGGTACAGGCAGGAGACACAAGAGGACACTGACCTGAGGAGGACGGAAGCTCCTATCGCCGTCCCCACCATGGACGCTCCGAGCACATACTTATTAACTGCCACCATGTCTGCCCAGAGGTCACTGCAGCCACACAGATCAACGTGACTCCCCCAGCTTCCTGCTTCTCTACGGGTCCTCGTCTGAGTCAAACCAGCATTGGTTGTCAATAGGCCTCCGTGCGATAGGCTGCAACTAACGAGCATTCCTTACTCCGCACTGCCTGCGATCACCACTAGGGGGAGCACGGAGCTTTCTATACCGCATACAGTAATGTGTGTTCTTCCATGAAGCGCTCGGTCACCTCACAGTGATGTCGGCGCTGCCGAATGCTGGGATTGTTATTGCTTTAACTAAGAAGACGTCTCAGAGATAGAGTTGAGCGATACTTTCCGATATCCTAAAGTATCGGAATCGGAATGGTATCGCCGATATCACTAAAATATCGGCGATACCCGATACCGATACCGGAAGTCCCATGTAAGTCTATGGGAACAAAATATCGAAATTAAAAAAACCCCATTCTTGCCTTGTTGGTTAATTGTACATGAAGGAAAACAAGAAAGAGTAATGTAGAATGTATTGGGGGAGGTTGAGGAGACATTAAAGGCATAGATGTTTAACCCAATCAAATGGAATAGCATAAATATTTTTTTTTTAAAGATGTTCGGATTGACGAAGAAATTGACAATGTTAACGTTTTTTCTATTTTGGCAAATATGTATATTACACAACTTCCATGCTCTTCATCTTCACCTTTTTTAACTTTTCACACACTTTCTCCTTCATAATCTTCTGCAGCATCATCTTTTTCATCAAATTATTTTTCATCTTCACCTTCTTTATCTTCTTCTTAAACTTCTTGCTATTCATCTTTGTTAACATTACTCATATTCTTCTTATTAAACTATTATTCTTATTCATATTCTGCTTCATCTTCTTCATCATATTCTTATTTGTGACAGAGAATCCTGTACTTGTAATCTGTCAAAGTATGAATTTTTCATCCTTCCGTTCTTGCTGTCACAAAAGATTTAAATTACAACAGTATTTGTCCGTGTTCAGTTTAGCCTGCAGCAGCAGGCATTTTCCAGGGGCACCACGAGGAGGAACGGACTCACCCCCATACACTGCTTAGTCTTCTTCTGCTTAGAATTTAGAGCATATATTTTGCTCTTCATTTTGGTCTTATACTTCATGTTCTTCTGCTTTTAGATCTTCTGCTTATTGTTCTTGTGTCTCTTGTTCCGTATCTTGTATTTGTAGCACAATCTTGTACCAGCTGATGTTACTGGGACACGGTTACTAAGCAGGAGGTACCTGTGCTCCAAAGCACTACCAAGGACCAGCAGACGTTGCTGGAACTCGGATACCGAGATGGAGGCACCTAGGCCAAAGGCACTGCGGAGAACCAGTTGACGGTACTGGAACCCGGAGGGGCAGCAGAAGGAAAAGAGCCAATGGCACAACCGAGGACCAGCTGACGTTACTGGGACACGGTTACTAAGCAGGAGGTACCTGTGCTCCAAAGCACTACCAAGGACCAGCAGACGTTGCTGGAACTCGGATACCGAGATGGAGGCACCTAGGCCAAAGGCACTGTGGAGAACCAGCTGACGGTACTGGAACCCGGAGGGGCAGCAGAAGGAAAAGAGCCAATGGCACAACCGAGGACCAGCTGACGTTACTGGGACACGGTTACTAAGCAGGAGGTACCTGTGCTCCAAAGCACTACCAAGGACCAGCAGACGTTGCTGGAACTCGGATACCGAGATGGAGGCACCTAGGCCAAAGGCACTGCGGAGAACCAGTTGACAGTACTGGAACCCGGACGGGTAGCAGAAGGTACAAGAGCCAATGCAAGTAACGAGGACCAGCTGACTGTGCTGGAACCCGGAGGGGCAGCAGAAGGAAAGAGCCAATGGCACAACCGAGGACCAGCTGACGTTACTGAACCCCAGTAACACAGGAGCAAGTGTTGACTGTGCTAACAGCACTTCCGAGCAACAACTGGCGGTGTTGGAGCCCAGGGTCAAGGAGGATGTTTAAATACTAGATCAAGTAATTTCCTTGTTACCTGTCAATTTTAAATGTCTATACTTCAAACAAGAGAAAGATAACCTTTACTACCATAAGATGATGATTTCATTTAAACTAATATCTAGATAAATAAAGAATTGACAAACATAAACACATACATTAACATGTTGAACAGCAATGCAAACCACAAAATAAATTAGTTAAGGAATCTGCTATACGGTTGTACATAAAAGCATACAAGTACATATCTGAATCCATTAATGATGGATAAGTAACAGTATGTACACCATTTTTATTGTATAGACAATGAATGTCTGACTTCAAAACATCAGCATTACAAGTTATCTGTGATATTACTAAAATGTTCCATTTGCTGAATAATGTCACTAAATATTTTATACAAAATTATACAATTTCCATCATGTAATACTCATAATATGTGGCAATAATCATTTTTATTAACAAACATAACCTTTAAAAAGTGCATAGTGCATAGTGAAAATTGCTATTTATGGCTGACTGTGACTGTCGACTTGGAAGCATGACAACAGATAGATAAGGTATATATAGATGAGACTGCATAGCCACAGATGGTGAATTGCGATGTAATACTGTACCTCAATAAAGTGTGCGTCACTACTACATAATTTTTTTTATATAGCTTTATAAACAGGGTACATGGATGTATGCTTGTGCCTTTGTTTTGACGCACAGACTGCCTTCCTGCTGAGACGCATTGGGTAGTGAACAGTTGTGTGCAGTGTTCACTGCAGTCTCTGCGGAATAACCACACTTAGACCTTATAACTTTTCAGACTTTCTTTATCAATCTACCAAGATGAAGAAGGCAGGGAGTAAGGCACGTGGTCGTGGAGTTTCTTCAGGGAGAGGACGTGGGGATTCTGTGGCTGCTGCGGCCCCCAGTGACACAGCATCCACCAGTTTTCCCCGTGAGCGTTCCTTTATGCGCACTTTTGTAGGAGCTCGGAGTACCCCCCTGCTGCGGGAAGAACAAATTGAAGCCGTTGTTGTTTGGATGTCAGCCAATGCATCGACTTCAATTGCTTCCACCTCCTCTCAGGACCACAGCACTGTTGGGCAACCATCTGTCTCTTCACCGCCTGGCAAATTGCCCAGGCAGTCAGAGAGTTCTGTACAGGAGCCAGCTGAGTGTCTGCTTCTGTTCTCAGAATCTATTGGCTTGCAAACAGGGGCCCAGCCAAGCAGCATTCTGTAATGTGAAGAGGGAGTATGCAGTGATGCGCAACAGCTGTGTCTCTCTGAATCTGAAGAGGCGGGTGAGACAGTGCCGATGGTCAGCACACCGCAGAACGCATCTGATGATGATGAGACCCAGGTGCCAGTTTCTGTTGAGCATGGTGCTGGCCAGACCACCCAACAGCAGGTGTTGGAAGAGGGTAGTGGAGATGATGAGGTCCAAGACCCAACATGGCATGAGGAACAGGAAGGTGGTGGGAGCAGCTCAGAGGAATAATAATAATATTTATTTATATAGCGCCATCATATTCCGCAGCGCTTTACAGTTTAGCCGTTTCAGAACACAAGTCATAAGTAACAACGTTAACAATACAATAATTTAAGCTAAATAAGTCGCCCCTGCTCGTGACAGCTTACAATGTACAATGAGATGGGGGAGATACAAAGTATAGGTGTTTATATACAATGGTGCATTTACAATGATGTTCCAGCCATCTTAAGGGACTGAGGGATGGAGATAGTGAATGGGCTAGAGACACACACACACTTACACAGAATACATAGAATGACTTTGATTAGTGAATGTGATAGGCCGCTCTGAACAAATGTGTTTTGAGGGAGCGCCTGAAACCATGCAAATTGTGGATAGTCCTAATTTCTTGGGGTACAGCATTCCAGAGGATTGGCGTAGAGCAGGAGAAGTCTTGGAGTCGGGAGTGGGAGGTACGTATTAGTGCAGAGGTTAGTCGAAAGTCGTTTGCAGAGCGCAGCAGTCGGTTAGGCCGATAGATAGAAATGAGGGAGGAGATGTAGGAGGGGTGCTGCACTGTGGAGAGCTTTGTGGGTGAGAACCAGTACTTTGGTTGAAAGCTGGGAGAGGCCTAGAGAAATGGTTAGTGATAGAAGGAAGATAGAGGAAGACATTGCCCCAACGGTACAAACAGGAGGGAGAGTTAGGCTGCAGACTCGGTTGCCTGTAGCCTCCAGTTTGGCACCTGTTCGGAGCAGTTGTCTTCCAAAAGTCAAAACGTGCGCTCCCAGGACTTGCACTGCGTGGTCCTTTTTTCACACACTTGCACATGATATTTGCTATGTGAAATGCAAGCTGTGTAATCAAAAATTAAAAATAGCTAAAAGTGTCAGTCACCTCAATACCACAAATATGTGGAAACATGTGCGGACAAAGCACGTAGTTGAGTTACAAAGACACACTAGAGATGTAGGCCAACCTACAGCAGCACCTACATCTTCAGGTTGTGTTGAAGCCTCTTCATCGAGCTCACACACAGCTGGTTATGCTTCCTCACAGGATCGCCATGGAAGAACCTCGGCCACTGTTGTCCAGAGACAAACTGTTATTCCACACACAGCAGCAAGTTCCCTGTCATCCTCACACTCCCAGGCCACAAAACAGCCATCGTAGCACAGGCATGGGATAAA
Source organism: Oophaga sylvatica (assembly GCA_033576555.1). Lineage (NCBI taxonomy): Eukaryota > Metazoa > Chordata > Amphibia > Anura > Dendrobatidae > Oophaga > Oophaga sylvatica. The sequence goes on from JARQOD010000005.1 coordinate 467,701,563, forward strand.
AGACGGCCATACTCCGCAAACCATGCACGAGCACAGGCTCTGAATGCTGGCATTGCAAAACTCCTGTCCCTTGAAATGCTGTGATTCAGGCTGGTGGAGACAGACAGTTTCCGTAACTGAATATCATTGTCAATCCCACAATACAATGTGCCAAGCCGATTTCATTTCAGCAGGCAAGCCGTCCCTGGTCTGCAAAAGCATGTTGAGGGAAAAATTAAACATGCGCTACTAAAAGCCCTCAGTAGCAAGGTCCACCTGACCACCGATGCGTGGACCAGTACCCATTGTTATGATCTGCTACAACCAGTAAGGAAAGAAGGGAATTCTGTCCCTACAATACAACTAAGCTGAATCCCTACGATGTAACGGGGAACCTGATCCTGCGACCAGACCCGCTTGTGGCGCTTCCCACGGCTGTGGGGCGTCGGGACATGGCATAGTTTGCCTAGCTAGCCAATGCTCCCACGCCGCCAGTCCACGACGACGTGAGGCATGGGTCCCAGATGGTAAGAGAATGTGGACCCACTGGACCACGGAGGGAGACCCGGCCTGCCCGGACTAGGGAAGGGCAGCGACCGGGATCCGTGGCAGCTGAGCATGTGGGCAAGGTGGCGACCTGCAGGACTAGACAACACCGCACAACTTCAGGTAAGAAGAAACATAAAGTTTACTTAAAGAAACAAAGTACATAAACAGAACATAAGACCGGGCTCCCGATTCCGCACATCAGAGAAGGGTACACAACTCAGGATCACAGACGAGTGCTGGAGGACATCACGGGTAGATGCAGTCCAGGGTTATCTGGCACAGGCATACTTGGACGGCCTCTCTCTCAGGCCTTAGGCGTAGCACAGGCTCAGCAGGAAAACATCAGACACCGACCTCAGACAGACTTCAGACGATGGCGGGGTCATCACGGGTTGATGAAGTCCAGGATCATCTGGCACGGGCATACTAGTATGGCCTTACTCTCAGGCCTTGGGCGTAGCACAGGCTCAGCAGGAGAACATCAGACACCGGCCCAGGACGAACGTCAGACGATGGCGGGGTCATCACGGGTTGATGAAGTCCAGGGTCATCTGGCACGGGCATACTAGGACGGCCTCTCTCTCAGGCCTCAGGCGTAGCACAGGCTCAGCAGGAGAACATCAGACACCGACCCAGGACAGACGTCATCACAGGGTAGACCAAGGAGGAACCGGCAGGACAGGCAGGTTGTCACGGCAAGTGACCAAGGCAGTCTCTGGGACAGGCAGGTTGTCACGGCAAGTGACCAGGCAGTCTCTGGGACAGGCAGGTTGTCACGGCTAGTGACCAGGGCAGTCTCTGGGACAGGCAGGTTGTCACGGCAAGTGACCAGGGCAGTCTCTGGGACAGGCAGGTTGTCACGGTTAGTGACCAGGGCAGTCTCTGGGACAGGCAGGTTGTCACGGCAAGTGACCAAGGCAGTCTCTGGGACAGGCAGGTTGTCACGGCTAGTGACCAGGGCAGTCTCTGGGACAGGCAGGTTGTCACGGCAAGTGACCAGGCAGTCTCTGGGACAGGCAGGTTGTCACGGCTAGTGACCAGGGCAGTCTCTGGGACAGGCAGGTTGTCACGGCTAGTGACCAGGGCAGTCTCTGGGACAGGCAGGTTGTCACGGCAAGTGACCAAGGCAGTCTCTGGGACAGGCAGGTATATACGACCTGATATGGTGGAGCCTCCAGGTAGGCTGCAGTCGGATGGCAGATGATCGCTCCCAGGTGAGCAGGCAAGAGCCGGGGATCTCTGCAGATGATGTCCGAACTTCCGGATGGAGCTGCAGTCGGATGGCAGAAGATCGCTCCTAGGTGAGCAGGCAAGAGCCGGGGATCTCTGCAGATGACGTCCGAGCCTCTGGATGGAACTGCAGACGGATGGCAGACAGGCAAACCGACAGATAACAGGCAGGTAACTGGAATCAGGAGCTGATGGCTGAAACAGAGTTAGACTGCACAGGAACAACCGGGACACGGATTGGATCTCAGGGAGTCAGGAACACAGACAGGAACATGGATTGGATCTCAGGGAGTCAGGAACACGGACAAGAACATCAGGAACACGGATTGGGTCTCAGGGAGTCAGGAACACGGACAAGAACATCAGGAACACGGATTGGGTCTCAGGGAGTCAGGAACACGGACAGGAACATGGATTGGATCACAGGAACACGGACTGGAACACAGGCCTCAGACTCCGGACATCTGGCACCGATCAGCAGGCTCCGGACATCTGGCAATGATCGGCAGGATCCGGACATCAGGCAGGAAGGATAGGATCCGGACATCTGGAAGTGGTCGTCGGACATCGGACATCAGGCCATGGTCATCAGGCATAGGATCCGGACATCTGGCAGCGACCTGAAAAGGAACCCCAGCGGTCTGGTGCAAGCCCCGCCAGGCTCAACGGGAGCTGGCCGGGGATTGCACAGAGGCTGAGCACAGAGTAACAGAAACTCAGCACACACCGGACTCCTTCTTCCAAGATGAACTCAGGTTATATAGCAAGGATTCACAGTCACTGGCACAGGGTTCTGGACACAGCAGGATTTCAGGAACATAACACAAAGGACACAGTTCAGACAGTCAGGTACAGGATGCGATCCAAGATCAGGGGTTCAGGTAATTAGACACAGCAGTAACAGGCCTGGATATACAGCCTCCAGGAACGGCGATCTGGGTAATCAGCCCCCAGCATAGGCGGAAACACAAGACACAATTCAGACATTCAGGTACCGGGTTTGATCCAGGATCAGGGAACAAGACACAGCAGGAACAGGGAATCAGCTCTCCAGAGCTGATCAACTTCAGAGCAGGAGCTGAACACACAACCACATACGGCTAGGTTCAGGGATTCAGTGTGGATTCAAAGTGAAGCTCTGGCAACGCCCACTAGGGCTGGGGAACTTTATATATGAACTGCTTCACAGCGATAGGCTGGAGCAGTAATTCTAGTAAACACCCAATCCACATAAAAGCAGGACAGGTGTGGGCTGCGCCCCCTATGCAGAGCCAGACAGCACAACACAGAGGGAACCCAACAATGGCTGCTGCCAACCACGCAGTAAGTCATGCACCACTGCAGAGGACTTTGCACGCTACGGACGGCTTTCACAGCAAGTCAGGAACCGCACATGCGGGCGGTCATGCAAAGCAGCGGAGCCACTCACGCAAGTACGGGTACGCAGCAGAGCCGGGAACTGAGCAGCATCCATATAGGTAACAGACAACAGTATCCCAGCTGGTTAGGGGGAAAGGAGCAAAAGGGTTAATGCAAAAAACATGCAGAGTAACGCTGGAAAACAAAGTACAGACAATACCAGCGTTACACCGCTAAAGTCCTCATCTAGTGTGAACGAAGACCTATAGTTGCGAGGGAGTAATCCCTACAAGATCTAGGGACTGTGAGAAAAGGTGGACACCTCCTAACATAAATTGTAGCATGGATAATTAAACAGAAAAATAAATACTTTGTGATCCTAACATCAAGCAAAACTGACAGATTAAGGCACCTAAGCACCCGGCTAGCTTAACAGTAGATAATACAATGAAGTCAAGCAAAGCCAGAAGGGCGGAGCCAGACTAAATAGGGAAAAAAGGTCATGTGACCAGCAAACTGAAACAAAACCTAACAAGAGGGTTCTAACACCCATGGCCAGGGACAATACCTTTCCCTCACTGCCCATTGGGTCAATGTTGTGCAGCCGGGTACTGATCTTGCGAGTGGCGCTGTACGTGTTCTGCCAACTCCAAGGATTGCAGGAATCAAGTCTGTACACATTGATTCCTCCTCCTATTCCAGTTCCTCAGAATCATCGCTGCAGGAGCCGTCACGGTCTACCTCCACATGGACCCGTGAACGTTTACCTGTTGCGACCGATATGAGCACAGCCGTGTCCAAATGTCAACAGGCCATCCTGAAATTAATTTCCATGGGGAATCTTAGCCACACAGCGCAGGAGCTCTGTAATGCCATAAAGCAGGAGAGCGACGTGTGGTTTTTGGAAGAGAATCTACAGGCAGGCTTGGTAGTGTGTGACAATGGCCGAAATCTGGTGTCAGCTCTGGGCCTTGGCAACCTCACTCACATACCATGTCTGTCATATGTGCTCAACTTGGTCGTGCAGAGTTTTTTGAGGGACTATCCGGATCTTGATGCACTGCTGCACAAGGTCCGCCTAGAGTGCGCTCACTTGCGACGTTCCAGCATGGCCAGATCGCTGATTGCAGCTCTGCAACGCAGATTTCACCTTCATGAACATCGCATCATATGTGACGTACCCACCAGGTGGAATTCCACGTTACATATGTTGGAGCGGTTGTGTGAGCAGCAGCCAACAGTAATGGAGTATCAGCTGCATCAGGCGCAGTCAACTCGCAATTTGCGCCGTTCACACTTCACCACTACTGAGTGGGCCTCTATAATAAGAATAATAATATTATTTATTTATATAGCGCCATAATATTCCGCAGTGCTTTACAGTTTAACAGTTTCAAAACACGAGTCATAAGTAACAACGTTAACAATACAATAATTAAAGCAAAATCAGCCGCCCCTGCTGGTGAAAGCTTACAATCTACAATGAGGTGTGGGAGATACAAAGTACAGGTGTTTATATACAATGGTGTTTTTACAATGATGGTCCAGCCATTTTAAGGAAGTGAGGGATGCATGGAGATAGTGAATGGGCTACACACACAGAATTACACATAGAATGACTTTGATTAGTGAATGTGATAGGCCACTGTGAACAAATGTGTTTTGAGGGAGCGCCTGAAACCATCCAAATTGCGGATAGTCCTAATTTCTTGGGGTAGAGCATTCCAGAGGATTGGCGCAGCGCGGGTGAAGTCTTGGAGTTGGGAGTGGGAGGTACGGATTAGTGCAGAGGTTAGTCGAAGGTCGTTTGCAGAGTGCAGCAGTCGGTTAGGCCGATAAATATAAATAAGGGAGGAGATGTAGGGGGGTGCTGCGCTGTGGAGAGCTTTGTTGGTGAGAACCAGTAATTAGAATTGGATCCTATAATGAATGGGCAGCCACTGCCAGTGTAATGAGTGGCGAATAACTCTATGAAGGATATCTGCCACGTTTTGCGTGCGTTTGATGAGTCAACGCGGATGGCGAGTGCAGATGATGCACTAGTCAGCCTGACTGTCCCCCTTATCTGCCTGCTTCAAAAAACACTGCAAGCACTAAGGCATGAGGTTTTGGAAGAGGTGGAGGATGAGGAGTCACAAATTCCATCACCTTCTGGACAGTCAGCGCAACGTGGTTCCTCACAAAGGGCTGGAGGACTTTCAAAGTACCATGCTGTATCAACAATTGAACCTCCAGAGTCGCTGTCTATATTTTCATAACCATTACAAACTTTTAATGTATTTACAAAGCACATAATGTACATTTTTTGTCTATCCTTTTGTAATGCTATTGTGTTTCCATAAACTGATGTTACAGAATTATGATACAAAGTTTTTAAATTTTGAGTTTTAAATTTTGTAAATTTATATGTATTTGAAGGACTTTGTGAGGAGGATGAGGAGGAGTCAATGGAGGAGGAAGACATCGCTCCAGAGGGAGGTAGACAATGCTCTAGTCAGTATGTAGACCAAGGGTGGGGTGATGCACAGCAGGCGGAGATGACGCCTCTTGCAGGGGACAACGTTTCTTGGCCAGTTGGGAGTCTGCAGCACATGGTTGATTTCATGCTGCAGTGGCTGAGAAACGACCGCCGCATCGAACACATTCACACCACGTCTGATTATTGGGTGTACACCCTCCTAGACCCTCGCTACCGGGACAACTTACAAAGCCTCATCACACCGTTGAACCGGGAGCGTAAAATGCGGAAGTACCAAGACACACTGGTGCAATCCATAATGTTCTCCATTCCAGCCGAGAGCACTGCTGCTGCTACTGATTTACAAAGCAGCTCTGTGCGTCGAGGCAGTGGAGACAGCTCTGCAACAAGAGGGAGCACAAGCAGCGCCTCTGCACAGGGCAAGAACAGTATGTTCCAAATGTGTCGAAGTTTTGTGGCAGCGCCACCAATGTCTACACCATCCGAGACGGCTCCAGTCAGCAGGAGGCAACATTTCCGTAAGATGGTTACAGACTACATGTCTTGCCCTCTCAGTGTACTCTCAGATGGCTCTTCCCCATTCAAGTTTTGTGTCTCTAAGCTGGATACATGGCCAGAGCTTAGCCAGTATGCATTGGAGGTGCTGGCTTGATCTGCTGCCAGTGTATTATCGGAGCGCGTCTTTACTGCTGCAGGTGGTGTACTAACAGACCGTTGCATGCGACTATCCTACGATAATGTAGAACGGCTTACTTTTCTGAAAATGAACTAGGCATGGATCTCGCCTGAATTTGCCTGTCCGGTTTCAGATTAACTAACTGGTTGGCAACGTTTTCCATGTCTCCTGTTATGTTCATCTTTCTACCACCTGAGCTATACTCCCTGGGCTACAACACTGCCAGTTGCTGCTCAGAAGTGTCGTGTCCACAGACCAATACACAAGCTATAGTGATAGTGGGGTTCAGTAACGCCTGCTGTTCCCCTGCTGTGTGTCCGGCAAAAATTACTGCTACCTAGCTACACATGTTTAAAAAAACATGACATGTTAAAGTGACTAGTGCTACACATAGATATCAGGCTACACCCTTATTTCTAAGCTGTAAACAAGTGAAACGTCAAATTTAAAACCATTCAATGATTAGTGTTGGTAACAAATCTGTAACTAAATAATTGTGACATATTATGGCAGATATCCACATGTCTAACACAAATGCTAACACAAAAGCATACTTATGCTATAGGGTACTGATGGTGAACCTTCTCACTCCATAACTTTGACCAATCCAACTCACATCATGCCTCAAATGCTGCAATGTTGGAAGTGCATAATGTGGGTTGAACTTTGACAACAGCTGCAGTGCGAAGGTTATCCTTCTGTGTTCTTGGCTTTTAAATAAAAGCATACAAGTAAATATAATAATACATTGTTGATTAAGGGACATGATGTACACCTGTAATATTGTGCAAACAATGGATGTAGGACTATTCCTCTTCAACATTACTTATATTTGTGTCATTTGAAAAAATACATATTTTAGTTAAAAATTAAAAACCCATGTTCAGTAGCTGTGAAAGGCCCGTTTGTGTACTTCTATATTGTTTGCAACCAATGTATTGTATACGGATGGAAGCGCGTCACACTAATAGATTAGATTTATTTTAAATGGAATGTAGCAGAACCAATTGGAGATAAATGAAAAGGATGAGCCACTGAGACACGCTCAGCAGAGTACAAGCAGCAGTGCTTGAACAAGTAACTGGAGCGTGATGTGCACTCAAAAAAGTAAAAAACACAGACTGAAGTGAACACTGAAACACAACTGTCCACAATCTGTGAAAGGCTACTCCTTTGTGTACTTCTATAGTGTTTGCAACCAATGTATTGTATACGGATGGAAGCGCGTCACACTAATAGATTAGATTTATTTTAAATGGAATGTAGCAGAACCAATTGGAGATAAATGAAAAGGATGAGCCACTGAGACACGCTCAGCAGAGTACAAGCAGCAGTGCTTGAACAAGTAACTGGAGCGTGATGTGCACTCAAAAAAGTAAAAAACACAGACTGAAGTGAACACTGAAACACAACTGTCCACAATCTGTGAAAGGCTACTCCTTTGTGTACTTCTATATTGTTTGCAACCAATGTATTGTATACGGATGGAAGCGCGTCACACTAATAGATTAGATTTATTTTAAATGGAATGTAGCAGAACCAATTGGAGATAAATGAAAAGGATGAGCCACTGAGACACGCTCAGCAGAGTACAAGCAGCAGTGCTTGAACAAGTAACTGGAGCGTGATGTGCACTCAAAAAAGTAAAAAACACAGACTGAAGTGAACACTGAAACACAACTGTCCACAATCTGTGAAAGGCTACTCCTTTGTGTACTTCTATAGTGTTTGCAACCAATGTATTGTATACGGATGGAAGCGCGTCACACTAATAGATTAGATTTATTTTAAATGGAATGTAGCAGAACCAATTGGAGATAAATGAAAAGGATGAGCCACTGAGACACGCTCAGCAGAGTACAAGCAGCAGTGCTTGAACAAGTAACTGGAGCGTGATGTGCACTCAAAAAAGTAAAAAACACAGACTGAAGTGAACACTGAAACACAACTGTCCACAATCTGTGAAAGGCTACTCCTTTGTGTACTTCTATAGTGTTTGCAACCAATGTATTGTATACGGATGGAAGCGCGTCACACTAATAGATTAGATTTATTTTAAATGGAATGTAGCAGAACCAATTGGAGATAAATGAAAAGGATGAGCCACTGAGACACGCTCAGCAGAGTACAAGCAGCAGTGCTTGAACATGTAACTGGAGCGTGATCTGCACTCAAAAAAGTAAAAAACACAGACTGAAGTGAACACTGAAACACAACTGTCCACAATCTGTGAAAGGCTACTCCTTTGTGTACTTCTATAGTGTTTGCAACCAATGTATTGTATACGGATGGAAGCGCGTCACACTAATAGATTAGATTTTTTTCCACTAAAATGGAGCAGCACCAATTAGAGAAAAATGTGAAGGATGAGGCAGTGACACACGCTCAGCAGACTACAACCAGCAGTGGTTGAAGAACTAACTGGAGCGTGATCTGCACTCAAAAAATCAAAACCTCACAGACTGCAGTGAACACTGAAACACAACTATTCACTATCTGTGAAAAGCTCCTTTCTGTACTTCTATAGTGTTTGCAACCAATGTATTGTATACGGATGGAAGCACGTCACACTAATAGATTTGATTTTTTTCTAATATAATGGAGCTGCACCAATTCCACTAAATAAAATAAAAAAAAAAAAAAAAAAGTGACACGTGCAGATGCCTACAAACAGCGGTGGATGCAGAGCAAACTGCAGCGTCACCTGCACTGTCACACACACACCTTGCACAGAGCTGTTAAAACAACACTGGCAAAATGAAGCTTTACACAGCGGTTGGTGCTAGCCTGCCTCAAGCACAGTAGTACACAAAATCGCAATATCTAACTGTCCCTCAGAGTCAGCACAGCAGCGTTCTGTCCCTAACTGAGTTCACAGCACAGTGACGCTAAAATGGCTGCGGCGCCTTTTATAGTGCATTCTGACATCATTTCAGCAGCCAATCACAGCCATGCCATTAGTTAAGATGACTGCATCATTACAGGATGTGCCCACACTTCGTAGGATTCCTCATTGGCTGACTAAAATCACATTGCCTCTCAAAGAATTATGGGAACTTCCGATTCCGGTATACGATATTGAAAAAGTATCGGAATTAAGTATCGGAATTCCGATAACGCGAATATCGGCCGATACCCGATACTTGCGGTATCGGAATGCTCAACACTACTCAGAGAATGTGAAACCTGAGGGCGGAGGGAAGAGTGAAATAAACGCGTGTTTTAAAGCTCAATGGCAATCTAATCACCTACCCAGTGTAATGTGGCCCCTCTGCCCAGGACCTCTCACTGTATATTGGCCTCTCTGCCCAGGACCTCTCACTGTATATTGGCCCCTCTGCCCAGGACCTCTCACTGCATATTGGCCCCTCTGCCCAGGACCTCTCACTGTATATTGTCCCCTCTGCCCAGGACCTCTCACTGTATAGTGGCCCCTCCGCCCAGGACCTCTCACTGTATATTGTCCCCTCTGCCCAGGACCTCTCACTGTATAGTGTCCGCCTCCGCCCAGGACCACTCACTGTATAGTGTCCGCCTCCGCCCAGGACCACTCACTGTATAGTGTCCGCCTCCGCCCAGGACCACTCACTGTATATTGGCCCCTCCGCCCAGGACCTCTCACTGTATATTGGCCCCTCCGCCCAGGACCTCTCACTGTATAGTGTCCCACCTCCACCCAGGACCTCACACTGTATAGTGGCCCCTCCGCCCAGGACCTCTGACTGTATATTGGCCCCTCCGCCCAGGACCTCTCACTGTATAGTGTCCCACCTCCGCCCAGGACCTCACACTGTATAGTGGCCCCTCCGCCCAGGACCTCTGACTGTATATTGGCCCCTCCGCCCAGGACCTCTCACTGTATAGTGTCCCACCGCCGCCCAGGACCTCTCACTGTATAGTGTCCCACCTCCGCCCAGGACCTCTCACTGTATAGTGTCCCACCTCCGCCCACGACCTCACACTGTATAGTGTCCGCCTCTGCCCAGGACCTCTCACTGTACAGTCATGGCCAAAAGTTTTGAGAATGACACAAATATAAATTTTTACAAAGTCTACTTCACTTTTTCTAATGGCAATTTGCATATACTCCAGAATGTTATAAAGAGTGATCAGCTTAACAGCAATTACTTGCAAAGTCAATATTTGGCTAGAAAATGAACTTTATCCCCAAAACACATTTCAACATCATTGCAGCCTTGCCTTAAAAGGACCAGCTAACCTCTTTTCAGTGATTGCTTCATTAACACAGGTGTGGGTGTTGATGAGGACATGGCTGGAGATCAATCTGTCATGATTAAGTAAGAATGACACCACTGGACACTAAAAGGAGGCTTTTGCTTGGCATCATTGTTTCTCTTCTGTTAACCATGGTTATCTCTAAAGAAACACGTGCAGTCATCATTGCAATGCACAAAAATGGCCTAACAAGGAAGAGTATCGCAGCTAGAAAGATTGCACCTCAGTCAACAATCTATCGCATCATCAAGAACTTCAAGGAGAGAGGTTCCATTGTTGCCAAAAAGGCTTCAGGGCGCCCAAGAAAGACCAGCAAGCGCCAGGACCGTCTCTTAAAAGTGTTTCAGCTGCGGGATCGGGCTACCAGCAGTGCAGAGCTTGCTCAGGAATGGCAGCAGGCAGGTGTGAGTGCATCTGCACACACTGTGAGGCGGAGACTCTTGGAGCAAGGCCTGGTCTCAAGGAGGGCAGCAAAGAAGCCACTTCTCTCCAGAAAAAAATATCATGGACAGACTGATATTCTGCAAAAGGTACAGGCAGTGGACTGCTGAGGACTGGGGTAAAGTTATTTTCTCTGATGAGTCCCCTTTTCGATTGTTTGGGACATCAGGAAAACGCCTCATTCGGAGAAGACAAGGTGAGCGCTACCACCAGTCTTGTCTCATGCCAACTGTTAAGCATCCTGAAAACATTCATGTGTGGGGTTGCTTCTCAGCCAAGGGAATCGGCTCTCTCACAGTCTTGCCTAAAAACACAGCCATGAATAAAGAATGGTACCAGAATGTCCTCCAAGAGCAACTTCTCCCAACCCTCCAAGAGCAGTTTGGCGATCAACAATGCCTTTTCCAGCATGATGGAGCACCTTGCCATAAAGCAAAGGTGATAACTAAATGGCTCAGGGAACAAAACATAGAGATTTTGGGTCCATGGCCTGGAAACTCCCCAGATCTTAATCCCATTGAGAACTTGTGGTCAATCATCAAGAGACGGGTGGACAAACAAAAACCTAAAAATTCTGACAAAATGAAAGCATTGATTGTGCAAGAATGGACTGCTATCAGTCAGGATTTGGTCCAGAAGTTGATTGAGATCATGCCAGGGAGAATTGCAGAGGTCCTGAAGAAGAAGGGTCAACACTGCAAATATTGACTTGCTGCATTAACTCATTCTAACTGTCAATATAAGCTTTTGTTACTCATATGTTTGCAATTATTATATTTCTGTCTGTGATAAAAACATCTGTCAAACACACATAAAAACCAGAGGGCAGCAGATCATGTGAAAATATAATATTTGTGTCATTCTCAAAACTTTTGGCCATGACTGTATATTGGCCCCTCTGCCCAGGACCTCTGACTGTATATTGGCCCCTCCGCCCAGGACCTCTCACTGTATAGTGTTCGCCTCCGCCCAGGACCACTCACTGTATAGTGTCCGCCCCCGCCCAGGACCTCTGACTGTATAGTGGCCCCTCCGCCCAGGACCTCTCACTGTATATTGGCCCCTCTGCCCAGGACCTCTCACTGTATAGTGTCCGCCTCCGTCCAGGACCTCTCATTGTATATTGGCCCCTCCGCCCAGGACCTCTCACTGTATAGTGGCCCCTCCGCCCAGGACCTCTCACTGTATAGTGTCCGCCTCCGCCCAGGACCTCTCACTGTATATTGTCCGCCTCCACCCAGGACCTCACACTGTATAGTGTCCGCCTCCGCCCAGGACCACTCACTGTATAGTTTCCACCTCCGCCCAGGACCACTCACTGTATAGAGTCCGCCTCCGCCCAGGACCACTCACTGTATAGTGTCCGCCTCCGCCCAGGACCTCACACTATATAGTGTCCGCCTCCGCCCAGGACCTCACACTGTATAGTGTCCGCCCCGCCCAGGACCTCTCACTGTATAGTGGCCCCTCCGCCCTGGACCTCTCACTGTATAGTGGCCCCTCCGCCCAGGACCACTCACTGTATAGTGGCCCCTCCGCCCAGGACCTCACACTATATAGTGTCCGCCTCCGCCCAGGACCTCACACTGTATAGTGTCCGCCTCCGCCCAGGACCTCTCACTGTATATTGGCCCCTCTGCCTAGGACCTCTGACTGTATATTGGCCCCTCCGCCCAGGACCTCTCACTGTATAGTGTCCGCCTCCGCCCAGGACCACTCACTGTATATTGTCCGCCTCCACCCAGGACCTCACACTGTATAGTGTCCGCCTCCGCCCAGGACCACTCACTGTACAGTGTCCACCTCCGCCCAGGACCTCACACTGTATAGTGTCCACCCCCGCCCAGGACCTCTCACTGTATAGTGGCCCCTCCGCCCAGGACCTCTCACTGTATAGTGTCTGCCTCCGCCCAGGACCTCACACTGTATAGTGTCCGTCTCCACCCAGGACCTCACACTGTATAGTGTCTGCCTCCGCACAGGACCTCACACTGTATAGTGTCCGCCCCCGCCCAGGACCTCTCACTGTATAGTGGCCCCTCCGCCCAGGATCTCTCACTGTATAGTGTCCGCCTCCGCCCAGGACCTCACACTGTACAGTGTCCGCCTCCGCCCAGGACCTCACACTGTATAGTGTTCGCCTCCGCCCAGGACCTCACACTGTATAGTGTCCACCTCCGCCCAGGACCTCTTACTGTATATTGGCCCCTCTGCCCAGGACCTCTCACTGTATAGTGGCCGCCTCCGCCCAGGACCTCTCATTGTATAGTGGCCACCTCTGCCCAGGACCTCTCACTGTATAGTGGCCACCTCCGCCCAGGACCTCTCGTTGTATAGTGGCCGCCTCCGCCCAGGACTTCTCACTGTACACGGTGTTCCAAATTATTATGCAAAAATTGTTTAGGAGTGATAAGGTAAGAATTTTTTTGTTTGTCAGTTAAACTCATTGATGGTGATGTGTGTCAGGGCTCTTTATATCACTGTAAGCAATTGCAGACACCTGTGCTAATTAGTTTGGCAGGTGTGTCCAATGAAAGGCAAGACTACTTAAGAAGGCTGTCCCACATTATTAAGTAGCCTATATTTTCTGCCAAAATGGGAAAGAAAAAGGATGTGTCGGCTGCTGAGAAGCAACAAATTGTGGAGTGTTTAGGTCAAGGCATGACTACAACATTGCCAAGACACTTCATCGTGATCATCGCACAATCAAGAAGCATGTAGCTGATTCACAGTACACGTGTGCGTGCTGATAAGGGAAAATTGAGGACTTTTTCCTACAGGCAATTACGTCAGGTTAAAAGAGCAGCGGCAAAAAAGCCTTGTCATAGCAGCAGACAAGTTTTTGAAGCTGCTGGTGCCTCCAACGTCCCCCGAACAACAAGATGCAGGGTCCTTCAGAGGTTTGCAGCTGTGCGTAAGCCATCCTGTCGACCTCCTCTATCCACTGCACACAAGCAGAAACGGCTCCAGTGGGCCAAACAATACATGAGGACTGACTTCAAAACTGTTTTGTTCACCGATGAGTGCCGTGCACGCTCGATGGTCCAGATGGATGGAGTGGAGGATGGCTGGTTGATGGACACCCCATGCAAACACGGCTATGGCGCCAACAAGGAGGAGGTGGAGTAATATTTTGGGCTGGAATCATGGGGAGAGAGATTGTGAGCCCCTTTAGGATCTCTGAAGGGGTAAAGATGAAATCCATAGTGTATGTTGAGTTTCTGAAACAGCTCTTCCTGCCATGGTTCAAGAAGAAGAACCGTGCATTCCGCAGCAAGATCATTTTCATGCATGATAATGCACCGTCTCATGCTGCACATAACACATCTGCATCTCTGGCTGCTATGGGCATAAAAGGGGACAAACTTATGGTGTGGCCCCCATGCTCCCCTGACCTCAACCCCATTGAGAACCTCTGGAGCATCATCAAAAGGAGTGTCTATGATGGCGGGAGGCAGTTCACATCTAAGCAACAGCTCTGGGAGGGCATTCTGTCCTCATGCAAAACAATTGAAGCAGAAACCATCCAAAACCTGACAAATTCAATGGACGAGAGAGTTCAGAAGCTCCTTTCGAACAAGGGTTCCTATGTGCAAATGTAACATCACCTAGAATAAAGTTTTGAGTTGAAAACTGTTTGATTTCAGTTTCTAAGAACCTGCTACTGCTTATAATTTCAAAAATGACCATTTTTTTGTTCTTTATTAAAATGAAAAGGTTGAAAACTCTGCTGTGCATAATAATTTGGAACATGCATTTTGAGTGCAGTTTGAGTGTTTTATTTTTTAAAATATATACTGTTATCATAGGCAGTTTGTACAAAAAACCTTTCAATTGTACTCTAATAGTTATTTGACTGGAAAATTACAATGACTGAAATTCATATAGGTAATTTGGGAAAATCTGAGAAAATATTATTTGCATAATAATTTGGAACACAGTGTATAGTGGCCGCCTCCGCCCAGGACTTCTCACTGTATAGTGGCCGCCTCCGTACAGCACAACCTTCACTTTAATTTTCTTTAGCGGTTCCAGGTTCTGGTCTGTAGTAAAC
The DNA here is from genome assembly GCA_033576555.1 of Oophaga sylvatica. NCBI lineage: Eukaryota > Metazoa > Chordata > Amphibia > Anura > Dendrobatidae > Oophaga > Oophaga sylvatica. The sequence continues at coordinate 467,716,566 of JARQOD010000005.1, forward strand.
AACATATAGAGATAACTGACACTTTATTTTCATTGAATACGTTGTTCTCACTCCTCTTTTTGGTGGGAGATATTCCAGGGGGTTTATTGGAGGTTAATGTTAAGGCTATAAAATACAGTATCTAAAACTATTGTAAAATATTGCTTTTCCTCAGTATTTACTAGTGCAGACCTGGGCAAAGTGCAGCCACATCCGGCCCTCTAGCTGTTCCAGTCCGGCCCATGGACCGAGTAAGCTGAAGGTTTGAAACAGTGGCCCACAGGTTGCACCCTGCCTTCCCCCACCCGCTGTCCATTCGCCACTCCCTCTGCATTAGGGCTTGCTGTCAGTCAGAACCGGGTGCGCGTTTACAGCAGGCACTCTGTATACTCAGAGCAATATATAACCTATATAAAGCTAGCACCTATCACCCAAAGATGGTGAAAAACATCACAACGTGCATACAATCAGGAAATTTCAGTGCAAATAGTAAACTACGCTCAAAAAATAGAAATGCACACAAGAAATACAATATAAAAATCAATAAAGTTTATTAACAAAATTCATAAAATCATGAACAGATAATCTAGAAGAGGATGACAGTGGTACCCCTAATGGTTGGAACCACCGAAAAAAACAGGCATATATAAGGCATATATACAAATTGTAACATCATGTTCCTAATGCACATATATTAGCAAATGTCAAGGGATAATGTGCCCCCAATGCATATGTAATGCGACTACACTGAGTCACTTATATATTGGAACGGTAAACATCCAAGTAACCATGAGAGGCTGTAAGCCAATTCACAACTCAAAACATCCACTTATGTGCATAGAGATTGTAAATAGATTATATGCATACCTGGGTCTCAGTGGTGCCACCTTCCCCAACGCGCGTTTCGGCGCTGTGCCTTCTTCCGGGGGAGTGGCATTTTTTTCATCAGATGGTAAAACATTTACCATCACCCAGTCTATTACATGTTCCACAACTTTTGTGGTGCATCATGCATCTTGCCCATGTAATAAAATTTATGTGGGTCTAACAACACGGGCTTTGAAAGTTCGGATACGGGAACATATCCGTGACATCGTAGCAGCTGCAGATGAAGACAACCTGGATGTGCTGAAGACTATTCCTCGGCACTTCAAGGTTCACCATTCATGTGATGCAACCATTCTGAAATTTAGGGCAATTGATCGCATAGTCCCCAATCTTCGTGGTGGTAAAATGAGTAAACTTTTGGCACAGAGGGAAGCCTTCTGGATTTGGAAGCTTCGCTCGTTACATCCGGATGGTTTAAATGAGTCTCTCAGTTTTGCACCCTTCCTTTGATCACCTGACCTTACATTTTTTATGGCATCTGTTGTTCTTATTAGGTTATTAATTTGTGTTTTTTATCTTTTTAGATTCTCTTTATGCTATTTCTTAGCATGCGGTACCATATATGATCATCCTTTCCGTACTAGTGTCCTGGGTCATGGACGTATTGCTATTTGCACATTTTAAATATATGTATCCATATTGTTCATATAATTGTGTTTTTCACACTTATTCATGTATTGTATCCATCCAATATGTATTTGGTTGTGTGCATTTTATGCATATTGATATACACTTTGTATGTATGTTGTTTGTATATCTTTATATTTGCACTGTATTTGTTGTCATAGTTTTGCTCATAACTAATTGTTATATATTCATTATTAATGAGCTACACTATATGTGAGATATTGCACTTATGACACTGCTATTTGCACATTCATCACTGTGCTTTTTCTAAAGAATTTTATCATGGTTTATTGTTTGGTTACATATACTATGTTTACACTATTATTGATGTCGTATAATGTTAATATGACATTGGCTATTATATGTGCACTATAATATTGTTGTATTGTTATATATGTGTCTATGTCTATCTTTGTATTTCCTGTTACATGTTGTATACAGATATCTATGTTTAATCCCTGTGGTGACGGCGCATATCGTATGCATTGACATTTGGATACTTGCTGATGCGCATGCCCGCTGGGGGCCCGTTGCTAGGCGTCGCTCACGGCGTCTCTGCTCAGTCTCATCCTGCTCGCGTTTGTCGGTCCGCTCATGTGACTATGTGGGCAGTCCTTCATGACGCGTGGGGGCTTGGCTGATGACGCCTGGGTGACGTCTGCATCCGGGTCTTCCCGGCGCGTCATGCGCCATTAATATGCAGCAGGTGATTATCTTGACCCAGCCTCACTGATTGGTTTATCAATATATAAATGCCTCTGGTTAACCTTTGATGCCACTCCCCCGGAAGAAGGCACAGTGCCGAAACGCGCGTTGGGGAGGGTGGCACCACTGAGACCCAGGTATGCATATGATCTATTTACAATCTCTATGCACATAAGTGGATGTTTTGAGTTGTGAGTTGTGAGTTACAGCCTCTCATGGTTACTTGGATGTTTACCGTTCCAATATATAAGTGACTCAATGTAGTCGCGTTACATATGCATTGGGGGCACATTATCCCTTGACATTTGCTAATATATGTGCATTAGGAACAGGATGTTACAATTTGTATATATGCCTGTTTTTTTCGGTGGTTCCACCCATTAGGGGTACCACTGTCATCCTCTTCTAGATTATCTGTTCATGATTTTATGAATTTTGTTAATAAACTTTATTGATTTTTATATTGTATTTCTTGTGTGCATTTCTATTTTTTGATACTCAGAGCAATGACTGAACCAGCACCTGTGCCCTCTCCCATCACTCCCTTCATTGGCCCTCTCCCCATCAGTGGCCGTCTCCCATCACTCCCATTATTGGCCCTCTCCCCATTACTCCCATCATTGGCCCTCTCCCCATCACTGGCCCTCTCCCCATCACTCCCTTCATTGGCCCTCTCCCCATCCATGGCCATCTCACCATCACTCCCATCATTGGCCCTCTCCCCATCACCGCTATCATTGGCCCTCTCCCATCACTCCCATCATTGGCCCTCTCCCCATCACCGCTATCATTGGCCCTCTCCCCATCACTCCCATCATTGGCCCTTTCCCCATCACTGGCCCTCTCCCCATCACTCCCTTCATTGGCCTTCTGCCCATCATTGGCTGTCTCCCCATCACTCCTATCATTGGCCCTCTCCCCATCACTCCCATCATTGGCCCTCTCTCCATCACCGCCATCATTGGCCCTCTCCCCATCACTGGCCCTCTCCCCATCACTCCCTTTATTGGCCCTCTCCCCATCTTTGACACACACACACACACACACGCATACCACAGCGGCCACACTCACCACACACACACACACCACAGCGGCCACACACACCACACAGCAGCTTCACTGGCACAGCGGCCACACTCACCTCTGAGCGCACCAGCAGCTTCCTTCCTCTCACACATTGAGCGGCGCGGCCGGATGACATCATCATTCAGCTCCGCGGCCGTGCCGCTCAATGTGTGAGAGGAAGCTACAGTACAAGGATGAGGCAAGGCCGCGTGCTAGCTGAGAGGGCTCTGCGTGCCCTCTCTGGCACGCGTGCCATAGGTTCACCATCAGTGCTATATAGTGTGCATACCGCAGTCACAGTTTCAGCTATATAATGTACATTGACTGCTGTAGATACATTATATAAGTGATAGTGATTATACACAGCAGTGTCACCTATATACTGTACATACAGCCTCTATATACATTATATAGGTGAAACTAAATACTGTATATACTTAAAAAAACCTTTCATCTTGGTACTCACATGAGATGGGCACTCACCGTTCATAAAATCCACCTTTATTGCATATATAAAATCTTCAGCAGGGGAGCAATGAGCATAGTAAGAGGACAACGGCAGTTTCGCGCTGCTGCGCTTCCACGGGCCCTACCAGCATGGGAAAGTATATAAAGCTGCACCCTGAAGGTGATAGGGCAGATAAATAAGTAAATGAAAACACCTGTTACCCAGGAAAGCAAGGATAACAGAAACTAAACACCCAGAGAAGCGGTGTATCTGTTTAGGCTCAGCAGACACTGAAGCTAACCACAAAGCACAGGCTCAAGGGTGTGAACCCAGACGTGTTATGTTTCGGTAGCTGAGGAGTGCAGGCAAAAAAGGCAATACACCAGAGCAGTTGGAATCTATGAGATTGCAGTACCCTGACTAACCACAACAACTAGAGGCAGCCGTGGAGCGTTCCTACGTTGGTCCTAGACGCCTCGTCACAGCCTGAGAAACTAACTACACCTAAAGATAGAAATAGGAAAGCTATCTGCCCCGGAGCAGAACCCCAAAGATAATAGAAAGCCCCCAAACATGTAATGGCGGTTAGACAAGAAGAAATACAGACACAGACAGAAAATAGTATGAGCAAACGTTGGGGCCCAAACTAACTAAATAGAAAAGGATAGGAAGGTGTTATGTTTCGGTAGCTGAGGAGTGCAGGTAAAAAAAGGCAATACACCAGAGCAGTTGGAATCTATGAGATTGCAGTACCCTGACTAACCACCACAACTAGAGGCAGCCGTGGAGCGTTCCTACGTTGGTCCTAGACGCCTCGTCACAGCCTGAGAAACTAACTACACCTGAAGATAGATATAGGAAAGCTATCTGCCCCGGAGCAGAACCCCAAAGATAATAGAAAGCCCCCAAACATGTAATGGCGGTTAGACAAGATGAAATACTGACACAGAAAGAAAATAGTATGAGCAAACGCTGGGGCCCAAACTAACTAAATAGAAAAGGATAGGAAGGGTACTTACTGCAATCCCAGAAAACCCTGAAAAGCGTCAACTCTACTAATTTCAAAAAAATACCTGAGATCACACGACCTCTTCCACCTAAATTAGTTCTCTGGTGTAACAAAATCAAAACAGCAGCCACTGAAAAAACTGGAAAAAGCAAAAGTACAAACATCAGTGGCTGAACAAAACTGAGAGGGCAGAAGCCCCCGGAGGGGACCCTGAAGGCCCCCACAGAAGTGCAGGACAAAATGCAAAAATATAGCACAAACACAAAAGAAGAAAATGTCTTATCTGTTAGCAGAAGATGCAGACACGACACAGCAGGCTACAAGGGAAACTGGAATAAAGGATTCAGACCAGAACAATTGATCACCGGCAACCCTGATGGGAAGGTGACCCCCTTATATAAGACCAGTCAGTAACACCTGATTCCCATTCCTCACAATCTTCACTGAACAGACCCGTACCGCTTGTAACCACCAGAGGGAGTCTCTGCTCAGAACTCATCTCAAACCCATTCACAACAGTACCCCCCCCTTGAGGAGGGGTCACCGAACCCTCATTTGAGCAACCAGGTCGGTCAG
>JARQOD010000005.1:467721962-467780998 GCA_033576555.1 Oophaga sylvatica
GGTAAAATCTTTTTCAAAATTTATATTTTAAAGATAATTTCTTTATTCAAAACTTTTTTTCAAAAATTTTTTTTGGAAGAAAACCAAACAACAAAAACATTACAGTTGGTTGTAGTTTGTAGTGGAAATAGTGCTGGAGGGGCTGCGGGACACTTCGACCGTGGGAGTGTGGAGGGACGACCGGGATGGTGGTGTGGAAGGAACAGGAAGAGGTGAAGGGGTGGAAAGAGTAAAAGAATGGGAAGACAAGGCAGAACAGGTGGGTGGTGGTGGAGTGGAGGGTTGGGCACGAGGAGCAGGTGACATGGTAGGGAATTGGAAGGGGGAAGGAGATCTGTAAGAGGTAGGAGTGTGGTACGGGGTAGGTGGCTGGTAGTGGGCAGGTTGCTGGTACTGGGGAGGTTGTTGTAATTGGGGAGGTTGATGGAGCTGGTGAGGTGGCTGGTATTGAATAGGAGGGGGAGGAGGGACGGCGGCTGGAGGGGGGGGAGGTGGAGGAACGACTGGGGTGGATGGAGGAGGATGGGAGATAGCCTGCACTACAGCAGCGTGGCACGTATGCATTACATACATCTGCTGGTCAAGAGATAGCGTATCTATGCGCTCCGCTACAGACCTAAAAAAGCTGTGATTAGGTGATGCTCTTGCTTCCAACTGCATGGTTTGCAGAGGTGTCTTTACCACCAAAACTGCGGAGGTTATCTGATTAATGCCTGTGGCAAGTTGTTCAGATAATACTTTAAGACAGTTCTGGAAAGATGCATTCAATTGCAAGAACTCGGGCGCATAGTTCCTTTCCTGACCCCTCTGACGCTGCTGCCCAGTACCCGCAGCTGTACTAGAGTTGGCAGGGTCAGAAGGGTGGGATAAAGGGAATGCTATATCCTCACCAGCAGATTTATGTAATGCAGCCGGCCACGATGCTGCAGCGCTGGTGGAGGGGACTGCGGGATCAAATGTGTGGGAAGGTGCAGATGTACCGGGGCAGTCGAAGTGTCCCTCGGTGTCGGTCTCCTGAGGGATCGCCCTAGAAGGCGCCAACTCTGCGGGCGGCCGAGTGCTGGTCACCATGCTGTGGAAGAAAGAAAAAACATACAATGAATATACAGATGTGGAATGGCCCTGGCTGCAAAAAAACATTGGATAGATGTTAACATTTTATGGTAATATTTACCTTCTGGTGACCATCGTTTCCCGCAGGAACGCCAGGGCTTGTGCGTACTTGTACTTGCTCTGGCGTCCTGAAGAACCACTCGGGCCCGCATCTCCTTATTGAACTCCTTCTTAAAGCGATCCCTCACAGACCGCCACCGCTTCATAATTCTCTCCCCTGAAACGAGAAAGCACACATTGGTTATTATACAACATCAGTGTTTCCCAAACTTCATTCCTTGTGTCCCCCAGAGGTCATGTTTTCAGTATTTCCATAGTGTTGCACAAAAGGAAATCCTGAAAACATGAACCGTGGGGAACACGAGGACTGAAGTTTGGGAAACACAGCTTTACAGTCAGCAACATGAACTATACTTACGGTGTTTAGTCTGGGACCTAACATCGAGGTCCTCCCAGCGGTCCACCATTGCCGATGCCACTTCCTCCCAGAGCCGTCGGGTCACAACTTGATCAGAATGGCGGCGGTCCCCCATGTTCCACAGCGGCTCCCTTTCTCTGACCAGATCAATGAGGAGGTCGACATCGATACCCTACTCACCGTCCGAATCTGGAACACGCTGTGAAGCCTGTGAAATTAAAATAGAAAAAAAAAAAAACATTACCATACACATTAGCATGTGAAAATGAAAAAAGGATACATGTTAAACAAATTCAAATTAAGAAAAAAAAATTTAGATATTTAATTTTTTAAAAAAAAAAAATTATAAAAAATAGATTAAATCTTACCAAAAAAGGTAAATATTATAAAAAATTAAAATCAAAGCTAAAACTTAAAATTTAAAAATGCACCCCAACAAAGAAAAAAAATTGGGTAAAAAAAAAAAAAAAATGACATTGGAATCCAGAAAAAACAAAAAAACAAAATAACTTACACGTTGGGAACCGCCGACAGTCTCACGACGACGACTCTGGGAGGTGCTGTGAGGACCCCTTTATTGGCTCCCAGATCCGAGAGTCTAAAAAGAAAAAAAAATTAGGATATAGGCATGTGTTGGCCGCTGTGTCAAGTATGTACTAAATCGTTTTCTATGTGTTGTGTGTAGTGTAATGTTGTGTTTATGCGATTGATGCAGGATACTTAAGAATTGTGAGCCCACTCCGGGTATCTCTCCACCCCGTCCTTCTTCCTCTGGGAGCTCCTCATCATCTTGCGATTCCTGTTATTAAAAAAAGACAATCAATACATATATCCCACAGATGGATTGTGTAGAAAAAAAAAATTAAGATATTTTTACCGACAATTGCTGACGATGGGAAGGAGGGCTCCCAGAAGAAGATGTGTCCCGATCACCCTGCAGCTCCACTGACTCTGAGGGAGGAGCTGCTGCTGCTGCCGCCGCTTCCTCCGTTAAAGCCGCCATTGCGGCAGCTGCTGCAGATGTTTGATGGTCTCTGCTGTGGAGAAAGACACAAAAAGGGCCAGTGAATATATGTATATTCCTTGGCCGTGGCTGAAAGAGAAAAACAAACATTGAATTTTTAGGGAAATGGGGGATGTCATATTTACTTTCTGCTGGCTGTCCTCTCGGCCCGTCTATCCTCCTCTCGGCTTGCTGCTGCTGCCGCCGCTGCCGCCTCTCGTTGACGTCTTCTGCTGTTGAGTAAGGACACAAAAAGGGACAGTGAATATACTATTCCTTGGCCCTGGCTGAAAGAAAAACAAACATTTATTTTTTAGCGAAATGGGGGATGTCATAGTTACTTTCTGCTGCCTGTCCTGTCTGCCCGTCTATCCTCCTCTCCCCTTTCTGCTGCTGCCGCCGCCTCTCGTTGACGTCTTCTGCTGTTGAGTAAGGACACAAAAAGGGACAGTGAATATATGTTTATTCCTTGTCCCTGGCTGAAAGAGAAAAAAAAAAGATTAAATATTTTTGGAAATGCTGGATGTCAGATTTACTTTCTGCTGGCTGTCCTCCTGGCTTCGAGGATGTCCACTCCCCTTGCTGCTGCTGCCGCCTCCTCTCTTTCAAATCTTCTGCTGTGGAATAAACAGACAAAAAGGGACTGTGAATATATGTATTCATTGACCCTGTTTGAAAAAATAAAAGTCAAACATGGACAGGAGTGAGCTTTATGGTGTACGGAACACAACATCCCGTCATTTATTGGACCCATAAACAGTACCAGGGGTACCCACCCTATCACTGGAAAAAATGCACACTTGATACAGTACCAGGGGGACCAACTTCATCACAGGGAAACCATGGTGACGCACAGCATCACTTGCAAAACATGCACATTATAAACATTACCAGGGGATAAACTTCAACACAGTGGAAACATGCACATTTCATACGGTAGCAGGAGGACCAACCCCATCACAGGTAAAAAATAAAAAATAAAAAAAACAGTACCAGGAGATCCACATTATGAATGGAAAACATGCACATTTCATACAGTAGCAGGAAGACCAACCCCATCACAGCAAAAAAAAAAAAAAAAAACAGTACCAGGAGATCCACATTATCAATTTAACCATGCACATTATACAGTAGCAGGGGATACACATTATAACTTGAAAAAATGCACATTATACAGTAGCAGGGGATACACATTATAACTTGAAAAAATGCACATTATAAAGTACCAGGGGATACACATTATCACTTGAAAAACATGCATATTTGAAACAGTACCAGGGGGACCCACCCCATCAGTGGAAAAATATGAACATTTCATACAGTACCAGGGGAACCAACCCCATCACAGCAAAAACATGATTTTGAAACTGTACCAGGGTGCAAACACACTGCAGTAGCTCAGGCAGCATTGGTGACAGATGCGTGGTAAAATTTGGGTTGGGGGGATGTGATATTTACCGTCTGCTGTCCTGGCGCTCCATTGCCGTGCTGCGGAACCTTGTGCTGGTACTGTGGCTGGTTAATGGTAATGGCCCTCTTGCTCTCTTGTGGTAATGGTCCTCTTGATCTCTTGTGCATGGTATGTCTGAGTGTCCCACTGCATGCTTTTTATATGTTTGCTGTGGGCTGGTATATCAATTGAAAAACTGGATCCAGCCACCGAATCCGGCTTTTGCATTCATTCATAGACTTTCATTGTAACAAAAGCCGGAAGCGCCGGATCCGGATCTGGCTAGGTGTCTGCTAACTGTAACATTTGAAGGCATGTTAGAAACATGATTAAGGTCGAGAACAATGCTTCACCGGATCCCGGTGATTTTGAGAATTTTTTTCGTGATGTATTGTACTTCACGATAGTGGTAAAATTTCTTTGATATAACTTGCGTTTGTGAAAAAAAACCCCGGAAATTTGGTGAAAAGTTTGAAAATTTGGCAATTTTCAAACTGTTCATTTTCATGCCCTTAACCCCTTCACGACCTTCACCATACTAGTACTGCTCTGCGTGAGGTGCCTTTGTTGCCCAAGCAGTACTAGTACGGCGGCACGATTGCTGAGCGCCACGGCGATCGCGTGCGGGTGTCAGCTGTATGTGACAGCTGGCACCCCACAGCATGCCCATGATCGGTGCTAACACAGTGGCCTATCGTGGACATTTAACCCCTTGATGCCGCTGTCAGTAGTGACAGCGGCATAGAGAAGCATCGCGCTCCCACCAGGACATTGCAATCTGATCGCATCGTTCTGGTGTTCTCCATGGAGACCCCCGGCTCCAAGTTGGCCGCAGGGTCCTCCCAGGTCCTACAGGGAGGGGTGGCTTGTGCAGGCTGCTGGCATACCTCCTTCCCTGCCTGTCAGATCGCTGATCTGATATTTGGGAGTGCATTGTCAGATCAGCAATCTGACAATATATAGTGATGTCCCATACTGGGATAATGTAAAAAAAGTTAAAAAAATAAATTATAAAGTGTAAAAATATTTTTTTAACCCCTCTCTGACATCTGACGTACTATCCCGTCCATAAAACCCGTGACAATCTGACCATGGACGGGATAGTACGTCATAGGCGATTATTAATCGCCGCCGGGTGTCAGCTGATTATCACAGCGGACACCCGCGACTGTGTGCCAGGAGTGGTCACGGACCGCTCCCGGCACATTAACCCCTTGCACACCGCGATCAAACATGATCGCGGTGTACTGGGGGCACAGGGGAGCATCGCGCACGGAGGGGGCTCCAAGCGCGCCCCCCCCTGAGACCCTCAGAACAGCGCGATGTGATCGCGCTGTTCTGAGGGCTTCCTCCCTCCCAGGACCCGGATCCAAGATGGCGCCGGGGTCCTGGATTGAGGCGGCTTCCTCAGTGCCTGCCGAGAGCAGGCACTGAGAAGCCTGCAGCGCTGCCTGTGAGATCGCTGGTCTCAAAGAGTGCTGTGCACACTGTGAGACCAGCGATCTGACATTTTACAGTGATGTCCCACCCTGGGACAATGTAAAAAAGTTAAAAAAATAAAAATAAACGTGTAAAAAAAAAACTCCAAAATAAAGGAAAAAAAATATTCCCCAATAAATTCATTTCTTCCTGTAAATAAAAAAAATAAAACAATAAAAGTACACATATTTGGTATCGCCGCGTCCGTAACGACCCCCCTATAAAACTGTCCCACTAGTTAACCCCTTTTGTGAACCCCTTAAAAAAATAAAAAATAAAAACAAAGCAAAAAATCAATGCTTTATCATCATACCGCCGAACAAAAAGTGGAATAACACCCGATCAAAAAGACCGATATAAATAAACATGGTAACGCTGAAAACGTCATCTTGTCCCGCAAAAAACGAGCCATCATACAGCATCATCAGCAAAAAAATAAAAAAGTTATAGCTCGCAGAATAAAGCGATGCAAAAATAATTATTTTTTATATAAAATTGTTTTTATTCTATAAAAGCGCCAATACTTAAAAAAATTATATAAATGAGGTATCGCTGTAATCGTACTGACCCGAAGAATAAAACTGCTTTATCAATTTTACCACACGCGGAATGGTATAAACGCCTCCCCCAAAAGAAATTCATGAATTGCTGATTTTTGTTCATTCTAACCTCCCAAAAATCTAAATAAAAAGCGATCAAAAAATGTCACGTGCTCAAAAATGGTACCAATAAAAACGTCAACTCGTACCGCAAAAAAATAAGACCTCACATGACTCTGTGGGCCAAAATATGCAAAAATTATAGCTCTCAAAATGTGGCGATGCAAAAAACTATTTTTTGCAATAAAAAGCGTCTTTTAGCGTGACAGCTGCCAATCATAAAAACCCGCTATAACTAGTAAATCAAACCCCCCTTTATCACCCCCTTAGTTAGGGAAAAATAATAAAATTAAAAAAATGTATTTATTTCCATTTTCCCATTAGGGTTATGGTGAAGGTTAGGGTTGCGGCTAAAGTTAGGGTTAGGGTTGGCGCTAAAGTTAGTATTAGGGTTATGGTTGGGATTACGGATAGGGGTGTGTTAGGGTTAGGTTTGTGGTTAGGGTTGGGACTAGGGTTAGGGGTGTGTTGGGGTTAGGGTTGGAGTTAGAATTGGGGGTTTTCCGCTGTTTAGGCACATCAGGGGCTCTCCAAATGTGACATGACGTCTGATCTCAATTCCAGCCAATTCTGCGTTGAAAAAGTCAAACGGTGCTCCTTCCCTTCTGACCTCTGCCATGCGCCCAAACAGTAGTTTACTCCCACATGGGGTATCAGCGTACTCTGGACCCTAAGAGTTATTGTGCAATTTGTCCTATTTCTTCTGTTACCCTTGGGAAAATTAAAAACTGGGGGCAAAGGAATCATTTTTAAAAAAAAAAAATGATTTTTTTTTGTTTTTACGGCTGTACATTATAAACTTCTGTGAAGCACTTGGGGCTTCATAGCGCTCACCACACATCTAGATAAGTTCCTTATGGGGTCTATTTTCCAAAATGGGGTCACTTGTGGGGGGTTTCCACTGTTTAGGCGCATCAGGGGCTCTCCAAATGCGACATGACGCCCCCAGACCATTCCATCAAAGTCTACAATCCATAACGTCACTACTTCCCTTCCGAGCCCCAACGTGTACCCATACAGTAGTTTTCTCCCACATATTGGGTATCCGCGTACTCAGGACAAATTGGACAACAACTTTTGGGGTCCAATTTCTCCTGTTACCCTTGTGAAAATAAAATATTGGGGGCGAAAAAAATAATTTTTGTAAAAAAAAATATTTTTTTATTTTTACGGCTATACATTATAAACTTCTGTGAAGCACTTCGGGGTTCAAAGTACTCACCACACATCTAGATAAGTTCCTTGTGGGGTCTATTTTCCAAAATGGGGTCACTGGGGGGGGTTTCCACTGTTTAGGTACATCAGGGGCTCTCCAAATGCGACATGACGCCCCCAGAGCATTCCATCAAAGTCTGCAATCCAAAACGTCACTACTTCCCTTCCGAGCCCCAACGTGTACCCATACAGTAGTTTTCTCCCACATATTGGGTATCAGCGTACTCAGGACAAATTGGACAACAACTTTTGGGGTCCAATTTCTCCTGTTACCCTTGTGAAAATAAAATATTGGGGACGAAAAAAATCATTTTTGTAAAAAAAAAAAAAAATTTTTATTTTACGGCTGTACGTTATAAACTTCTGTGAAGCAAACGGCACTCCTTCCCTTCCAAACTCTGCCATGCACCCAAACAGTGGTTTAACCCCACATATGGGGTATCAGCGTACTCAGGACAAATTGCACAATAACTTTTGGAGTCTTGTTACCCTTGGGAAAATAAAAATTGGGGTGAAAAGATCATTTTTGTGGAAAAAATATGATTTTTTAATTTTACGGCTCTACGTTATAAACTTGTGTGAAGCACTTGGGGGTTCAAATTGCTCACCAAAGATCTAGATAAGTTCCTTAGGGGGTCTAGTTTCCCAAATGGGGTCACTTGTGGGGGTTTCCACTGTTTAGGCACATCAGGGGCTCTCCAAATGCAACATGGCGTCCAATCTCAATTCCAGCCAATTTTGGTTGGAAAAAGTCAAATGGTGCGCCTTCCATTCCGAGCTCTGCCGTGCGCCCAAACAGTGGTTCCCCCCCACATATCGGGTATCAGCGTACTCAGGACAAATTGGACAACAACTTTTGTGGTCCAATTTCTCCTGTTACCCTTGGGAAAATAAAAAAATTAGTGACTAAAAATAATTTTTGTGGGAAAAAAATAGGATTTTTTATTTTCATGCCTGGGCATTATAAACTTGTGTGAAGCACTTGGGGGTTCAAAGTGCTCACCAAAGCTCTAGATAAGTTCCTTAGGGGGTCTAGTTTCCAAAATGTGGTCACTTGTGGGGGGTTTCTACTGTTTAGGCTCATCTGGGGAACTGCAAACGGAACATGACCCCCATCAACGTCTGCATTCCAAAACATTACTACTTCCTTTCCAAGCCCTGCCGTGCGCCCAAACAGTCCCCCCCCCCCACATATTGGGTATCAGCGTACTCAGGACAAATTGGCCAACAACTTTTGGGGTCCAATTTCCTTGGGAAAAATCAAAAATTTGGGACTAAAAAATCATTTTTGTGGAAAATTGTTTCTTTTTTTTTCACACCCAGGCATTATAAACTTTTGTGAAACACTTGGGGGTTCAAAGTACTCACAACAGATCTAGATAAGTTCCTTAGGGGGTCTAGTTTCCAAAATGGTGTCACTTGTGGGGGGTTTCCACTGTTTAGGCGCATCAGGGGCTCTCCAAACGCGACATGGCATCCAATCTCAATTCCAGCCAATTTTAGTTTGAAAAAGTCAAACGGCGCTACTTCCCTTACGAGCTCTGCTGTGTGCACAGACAGTGGTTTTCCCCCACTTATGGGGTATTGGCGTACTCAGGAGAAATTGCACAACAACTTTATCTGTCCATTTTCTCCTTTTACCCTTGTGAAAATAAAAAAAAAGTTTGTAAAAGATCATTTTTGTGGCTAAAAAGTTAAATATTCATTTTTTCCTTCCACGTTGCTTCAGCTCCTGTGAAGCACCTGAAGGGTTAATAAACTTCTTGAATGTGGTTTTGAGTACCTTGAGGGGTGCAGTTTTTAGAATAGTGTCACTTTTGGGTATTTTCTGCTATATAGACCCCTCAAAGTGACTTCAAATATGAGGTGGTCCCTAAAAAAAATGGCTTTGTAAATTTTGTTGTAAAAATGAGAAATCGCTGGTCAACTTTTAACCCTTATAATTTCCTAAGAAAAAAAAAAATTTGATTCCAAAATTGTGCTGATGTAAAGTAGACATGTGGGAAATGTTATTTCTTAACTATTTTGTGTGACATATTTCTCTGTTTTAAGGGAATAAAAATTCAAAGTTTGAAAATTGCAAAATTTTCGCCATATTTGCATTTTTTTCAAAAATAAACGCAAGTTATATCGAAGAAATTTTACCAATAACGTGAAGTACAATATGTCACGAGAAAACAATCTCAGAATCGCGCAGATCCGTTGAAGCGTTCCAGAGTTATAACCTCATAAAGAGACAGTGGTCAGAATTGTAAAAATTGGCCCGGTCATTAACGTGCAAACCACCCTTGGGGGTGAAGGGGTTAAAAAAAAATAAAAGAAAAAAAAGAAATAAATATTTTTCCAATAAACACATTTATGTAAATAAAAGAAACAAAGTACACATATTTGGTATCGCAGCGTCTGTAAGGACCTGCTCTATGAAACTGTCCCACTAGTTAACCCCTTCAGTGAACACTGTAAAAAATAAAAAACGAGGCAAAAAACAATGCTTTATAATCATACAGCCGAACATAAAGTGCAATAAAACGCAATAAAAAAGACAGATGTAAATAAAAATGGTACCCCTGAAAACGTCATCTTGTCCTGCAAAAAACAAGCCACCATACAGCTCCATCAACAAAAAAATAAAAAGTTATAGCTTTCACAAAAAATCGATGTAAAAATAATTATTTTTTCTATAAAATAGTTTTTATTCTATAAAAGCGCCAAAACATAAAAAAAAACAATAAATGAGGTATCACTGTAATCGTACAGACCCGAAGAATAAAGCAGCCTTATCAATTTCACCACACGCGGAATGGTATAAAAAAAAAAAAAAAAGCAAGTCCTGAATTGCTGGATTTTGTTCATTCTGTCTCCCAAAAAGCGATCAAAAAATGTAATGTGCCCGAAAATGGTACCACATGACTCTGTTGGCTGAAATATGAAAACATAGCTCTCAAAATATGGTGATGAAAAAACTAGTTTTCGCAATAAAAAGTGTCTTTTAGTGTGTGACAGCAGCCAAACATAAAAACCCGATATAAATCCGGTATCGCTGTAATCGTACCGACCCGAAGAATAAAGTCGCCTAATCACTTATACCGCAAGAGGAATGGCGTAAAATCTAAATAAAACCAATTCTCCACATGCTGTTGATTTTTTCATTCTGCCTCCAAAAGATCGCAGTAAGGCTCGGCGTATATTTATCCAGCGCTCTGCACTGAGTGCTTACACTGGGGTTTCCGTGTAAATCTCTGAAATACGTGATTCAGACAGAACCTCTGGCTGAAGATTCCCTATAATGAGGCAGATGGAGGCACTGTGGATGCCATCTGACCAGCGATCCAGCGGCGTCCGTCTTTTTAGGATTGCATGAAAGCGCCGTCGGCCACAGTTTTGTGAAGTTCTTAAAGAAGGACACCGCTAAACAGAGGCCAGACGGAGTCCAAAGTAACTCTGTTGCCTCACTATAGTGAATGGATCCCTTGGGGTTTCATCGGAATCGCGTCACTCAGAGATTAAGATGGAAACCACAAAGTAAGTGGTCAGCATAGAGCGCCGGATAACTGTGATCCCAAACATTATGTAAAATGTTCCCAATAAAAGCTTCAACTCAATCCACAAAAAAAGCAAGTCCCCACTCAGATCTGTCATCTGTTAACGGAAATATAGGGGGCTTCGACGTTACTGATAACACAAAGGCTTTGGAAAAGCGAAATGGCTCCTCACCCGCAAAAAGAAATTCAGCAAATTCTCCTCTCCCAAATAAAAATGCCCCCTCCCTTCTGAGCCCTAGTGTACCTAAACAACATGTAGCGCCCACATGTTTGGCATTTTTGTAGTGGTGAGAGCCTAATTTAAAAGTGCATGTCTCCAAAATCATGAGCTGGGCATAATGTAGTGGTCAATACAGCGTACTGGGCACTACAATGGCAGTTTGTAATTTTCACTCAGCAACATCCACTGCTCTCAGTTTCTGGAAAACACCCATGGAGTCAAACTAGTCACTACATCTGTAGATACATTCCCAAAGGGTGATAATTTCCAATATGGAGTCACTTGAGGGGGATTCTGCTTTTGTAGCACTTAGGGGCTCTTTATATGGAATCCACAAACTAGTCTAGGAAAATCTGCGCTCCAGGAGGCAAATAGCGCTCTGTCCCTCTCGAGTCTCTCCACATGGCAAAGTAGTGCTGTAAACCACATATGGGGTATTGCTACGTTCAGCAGAAATTGTGGGACAAATTCTGGTGCCACTTTTACCCATTTCCCAGTGTGAAAATGTAAGACTTGGGGCTAAAACACAATCTTTGTGATAAAAATGTAAATTACTTTTTCTTCACTGCCCAATGGTATAAAAGTTTGTGACACACCTGTGGTGTCAATATAATCACTGTACCCCTAGATGAATTCATTGAGAGGTTTAATTGGTAAAATGGGGTCACTTATGGAGGGTTCTGCTATTCTGGCACCTCAGGGGCTCGGTCAATGTAACATGGCACCCTCGAACAAGTGCAGCAAAATCTGCACTTCAATATGGCGCTACTTCCCTTCGGAGCTTTGCACTGTGCCTCAAAAGTGGTTTTCAACTACATATGGAGTATCGATGAACTCAGTAGAAATTGCACAATAAACTTTGGGGTCCATTTTCTCCTTTTGCCCACATTCTAAAAATTCCTGTGAAGCACCTGAAGGGTTAATAAATTTCTTGAATGTGGTTTTCAATACCTGGAGGGGTGCAGTTTTTAGAATGGTGTCACTTTTGGGTATTTTCTTTCATATAGACCCCTCAAAGTGACTTCAAAAGTGATGTGGTCCCTAAAACAAAAAATGGTTTTGTAAAATTTGTTGAAAAAATAAGAACTCGCTGGTCAACTTTCAACCCTTATAACTTCCTAACAAAAAAAAAGAATTGGGGTCCAAGATTTGCGATCCATCTTCTGGTTTAAGCGGGCAGTTTCCTGTACTACCCACTGAGCCCCTAGTCCATAAGCATGACTAAGGCCGGGATCACACGTGACGAAAACGTCCGACGCTCGCGTGTGAAATCCCAGCTCTGGCGCCGGCACTTGGGAGTGGAGTGCGCGGCTGCATGTATTTATATGCAGCCGCGCACTCCACTCCCGAGTGCCGGCGCCAGAGCTGGGATTTCACATGCGAGCCTCGGATGTTTTCGTCGCATGTGTGATCCCGGGCTAAGGGGCATATTTGGCCCTGAAACGCGTAAACCGGTGTCTGGGACCTCTGCTATTTCTGCAATTTTTTTCCACTGTCGGTTGTCTATGCTTTTATATGAAGATTTTGAAATAAAGTTCGTTGGAGTGCAACCCCTTGGTGCTGGATTTTTTTACTATGCAGTACGTAATATTGAATATATTGAGTTATTTTGAAAATGTTTCAATTTTTTTTCATCGTTTGTGTATCAGTAACATGGCCATCTATCCTGTGATAGATCCGGAATTCCATGACTTTTCCTTCTTGGTGTTGCAATGTCAATGTTCAAGCATGTATATAATGTATGTACTGTATATATAATGTATATGATGCACATACTGCATATAATGTATATACTGTATATTACTTCTCATGTATAATAATACTGTATATAATATATATCAGGGGTCCTCAAACTACGGCCCGCGGGCTAAATGTGGCCCGCCGAAGACATTCATTTGGCCCCTGTGCCCGGCCGACATTGAACTTCACTACAGTTCAATGCCGGCGGGCCCTGTAATCACGGGCGGAATGACAAGGCGGCGAGGAATGCATCGCGGGGCGACAAGGCCCTCCGTATGCAGCACACAGACGACATGATTGTCATCACGACGCCTAATGACGTCACGCCGCCTGTGCCAGAAGAAGACGGAGTCGAGCGGTCACCTCTTCAGAGCAGCGGGGGGACACAGGTGAGTACTGGTGTTTTTTAAACTGTGGGTCTGGTCTATCATGCCAATTGGGGACCTGTGCTGCCTATTGGGGACCCGTGCTGCCTATTGGGGACTATGTTGCCTATTGGGGACATTTACCTGCCTATTGGGGACTATAAATAATACCAAAGAAGATAGTATAAATTGCAAAAGTAAAAAATCGTTTTATTACAATATTTCATTAAAATATAATGACATAAACATTACCAAAAATGAACTAGAGATGCTGCTAATCCAAACAGGGAGCAAAAAACATGTGGCCCATGCGCACTACTATGCAGTCAATAAAGACTCATTTAGTAAGGGAAAACATATCCCCAATCCATTACATACAGTGCCTACAAGTAGTATTCAACCCCCTGCAGATTTAGCTGGTTGACACATGCGGAATTAACTTGGCATTGTGACATTTGTACTGTAGATCAGCCTGGAAGTGGGAAATGCACTGCAGCAAAAATTTTTGTTTTAATTTTTTTTTTTTAAAAACGTTAAAAGTTAATTCAGAGTGTCATTTATTATTCAACCCCTCAAACCACAAGAATTCTGTTTGGTCCCCCTAAAGTATTAAGAAGTAGTTCAGGCACCAAGAATAATGAGCTTCACATGTGTGGATTAATGATCTCTTTTGCCAGCCTTTTCTGACTATTTAAGACCCTCCCCAAACTTGTGAACAGCACTCATACATGGTCAACATGGGAAAGACAAAGGAGCATTCCAAGGCCATCAGAGACAAGATCGTGGAGGGTCACAAGGCTGGCAAGGGGTACAAAACCCTTTCCAAGGAGTTGGCCCTACCTGTCTCCACTGTTGGGAGCATCATCCGTAAGTGGAAGGCTTATGGAACTACTGTTAGCCTTCCACGGCCTGGACAGCCTTTGAAAGTTTCCTCCCGTGCCGAGGCCAGGCTTGTCCGAAGAGTCAAGGCTAACCCAAGGACAACAAGGAAGGAGCTCCGGGAAGATCTCATGACAGTGGGGACATTGGTTTCAGTCAATACCATAAGTAACGTACTCCACCGCAATGGTCTCCGTTCCAGACGAGCCCGTAAGGTACCTTTACTTTCAAAGCGTCATGTCAAGGCTCGTCTACAGTTTGCTCATGATCACTTGGAGGACTCTGAGACAGACTGGTTCAAGGTTCTATGGTCTGATGAGACCAAGATTGAGATCTTTGGTGCCAACCACACACGTGACGTTTGGAGACTGGATGGCACTGCATACGACCCAAGAATACCATCCCTACAGTCAAGCATGGTGGTGGCAGCATCATGCTGTGGGGCTGTTTCTCAGCCAAGGGGCCTGGCCATCTGGTCCGCATCCATGGGAGGATGGATAGAACGGCCTACCTGGAGATTTTGGCCAAGAACCTCCGCTCCTCCATCAAGGATCTTAAGATGGGTCGTAATTTCATCTTCCAACAAGACAACGACCCAAAGCACACAGCCAAGAAAACCAAGGCCTGGTTCAAGAGGGAAAAAGTCAAGGTGTTGGAGTGGCCTAGTCAGTCTCCTGACCTTAACCCAATTGAAAACTTGTGGAAGGAGCTCAAGATTAAAGTCCACATGAGACACCCAAAGAACCTAGATAACTTGGAGAAGATCTGCATGGAGGAGTGGGCCAAGATAACTCCACAGACCTGTGCCGGCCTGATCAGGTCTTATAAAAGACGATTATTAGCTGTAATTGCAAACAAGGGTTATTCCACGAAATATTAAACATAGGGGTTGTATAATAATTGACCCACACTTTTATGTTTAAAATTTATTAAAATTCAACTGAGCAACATAACTTTTTGTTTTGTAAGATTTATGCTTCTGTTAATAAATCCTACTCTCGTTTGCAGTTTGAAGGCTCTAACTTATTTGCATCTTATCAAACCAGCTAAATCTGCAGGGGGTTGAATACTACTTGTAGGCACTGTATATACTAAGTCCAGCAGAGACTCACATTAAACATGCCATAGTCCACTAGGGACAACAACCAAAGGTAGAACGCTACTAATAGAGAAAATGTTGGAATATTAGGAAAGTTCCTAAGGGCACTTACATGATATGTGCTGCACACCTGCTACCCCGTCGCCCCAACGCACGTTTCGCTTCTTCGTCAGGAGGCGTGCCTTGGGGCGGGGTGAGTACATTTTTATAGGGGGACTGCCTAATCAAAAATCACAAAGGCTCAGCGTCAGCGTATTACTTAAATCAGCAGCTGTGCTGATCGCTGACTACTTCCTGCTTCATTGGCGCATGTACCAGTGACGTCGCTCTCTGTAAAAGAGGAAGCAGGCTTGCGGACGTGAGACGCAAGCAACGAACCACCGTCATGGAGACGGCGCACGCGATCTTGTCATCAAATGTCCGCTCACCTGACTATCCGAGATGAACGTAACCGGACATGCGCACATGCAGAGAATAGAGGCTTCGGCAACAGATTGACCATAAATATCACCTAACTGTATAATCATTCTCCATATCAGCTGTATATTTGAGGGCAGTGATAAACATACTTAAACAAAGTGACTAAACCATATACATAATTGTAATTCATAAATTATCTAAATACACAAATAATAAAATCATAAAGTCTATTGGGGACATTTACCTGCCTATTGGGGACTATGCTGCCTATTGGGGACATTTACCTGCCTATTGGGGACTATGCTGCCTATTGGGGACTATGCTGCCTATTGGGGATATTTACCTGCCTATTGGGGACTATGCTGCCTATTGGGGACATTTACCTGCCTATTGGGGACATTTACCTGCCTATTGGGGACTATGCTGCCTATTGGGGACTATGCTGCCTATTGGGGACATTTACCTGCCTATTGGGGACTATGCTGCCTATTGGGGACATTTACCTGCCTATTGGGGACTATGCTGCCTATTGGGGACATTTATCTGCCTATTGGGGACTGTCGCATCACACCAGTGTGAGCGTGAGGTAAAAGCGGAGTTACACCAATATGTGCACTGGTGAGGCTGAAATGATTTGAACTGGCAAGGCTGCAGTGATGGGCACTGATCAGACTGCAGT
Source organism: Oophaga sylvatica (assembly GCA_033576555.1). NCBI lineage: Eukaryota > Metazoa > Chordata > Amphibia > Anura > Dendrobatidae > Oophaga > Oophaga sylvatica. Next base: position 467,738,244 of record JARQOD010000005.1, read on the forward strand.
GATGGGCACTGATCAGACTGCAGTGATGGGCAGTGCAGTCTGTATGTCTCTGTGTGGGCAAATTTATTGCTGGTGTATTGTTTTTGTAGAGCTGTATATATATTGGTATTTTACTAATAGCCATTTTGGAATCCCTAGGAAACAATGATATCAAGAAAGAAAAATTACCTCGGAGTGTGGGATATTCAAAGAACCTATTGAAATATCAGTAAGTTTGTTGATTTAACTTTACTTGTTCTTCATTTTAAATATTGTACTTGTTCCTGGTTTGTTTTTTTACTTCAAAATAAGATCTGTGCACTATGCATAGGAATTTGTTCACAGTTTTTTTAAAACTATATTCCGGCCCTCCAATAATCTGAGGGACAATGAACTGGCCCCATTTAAAAAGTTTGAGGACCCCCGATTGAATATGATGCATGTGTATATCATGTATAATAATACTGTATATGATGCACAGTGTATATATGTATAATAACTGTATGATGCACATGTGTATATAATGTATAATACTGTATATGATGCACATGTGTATATAATGTATAATAATACTGTATATGATGCATGTATCGGTCTATACTGTATATTATATATCATGTACAGTATATACATTGCTTTGCCCTCTGCTGTGACATTCCCAGCGCTTATGTCCGCTGCTCCTCAGCATTTGCTGTGGCTTGGCTACATTACAATGTAAGTAGCCACATTCCTGGGACCTGTCTGCCATGTTGTGTTCGCTCAGCTGCACTAGTAATAAAGTTGCATGAAGGAAATAAAACCATAGTGTTGCTCGGGCTGGGGGCGGAGGCGTGGCTAGACACGCTAATCACGTGATGGTGGCAGGCAGCTCTTCTGTCCTCCCAGCAGCGCGCAGGCGCGGTGCGAGCCTCTTCCAACGGCCGCTGAGCGCAACTGTCGGGAGAGAACGCAGGGGGAAATAAACAACAATAACAACACCTGAGTGACACCGCGAGCGGCTTCCGGCCACAACACCGGCGCCTGCTGCTGCCGCCTGCCGGACACGGGAAGGCGGCCTGGGCGGCAGACAGAGAGGAGGGAGCCGGGGTGTCTCCGCTCACACGGCCGGCGGGGGCGTGGGGTCTCCCTGTGACGCCTGCTCGCAGCCCCGCACTGTCCATGCACCGGGGCGGAGATGAGCTGCGGGTGAGTCGGTTGTCATTGGCGCTGTCAGGGCAGCATCAGCGGCCGCGGCCTCCTGTCTCCCCGGAGCGGTCGTGGGGTGACGGTCCGTGGCCCCGTGTGTGCTGTGCATGTCTGCACACAGCTGTCATATATGTGCGGGCAGCCGCCCCCCATCTCCCCGCACAGGGGCGCTGCGTGTCCCCTCCATATGCTGCCCCTGCTAGGGGGCGCTGTGTGCACGGACGCTCGTCTGCCTTAATACTGACCGCTGCTGCCTCCTCTTGAAGGGATCTGCTCTCGTGGGCCGTGTGACAGCGCTCGTGGACCAAGCTCCTGCCAGTGAGCTGCCGGCCCCGTCCAGCCATGCAGGCGCCCCAGCTCCAGTACGACTTCTTCAGTGAAGAGAATGCCCCCAAGTGGCGGAATCTGCTGGTCTTCTCCCTGAAGAAGGTAAGACATTCCCCCCATCTTAAATCTGCCGTAGTCTCCGATACCCCGTGTCCCGCAGCCAATGACAGCGCTGTTCTTTATTCCAGCCAATTAGATCACAGCTTTCATTTTTTTGATTGGAGGTCGGAAAGTGAAAGACGTCATCTGATTGGTCACTACGAGGAAACAATCAATGCGTCGTGTGATATGCTTCTCCAACTTATGGTTTCACAGCTCGTAAGATTGATCAACACGCTGTCACTAAATCGTCTTTTGTGGGAACTTAAACTCCCTGTAGATCCATGGGATCCCTGTCCTTAGAAACCACACAGACTGCTGAAAAGTCAGGGATGGACACCCCCTTTAAGTCTCTCAGATCAGTGGTGGTCTGGTTGGGAGACCCACACTGATCCCCGAGTGCGCTCAGTGGGGTATGGGCTGAATACGAGCTGTAGGAGCCTGGATCCTCTGAGCGCACACTCGTGGAGAAGGTGCGCGCTTCTGAGCAGTGTCGAGCAGCTTTGTTCAAAGTGAGGAAAAATGTTTTTTCTTGATCCAGAAAAGTTAAGTAAAAGCAAAAATTCTTCATTGTGACTCCATTAACACAGCAGCGTGGGCATCAAAAAACTATCTGCCGCTTTGAGTCGAGATAGATCTACGATTAGAAGTCGGCCAGACTCGAACTGTAGAGTTTTTTTTTTTTTTTTTATGCCCATGTTACTATTTTAATAAAATGACAATGAAGAGCTTTTGCTTTTAATTCACTTTGGATTGAAAACCTTTTTTCATTACTTCGAGTTTAAAGGGAGTGTTCACCCTCAAATAAATGTTCTGCGTGCTGTGCAGCCGGATCCTAACGTGTGGAGTGCGCACAGTATTAGGATTTTGGCTTCACTTGCCGCTTCTAGCAGTCTCACGCTTACTATACGCTCACATGCCGACTCCAGCCACTAGCTCTGTATTCTATTGAGAAGCAGTAGAGACTCTAGTCTGCCCGCCACCCAACTGCGAGCAAATCGCTGACGGCCATGTGATGACTACTGCAAGCGGAGCAGAGTCCCTAACAAGGTGTGCATTGTACCTCGTTAATGTTTGCCAAACGGTGCTGCTTTCCCAAAATGTACCCTGGGTCCACGATCCCTTTAAGGGCTTATAAAATAAAAAAATTGCTCCAAAGTTTAAACACAAAAACTTATTTTTAGTTGTAACACTTTCCAGATATGCTTGCCTGGAGGAGTAATTTTTATACTGGGGCTATATGGTGACTTTGGTCCTGCAGCGTTATAGGGGTTGTCTGAGACTTGAACATTAATGGCCTATCGTTAGGATTGGTCATCAGTGTCTGATCAGTGGGGTTGCAGCACGCAACACCCCGAAGATCAGCTGTTCCAGGTGGTGGGCGGAGCTGCATAGCTCAGGCTGGGTACTGCACATCCACCACCTAATCAGATCAATAGGAGGCGGATGTGCAGTACCCACTATCACAAGACGGAGCAGCTCTGCAAGTGAGTACTTCCGACCAGCAGCTGCCGACACCGATACCAGCTGATCAGCAGGGGTGCTGGGTGTCAGACCCTGACCGGTCAGACATTGATGACCTATCCTAAGAATAGGTCAATAATGAAAAATTAGTGGACAACCTCTTTTAATATTGGAGATGCTCAACCAAAGTTGCCTTGTGTAAAAAAAAAAAAAAAAAAAAAAAAAAAAAAAAAAATTGGCAAATTTAGTATTTTAGTCAAAAGATCAAAAACCGGGCAGTTAGGGACGGAATTCCAGTTGTAAACAATAGCTATAGCCAAAGTTGCCTTGTAGCCTTAGCTTTTCTCGGCCCGACTAATGACCCAAACTTACATGAGGCCAATAATTGGTCTTAAGGACTGTCATTAATGTACAATGGAGGTATCACACGCCCAACACACTGTAGACCCATAATGTTGTGTCAAGACTGTTGTGGGAAACCTCCATCAGGGTCCACGGCTTGGCTTTTTCAATATCCCAGAGACCAAATTTTGCTATTTATATAGAGAGAGACAGTGATGAATCTCACTGTTGTAACAAGCTATGTTTTCTTTTCAGGAGTTTAGAAGAATTGGGTGAAAATTCATTTGAGAGGTGTATTGATGGCCATATGGGTTGTCAGGATCATTTCCTCAAAGCAGATGTACCGTATATACTCGTGTATAAGCCGACCCCCCCCCTAATTTTGCCACAAAAAACTGGGAAAACTTATTGACTCATGTATAAGCCGGATGTATAAACTGCCCTCCTGCTCTGTGCTGCCCCCGTCCTGCTCCTTGCTCCCCCATCCAGCTCTGTGCTCCCCCATTCTCCTCTGTACTCCCCCCCTCCTGCTCCATCCTCCGCTGTGCTCCCCCATTCCTTCTCCGTCCTCCTGTGCCCCCCCGTCCTGCTCCGTGCTCCTCTGTTCCCTCCATCCTCTCCCCCCGTCCTGCTCCGTGCTCCTCTGTGCCCTCCATCCTCCCCGTCCTGCTCCGTGCTCATTGTCCTCCTCCATGCTTCCCCCGTCCTCCGTTCTCCACCCCCCGTCCTCCTCCATGCTTCCCCCGTCCTCCCCCTGTCCTGCTCCATGCTTCCCCCGTCCTCCTCCATGCTTCCCCCGTCCTCCGTTCTCCCCCCGTCCTCCTCCATGCTTCCCCCGTCCACCGTTCTATCCCCAGTCCAGCTCCGTGCTCCTTGTCCTCTCCTCCATCATACTCACCCCTCCCCGTGCCATCGCTGAGCGTCCCTGCAATCCTGCGTTCTCTCCAGCACTGAGCGGTGATGTAATACCGCTCATTAAGGCCATGAATATGGAAGCCACGCCCATGGGAGTGGCGTCGCATCCATATTACATGACCTTAATGAGCGGGTATTACATCACCGCTCAGTGCTGGAAAGCTGCAGGAAGCCGGGGAGAACGCAGGATTGCAGGGACCCTCAGCGATGGCACGGGGAGGGGTGAGTATGATCCCAGCCACCGGCTCCTGCCGCGGCATCCCCTCCCCCGCTGGTTTCTGCCCTATGACTCGTGTATAAGCCGAGGGGGCATTTTCAGCACGAAAAAAGGTGCTGAAAATCTCGGCTTATACACGAGTATATACGGTAATTAAAAACAAGATTGTTCATTAGATTTCTTAGTACAGACACCATACATTAACTAGGTCTCTTAGATCAGGTGAGACTGGTGCGCTTACTGTGAAAAACCACATTAGAACGCCTGTATAATTCTTTTTGAAAATTTTCTTAAAGTTGGCTTTTTTTTTTTAATAGCAGGCGGCCACATTTTTGCAACAGCATTGTAGTTACCTTACTCTGGCAGATATTCAAAATAAGTACACCTGCCTCATCAGACCTAATAGACTTGTTTAATACCGTGAAAAACACCATTCCCTTAATATAGAAAATTCAAATGAAGGGAAAAATAAAGAAGAGATCCCATAGATAATAAAAACAATTTTTATTGATAGAAAATTAATAAAATATGTAATAAAACAGCAGAAAAACTGTTAAAGGGACACCGAGCCGTAATACATTAAACATGTTACATGGCCACCAGAACAATATGGTGCCAATGATAAGATCATATCATGTAAATAACAAATCACCTAATGCCACCAAAAGTCCTAATAAGGGTTAATTACCCAGTAAATGTCTTTAACACTAGAACTACTGATGGAGTCATTTTGACTCCTTTCGTTTTTTATTTCTCTTCTGTGACTACATTTTTCAGAATTCCGGCTTGAAACTCGGTGACTTTTCCTCAAATATGATGTGAAAAAAGATTTTGTGAGAGTAAATAATTTTGGTGAAAAATTTGCGCGTTTTTTTTCAAAATTTACCAAGAACTACTGAAGGGAGTCATTTTGACTCCCTACTATATTTTGAGGTCCTTTTGTCACTAAATGTTGCTATAAAGTTTTGTGCATAATTTTTTCACTCTGTCTTATTTACCCTGATGTTCATATAGATGTAGTTCAATTTACATGTCAACTTTTCACATTTTCCTTGTGTTTTACCTGCTTTTTTGATTCATATATATTGACACATATAAAGAACTGTACGCTTGCAGAAGCATGCAGGAACAATAATTTACAGTTTACTCTATCTGATGAGGAGCTAGATGCATTCATTGCGATATTCTATGCTCGTGGAATATCTGGCACGAACCGTCACTCGATTAGCAGTATTTGGTGTAATGACTGGGGAATACCGTTTTGCAAAGCGACAATGTCTAGGGACCGCTTTGTTGAAATTATGAGGTTTCTCAGATTTGATGAGAAATCTACTCGATCGGAGAGACTGCAAACGGACAAGTTTGCTCTATTTTCTACTGTGTGGGACAGGTTTATTGAAAATTGTATTGCGTGTTACAAACCTGGCCCATACATAACGGTGGATGAGCAACTTTTCCCAAGCAAAACTAGGTGTCCATTCACGCAGTACATGCCTTCCAAGCCAGATAAATATGGCCACAAATATTGGCTAGCTGTTGATAAGGAGAGCAAATATCTGGCAAATGGCTTCCCTTATCTAGGCAAAGATGACACACGCCGTGCTGAGGACCATTTAGCTGACCATGTGGTAATGAAGTTATTGGACCCGTTTTTGAAAAAAGGTCGCAATGTTACAACCGATAATTATTTTACTTCAGTAAAATTAGCTAAACAGCTAAAAAGCAAAGGAACAACCATCGTGGGAACACTGAACAAGATAAGGCGAGAAGTGCCTAAAGAAATAAAATCCATGAAAGAGGAATTGCACAACACTAAAGTGTTTAGAAATGAAGACAATTTTACACTTACAGTATATCAAGGAAAGCCCAACAAAAATGTTGTCATTTTGAGTTCTGTCCATCCAGATGTTGTTGTTGCGTCTGATTCCGCTAAAAAAACTCCAGAAACGGTAAAGTTTTACAATGAAACAAAATATGGAGCAGATGTAGTGGATCAGATGGCACGAAAATATATCACACGAACATGCACAAGGAGATGGCCTGTTCATGCATTTGAAAATGCCTTAGACTTTGCGGGTATAAATGCATGGATAATATTCAATGAGATAACCCACCAAAAAATGTCACGCAAGGCATTTTTGCAAACGCTTGTGAGAGAGTTGAGTGGTCCTTATGTCACAGATAGGGAAAAGGGTTCCACGTCCCAAGTTTCTACATGCTCAGAAGTGATGGTTCAAATAAAATTTTGCCAGATCAAAGAAAAGTGCAAGAAAAATAGATCTGTCGGCAATTGTAAGACTTGTGGTAAGTCTTTGTGTGGGCAATGTACTGCCATAAATCAAAGGCAATGTCTAAAATGCGAAACACCAAATGTTTAGAAGGTGAATTCTGCGCCATATTTTCATTTTTATGCTCCTCCACCTACATTTTCTCTGCTTTTTGTTCTTCAGTTGTTGTTTATATGTGTGCACTTGAATAAAAAAAAATGTTTGAAAAACGTCTATTATAATTATTGTTATTTTCTGTAGAAAAATAAGAAAAGCAGAAAAAAAAACAATCAAAAGCATTACTGTTGGATCTCACAATAATAATACATTACAAAAAATATAATTATTAATAAATAACCACAAATGAAACTCTAAAAATAAACGAAAACAAGCAAGGAGTCAAAATGACTCCTTTCAGTAGTTCTAGGCGGGGTCACGAGTCCAGTAGTCCTAGTGTTAAATAAAAGGGTTAAATATCCGTAGAATGCCCCAGAAACGTGTTACTATTATATATGCACATGTGCATCCAACCCCATGCTATAAGGATAAACAAATACACTCCCAGTGGAGTAGCACTACCGGGTATACAGACAGATATACCTATCAGGTGTCGATACAGCATATGTACATACAAAATATGTTCACCCTAATGGCATACTAACACTAACAAGCAAGCTTGTCTAATAGGCAGTAAAAAAGACAGAGTATACGGTATTCATCATAGTATAAAGGCTAATATGGTGATATTTACCGGTAACAACAATGTAGCTCGGTTGTTACCGGTAAATATCACCATATTAGCCTTTATACTATGATGAATACCGTATACTCTGTCTTTTTTTTTTTTTACACCATATTGTTCTGGTGGCCATGTAACATGTTTAGGCTAAGTGCACACGTTTGCAGAATGTTTGCAGAATATTCCTGAGCAAAACCGGACTTTTTTGCGCGGCAAAAACGCGCGTTTTTTTGCGCGGATTTTGCGCGTTTTTGGTGCGTTTTTTGCGCGGTTTTGACGCGTTTTTACCGCGATTTTTTCCTGAACTTTCTAGGTCAATAATAAAGAGGGAAAAACGCTAGAAATCCGCAAAATTAATGGACAAACTGCTAGATTTTCCGCGATGCGTTTTTTTTGCGGAAAAAAAACGCACCATGTGCACAAATTTGCGGAATTCATTCTAAATGATAGGATGCTTAATACATGCGTTTTTGAGCGTTTTTTCCGCGAAAAAACGCGAAAAAAAACGCAAATATTCTGAACGTGTGCACTTAGCCTGAATGTATTACGGCTCGGTGTCCCTTTAACAGTTTTTCTGCTGTTTTATTACATATTTTATTAATTTTCTATCAATAAAAATTGTTTTTATTATCTATGGGATCTCTTCTTTATTTTTCCCTTCATTTGAATTTTCTATATTAAGGGAATGGTGTTTTTCATTGACATGAAGTGCCCTATCTGAATTTATTGGACAGGCTTCTGTTGTTGCATTGTCTAATACCGTATACATTTTGAATTGTAATGCTTTTGCAAATTTTTTTTGCCTTTATGTATCTACTGAGTGTGTGTAAAATGTGTGTGTGTATATATAATTAAACATCCATTTTAATAAATATATATATATATATATATATATATATATATATATATATTTATTAGTGCTATTAATTCCACAGAGCTTTACAAACATTATCGTTTGTATCGTCAAAACATTAAAATGGTAAATGTGACTTTTTTCACAGTAAGTATTAGTTTGAGATCTATCTAATGTATACATTTTGCCCTGTGAAATCTGGTGACAGATCCACTGTTTTTTTTTTTTTTTTTTTTTTTTCACTGTGAACTATTAGTTATTGCATTTTAATGAGAAAATTGTCATTTTAAAAGGGTTTCATAATTGGACTTTAAAGGAGTTTCCCACTAAATACAGGATAGATAACAATGATCGCTCCACCGACTCTGAGAATGAAAGACACTTTTTTCAGAATTTGTCCTTTTCATCAGTCCAATAAAAGTAAATGGAGACGTGGTCGCTCTTTCTTTTCATACAAGGGGATTTGGACCCCTCGATTCATAAGTGGTGGAGCAGCGATCATACATATATAATTTATCTTGTAAGGCCTCTTTCACACTTCAGTCGTGCGACGTCAGTCAAAATGTGAAAAAAACGGATCCGCCATTTTATTTTTGCGGATCCGCGTTTTTCCCATTGACTTGCATTAGTGACGGATTTTGACGGATGGTCGTCCGTTACGTCCGTTTTTTGACGGATCCGCCAAAAATTTGGCGTCCATCGTTTCAGAAAAACGTCCAATGCAACGTTTTTTCGATCCGCCAAAATGGCGGATCCGCCGCATCCGCCATTTTGTATAATGGGCGGCGGATCCGCTGGCATCCATCTTTGACGGAATCCGCCAGCGGATCCGTCGCTTCCATAGAAAACCATTGAAAATAAAATTTCTTTTTCCGGGTTGAAAAGTTCATGGCGGATCCGTCAGAAAAGTGATCCGCTTGCATCCGTTTTTCCACTTTCCTGGCGGATCCGCCATTTTCACTCTTTGGCGGACGTCGCACGACTGAAGTGTGAAAGAGGCCTAAATCGTTAACAATTATACGGTATTTAGTCCCTTTAAAAAAGCATGACAACCTAAATCTGAGCAAAGTGTCAGTGGAGGGTCTCCCACCATTTATACCTTTTCGTCAAGCCTTTGAGGACAACCTTTTAGGCAACTATCACGTCACATTTGTAGGAAGTGCTTCAAGTATACATTTAGATAGCACAAATTTTCTGTGGACTGCAACATGTGCCCGGGTTTTGGGCCAAACGTGTAGTAAAAGGGTGCACATTAGGGTTATACGTGTGACTTGTGCGTACCTGGATCCTTTTTGCATTATATTGAAAATACTATATGTTAATCGTTGGATCCTGCAATATTTGTTTTAACATAAAAAATGTTAAAATTGTATTTTTATGCTACAGGTAAAGTGAATGTTGTAATATGGGATGGTAAAATCCATGTCTGTGGTTGGTGTCCCCACATGTTTAGTTGGATCATGACTTTTTGGATTACTTTTTTGTATGACATAGTGGATCAGTAAGTTGTAGTATCACGTTGTAGCTTATTGTGTAAAAATGTAATTTCTTGTTGCTTTTCATTCATATAGGTCTGAAATGGTATAGGATGTTATAACTAATGTAGGTGTAAAAAAATGTGTTTCTGCAGGGGTTCAATTACATGGACCCCCTACAAATCTGAAAGCCAGGGGTCCGTACCTTGTGTATAATGTAGAGGGTTTTTTTTTTTTTGTCCATATGACAACTATTCTTGTTGCTGTACTCTGGCTGCTTATACTTTCCATAGAGAAATGGGCCACATATATTCCTTTTTCCATATGTTGCCTGTGTTATAAAAAATGAGAGCCTTGTCATGGTTCCCATAAAATCCAGTTTGAAAACACGTCTGAAGCTTTTTTGTTTTCTCATGGAAAAGTAAGCAACCTGTCAATTCTTGAGACGCTTGCAGACTTAACCACTGAGTCGATTCAAAGCTTAAAAGAAAAAAAAAAAAAAACCTCCCGCACATTGGGTCAAAAATGCACCATAAAAATGTGTGTGGGGAGAAGATACAGACTAGATATTAGAAAAAAACTTTTTGACAGTGAAGGGTGATCAATGAGTGGAACAGGCTGCCACGAGAGGTGGTGAGTTCTCCTTCAATGAGAGTCTTCAACCAGAGGCTGGACAGACATCTGTCTGGGATGGTTTAGTGAATCCTGTATTGAGCAGGGGGTTGGACATGATGACCCTGGAGTTCCTTTCCAGCTCTAACATTCGATAATATACATCACAAACCATTTTAGTGGATTTTTTATTTAGCCTGAAAACTGTTGCATATGATTCAGATTTGTGGGAGACTTTCACTCCTCAATAATAAATGACCGTTCTACTACAAACTGATAATTTTTGGACTCTTTAGGCCCCGCCACACATAACGAGATCGCTAGCGAGATCGTTGATACGTCACGGGTTTTGTGACGCAATAACGGTTTCGCTAGCGATCTCGTTACGTCTGACAGGTAGCAACAATCAGGCCCCTGCTATGAGATCGCTGATTGCTACAAAGCTTCCTGGACCACTCGTGGGTCGTTGCGCTCTCGCTGGTCAGTGTGCATCGCTGTATTTGACACCTAACCAACGACCTCGTTAGCGATTCAGAACTGAGACACGCAGGCGTGCATAAATTGGACTTTTCTGCGCCCCTCGTCCCCGATTAGTGGTCGCTACAGCTTTCTCATTTCCCGCCGTGCATAAAGAAAGCAACAGAATAGCGATTCCATCCTTTGTTTCTGACCTCGTGCTGGATTGCAGATCTTAGCAGAATTCTCCGGGTTGTGTGGAGTCACAGCCGAAGAACACTACAATCCACAAACCAGAACGCTTGTCAGGAACAAAGCCCAGAAGAATGGATACAGAGTCACAGCCGAAGAACGCTGCTACAATCCGAACCAGAACGCAAACAGGAACAAGGACGGAACTGCTACAACGTGGCTTTATTCTAAACCTGCCGCCCAATCAGAACGCAGTAGCGTCCACCAATCGGAGATGATTGGTGACACAGTACAGCCCCTATCAAGGTGTGGATCGTTGAAATAGCTGCTGTGTGAAAGCGTCCCAATGAGCAACGAGATCGTTAGTTAGATCGCTGGAGCAGCCGAAATCGTTGGGAAGTTCTGCATGTTTGACAGCTCCCCAACGATCACGATACGGCTCTCCAGCGATCTCAAAATCGTGACGTAATAATGATCTCGCTAGCGATCTCGTTATGTGTGACGGGGCCTTTAGCGTTGCTGCAGTCTGTGCCTGGTGCATAATGATTTCGCTGTGGTCACTGTACTGCCGTAGTTGGCAGGGCTGTGGAGTCGGTAAGCCAAACCTCAGACTCCAACTCCTCAATTTCCATGACACCGACTCCATCAAAATGGGCTACGACTCCGACTCCTCAGCCCTGATAGTTGGGACCTGCTGACCGTGCCAGTGCCACGTGACAAATAAGTCCACGATATTTGGCCTATAACATTATGAAAAAATCAAACTGTGAATCTGGCCTTGTTTTTTGTGTGTGTGAAGCTGACTCATATGAGCCTCTTTCCATTTCCACAATCTTTCTAGGTCCCAGTTATGTGATGGGGAAACCCCCTATAACGCAGATTACACTCAGATCAGACCTGCGTTCCCTCCCTCTGCTTCTTACTTCCTTCTGGTGCCTTGGGGACAGTACACATTATTGCCTGCATGTGGGCTGATGTAATCATGTGTAATGCTTTAACGTTTATCTCACTTTTTAATATGAGATACTTAGTTATTACTGTGCGTCTACTGATACTTCCTGATACATGTTATCTACACTGATGCATTGAAACAAATCACCAGGACAGGAGACTGTCATGCTGTGGATTTAGCTGTCGGAGGATTACCTAGACTGACACGTTGTATGTCACTTCCAGATGTGAGAGGTACTAGATCTATGTGATCAGAGTAAAGCCTGGGTCTCACATAGCGATACACCAGCGATCCCGACAACGATATGCACTTGTCAGGATCGCTGGTGTATCGCTACATGATCGCTGCTGAGCTGCCAAACAGGCAGCTCAGGGCAGCGATCAGCACAGCGACACTGTGGGTAACATCGCTTAGTTACCCGCAGTGTACGTTGGATACCAGCGCCCTGATGCAGGGAGCTGGTAACCAAGGTACACATCGGGTTTCCAGGCGCTGCGCGGTGCCTGGAAACCCGCTGTGTACCTTGGTTACCAGCTCCCTGCATCAGGGCGCTGGTATCCAAGGTACACAGCGGGTTTCTAGGCACAGCCCTGCGCCTGGAAACCCGCTGTGTACCTTGGTTACCAGCGGATCGCTGGTCTCCCGCCTGTCACACGCAGCGATGCGTGCCTGTCAGCGGGAGACCAGCGATCAAAAAAATGTCCAGGACATTCAGCGATACCCAGCAGGGGGGCTGATCGTCGCTGAATGTCACACACAGCGATATCGCTGGGGAGATCGCTGCTGCGTCACAAAACTAGTGACTCAACAGCGATCTCGCTAGTGTGATCGCTGTGTGAGACGGGGCTTTAGAATGAGCGCAAAGATCTTTAAATGTTCTTTCACGCCGTCTGACAGAGGCATCGTACAGCCACTCACTGAAAAATTTTGACTTGTCAGAACTTTTGATTCATGGGAATTTAGGTATTAAGACCTTAAAACTAGGGAGCAAAAGTGCTGCTCTCCTCTCAGACTGAAGATGATATCAATAGAAAGTGTATGGAGCCTGTCCTTGAGTTTTGTCAGTTTTACAACAGTTTTTTTCACTGATAAGTTAAAAATAATTTTCTCCCATCTTCTCCTTTCAGTGAAAAACATACAGCACATGGATGGCGTCTGAGAACTGTCCAGCTTTTCATAGGTTTATAGACTTGAATTGACTCACAGGCGAATTATTTATTATAGCACCACTTATTCCATGGCGCTTTACACGTGAGTGGGGGTATAATAAAAACAAGTACAGTAATCTTAAACAATAAGTCACGACTGGTCCAGGAGGAGTGAAGACCCTGCCCCCGAGGGCTCACAGTCTACAGGGGGTGGGTGAGGATACAGTAGGTGAGGGCAGAGCTGGTCGTGCAGCGGTGTGGTGGAGCGAGGGTTGCTGTAGACTTGTCGGAAGAGGTCGGTCTTCAGGTTCCTTCTGAAGGTTTCCACAGTAGGCGACAGTCTGTTGGGTAGAGAGTTCCAGAGTGGGGGGAGAATGCGCAGGAGAAATCTTGTATATGTGATTGTGAGAAGAGGAGATAAGAGGGGAGTAGAGAAGGAGATCTTGTGAGGATCGAATGTTGCGTGCAGGTAAGTACTGGGAGATGAGGTCACAGATGTATGGAGGACACAGGTTGTGGATGTCTGTGTCCCAAGGTTAGAGTTTTGAACTGGAGTCTTTGGACAGTGGGGAACCAGTGAAAGGATTGACAGAGTAGAGGCCGGGGAATAGCAGGGAGACAGGTGGATTAGTCAGGCAGCAGAGATTAGGATAGATTGGAGAGGTACGAGAGTGTTGGAAGAGAGGCCACAAAGCAAGATTGCAGTAGTCAAGGTGGGAGATGATGAGGGCATGAACTAGGGTTTTTGCAGATTCTTGTTTGAAGAATGTACGGATCCGAGAAATATTTTTAAGTCGGCAGGAAGTGGAAAGGGCTTGGATGTGTGGTTTGAAGGAGAGATCAGAGTGAAGGATTACCGCAAGGCAGCAATTTTTGTACGGACAACTCTGTCCAATGAAAAAATCTGACAGGTATGTATGCTATCCGTTTCGTCACAGATAGCATACATATGTCAGAAAAAAACACTGACGTGAAGGAGCCTTAAGTGCAGACCCGTAAGGTGCCCTAAGATTTCCGCTCTGGATGTACAGCAGATCCACAGCAAGATTAGTCTCATTGTTATTGACTGCATGTCTCGCAAAAATAAGTGGCGTATCGCTTATTTATAAATCGTGTTTTTTGTCTTTTTTCTATTTCCCTTTGGAGAGGTAGAAAAACTTTTTTTTTTTTTTTTTTTCCTGTCGTCCTGAAACTGATGCCAAGCTCATCAAACTGATCAGAATAATCAGACCGCTTTTCTGAATATGTGGAAAAAACGGTGGTGTGACCCCATCCTAATGGAAATCTGTAACTTTACTGCAATTAAATCTGCAGCAGTTTTCTGAGGGTTGACAGGGAATAATGCCTATGAGAAGGTTTCTAAATCTAGAAAAATATAAGACCCCATGATCTTTACTTGATACGAGAAACATTAATATACAATATATATGTGGAAAAATCTCAGCCGGCCTTTGTAACGGTTTTCCCATTGTCTGCTCCTTTTATCTCGGTGGGGAGTGACTGTAGCACTTTCATGGTGAGTTCTTTATTCTCCCCTATGAGTTATTGGATATGAGACAAAGCTGACGGCTCATGCAGTGCTGAGCTCATGCAATGAGGAATTGAGCGTTTGCATTGCAGTTCTGCGTGTCTCCCACCTAAGCACATTGTAAAAAGCAATGAATTCTGCAGCATTACATCCCTAGAGATACCAGGGCCAAACCAAAATGAATAGTAATCGCAGCACTGACTGCGACGAGTAAGCTTTTGGGCCATAATAAAAATGAAATACATTTAGGAAAGTGCTTACAGGTGGACTTGGTTTTCTACTTGGCAGTGATTTTGATGAGTAGTAATAATTTTAAAGCGTATTTATATCCACAGCCTGATGTGAGATTCACATTTTATTTTTCTGGAGGGTTATAAGGCATATCAAGGACAAGGATCTCAAAAAGAAAAATTAAGTTAACTTCTCAAAACGGCCATGATGTTTTTCCATTTGAGTTTAAAGAACAAAAATATGTACAAGTGTCTGATATTTAGACTTACAATAGTTTTTCTACTAAGATGGGTCCTTGGAATAGGTCTCTGTAACAGATTGCTGGGTGCCGACACCTGCCCACCCTCTGGTCCGCTTTTTCCAGCTTGGGTTAAATGGAGCATTATTGGATTTGAGTGGCTGCTCCTGCCTAGCTGCCATTCATGTTATTAGAAGCTGATCTGCATCACCTGGGAGCCGCCACTGAACCGATGACAAAGCTTCGGTGTTTAGCTCACTCGCCTGCTTCTGGAGGTTGAAACAGCTGATTGGTGGGGAAGTAGGGTGTTGATTCCCTTTAAGGAATATGGCAAAATGTGGTCACACAACATTGAGGCTGCAAATGTACTGCCAGTGCGTCTCAGTGACTGTAGTTGTGCAGTTACACGAGCAGGGTTGGATTTTTGCAGTCAGGGCACCTTGTTTTTCTTTTGTCTTGACTTGCCTTGATACATCATCAGCAAATGATCAGACTTTACAACAGTAATAATAGTCAGATTTTGTAGTTATTTTTTCTTTATTTAGTTTTGTATTCCTTTGTTTGTTTATCTGACACACTAAAGAATGTTTCCAAATACTATGAAATCACAATGTAGCTTGTGCCGCATAAAAGGGGTTTTCCATCCAGGAACAGAATGTTCTAAACTAATAACAGATGTAATGCCTTAAAAATGTCTCAGGTCCTGCTTCACGCGTCCGTTTTTCACTGTCCAAGTATGGACTGCAATGTGTGTACTGACCCCGGGTCTTGATAATCTGAGCTCAACAGGCTCATTGGCATATAGTGTATATCAGGCTGTAAATTTTGAGTTCAGGAGACCCGTAGCCTGTCTGCACTCGGCCCGTGAAACATGGATGTGTGAAACCAGCCGTAGAATACGTCATCAATAACACATTAGTTAGGGTGACACTCGGCACTCTCACCTTTTCAGCTGCCAGCATCGCCTCCAGATGTAAAAAGCGGGTTTGGGTGAATTGCCACCCCTCCATCACACTGTGTAGTGGCCGTTCATGGGTGCTGCAGAACAGTTTCATTCATTTAAATAAGAGCTGTTCTACAGTACCCATGAGCAGCCATTGCAGTGTGATGGCCGGGACAATGGTGTTTTACATCCGATCACTGCAGGAGCTACTATCATCAGTGGGGTGTCGGTATTGGCCCCTAACTGATCTGATTTATACTGAAGACTTCTAAGGATAGACCACAATATCAGTGTTATTAAAAATTCCTTTAACCTTGAATAAATGGTGAAAAACTGCTAAAATCGGTTATAAAGCCATGCTTTACTAGGATGGCAGTTGCATAACGTAAAAGGATGCAGAGTATGCTTACTTGGCTGTCTAAACAAAAAAACAAAACAAAAAACCGTTAAGTAAAACATTTAATATATTGATGATATGTTAAAAGCCATAGATAGAAAAATCATAATGATTAAATACAACAATATCCCAAGGGATAATCACCGTAAGGTCATATTAGGAGAAAAGCAAATATGCCACTGTACTTTCCCTATAAAGCCCTACCTAGCTGTGGAGGGTGGCACCCTAATAGGCAATGCTAGAATGGCGCCCCACTCATCTACATCTAATACCTAGACAAACCCTACAAAATCATTCTATGCTTAAGATGGAAAAAAGAACCATCCATGAAAGGAGCAAGTAGCAACACACCAACGTATATAGTCGGTCGATATCCAATATTAGGCCTGAGTTATACTGGGCCAGATATATATATATTGTGAGACAGTGAGTGAATATGTGATGAATGGGGTGTACATTTCACCTAGGTATAAGGGAAATGTGTGGCTTTGTGGACCTAGTGGTGGAGAAAGGTCACTACACCTCACATTCAGCACACACTTGCAGCACAAGCCTGAAACTACTCAGGTCTTAATTAGGAGACCAGAAGTAGGTGTCTGCAAACACAATCTGAGAGCTAGTTTAGCCTGGACACAGGAAGGTGTCTCGGCACAAGAAACAGTCTCCAAGAGTGTTAGAGCTGTCTTTAGCCTGGACACAGAGAGGTGTCCTGGCACAAGGAAGCAGTCTCCCAGAGTGTTTGAGCTATCTCAGTTTGGGTGCAGGAAGGACCCCGGACATAGGAGTAGTCTCAGTGCGAATCCGTGTGAAGAGCGGCTGAATACGAGTGGATCTCTCTCAAGTCTGGACATGGAAGGGGCCTTCAGACACAAGGAGGAGTATCTGTGAAGCTCCATACTGGTAACATATGTGATATGTGTTGTTTTGGGCACAGACTGGTAGAGTCTGGGTCCCGGATAGAGAGGGCCATCTATCTAAGTGTAATTAGAGGCTAGACAAGCCCAGGTTTTCTGTTTATGCTTTGTTTTAATCTGTTTGCTGTGGACTTTAATAAAGCTGGTTGCGGCCAGTTTTGCACCAGAACTGCTGTCTGAATGAACTGTTTTCATGCCATTCTGTCTACCCAGACAGCGATCCTAGAGCTAAACCCCCTGGAAAGGCTACAATATGTATGTATGTATGTATGTATGTATGTAAATATATATATATATGTGTATGTATGTGTACCACCCGCCTATGAATAGCCATATGTAGTGTAGAAGAAAAAAAGACCACAAATGTCACTTTTCCTACTAGATGCTAAAGATTTTCCATATACAGCATGTCAATTGTAGTCCCAAGTTAGTGTCAAATTCATATCAAATAAGGGAATAGGAAAAAGATAAATGCACTTCCTTTAGTATCCATCTATGGCAATTTACTCAACGCGTTTCGCCTCTAGATTGGGATTCATCAGGAATCCAGAGGGAATCCTTATGACCGAGATTTTGATGCTTGTGTCTTCGCTAACTCCCATAGAAGTGAACAGAGGGTGATCCGCACATTCTCCACCTAGAAGAGACATCCTGCTGGTCAGTAGTTTGGAGACAGGCTCTTATGTCAGACATCTATGGAAAATTCAGTGGGTATACGTAAATATCCAAGATGAGAATACCCCATTAATTGCCATGTTTTTTTGTTGCATTGATAAGTGCCTTACTTTTTTTCTTTTGTTCTAAAAATTGAGAAATACTTTTTTCTTTCTCCCCCCTCCATTACCTCCTTACCTCACAATGCCATATGTGCATTGAACTTTTGCCCAATATTTTAATGATATCCAAATGTACCAGTCTCCGGATTCACACTTTAGCAATATTTCCTAGTAAAACTGCCATCGAATGAATTTATTACCAGGTCCGCTAAGCTTCGGCACAGCTTAGGAGTCGCATCGTCTTTCATGTGACTAGGCAAGTGCAACTAAAGCAATATTAACAAAAAGAGCAAGTGCCATATCTAGTTTCTCAACCAAGAGGCGTCAGTCTGTTGACTCATAACATAAGACATTTTTTTTCCTTCTCCAAGTAGCACATGACCTGGCATTTTGCAGAAAGCTTTGTTAGAAAGTGAGTGAATCTGGAGCACTGACTACTGTTCAGAAATATTCCTCTATTGTTTAGCTCATTTTTTTCCTCTTTTAGAGGTAAATGAGAGGAATAATGCAGTTTGACCAAAAGCGTTTTACCAGAATCTGTAGATAAAGTATAGGTATAAGGTTTGAAGACAGTCATTCTCCTTTTCTGTAACACAGTATTGAGAAATATTGTGCCTGTACTAATCGAAGAGATGCAGTAGATAGAAAAATATCTTTTTCCATCGTTAAGGTCACCCATTATCTGTACAATGGAATTTAAAAATAAACTGAAATCTATTCTGGTGGAAAAAGAAAAACGACAGCTAAAATATTGCGCTTGCATAAGTATGTACGCCCTTAAACTGATACTTTTGCTCATGTGCCCTTTGAATTTGTGACAGCATTCAGTCTTTTTGGGTAGGAGTCTATCCTATCAGCATGGAACATCTAAATTTGGCAAACTGCTGAAAGGTGAAGTTCCTCATCAGCTTTTTAGCAGAGGCGAAGGTGTTTTTGTAAATTTGACTGATATACTTGGAACTGTTAATATGGTAATTCTTTGCACCTTGACTAAAGCCCTAGTTTGAGCTGCCCAAAGGCATAATGCTGCTTCCATCATGTTTTACTGTTGGTATGGTGTCTTTTGATGATGCGCAGTGTTGGCTTTTCACCAAACATGCCTTTTGGAATTATGCTAAAAAGTTCAGCCTTGGTCTCATAAGACCATAAAAATGTTTTTCCACATACTTTTGGCAGGCTATATAAAGGTTTTGGCAAAATATAGCCAGAATTAATTGTTTTTCTTTGTAAGAAAAGGCTCCTGTCTTGCCACTATACCCCACTGGCCAGACATGTAGAATATGGGAGATTGCTGTCACATACAGTACAGAACTAGTACTTGCCAGGAATTTCTGCAGCAATGTTAAAGGGAACCTGTCACCTCCTTTTTCGGATATAAGATGCAGCCACTGCCTTTATGGGCTTATCTATAGCATTCTATAATGCTGTAAATAAGCCCCCGATGTAACTTGAAAGATAAGAAAAACTAGTTATATTATACTCACCTGGGGGGGGGGCGGTCCGGTGCAGTCCGGCCCGACGGGCGTCGCAGGTCTGGGTCCGGCGCCTTCCATCTTCTTGCGATGACATCATCTTCCTTGCTTCCTGTCGCGGCTCCTGCACAGGTGTACTGATTTGCCCTGTTGAGGGCAGAGCAAACTACTGCATTGCGCAGGCACTGGGCCTCTCTGACCTTTCCCAGCGCCTGCGCACCTTAGTTTGGCCTGTTTTCTACCCCTTCGTCTGGTTTTGGTTACTTTTTCCTCACATGCTTTTCTTGTTGTTGTGGTATTTGCTGTTGGCGCTTGATTCACGTCATCATTACATAACTAAAGCCACAATGCTGTTCTGGATTTGCCCCGTGACTGACGGACACCAGTCCCGTCATTTCTTACACATTGATAATCTCTTTATGGCAACTTTGCAAATCTGTAGTATACACTGCTCCTGAGTTAGCCTGTGACGGTCCTGACTACTGACCTGTGGCTACAGTTCGTCATATTTTGGCTTATTATTTTTACATTCTTCTTATTGCATTGGCTGTTTTTTCTTCAACTTGTCCATTGTGCCTTGGTCTCCCCTGTAGGATCAGCGTCAGAAATGGTATACTACAGTATCCAAGATGTTGATGCGTCCATACATTGTGACTTTCATATACGTTTGTGTTATACTCACTTTGGATGCCTCCTTACTCCTCCAGCATTACTCCTCATGAGTCATATTTAAAATCGAAGTGGCCGCCTGTTTCTACTAGATCGCAAGCTCCTTGAGAAGGTCACTCTCCTCTACTGTTCCACAGTCGGTTGTTACGCTCTTCAGAATTGTCTATTTTTCTCGCACGTGGGAGGTTGTTGACCTTTTCTAAATAAATAATGTCTTATCACATGAGTGTGCGTCCACGTTCTGTACAGGAAACGCAGATCTGCAAGACGTCAGAACAGTTTCACCAGTTCCAATAGGGTAGATCAGACAGGTTCTAGTCTGGAGAGCTGTGATGTTTAGCCCCTGAATTCCACTACCTGTGGATTTTTCAGTTCTTTTTGTTTCCCCCCCCCCCCCCCCCCCCCCCTTCTTCCAAGAGCCATAAGTAATTTTTTTTTTCTGGCCATTTAGTCATATGAGAGCTTGTTGTTTGTTATTTATTTTTTAATTCATTTATTTATTTTTTGCAGGATGAATTGTAGTTTTGAACGACAACATTGATTTTACCATATAGTGTACTGGGAAACGGGAAACAAATTCCAAGTGCATTGAAATTGCAAAAAAAGGTGCAATTCCACAGTTGTTTTGTGGGGATTTTTACTTACCATGTTCACTATATTGTAAAACTGACCGGTTAATATGATTCCACAGGTCAGTACGAGTATGCCCATACTAAACATGTATACAGTCATGGCCAAAAGTTTTGAGAATGACACAAATATTATATTTTCACATGATCTGCTGCCCTCTGGTTTTTATGTGTTTGACAGATGTTTTTATCATAGACCGAAATATAATAATTGCAAACATATGAGTAACAAAAGCTTATATTGACAGTTAGAATGAGTTAATGCAGCAAGTCAATATTTGCAGTGTTGACCCTTCTTCTTCAGGACCTCTGCAATTCTCCCTGGCATGCTCTCAATCAACTTCTGGACCAAATCCTGACTGATAGCAGTCCATTCTTGCACAATCAATGCTTTCATTTTGTCAGAATTTTTAGGTATTTGTTTGTCCACCCGTCTCTTGATGATTGACCACAAGTTCTCAATGGGATTAAGATCTGGGGAGTTTCCAGGCCATGGACCCAAAATCTCTATGTTTTGTTCCCTGAGCCATTTAGTTATCACCTTTGCTTTATGGCAAGATGCTCCATCATGCTGGAAAAGGCATTGTTGATCACCAAACTGCTCTTGGAGGGTTGGGAGAAGTTGCTCTTGGAGGACATTCTGGTGCCATTCTTTATTCATGGCTGTGTTTTTAGGCAAGACTGTGAGAGAGCCGATTCCCTTGGCTGAGAAACAACCCCACACATGAATGGTTTCAGGATGCTTAACAGTTGGCATGAGACAAGACTGGTGGTAGCGCTCACCTTGTCTTCTCAGAATGAGGCATTTTCGAAAAGGGGATTCATCAGAGAAAATAACTTTACCCCAGTCCTCAGCAGTCCACTGCCTGTACCTTTTGCAGAATATCAGTCTGTCCATGATGTTTTTTCTGGAGAGAAGTGGCTTCTTTGCTGCCCTCCTTGAGACCAGGCCTTGCTCCAAGAGTCTCCGCCTCACAGTGTGTGCAGATGCACTCACACCTGCCTGCTGCCATTCCTGAGCAAGCTCTGCACTGCTGGTAGCCCGATCCCGCAGCTGAAACACTTTTAAGAGACGGTCCTGGCGCTTGCTGGTCTTTCTTGGGCGCCCTGAAGCCTTTTTGGCAACAATGGAACCTCTCTCCTTGAAGTTCTTGATGATGCGATAGATTGTTGACTGAGGTGCAATCTTTCTAGCTGCGATACTCTTCCCTGTTAGGCCATTTTTGTGCATTGCAATAATGACTGCACGTGTTTCTTTGGAGACGACCATGGTTAACAGAAGAGACACAATGATGCCAAGCACCAGCCTCCTTTTAAAGTGTCCAGTGGTGTCATTCTTACTTAATCATGACAGATTGATCTCCAGCCATGTCCTCATCAACACCCACACCTGTGTTAATGGAGCAATCACTGAAAAGAGGTTAGCTGGTATTTTTAAGGCAGGGCTACAATGATGTTGAAATGTGTTTTGGGGGATAAAGTTCATTTTCTAGCCAAATATTGACTTTGCAAGTAATTGCTGTTAAGCTGATCACTCTTTATAACATTCTGGAGTATATGCAAATTGCCATTAGAAAAAGTGAAGCAGTAGACTTTGTAAAAAATATATTTGTGTCATTCTCAAAACTTTTGGCCATGACTGTAGGTTTTATTTTAGTTGGTGAAAGAAAAAAATTCGGAGATTTGTTAAAAATTTGCCATTTTTCCGGATCTGGGGCTGTGTGAGGGCTTGTTTTCTTGATACCATTTGGGGTAAATACGATATTTGGATCGCCTCTTATTGCGATGTTACGGTTTTACAGAAAACTAATTTTTTTTTTTTTTAAATCGTTACTCTGCTTATCGATCAAATTAATATATTTTATACCTTGATAGATTGGACATTTCTGAATGCAGCAATACAAAATGTTTTTTTTTTTTTTGGTTTTTTTTAAAAGGGGGGGTGTTTTTTTTTTTTTTTTTTTTTTTTTTTATAGTGCCCTTAGGAGACTTTAAGCTGCGATCATCTGATCGCCTGTGCTATACATCGAGGTGCTTCAGCAGAAATGATGATCCCCTATGAATGCCAACCACAAGCCAGCGTTCACAGGAGTATCCAAATGACAGGCACAGGGGTCTTCTGCAGACCGCCCGCTGTCATGACAACCCATCGTCAGCCCGCAATCACGTGACAGGTGCTGATGGAAAGGATTTGTGACCTAATGCTGGCTCATGGTAAATCCCGCTGTCGGTGATTGACAGCGGGATTTAGCTCGTTAACGGTTGTGGATTGAGTTCCAAGGCAAGTGCACACTTTTTGTTTTGACTGATTACTAAACTTTTTTTTTTTTTTTTTCTAAAACAGCTTCAAGAAATGCTCCATCTTTGGGTAGTGTTTTGGAACAGGTATTGACGAAAAGTTTGAAATAAGAATCAGAATTTTCAAACTTTCACTTTTTATATCCTTTCCTTTGATCAGTTAGTTATTTTTTTTTGTTAGGAAGTTAGAGGGGATAAAAGTTTAGCAGCAACTTCTATTTTTCTTTTTTCCATAAATTTGCAAACCTGTTTCTTTTAGGGGGCTATTCAGATTTCATTGAACCTGGGGCCCATATATTGGAAACTCCCGAAAAGTGGTACCATTTTAAAAACCGCACCTCTCAAATACTTCAAAATTGTTGTCAGGAAATTTTTGATCCCTTCAGGTGCTACACAGGAATAAATTCAAAGTGGAATGAAACTTTTTTTTTTTTTTTTTTGTGACCTCTGAAATGTTTACTTTAGCCCCAATTTTACAAGAGATAACACTAAAAAGTGGGCCCCTCAGTTTGTTACTCGCTTTCTTGCAAATGCAGCGATAACCCACGTGTAGACAAAGTTCTGTTTGGACAAACGAGACAGGGCTTAGAGCGGAAGGAGCAGTATTTAAATTTTGGAACAATAATTTGGCTGAAAGATGGCAGGCACCATGTCGCATTTGCGGAGTCCCTAAGTACCTAAACGGCAGATATTCCCCATTCCCCACAAGTGACCTCATTTTGGAAACTACACCCCTCAAGTGTTTTATCCAGGGTTGTAGTGAGCACTTTGAACCCACAGGTACTACACAGAATTTGATAACATTATTGTTGTCATTTGGTTTTGTAACTTTTGAAAAATCCCTAAACCCAACCCTGATGGCAAAGGATGGAAGAAATAAAAATTATGATCTTTTAATCTGACTAAGGGGATGACACAATGGAGGGAAAATCAAGACAGCCTAAGTGTTGTCCTAATTGCTATTTATTGGGCGTTTGATCAGTGATCAGAAGTCCGCAACCAATCGGAAAAATCCTTGTGGTTGCCAGGTGCAGGGAGGCAGATCTTAGCTGGCGCAGTACTCGTGCGTCCCTCATTGTACTTAAGGATAAGGGTCGGGGGATGGCGTTGCCGGTACCGTGGGGGCCTGCGGACATAATTTCTCTTTCCTCTTATATGTTATATCATTTTTATATCATTTGTATTATTTTTAAACCGGATCACACTTTTTTTTTTTTTTTTTACGTGATTGCGGTTATCGATTGAATAATTGCGATCACGTGATCGGGGACTGGAAAAACTGGTCCTGATCATGTTCTCCAGGATCTTGGCCACCCCTGTTAGCTGAAACTCTGGAGATTCTCCGACTCTGGGGGGCCCTATACACTTAGTCTCGATTTCCGTTTTAAAACTGTGATGAGGGTATAAGGCCCCTTAGCGGCCACCGTTTTAATGCCCATCGGCAGTCGTTAAGAGGTTAAAACTGTTTGTCCATATACAATGTTTAGCATAAATGCGTGCACCCAACAGATTTATCAGAAAACCTTTAGTTTTCTTTAAAAAAAAAAAAAAAAATATATATATATATATATATATATATATATATATATATATATATATATATATATATATATATATATATATATAAAAAAGTTCAAATCACCCCCCTCCCTTTTCCCCATTCAGAATAAAACCATTTAAAAATACACTTATTTTGGTGATTCTCAACGCGGCGATACCAATCTATCAATATATAAAAATGATTAATCCGATCAGTAAACAGCGTAACAAGAATTTATTTTTTTTTGGTTGCCACAGCATTGCAGTAAAATGCAATAATGGATGATCAAAACATCTACCCCAAAATGGTATTAATAAAACCATCAGCTTGGTACACAAAAAAGAAGTCCTCACACAGCCCCAGATCACAATAAATGGGGACGCTATGGGTCTTGGGGAAAAAAAAAAAAAAAAAAATTATTTATTTTTTTAACATACTTTTGGATTTTTTTTTTTTTCATTACTTAAAAAAAAGAACCTATACGTGTTTAATATCTAGGAACCCTTAATGACCTGGAGAATCATAAGTGCAGGTCAATTTTAGCATTTAGTGAACATGATAGATTAAAAAGACCTGTGGAATTGCACTTTTTTGCAGTTTCACCGCACTTTGAACTTTTTCCCATTTTTCAGTACACGATACTGTAAAACCTATTGTTTCGTTTAAAAGTACAACTTGTCCCGCTAAAAACAATCCCTCACAGGGCTATATTGATGGAAAAATAAAAGTTATGGCTCTGGGAAGAAGGGGAGCAAAAAACGAAAATTGGAAAACCCAAGGTGGTGAAGAGGTTAATACCATGTTTCAAAAATGTACAGTATATACCTCAGTGAAGTTTTAAAATTAAAGCTAAAGTTTAGACTACAAAATTCGAATTAACAAGAATTTAACCATCTAATTCATAAAACAGGTGACTATAAAAGGGTGTTACTTTTATAAAGAGAACCCCTTCCCATTTCATGCTGTCAGCAATGGCACCACAAGGAAGAGAAATGTCACAAAATCTGAGAAAGAAAGGTGATGGGTACAAAAGATCAGCAAAACTTTACTTAGTCAGAATACTGTAGTAAAAGTGATGCAAAAATCTAACAAAGATGGAACTGCAACCATCTAACAGACGTCCAGTCCAACTATGGAAGGTAACACCTAAACAGGAGCATCTTTTGAAGTATTGAAGAAAATTGACGTGAGTTCATTAAAGTCTTGCTAAGGCCGGTTTCGCACATCAGTGTCTCCGAGACGTGTGGTGACAGTTTTCTCACATACCGGAGACACTGACACACGAAGACCCATTCAAATGAATGAGTCTATGTACATGTCAGTGTGTTTTGACGGACTGTGTGCAGACATGTCCATTTTCACACGGACCGCAAAACGTGCCACACACGGAGAACAGTGCACCCTGTCCTCTGTGTGCATGGACGGCCGCCGGGGAAGAAGTAGCGCTACAGTAAGCTGCTGTCCCCCTGCGGCTGGTGCTGAAGCCGGCTGTCATTCTCCCTGCTCTGCCTGCGAGCAGAGGAGAACGATGAGCGTCGATTATACATATTATATATATATAATATATATATATATATATATATTATATAGATATATATAGATATAGATTAATATATAATATATATCTATATCTATCTATATAGATATATAGATATAGATATATATATCTACTATATCTATATAGATATAGATATATAGATATATATATATATATATCATCGTTCTCCTGAGCAGGGAGAATGACAGCCGGCTTCAGCACCAGCCGCAGGGGGACAGCGGCTTACAGTAGCTCTACTTCCCTGGCGGCCGTCCGTTTGTCCATGTGGTACTGATGCGCCACATATGTGCCGCACGTAGTACACACACGGACTCTGATATCTCCCGTACCGGTTTTTCTGGTACCAGAAATATCAGGAAGTGTGAAAGCTGCCTAAAGAAGTAAAAAAACAAAACGAGGGGAGTTTCCCATGACATAATATTTCGCACATTGTAGAGAAATGGCATGCATGGGTGTCATCCACAATGGAATCCTCTCCTAAAGCCCATTCACAGAAAAGCCCACCTACAATTTGCGAGGGCCCAGGCTGAAAAATTGGGTTGATTGTATTCATTTTTGCATCAACCTATTTGTGTAAAACTGAAGCTTTTGTTATGAAAGTTATATTATCAACCTTTCATGTTATAGAATTAAAGAAAAAAAATTTCTATGAAACTTAGTTTTGTCAAAATTTAGCAAATTGTTCTCATGTTCAGTGAGATATTGATTCAAATCTTACTTTCAGCTGCAGATGAAGGAAGGGAGACACACTCATTACTAGTGGGTAGGCGGAGCCCCAGATAGGATCAATACCTCAGATTAGAAAGCGTGTTGACCGGCCCCTCCAGCTCGGGCTCCTCCTACTCAGGTCTTCAGTCTAAAATTTGAGGTCTCAGAGGACGGTCGCTGCTGGAAGCAGCTCCTCAGAAGATTTTATTATTTTTTATCGGACAAGAGACTTGGATCACCAGAGTGGTCTAGAGGTCTCAGGGGTCTCAGCGCTGCTGGACCCCAACCTCTCCCTTGGCGGATCTGTAATTACCCTAATGGTGGTCCCTGCAGAACCCTGCCGGCCGGGGGGATGAGGATGGCTTCCCTGGCGGGGACGCAAACCACGCACAGGGGTCACTGCGTTTCCCTGCCCTGGGGGGAAGCATGGGCATAGCGCCAGAAACCCCTGGGGGTCCCTGTGGCGCTCGGCTGGTGAGTACTCCACATTTTTATTAAAGATGTGTGTGAGTGATTTAACGGCTGCTGCGGCAGCCGCTGTACATTATACATGCCGGTGACTCTGAGGAGAAGGGAGAGAGGAGTGCGCACTTTTTTATTTTTGAATTTCCCGCCGCTGAGCGCGCGCTTTATGGCAGTCTCCTTTTCTGGCTCCTGTACATGGAGCACATCGAAGACAGAGCGCGGCGGCCATTGCTGACAGGAACGCTGACTGGAAGCTCTCCGGACATCGCTCCCCTCCCCTCCCGGCAAGAACCGTTACCAGCTGGGTGAGTCGCTTCTAGCCCGCGGGCAGAAGCTTAACCCCTTCACCCCCACAGCGCGGACGCCGTCTGGGGCACTAATGAGTGGCAGATAGCGCGGTCCTGCGGCTGTTATCGCATATGGGGCTCTCACACTCTTTTCAATATTAATAAAGAGGTTGTGTGGAGCCTGCGATATTAATATTATTATTAATATTATTATTATTGCCACTATACGTTTCCGCTAACGATCCTGATAACAACGCATACTAATGCGATCGTTTGTGTGATCTTTTTTAATGTCACTAGTAGCTGCCAATCTGAGCGATCTCATTAACATCGCATAAGCGGTTAGCGATCATGACTTTGGCGGTCATTGCGATATACAAAACAGCGCAATTTTTTAGCGATCTTGTGGAACGTTTTTTCTGTATAGTGTGGCATAGCTGTCCTGCAGCTGCGGCCTTATAAGAGGCGCTTGAGGCTCGCACACCCTTTTCATTATCAAGGTTGTGGGGAGTCTGCTACTTTAACCCCTTCTTAGGCGGTTAACTCTTAATGGGGGACTGCTGGGGTAGCTCTCTCTTTAGGAGCTTTAACCCTTCAGTTTTGTTTCTTCTTTAAGAAACACACTGTTCTAGTTACTGACAGGTTTAACCTGCCATATACTGTGCAAGGGCAGTCCATCTCCCAGACCCGCTACAGGATCAGTCTCGCACACGCAGACCTCGATTCATGCGCAGCGGTTGGAGGTTCCAGTGGTGTCAAAATGGAGGTCCTCACTAGTTTCTATTGATGGCCTGTCTGACCTTCTAGGTTATTGGGTGTCAGCTAGATCCTCTCAAGGAAGCGACACAAATCGGTGCCTTCCTTCTCGCATAGCGAAGATGTCCGATTCGGACAAGGAGGATCGGCAGGGACACTCTGCCTCTCTCATGGGCTGTACTAATGGAGCCATGAGGGCGTTACAGATACCGGAGGAGGTAACTAGACGTCCTGGTAAGTCGGCCCGGATGTTTCAGGCGTTAGGTCGCGTCGGCTTTACAAACTGTATCTGTTTCTACGGAGTTGTTTGTTAATTGGACCCCTTCTACTGAACTGAATGCTCCTTTATCCCAGCTTAGCAAATCTTCCTGGTAAAGGGAAGGCGAGTCTGCAGGAACCGCTGGACAGAAAAGCGGAGATGGCAACAATATCCATCTGCGAAGCCGCGGGTCATGGATTCAGTATTAAGGATCTATGTGTACTTGTAAAGTTTCCCTGAGCCGGTTGTACCGTCTAAGGACGGCGTGGCAAGATGGATCCCTCTATCGAGGTAGATGGGCTTTTCAAGTTGAAGGATACTGCGTCACTGCTATCCAGGGCGTAATCCTCGGCAGTCACAGTCAGAAGAGCACTGTGGCTTAGACAGTGGAACGCGGTTTTCAAGCAGGGTTTGCTACCTTTAGCTTAGAAAGTGGTCAGCTACTTGAATCTGACCTCACGAAGCTGATTGCCAAGGCAAAGGTAGAAGAAACAGCTTTACCGCAACGCAGAGCTGTGACTTCTGCATCTGGCACGGTAGTTGTTGGCGATCTTTTCGGTTCAGGGGATGATCCAGCCAACCCTCTGGGGGTTTGGGTCGTCTCTCTCTTTTTTTTTTTTTTTTTTTAAAAAAAAAAAAGGGATTTCTCAGAAATTCCGCATACCCTGGAAACAGAGCTTCTGTTCACACAAAAGCTGGCAAAAAACCTGCTAAGGCGAACTGACGTCTGGGTCTCACTCGAGCGCTCTCGAGTGGGGGGTCGTTTACTCCAATTCAAACCGACTTGGGTTTACCGTGTGTCGGACGCCTGGGTGACACAGATTGTGTTGGCAGGCTACTTCATAGAGTTCCTTTCTCGACCCCGGACAGTTTTTTATCAATCTCGCATTCCATCAGAGCCAAACTATTTGCCGCTCTACTGCAAGTGGTCGATTCTCTTCTGCAGAAGAGTGTGGTGATACCGGTTCCGCAGAGGACCAGGAAAGTGGATTTTTTATTCCAACCTCTTGGTGGTCCCCAAAAAGGAGGACAAATTTCGCCCTATTTTGGAAGATTGAATCGGCTTGTCCACACCCGAACATTCCGCATGGAGTCGCTTCGCTCCGTTGTGGCAGCCTTGTCGCAGAACGTCTTATTGGTCAATCGACATTCGCGGCGCTTATTTGCATGTTCCCGTCGGAAGGGCTCACCAGAGCTTCCTTCGTTTTGCCATAGGTCAGGACCATTACCAGTTTGTGGCTCGGCCATTCGGCTTGACCTTAACGCCCAGAGTTTTTACAACGATTCTGGCGCCTCTCATGGCAATTCTTCGAAGACAGGGACTTACGATTCTTCTCTACCTGGACGACCTTTCGATTGTGGCGTCCTCAAAGGAGGAGACAGTGACGGCTCGCAATCTATTCCTTCAGCTCCTGGAGGACTTCGGGTGACTGGTCAATTGGGAGAAGTCGTCTCTGGAACCGTCGCAGTCTATCCTATTTTTAGGAATGCATTTTGACACGGTACGGGCAGTGGTGCCTCTACCTCCAGGCGAGCGGGCATGTTCCCCTCGACATGTACGGATTATAAAGTCTTCGACAGTAATGTCTCTTCGGAAGTGTATGCGCTTTCTGGGTTTATGGTGGCGTTCATGGAGACACTTCCGTTTGCCCAGTTTCATTCCAAAGACTCATTCTGAGTCTTTGGGATCGATCGCAAGCTTCTCTGTATTGCAGCGTCATCATCTCTCACAGGGTGCGAGAATCCCTAGGATGGTGGTTACGTCCAGGAGCGTTATCCCTGGGGAAATCTTTCCTCCCAAGGTGGTCGGTCATAACCACAGATGCCAGCCTGACGGGCTGGGGGGGTGCCTGGAACGATCTTTTGGATCCAGGGAGTATGGTCATCGGGAGAGTCTGTTCTACCGATCAACATCCTGGAATTGAGGGCAATTTTCCTTTGCCTCCAACACTGGACGGTCCCTTTAAGCGGTCTACCAGTCCGAGTGCAGACAGACAACTCGACGGCGATTGCGTATATCAACCACCAAGGCGGGACAAGGAGCTCCAGGCTCATGATGGAGGTGTCTCGGATCCTGCTATGGGCCGAGACCAAGATTCCAGACGTCTTTGCGATTCACTTTCCAGGAGTCCAGAATACCACAGCGGACTTCCTCAGTCGCAAGAAGATGGATCCTGGAGAATGGAGTTTTCATTTGAAAATTTTTGCACTACTGTGTTCCCGTTGGGGAACTCCCCAAGTGGATTTGATGGCATCAAGGTTCAAGGCCAAACTACCGACCTTCATGTCCAGGTACAAGGACCCGAAGGCTGTGGCGGTGGTTGCTCTGGTGGCTCCGTGGGACCATTTTGAGCTAGTCTATGTGTTTCCGCCGATATCTTTACTTCCTCTGGTGCTGCGTCGGATCAGACTGGAGAGAATTCCGGCTATGTTGATAGCCCCGGATTGGCCAAGGAGGACGTGGTTCGCGACACTGGTGTCGCTTTTGGCGGCACCGCCATTCCCACTTTCCTCCTCGGCCGGACCTGTTAACCAGGGGCCCGTTCGTCATCCGGACTTGAAGTCTCTGCGTTTGACGACGTGGCTCTTGAGACCAAAATATTGAACCGTAGAGGTTTCTCAGCTGCAGTCATTGCCACTCTGCGAGCTGCTAGAGGTCCGGCCACTACTAAGATTTATCACAGAACTTGGGTAGCCTTCTTTTCGTGGTGTTCGGGTTCTTCAAGGAATCCGAGGATTTTTTCCATTCCCAATCTGTTGGCTTTTTTACAGTACGGGTTGGACAAAGGTTTAGCAGTTAGCACTCTGAAGGGTCAGGTTTCTGCCCTGCCTGTGCTTTTTCGGAAGGCTATCGCCTCGCGTAGAGACGTGCGTTCCTTTTTTTTTTCAAGGAGTAACTCGTCAGTTTCCACCGCGGAAGGCACCTGTGTCTCCTTGGCGGCTCAACCTTGTCTTGGAGGCTCTTCAGCATGTGCCCTTTGAACCTTTTGGGTTTTACTAGCCTTTCGTTACTTTCTTGGAAAGTTGCATTCTTAGTGGCGGTAACCTCTTTAAGAAGGGTTTCTGAGTTGGCAACTCTTTCTTGCTCGCCGCCTTTCCTGGAGTTTTACTCGGATCGAGTAGTGCTTCGCACACGGGGCGACTTTCTACCTAAGGTGGTGTCGCAATTTCATGTCAACCAGGATATTGTGTTGCCCTCGCTTTGCCCGGGCCCGAGGAATGCAAAGGAACGAGATTTGCACAAATTGGATTTAGTGCGGGCCTTGAAGTTCTATCTGTCTGTTACTCAAGGTTTTAGGAAGTCAGATTCTCTTTTTGGGATTCCAGCAGGTCGTAGACGTGATCAACGAGCTTCCAGGGACTCTCTAGCTCGTTGGATTCGGTCAGCCTTTTTTGAGGCTTACCGTCTTAAAGGCGAACCTTGCCCGATTAAAGTTCGAGCTCACTCCACGAGGGCTGTGGCTTCATCGTGGGCCTTTCATCAAGGGGCTTCGGCAGCTCAGCTCTACCGAGCGGCGACCTGGCGTTTTGTCCACACATTTACAAAGTTTTATAAGGTGGACGTCAGTGCTTCCGCTGATGCGGCCTTAGGACGTAGGGTCCTGCAGGCAGCGGTAATCTAAGTTTTAAGTTAACTTGTATTTGGCGCCTGTTGCGCATTTATCTAGGTTGTTGGGTTTCTGCCTCTTGGTTTTTTTCCCACCCTATTTTTTTTTTTTCGACTGCTTTGGGACGTCCCACTAGTAATGAGTGTGTCTCCCTTCCTTCATCTGCAGCTGAAAGACGGATTTTGGTAAGAACTTACCTGTAAAATCCTTTTCAGCGAAGAAGGAAGGGAGACACACATCCCTCCCATGGCAGAAGTGTGTTGTTGTATTTACAGAAGCAGCGTGGCCCTTCTCTGATAGTGATTTTCTGGGCTGAGGTCGACGCGCTACGGCTTTGTTCCAGCATTGCCAGCTTATCGCAGTAGTCAGGTTCAGTGAGTAGTACCTGGGACTGTGTGGTTTTTCGTTGCAAATGCATGCATAACCTGTATTTTTGTATTTTTCTCTGAAGTCCTTCAGAAGGGGTTATGTTGCTTCGCTGGTGATATTGTTTTTCCTTAAGCTTTGGTACGACTGAAGACCTGAGTAGGAGGAGCCCGAGCTGGAGGGGCCGGTCAACACGCTTTCTAATCTGAGGTATTGATCCTATCTGGGGCTCCGCCTACCCACTAGTAATGAGTGTGTCTCCCTTCCTTCTTCGCTGAAAAGGATTTTACAGGTAAGTTCTTACCAAAATCCGTCTTTTCAAAGGTGGTGTACTTTTTTACGTTGATCACTGTATGTGTATATATTGAAGAGGTGCTCGCTAGGGGAGCTGAGGAGAGTAGATTGTGTTGGAGGTGGAGAGAGAGACGAGCCAAAATCTCCCTGAGAAGAGACTACACAGGCTGTGTGCACCAAATTGCAAGTATCATTGGTTGCTATGGATGATAGCTGTTTTGTGTCCAAACCGGGACTAGCTCAGTGGTGTCAGACGTCTATTGTTTAGCGATTGCCCAGACAAGGCTTGGGATTTATATTTATGGTTTTCTTTTGGCACTTTGCAACCATTGGAAATGAACATTATTCTGTTTATGGCATAAAACCATGTTCCAAGCAGCGTCAAGAAAGCGTGAATCCCTACAGTGTACATAACTTTTCATTTTTTTTTTTAATAAAAAAAAAGTTGTGCTCCCCCATCACATCACTTTATAAGGTAATAATTATTATTATTAATGTGTCAGGAGATATCCAGCCAAGCTTACCTGGGGCTGCTGAGCTCCGTGGCTCCTGCAGCTACCTTCTGATCATGTAAAGACAGGACTACAGCAGTAAACTGCATTGCCACTTCCTGAACCGTATACAGCTATCAGGAAGGCAGGGCAGGTAATAAACCGTGTCTGTCTGGTCTATAGGGATTTCACCTTTCTCTTAAGTCTAGTTCCCTTTTCCTGGAAATTGTAAGAACCACTCTGCAGGGTTACAGTTTATGCGAACCAGCCAGGCATTTTTAATCCTTGCACATTGCATTTTTGCCTCATGTTTTTTTTTTCTTTCTGCGCTTTTGTCGTGGAAATTTATAGTTTCACAGTACCAACAAAGTGAACGAGATTTTTGGAATCTCATGCACATGCTGCTTATATTCCCAGATTTAAACCTTCAAAGCATTTTTTTTTTTTTTTAAATCAAATCTTTCAGAGTTTTTGCAATGCTTTTCTCCCATTCAAATGAATGGGGGGAAAAAACACAAGTAAAAATGTGTCAAACTCGTGTATTTTGCTTGGTGTTTCCTGTGAACACAACTGTTTTATTTATTTTTTCTGCAGAAACATCTGCTGCAAATGCTATACGTGTGCACATCCCATAGGCTTGACTGTCTGCAAGCGGTTGAGGAGCACAGACTCTCAGAAGACAGACCCCAGATTCTGGCCACCAGTTTCCATGTAGTACCTCAGCTGTCACATTTTCTGTTCGGTTACCCCGTCATGGCTTACGTTCAAATTCCCCTTCAAACCGGGATTTGGGCGCATGCGCTGACTTGGCCATAGACTATAATGGTGCCGACATAGCGAATGTCCGCTCTGATGTGCATCATTTTCAGGCTTGTATGCTACTGGAGGCAGACCCCCAGACGCAGTCTACTACGCAGTCTGAGTAGCCCCTCCAGTAGCTGTACACCCTGAAAATGGTGCACATCAGAGTGCACGTTCGCTCTGTCGGCACCATTATAGTCTATGACCATGTCAGCATATACGCCCGCCCGAATATCGGTTTGTAGGGTGTTCTTATGTATCCCTGACGGGGCTACCGAACTGGTGCCTGAACGCAGTGTGAAAACCCCCTAAATGACCACGTTTGCCCAATCAGATTAGTCCTCCAGAATCGGAGGCGCTCTTTGCAGAGGCTAGAGGGGGCAAATTACGACGATAAACAGAATAAGTCCTTTTAAGCCTTCGGGTTAGTTCTTGGATTACATCAGAGTTGCAGTGTATCGGAACTGTGTCTGTTAAATGGGTGCGTAGTCTACAAAGCCACTGGCAGGGAAGGCTGGGCTCAGGCCTGTGCTGTGTGCTCGGCTCCCTGCCCATTGATAAAGGAAAGCCAAGAAATGAGAGCAGAACAATGATTCAGTTATTACAGCAACAGAAGGAAAACATTACTGTACACTGTTGCACTAACCGGTGCTCCCATGGGGGCTTCCAGGTTTTGAGGAAAATACAGAGAACTACAGGCAATGTGACGAGAACTTTTGTATTACCCTGGTACACTGTTACACATCTACGATATAGTATTCTACTCTACTAATCCAGGAGTCAAAACCTGTGAAGAAAGAATACCACCTCTGTGCCTGTCGCATACGAAGAGGCAGTGCACCTACTACATGATGTCCAGCAATAATGCACTTTGGCTTTTTAAAGAGTAACTAAAGCCTGGGTCTCACATAGCGATACACCAGCGATCCCGACAACGATATGCACTTGTCAGGATCGCTGGTGTATCGCTATATT
Organism: Oophaga sylvatica; assembly: GCA_033576555.1. NCBI lineage: Eukaryota > Metazoa > Chordata > Amphibia > Anura > Dendrobatidae > Oophaga > Oophaga sylvatica. The sequence goes on from JARQOD010000005.1 coordinate 467,773,669, forward strand.
ATCGCTGCTGAGCTGCCAAACAGGCAGCTCAGGCAGCGATCTGGGACAGCGACACTGCGGGTAACATCGCTTAGTTACCCGCAGTGTACATTGGATACCAGCGCCCTGATGCAGGGAGCTGGTAACCAAGGTACACGTCGGGTTTCCAAGCGCTGCGCGGTGCCTGGAAACCCGCTGTGTACCTTGGATACCAGCTCCCTGCATCAGGGCGCTGGTATCCAAGGTACACAGCGGGTTTCTAGGCACAGCCCCGCGCCTGGAAACCCGCTGTGTACCTTGGTTACCAGCGGATCGCTGGTCTCCCGCCTGTCACACGCAGCGATGCGTGCCTGTCAGCGGGAGACCAGCGATCAAAAAAAATGTCCAGACATTTCAGCGGCGATCAGCGATACCCGGCAGGGGGGCTGATCGTCGCTGAATGTCACACACAGCGATATCGCTGGTGAGCTCGGTGCTGCGTCACAAAACTAGTGACTCAGCACCGATCTCGGTAGCGATATCACTATGTGAGACGGGGGCTTAAGCTTTTAAGTATTTTGTCTTTTATTTATTTTAGCCCCTTTAATTGCCTGAAGATTAGTGGGGATCTAATTGCTCAAAACACCACAGAGAAGCTCGCAGCTTGGGGGCAGACGTGCACCGATCAGTGTGGGTGCTCAGGCAGGAGCTGCTCGCTTCTGTCTCCTGAACTGCATACTTCTCAGCAGGGTTTTGAGCGTTCAGTAAGGGTCTCATCATCAGGATCCATATATCCTTTGGTGATTGAAAACTGCTGAAAGGGTATTCCCATCTCCAAGATCCTACCCAATATGCAGTAGGGTGTAATAATATTAGCAAATTCCTCCAATTAGAAATTTAATATAGTTCTTCTGATTCATTATGTCTCTTTCCTCATGTGCAGGCATTGCAGGACCTTAGGTATCCATGGTCACAATCACTAGCATCTAGCTAACTGTCACTGTATCAGTGGTCGTGACTGGTAAGCATACCATAGATACCTAAGGTCCTGCGAAGTCTGCACATGAGGAAAGAAACATAGCAAATCAGGAAAACTATACTGCATTTCTAGTTGGTGGTATTTACTAATATTATTATTACACCTACTACATATTGGAGTAGGATCTTGGAGATGGGAATACCCCTTTTAAGCCAATTTTATCTTAAAATGAGCCTGACAGCTGATGCATGCTGCCTGGTGCACGGACAGCATGTATACGGCACTGGCTGAATGATCTCGGCCAGTTATGTTTGGCACTGAAGTGCTGCAGCGTTTCAGAGAGCATACTTAAAAGCTGGCAGGGAGTAGTGACAGCTTCTGGTGACCTGCCTGTCCGACTGTTCTCCAGCCCAGTTCGGTCACAAGCGGCTTTTCAAGTGTGTTTTTCTTTGAAATGCTGCAGTGTTTAATGGTCAAGCGTACATGGCTGAAATTATTCAGGAAGTGTCTGATATATGCTGCACTTAGAACCTGACAGCTGATACATGGTGCCCAATCCGAGATAAGAAAAAAGTCATAATGAATAAATTCCCAAATATCTTTTGATCAGTAAAACACATGGGTCATATCTAGGGAGGTAATCATTACAGGATTTTAAAATGGTCACCATGTTGTCAAGGAAGAGTAATAGGACAGTTGCCTTTGCTGTAGGAAGGTTCACCCATCACTTCATGTGTAGGAAGATGGGATCCCAAAGGATGTCCTGATCAAATCTGTAGAATACCAGAGGAGGCAGAGGTGAGAGGCTGCTCACACTGCTGTCTATCCCTGTCTATCTGTTCGAATACTGGAGATACCAGGAGTGTGGAGGTGAGAGGCTGCTCACACTGCTGTCTACCCTGTCTATCTGATCTAATTCTGGAGTTACCAGGGTGCTAAGATAAGACGAGGCTGCTCACACTGCTGTCTACCCTGTCTATCTGATCTAATACTGTAGATACCAGGAGTGCGGAGGTGAGAGGCTGCTCACACTGATGTCTACCCTGTCTATATGATCTTATGCTGGCGACACCAGGAGTGCAGAGGTGAGAGGCTGCTCACACTGCAGTCTACCCTGTCTATATGATCGAATACTGGCGATACCAGGAGTGCTGAGGTTAGAAGTTATACTGCTGTCCACCATGTCTTCTCTGAATGCTGAGTGGGTTCTCGTATACCTTTGATAGTATGTGGTATAGGCTATTATCATTCTATGACGAGTTTCTCTGTTTGACCAGACGGTGGCCTTATTAATATTCTATAATGATTACCTCCCTAATTATTGGGATTTGCTAGTTAAAAGGTATTTAGGGATAGATTCATAATTGACCTCTTTCTTTATTTTTCGCTATTCCTCAAGTACCTTTTTTAAATAGGTATCTTGGTTCTTCATTGGTAGATAATAAATATTAGATTGGTAGGGCTCTGGCAACGGGGTCTTGTACAATTGCTTGAACGGAGTACATCCTCCATGTAACTATGGGAGATACAAAAATGGCTGAAAGTGGTTAAATTTCCCTGCACCAAAGCAGTTTTGCCTGAACCCAAATCCCATCTGCACAGAACCAGTAGATTACACAGCCTCATCAGCATAAGGTCTATACTGTCAAACCCCTATACACAATTTGTACATTTTGTTGTAAATTTCATTGTGAGAATGCTGCATATTTGTCTTAGATTTTCTTGGTGTGTGTACTTTCTTTTCATTGAGCATCTGCCACTTCCTTTCCGGGTTCTCTTCTGTTTCTTGCATTGGTTTGGTTGTGAAAGCCTTGGCATCTTATTCTTTACAGAAGCTTTCTCTGCAATGAGAGGACATGTATATGTACAGCATGTTTAGGGTGTCACATTAGCCTATTAACCAAGAATGTTAGCATTATTGGCTACAGCCATCCATATAAAATCCATTAGAGTGGAAGAAGTTGTAGATGTTGGTGTTACATCCACTTTACGTGAAGTCATTACATAGGGGGACCGCCACAGTTTACAGGACAACCTCAAGCACTTTGTACAGGCAAATCCCACAGAGATGAGTAATGAAGCCGGCTGCTCTCCACGCCTCCAAGCAGTTTTAGAATATTTCAGATGCATTCCTTTTGTCATCTCTCTAAAACCTGCCTAAAATTAACCCATAGCAATACTGGTCTTCAATTTGGGATTTGCTTTTTTTTGCTTTCTAAAACACGTTTTTTTTTTTTTTTTAGATTTGTATTTTAACCCCTTTCTGTCATCTGACGTACTATCCCGTCCATGTGCCCTGGGACTTAATTCCCAAGGACGGGATAGTTACGTCACTTACGCGGTCGGCGTTGCTATTATCACAGCTGACGCCCGTCACTTTGTGCCAGGAGCAGTTACGGACCGCTCCCGGCACATTAACCCCTGGCAGACCGCGATCAAACATGATCGCGGTGTACGGGGGCACAGGGAAGCATCGCGCAGGGAGGGGGCTCCCTGCGTGCTTCCCGAGACCCTCAGAACAGCGCGATGTGATCGGGCTGTTCTGAGGCCTTCCTCCCTGCAAGACCCCGGATCCAAGATGGCCACGGGTCCTGCAGGGAGGCGGCTTCCTCAGTGCCTGCTGAGAGCAGGCGCTGAGGAAACCTGCAGCAGTGCCAGTGAGATCGCTGGTGTGACAGAGTGCTGGGCACACGTCACACCAGCGATCTGACCCTATACAGTGATGTCCCACCCTGGGATAAAGTAAAAAAGTTAAAAAAAAATAAAAACAAGTGTAAAAAAAAAAATTCATAAATATTGCAAACAAAAAAAATATATGTATTCCCCAATAAATTCCTTTCTTCATGTAAATAAAATAAAGCAATAAAAGTACAAATATTTTGTATCGCCGCGTCTGTAACGACCCGCCCTATAAACCTGTCCCATTAGTTAACCCCTTTAGTGAACCCCTAAAAAAAAAAAAAAAACAAGGCTAAAAAACAAGGATTTATCATCATACCGCCGAACAAAAAGAGGAATAACACGCGATCAAAAAGACGGATATAAATAAACATGGTACCGCTGAAAACGTCATCTTGTCCTGCAAAAAATGAGCCGCCATACAGCATCATCAGCGAAAAAATAAAAAATTTATAGCTCGCAGAATAAAGCGATGCAAAAAATAATAATTTTTTATATATAATCGTTTTTATTGTATAAACGCCAAAACATAAAAAAATGATACAAATGAGGTATCGCTGTAATCGTACTGACCCGAAGAATAAAACTGCTTTATCAATTTTACCACACGCGGAACGGTATAAACGCCCACCCCCCAAAAGAAATTCATGAATTGCTGGTTTTTGTTAATTCTGCCTCCCAAAAATCGTAATAAAAAGCGATCAAAAAATGTCTTGTGCCCAAAAATGGTACCAATTAAAAATTCACCTCGTCTCGCAAAAAATAAGACCTCACATGACTCTGTGGGCCAAAATATGCAAAAATTATAGCTCTCAAAATGTGATGATGCAAAACTTTTTTTGCAATAAAAAGAGTCTTTTAGCGTGTGACAGCTGCCAATCATAAAAACCCGCTATAAATAGTAAATCAAACCCCCCTTTATCACCCTCTTAGTTAGGGAAAAATAATAAAATTAAAAAAATGTATTTATTTCCATTTTCCCGTTGGGGTTAGGGCTAAAGTTAGGGTTAGAGTTGGTGCTAAAGTTAGGGTTAGGATTGGGACTAGGGTTACGGGTGTGTTAGGGTTAGGTTTGTGGTTAGGGTTACGATTAGGGTTGGGATTAGTGTTAGTGGTGTGTTGGGGTTAGAGTTGGAGTTAGAATTGGGGGGTTTCCACTGTTTAGGTACGTCTGATCTCAATTCTAGCCAATTCGGCGTTGAAAAAGTCAAACGGTGCTCCTTCCCTTCTGAGCTCTGCCATGCTACCAAACAGTAGTTTACCCCCACATATGGGGTATCAGTATACTCAGGACAAATTGCACAATAATTCTTGGGGTCCAATTTCTTCTGTTACTCTTGGGGGAAAAAAAATTGGGGGCGAAAATATTTTTATGGAAAAAAATATGATTTTTATTTTTATGGCTCTACGTTATAAACTTCTGTGAAGCACTTGGGGGTTCAAAGTTCTCACCACACATCTAGATAAGTTCCTTTGGGGGTCTAGTTTCCAAAATGGGGTCACTTGTGGGGGTTTCCACTGTTTAGGCACATCAGGGGCTCTCCAAACGTGAGATGACACCCGCAGACCATTCCATCAAAGTCTGCAATGCAAAACGTCACTACTTCACTTCCGAGCCCCGACGTGTGCCCATACAGTAGTTTTCTCCCACATAGGGTATCAGCGTACTCAGGACTAATTGGTCAACAACTTTTTGGGTCCAATTTCTCCTGTTACCCTTGGGAACATAAAAAACTGGGGACTAAAAGATCATGTTTGTGGAAAAAATATGATTATATTTTATTTTCACGCCCTGGCGTTATAAACTTCTGTGAATCACTTTGGGGTTCAAAGTTCTCCGCACACATCTAGATAAGTTCCTTTGGAGGTCTAGTTTCCAAAATGGCGTCACTAGTGGGGGGTTTCCACTGTTTAGGCAGATCAGGGGCTCTGCAAACTGAACATGACATCCATCAAAGTCTGCATTCCAAAATGTCATTACTTCCTTTCCGAGCCCTGCCGTGCGTCCAAGCAGTATTTCCCCCCCCCCACATATGGGGTATCATCGTACTCAGGACAAATTGGACAACTTTTGGGGTCCAATTTCCTTGGGAAAAATCGAAAATTGGGGACTAAAAAATCATCTTTGTGGAATTTTTTTTTTTCACACCCAGGTGTTATGTTACGGTAGCTGAGGAGTGCAGGTAAAAAAGGAAATACACCAGAGCAGTTGGAATCTATGAGATTGCAGTACCCTGACTGACCACCGCAACTAGAGGCAGCCGTGGAGCGTTCCTACGTTGGTCCTAGACGCCTCGGCAAAGCCTGAGAAACTAACTACACCTAAAGATAGAAATAGGAAAGCTATCTGCCCTGGAGCAGAACCCCAAAGGTAATAGAAAGCCCCCAAACATGTAATGGCGGTTAGACAAGAGGAAATACTGACACAGAAAGAAAATAGTATGAGCAAACGCTGGGGCCCAAACTATCTAAATAGAAAAGGACAGGAAGGGTACTTACTGCAATCTCAGAAAACCCTGAAAAAACACCAACTCTACTAATTTCAAAATCACCTGAGATCACACGACCTCTACCACCTAAATTAGTTCTCTGGTGTAAAAAAATCAAAACAGCAGCCACTGAAAAAAAACTGGAAAAAGCAAAAGTACAAAACACAGTGGCTGGACTAAACTGAGAGGGCAGAAGCCCCCGGAGGGGACCCTGAAGGCCCCCACAGAAGTGCAGGACAAAATGCAAAAATATAGCAAAAACACAAAATAAGAAATTGTCTTATCTGATAGCAGGAGATGCAGACACGACACAGCAGGCTACAAGGGAAACTGGAAAGAAGGATTCAGACCAGAACAATTGATCACCGGCAACCCTGATGGGAAAATGACTCCCTTATATAAGACCAATCAGTAACACCTGATTCCCAGTCCTCACAATCCTCACTAGTACCGCTTGTAACCACCAGAGGGAGCCTCTGCTCAGAACTCATCTCAAACCCATTCACAACAGTACCCCCCCCTTGAGGAGGGGTCACCGAACCCTCATTTGAGCAACCAGGTCGGTCAGGATGAGTTCTATGATACGCACGGATAAGTCTCCTAGCATGGATGTCCGAAGCAAACACCCAAGAATTGTCTTCCTGACCATAACCTCTCCATTTAACCAAATACTGGAGTTTCGTCTAGAAAAACGAGAATCCAATATTTTCTCAACCACATACTCCAGATTGCCCTCAACCAAAACAGGGTCAGGAGGCACAGCAGCAGGAACCACTGGCTCAACAAACCTCTTCAACAAGGACTTGTGGAACACGTTATGGATCTTAAATGTCCCTGGAAGAAGCAAACGAAAAGAAACAGGATTAATAATCTCCATGATCTTATAAGGTCCAATGAACCTAGGCTTAAATTTAGGAGATGCTACTCTCATAGGAATATTCTTTGAGGACAACCAGACCAAGTCCCCCACTTTAAACCGAGGACCATCAGTCCTATGCCGGTTAGCAAACCGCTGGGCCTTCTCCTGAGAGAGGGACAACCTCTCCACTACCTGGTCCCAAATCTGCTGCATACACTCAACAACAGAGTCAACACCTGGACAGACAGAAGCCTCCGTTGTCCTGAAGAAAATCGAGGGTGAAACCCAGAATTACAGAAAAACGGAGACATCAAAGTGGCAGAGCTAGCCCTATTATTAAGAGCAAACTCAGCCAAAGGCAAAAAA
>JARQOD010000005.1:467781098-467819982 GCA_033576555.1 Oophaga sylvatica
TTTTGTAAAAAATGAGAAATTGCTGGTCAACTTTTAACCCTTATAACTTCCTAACAAAAAAAAATTTGGTTCCAAAATTGTGCTGATGTAAAGTAGACATGTGGGAAATGTTATTTAGCAACTATTTTGTGTGACATATTTCTCTGTTTTAACCCCTTAGTGTCCAATGACGTGCACAGTCCGTCATGGCAAGGTGTCAGTTCCGGCACCAGGACGGACTGTGCACGTCATCCCTTTGATCTACCACTGCGTGTAAACACGCAGTGGTAGATCAGTGCCGACAGCTGTCACAGACAGCTGACAGGCAGGGCAAGCGGTGCGGGGACCTTTACCGTCGGTCCCCGCACCTACAGTGCTGTGATTGGTCAGTCAATCTGACTGACCAAACACCGCAGCGATCGCGCAGGAGAAGCTGAAATTTCAGCTTCTCCAGCGCGATCAGTGCAGGAGCCGGCGCTGCAGTGGCCGAGCTTCCTGCACTGACAGCCAGGAGCTGCGCCCCCGCTGCCCCTGGCTGTTAACCCCCTGACTGCTGCGATCGAGCGCGATCGCAGCGCTCAGGGGGGAGGCAGAGGGTCGGGAGCTCCCTCTGCCTCAGTCGGCGCCCTGCAATGTATTTGCAGGGCCCGATCTCTGCCTTGATGACCCGGGGGTTGTCATGACAACCTCCGGGTCATCTAGCTACAGAAAGCTGCTGTGATCATGCTCACAGCAGCTTTCACCATAGGTACAATGCATTGCAATGCTGGAGCATTGCAATGCATTGTAACTGCAATAAAAAGTAAAAAAAGTAAAAGTCCCATAAAGGGACAAGTTAAAAAAAAATCATTTTTTTAAAAAAATTGTAAAAAAATTTTAAAAAATAATTTAAAAAAAATCCCCTAAAAAATACACATTTTTATGTAATAAAAAAATAAAAAACAAAAAAATACACGTTTGGTATCGCCACGTCCGTAAAAATCCCATCTATAAAAGCGTAACCCTAGTTAACCCCTTCAGTGAAAGCCGTAAAAAAAAACACAAAAAAGTAGTAAATTCTACTTTTCCAGGACGTCCCTCCTGACAGCACCATGGGACGTCCTCCTCTTTGCTGGGACAGGAAACACACAAGAGATTAAAAGTCCCCTCCCCGCCCCTTTCCCTCAGTGTGTTTCCTGTCCCTGCATGGAGGGACACACAGGAGACTTACCGGGTTCAGGGGGATCGTGAGGCCACGCCAGATCCTTCCCCCTGTGAAGCAGCCCAGGGCTGAAACTCTCCAGTGGGGAGTCCCTCAGCTCCAAAGACCAGGTGCGGCAGGCCCTGGATTGCGGACGTTCCTCCAGGTGGGAGGCTCTCGTCCGGGACCTCATACTGAGGGGTGCAAGGCGGTTCCTGGTAGGACAGCATCCCGCAGCCTGGCGAGTGCTTTGCGGTGGATACTTTCCATACCTCGGCTGTGACCAGCGTCCGGGGGAGCGGTTCACTTCCGGTTCAGCGTCGCACTTCCGGTGACGTCATATCTGGGAGACGCTCACCGCATGGAGAGCAGACGCTTCCTGGAACGACTAGAGCTGGTGGAGACCATTACAGCACCTAATCGTGAGTATCGGTGTGTGATCTAGAGACACGCCAAGACAGGTGACATATCGCCGCTTCCCCTATCGGCAGGACGCAGTAATTTGGTCAAGCAGCCTACCTTGTTCCTCATGGATACAGACGCGGCAGATGGTGGTGGGGTAAGTGCGCTTGGCGCAAAAAACCCAGCCATAACCTGACAGCCACCCAGGAATCCGACCTAATTAAGTTCCTGTCTTTTCTATAGGACAAAGGAACTTCGTCCGCTCCCATAACTACAAAAAAGGCTGGTAAAGCCTTAGCAAAATCAGCCAGGTGTCCGGTGTGTCACAGCAAACTGCCAGATGGCTATGACAGAACCCTTTGTTCTTCTTGTACCTCTAAGGTTATGAGAGATGAACAGCCTTCATTGCTTTCTGAAATGAGGCGCATGATTTCTGAGGAGGTTCAGGCCTCTATATCCACACTTACTCAGCAGTGGCCATGTAGTCCTGGCTCTAGTCGTAAGCGGCCCAGATGGGAAACGGATTCAAGAGAACAAGATTTAAGCTCTGAGAATAGATCAGATTTAGAAGAAGCTATTTCAGAGGAAGAAGGAGAACTTCCCCCTGACACTCAGGATAGGAAAAAGAAATTTCTATTTCAACCTGAGGATACTAAGAATCTGATTAGATCTGTACGGAACACCATGGAGATCGAGGAAACTCCCAGAACACAATCTAGACAGGATTTGATGTTCGGGGGACTTACGTCTCAGAAAGAGACAGTTTTTCCTGTTAGCAATCACATTAAAACAATGATCCTGGAGGAATGGAAGAGTGCGGAACGGCGTCTAGTTTTGTCACGTGACTTCAGGGGAAGACTACCGTTCGAACCTGAAGATGTTAGATTATGGGAAGAAGTTCCGAAAATCGATACCCCAATAGCTAGAGTCACAAAAAAGACTGCCATCCCATTTGAGGACTCCTCTAGCCTACGTGACCCTATGGACAGAAAGGCCGATATTCTCCTGAAAAGAGCCTGGGAAACCTCAGCGGCCCTTATTAGGACTAATATTGCTGCCACCTCTGTAGCCAGATCCATGGTTTATTGGATGAGTCAATTGGAGGATCAGTTATCCAATAAGACTCCTAGAGCTGAGATTTTAGCCTCTCTGCCGGTTATGAATTCAGCCACGGCTTTCCTGGCTGATATGTCTGCAGAATCGGTCAGATTTTCTGCTAGAAACAGCTCCTTATCTAATGCAGCTAGGAGAGCTGTCTGGCTGAAATCATGGGCCGGAGATAACGCCTCTAAGATGAAATTATGTTCCATTGCATTTTCAGGGCTTAGGGTCTTCGGACCAGCTCTGGATACTATCTTAGAATCAGTATCAGACGCTAAGAAGGGTTTCCCAGAGGATAAACCCCGCCGAGCTCAATCCTTTCGGCGAGGTTCCCTGTCTAGAAGACAGTTCGATTCTAGAGGTCAGGGAAGATCAAGCAGAGGATCATATAAGAGTTACCATTCCCAGGGAGGAAAGAACAAGAATATGTTCTTTGGCTCCTCACATAGAACTAGGAGACAATGACGCCAACTTTATTGGCGGACGACTCCGTCATTTTGCAACAAACTGGGAACTGGTTACTCAGAATCAGTGGGTTCGCAGAACTATAGCGGAAGGTTATCGGATAGAGTGTTGCGCTCCGCCACCCGAAAGATATGTTCCCCCTACGGTGATCTCCACAGACTCGGTCATGTGGACAGATCTCCAAGATCTACTAAGGCTTTCTGTCATAATTCCTGTTCCCCGGGCAGAGTTAGGCAAGGGTCACTATTCCTCCCTCTTCACTATCTTAAAACCGTCCGGAGAGTCCCGTACTATAATAAATCTGAAACCCCTAAACTATTGGGTCACATACAAGAGATTCCGGATGGAATCAATCAGGTCTGCAACCCACCTTATAGACAAGGACGCGTTCATGTGCACTCTCGATCTGAAGAGTGCATACTACCATGTCCCAGTTCATCACTCATCACAAAGTCTTCTCAGGTTTGCAGTGCAGTTACCGACCCGGACCTGCCACTTTCAGTTTCAATGCCTACCCTTCGGGCTGGCTTCGGCTCCCCGAATATTCTCAAAATTGGTCTCGGAGATTGTGGCCTTTCTAAGAAGCAGAGGTACTATTATTGTTCCATACTTGGACGATTTTCTTATAGTGGCGCGAACAGAAGAGGCGCTGGTCGAACACAGAGATCGCTGCATTTCCATACTCAATTATCTGGGTTGGATAATAAATTGGGAAAAGTCAGATCTAGTTCCCGAACAAAAGAAAGTCTTCCTGGGTGTTATACTGGATTCAAGTCGAAGAATCTCTTTCTTACCTCGGAAGAAGCGAGAGTCCATACAGGATGTAACGAAAGTTCTAATGAAGCACCAGCCCTCTATAAGATCCGCCATGAAGGTTCTAGGTCAGATGACGGCTTGTATTCCATGCGTCAGATGGGCACAGTTCCACTCAAGACCCCTTCAGAAAGAGATTCTTTCGTCATGGAATCGGAACTACAACTCAATAGACAGGACATTACATCTGTCAAAGACGGTAAAAGAATCTCTCCTTTGGTGGATGCAGCCAGACAATCTAAAGTTTAGGAGTAAGATGGTCGACCTCCCCTTATGTAAAAGTCACCACGGACGCCAGTTCCTGGGTTGGGGAGCTCATCTGAAGGGCAGAATACTACAGGGCAGATGGCCAGAAGAAATCCAGTATCGATCCTCAAACTTCAAGGAACTCTACGCTGTATGGGAAGCCCTAAGAAGGAACCAATCCGAACTCAAAAATCAGCATATCAGGATTTACTCGGACAACATCACAGCAGTTTCGTTTTTGAATCACCAAGGAGGTCCCAGACATCGACCCCTTCAACAGTTGGCAGAGATGATATTCACCTGGGCAGAGCAGGTCGTCCTGTCCTTAACGGCAGTCCACCTGGAAGGTTCCCAGAATGTAATAGCCGACTTCCTGAGCAGAAAGAAAGTGAGTCCTACGGAGTGGGAACTAAACCAGGATATCTTCAGAGATCTATGTCGGAGGTGGGGAACACCTCAAATAGACCTATTTGCAAACAGAAGAAATGCGAAGATTCCCAGGTTTTTCTCCCTGAACCCCTTGGACGATCCAGAGGGATTGGATGCCTTAAGCCAGAAATGGGAAGAACATCTGTTATATGCATTCCCACCTCTAGCGCTCATCCCGGCCGTATTACGGAAGATCAAGGAGGATCGGGCTACAGTAATAATGATCGCCCCTTATTGGCCAAAGAGGAGCTGGTTTTCTCTACTAACAGACATGTCAATCGAAAACCCCTTAGAGCTGCCTCTGAATCCGGACTTAATTCATCAAGGTCCGATCCATCATCCGGACCTGAAGAGATTACATCTCTCAGCCTGGATCCTGAGAGGGTGACCTTGAAGGCCAAAGGCTTATCTGACCAGGTCATAACCACAATCCAGGCCAGTAGAAAGCCAGTCACATCGGCTATCTATCTCAGAATCTGGAAACGCTTCTGTACAGTGAGTGGCGGGTCCGACTTGGTGACAGGCACTCCGGACATTCCTAAGATTTTAGATTTCCTCCAGTCAGGCTTCAACATGGGACTCAGACCCAGTACCCTTAAAGTTCAGATCGCTGCATTAAGCTCCTTCTTAGACTACTCACTAGCTTCTCACCCATGGGTGATAAGATTTGTTAAAGCTATTCAGAGACTACGGCCCACGATTAGACAGTGTCTCCCAATATGGGACCTTTCTCTGGTACTCAGGGCTTTATGTAATGATTCATTCCGTAATAACAGCACAATGCCTATTTCCTTGCTTACCAGGAAAGCAGCTTTCCTGGTAGCAATTACCACTGCTAAAAGAATAGGTGAAATTCAGGCTCTATCCACTAGAGACCCATATTTTCAGGTTAGGGACGACAGCATTCTGTTAAGGTTGGATCCTGCTTTCTTACCCAAGGTTGCTTCAGATAGTAACCGTAATCAGGAGATTATCTTACCTTCTTTCTGTGATAACCCTTCCAACGAAAAGGAGCTGAGGCTCCATTCGTTGGATGTCAGAAAGGTGGTACTAGACTACATAGATGCCACTAAAGACTGGCGTATAGATTCGAACTTATTTGTCCTCTACGGAGGAATCAGTAAAGGAAAAAAGGCGTCTAAACCTTCCATCGCTAGATGGATTACCTCTTTAATTTCAGAGGCCTATTCAGCTGAAGGGTCAGAACCTCCGGCGGGCCTAAAGGCCCACTCAACCAGAGCATTAGCTGCCTCCTGGGCAGAGAGGGCAGGCGCCTCTCTGGAACAAATTTGTAAGGCGGCAACATGGGCTAGAATTGATACATTCTGCAAACATTATAAGATAGATGTACTTTCTAACCGGCAGACGGCCTTTGGTAGGAAAGTTCTGCAGGCGGTGATCCCACCCTAAGGAGCTTTCTTTGGTACTCCCCATGGTGCTGTCAGGAGGGACGTCCTGGAAAAGGGTCATTAGACCTACCGCTAATTAGGTTTCCAGGAGTCCATCCTGACAGCACTGGTAGCTCCCTCCCTCTTCAAAACGTCATATGCTGTAATATGATTTTCAATAATTAAAGTGTTTTGTGCATTATACATGTCATGGTTCTTGATACAACACTGAGGGAAAGGGGGCGGGGAGGGGACTTTTAATCTCTTGTGTGTTTCCTGTCCCAGCAAAGAGGAGGACGTCCCATGGTGCTGTCAGGATGGACTCCTGGAAACCTAATTAGCGGTAGGTCTAATGACCCTTTTTCCAAGCTGGTATCATCATACCGCTTGGAAAAAGTGCAATAACACGCGATCAAAAAGACAGATATAAATAATCATGGTACCGCTGAAAACGTCATCTTGTCCCGCAAAAAACAAGCCGCTATACAGCATCATCAGCGAAAAAATAAAAAAGTTATAGCTCGCGGAATAAACTGATGCAAAAATAATTATTTTTTCAGCAGCAGATGAAGGAAGGGAGACACACTAGTCATTACTAGTGGGTAGGCGGAGCCCACATAGGATAGAAACACCTCAGATTAAAAAAGTGTTGACCGGCCCCTCCAGCTTATAGGGCTCCTCCTACTCCAGCTCTCCAGTCTAAAATTTGAGGTCACAGAGGATAGTCGCTGCTGGAAGCAGCTCCTCAGAAATTTTTTTTATTTTAGTCGGGCAGAGACTTGGACCGCCAGTGGTCTAGAGGTCTCAGGGGTCTCAGCGCTGCTGGACCCCCACCTCTCCCATGGCGGATCTGTATTACCCTGTAAGGTGGTCCCTGCAGAACCCTGCCGGCCCTGGGGGATGAGGATTGCTTCCCTGGCGGGGACGCAAACCGCGCTTCTGGGGTCACTGCGTTCCCCGCCCTGGGGGGAAGCTACGGGCACAGCGCCACAAATCTCTGAGGGGTCCCTGTGGCGCTCAGCTGGGTGAGTACTCCACATCTTAATTTGTTTTGAGTGCTTCAGCGGCCGCTGCGGCAGCCGCTGCTACATGTATCCATGTGTGGTGATTGTGTACTTTTGTCCGCAGGTGGATACCTGCAGGACATGGGAGCGGGAGCGGAGTGAGTCGCGCGCTTTTTTTGAAACCGGCGGGGGGCGTGGCTTCGCGCTTTCCCATTTTTTTCGCGGGCAGGAAGCGCTCTGAGCGCGCGCTTTTCCCTGCCTTTTTCTCTTCCGGCTTCTCTCCTCTAGCGCGGCGGCCATTACTGAAGGCCTCCTCGGGCTCCTCACTCTCCGCTCCCCCCGACCGACCGAAAGGAAGACACTACACCGCGGCCAGCTGGGTGAGTCGCTTTTACCTGTCAGGGCAGAAGCTTGACCCCCTCACACCCACAGCGCAGGAGGTACTGTCACACGGAATGCTCCCGCTACGATCACAATAGCGTCGCTTAATTTTGTGATCGTTTTTAATGTCGCTAGTAGCTGCCACAGTGGGCGATCTCATTGACGACACATAAGTGGTTAGCGATCTCCTTAGCGACTTTTGCAGTCATTGCGATTTACAATTCAGCGCAATATGTTAGCGATCTCGTTGGCGTTCTTGTTAGTGTGGCATACCTTTGAAACACTGTCCTGCAGCTGTTACCTCATAAGAGGTACCTGGGGCTCGCACACCTTTTTCATTACACAAGGGTTGTGGGGAGTCTGCGACATTAACCCCTTCTTTGGCGGTTAACCCTTTGGGAGACAGCTGGGGTAGCTCTCTCTTTAAGAGCTTTAACCCTTCAGCGTACGTTTTGCCTTTGAAAACCACACTGTTCTAGTTGCTGACAGGTTTCTGACCTGCCATATACTGTGTGAGGGCATGTCGGCTACAGGATCAGTCTCGCGTATCTGACACGCAGACCTCGACGGCATCAAGCGCAGCGGTCGGAGGTGTCAGTGATGACAAAATGGAGGCCCTCGCTCGTTCTATTAATGGCCTTTCTGACCTTCTAGGTTATTGGGTGTCAGCTAGATCCTTTCATGGTAGGAAGCGACACAGGCCGGTGCCTTCTTCCCCGCGTAGCGACTCGGAGATCTCTGGTATGGAGGGTTCCCCTTCAAGCTCGGATGGGGAGGTGTCCGATTCGGATAAGGAGGATCGGCAGGGACACTGCCTCTCTTTTGAGCCGTACAGAGGCTTTTATTGGAGCCATGAGGGAGGCGTTACAGTTACCGGAGGAGGTAACTAGACGTCCTGGTAAGTCGGCCCGGATGTTTCAGGAGTCGCATAGGTCGCGATCAGCCTTACCATCTCTGGACGAGCTTAATGGGGCAGTGGAGAAGGAACGCCTGTGTCCAAATAAACGTTTTCAGGGGACACGGTTTTTTGAGACGCTATATCCGTGTACGACGGAGTTGATTGATAATTGGATTCCTTCTCCTGAAGTGGATGTTCCTTTATCCCAGCTTAGCAAATCCTCATTGCTTCCTGTTAAAGGGAAGGCGAGTCTGCAGGATCCGCTGGACAGAAAAACGGAGATGGCAGCGAAATCCATCTACGAGGTCGCGGGTCATGGATTCAGAGCAGTGCTAGGATCCATGTGTGCTTGTAAAGCTTCCCTGAGCTGGTTAGACCATCTACGGACGGCGTGGCAAGATGGATCCCCACTATCCGAGGTAGAGGGGCTTTTCAAGTCATTGGAGGATGCAGCACGATATGGCAGTGATGCAGGTTTGGATACTGCCTCACTGCTGTCCAGGGCACAATCCTCGGCGATCACAGTCAGGAGAGCTCTGTGGCTTAGACAGTGGACCGGAGACGCGGTTTCCAAGCAAGGTTTGCTTTCTTTAGCTTACAAGGTGGTCAGCTATTTGGATCTGACCTCACTGAGCTGATTGCCAAGGCAAAGGCAAAAGTAACGGCTTTACCGCAGCGAAGAGCTGTGTCTTCTGCGGCTGGCAGGCATAGTGCCGGTACTAGTCGGCGGTCCTTTCGGTCCAGGGGACGGTTTGGTCAGCCCTCTTGGGGATCGGGGCGTCCCTCTTTTTCGGGAAAAAAGAACGCTCAGAAATCCCGCACTTCCTGGAAACAGAGCTTCCGCCAAGACAAGCGGGAAGCTGACAAAAAGCCCGCTAAGGCGGACTGACGCCAGGGCCTCACTCGAGGGCTCTCGAGTGGGAGGTCGCCTGCTCCAATTCAAACCGATTTGGGCTTCCCGCGTGTCGGACGCCTGGGTGACGCAGGTTGTGTCGGCAGGCAATCCCGCATTCTGTCAGAGCCCGAGCTATATGCCGCTCTACTGCGGGAGGTCGATTCCCTTCTACAGAAGGGTGTGGTGGTACCAGTTCCACCGGAGGACCGGGGAAGAGTGTTTTATTCCGACCTCTTTGTGGTCCCCAAAAAGGAGGACAAATTTCGCCCCATTCTAGATCTCAAAAGATTGAATCGGCATGTCCGCTCCCGGAAATTCCGCATGGAGTCACTTCGCTCCGTTGTGGCGGCCTTGTCGCAGAACGAGTCTTTGGTGTCAATCGACATTCGCGACGCTTATTTGCATGTCCCCATCGCAAGGGCCCACCAACGCTTCCTTCGTTTTGCCATAGGCCAGGACCATTACCAGTTTGTGGCCCTGCCATTCGGGTTGGCCTCAGCACCCAGAGTTTTTACAAAAATTCTGGCTCCTCTCATGGCGATTCTGCGAAGACAGGGGGTTACGATTCTTCCCTATCTGGACGACCTTTTGATTGTGGCGTCCTCAAAGGAGGAGGCGGTGACGGCTCGCAATCTATCCCTTCAGCTCCTGGAGGACTTCGGGTGGCTGGTCAATTGGGAGAAGTCGTCTCTGGAACTGTCGCAGTCAATTCTGTTTTTGGGAATGCATTTCGACATGGTACGAGCAGTGGTGTATCTGCCTCCAGACAAGCAAGCGAGTCTTCTTTGTCATGTACAGGTTATGAAGTCTGCGACAGCAATGTCCCTTCGAAGGTGTATGTGCCTTCTGGGTTTGATGGTGGCGTCAATGGAAGCAATTCCGTTTGCCCGATTTCATTCCAGGGCTCTCCAAATGTTCATCTTGAACCGTTGGGATCGATCGCAGTTTCACTGGATTGCAGTGTCATCATCTCCCACAGGGTGAGAGAGTCTCTAGAATGGTGGTTACGTCCGGAAGCGTTATCCCTGGGGAAGTCCTTCCTCCGAGGTGGTCGATCATAACCACCGATGCCAGCCTGACGGGCTGGGGGGGTGTCTGGAACGATCTCTGGATTCAGGGAGTATGGTCGTTGGAAGAGTCTGTCCTGCCGATCAACATCCTGGAATTGAGGGCAATTTTCCTTTGCCTCCAACACTGGACGGTCCCTTTAAGCGGTCTACCAGTCCGAGTGCAGCAGACAACGCGACGGCGGTCGCGTATATCAACCATCAAGGTGGGACGAGGAGCTTCAGGCTCATGATGGAAGTGTCTTGAATTCTGGTATGGGCCGAGACCAGAGTGCCAGCCATCTCTGCGATTCACATTCCAGGAGTTCGGAATGTCACGGCGGACTTCCTCAGTCGCGAAAAGATGGATCCCGGAGAATGGAGTCTTCATCCGGAGATTTTTGCACTGCTGTGCTCCTGTTGGGGAACTCCCCAAGTGGATTTGATGGCATCCAGGTTCAATGCCAAGTTACCGACGTTCATGTCCAGGTACAAGGACTCGAACGCTGTGGCGGTGGATGCTCTGGTGGCTCCTTGGGACCAATTCGAGCTAATCTGTGTTCCCGCCGATATCCTTACTTCCTCTGGTGTTGCGTCGGATCAGACTGGAGAGAGTCCCGGCTATGTTGATAGCCCCAGATTGGCCAAGGAGGACGTGGTTCTCGACACTGGTGTCGCTTCTGGCAGCGCCTCCACTTCCACTTCCTCTTCGCCCGGACCTGTTAGCCCAAGGGCCCGTTTGTCACCCGGACCTGAAGTCTCTGCGTTTGACGGCGTGGCTCTTGAGACCGAAATCTTGACCCGTCAAGGTTTTTCAGCCGAAGTCATTGCCACTCTGCGAGCTGCCAGAGGTCCGGCTACTACTAGGATTTATCACAAGACTTGGGAAGCCTTCTTTTCGTGGTGTTCGGGTTCTTCTAGGAACCCGAGGATTTTTTCCATTCCCAATTTGTTGGCCTTTTTGCAGGACAAGGGTTTGGCAGTTAGCACTCTGAAAGGACAGGTTTCTGCTCTGTCCTTGCTGTTTCGGAAGACTATCGCCTCGCGTAGGGACGTACGTTCCTTTTTTCGCGCGGTAACCCGTCAATTTCCGCCGCGGAAGGCGCCTGTGTCTCCTTGGCGGCTCAATCTTGTCTTGGAGGCTCTTCAACATGGGCCTTTTGAGCCTATGGACTCTGTTAATCTTTCCTTTCTCTCTTGGAAGGTTGCCTTCCTAGTGGCGGTCACTTCTTTGAGAAGGGTTTCTGAGTTGGCGGCTCTTTCTTGCTCGCCTCCTTTTCTGGAGTTTCACCCAGATCGCGTAGTGCTTCGCACACGGGGCGACTTTCTACCTAAAGTGGTGTCACAGTTTCATGTTAACCAGGATATTGTGTTGCCCTCGCTTTGTCCGGAGTCAAGGAATGCGAAGGAACGGGCCTTGCACACATTGGATTTGGTGCGGGCTTTGAAGTTCTATTTGTCTATTACTCAAAGTTTTCGGAAGTCGGATTCTCTGTTTGTGATTCCAGCAGGTCGTCGACGTGGGCAACGAGCTTCCAAGGATTCTATAGCTCGTTGGATTCGGTCGGCCATTTTAGAGGCTTACCGACTTAAGGGCGAACCTTGCCCGATTTAAGATTCGAGCTCTCTCCACAAGGGCTGTGGGTTCATCGTGGGCTTTTCATCAAGGAGCCTCGGCAGCTCAGCTCTGCTGGGCGGCGACCTGGCGCTCCGTCCACACATTTACAAAATTTTATAAGGTGGACGTCAGTGCTTCCGCTGATGCGGCCTTAGGACGTAGGGTCCTGCAGGCGGCTGTAGTTTAAAGTTCTTGTGAACTTGTAGTTAGCGCTAGTTGCGCATTTATTTAGGTTGTTGGGTATCTGCCTCTTTTGTTTTTTTTGCCCACCCTTATTTTTGGACTGCTTTGGGACGTCCCACTAGTAATGACTAGTGTGTCTCCCTTCCTTCATCTGCTGCTGAAACACGGATTTTGGTAAGAACTTACCTGTAAAATCCTTTTCAGCGAAGGAAGGGAGACACACATCCCTCCCATGGCAGAAGTGTGTTGTTGTGTTTTCAGATGCGGCGTGACCCTTCTCTGATAGCGATTATCTGGGCTGAGGTCGGCGCGCTAAGGCTCTGTTCCAGCATTGCCAGCTCATCGCAGTAGTCAGGTTCAGTGAGTAGTACCTGAGACTGTGTGGTTTTTTCTGTTGTATGCATAACCTGTCTCCTTGTTTTTCTCTCTGAAATCCTTCAGAAGGGGTTATGTTGCTCCGCTGGTGATATTTGCTCTTCCTTAGCTTGGGTACGACTGGAGAGCTGGAGTAGGAGGAGCCCTATAAGCTGAGGGGCCGGTCAACACTTTTTTAATCTGAGGTGTTTCTATCCTATGTGGGCTCCGCCTACCCACTACTAATGACTAGTGTGTCTCCCTTCCTTCTTCGCTGAAAAGGATTTTACACGTAAGTTCTTACCAAAATCTGTGTTTCTATAAAAAATTTTATTGTGTAAAAAAAAACCGCCAAAGCATAAAAAAATATATAAATGAGGTATCGCTGTAATCGTAGTGACCCAAAGAATAAAGCTGCTTTATCAATTTTACCATACACGGAACGGAGGAAAAAAAAAAAAAAAACAATTCCTGAATTGCTGGTTTTTGTTCATTCTGCTTCCACAAAAATCGGAATAGGAAGCGATCAAAAAACGTTATATGCCCGAATATGGTACCAATAAAAACGTCAGCTCGTCCCGCAAAAAATAAGCCCACAGATAACTCTGTCGGCCGAAATATGGACAAATTATAGCTCTCAAAATACGGCGATGCAAAAATTTTACAAAAAATTATTCCAAAAAAAACCATCTTTTAGTGTGTGAGAAGCTAAACATGAAAAAAGGGTATAAATCTGGTATCGCTGTAATCGCACCGATCCGAGGAATAAAGTCGCCTAATCACTAATACCGCACGAGGAACGGCGCAAAAAAGAAAACCAATTCTTCACCTTTTGTGGATTTGTTCATTGTGCCTCCCAAAGATCGCAGTAAGGCGATCACAGTGGTTCCCCCCCACATATGGGATATCAGCGTACTCAGGACAAAATGCACATCAACTTTTGGGGCCCTATTTCTCCTGTTACCCTTATAAAAATAAAAATTTGGGGGCAAAAAGGTCATTTTGTGGAAAAAAAATATGATTTTTTTATTTTCACGGCTCTACGTTATAAACTTCTGTGAAGCCCTTGGGGGTTCAAAGTGCTGACCACACATCTAGATAAGTTCCTTGGGGGGTCTAGTTTGCAAAATGGGGTCATTTGTGGGGGGTTTCTACTGTTTAGGCACATCAGGGGCTCTCCAAGCGCGACATGACACCCGCAGACCATTTCATCAAAGTCTGCTTTTAAAAACGGTGCTCCTTCCCTTCCGAGCTCTGCCATGCGTCAAAATAGTGGTTCCCCCCCACATATGGGATATCAGCGTACTCAGGACAAATTGCACAATAACTTTTGGGGTCCTGTTTCTCCTGTTACCCTTATAAAAATAAAAATTTGGGGGCAAAAAGATTATTTTTGTGGAAAAAAAATGATTTTTTTATTTTCACGGCTCTACGTTATAACCTTCTGTGAAGCCCTTGGGGGTTCAAAGCTCTCACCACACATCTAGATATGTTCCTTGGGGGGTCTAGTTTCCAAAATGGGGTCACTTGTGAGGGGTTTCCACTGTTTAGGCACACAGGGACTCTCCAAATGCGACATGGCGTCCAATCTCAATTCCAGCCAAAAAAGTCAAATGGCGCTGCTTCCCTTTCCAAGCTCTGCCATGCGCCCAAATAGTGGTTTACCCCCACATATGGGGTATCAGCGTACTCAGGACAAATTGCACAATAACTTTTGGGGTCCTGTTACCCTTTGGAAAATAAAAATTGGGGGTGGAAAGATCATTTTTGTGGAAAAGATATGATTTTTTTATTTTACAGCTGTACGTTATAACCTTCTGTGAAGCCCTTGGGGTTCAAAGCTCTCACCACACATCTAGATAAGTTCCTTGGGGGGTCTAGTTTATAAAATGGGGTCACTTGTGGGGGGTTTCCACTGTTTAGGCACACAGGGACTCTCCAAATGCGACATGGCGTCCAATCTCAATTCCAGCCAAAAAAGTCAAATGGCGCCGCTTCCCTTCCGAGCTCTGCCATGCGCCCAAATAGTGGTTTACCCCCACACATGGGGTATCGGTGTACTCAGGAGAAATAATACAACAAATATTATGGTTCATTTTCTACTGATACCGTTGACAAAATTTTAAAAAATTGTGTCGAAAGAAAAATTTTGGGAAAAAAAGTTAAATGTTCATTTTTTCCTTCCACATTGCTTCAATTCTTGTGAAGTACCTAAAGGGTTAATAAACTTCTTGAATGTGGCTTTGAACACGTTGAGGGGTGCAGTTTTTTAGAATGGTGTCACTTTTGGGTATTTTCTGTCATGTTGACCCCTCAAATTCACTTCAAATGTGAGGTGGCCCCTAAAAAAAATGGTTTTGTAAATTTTGTTGGAAAAATGAGAAATTGCTGGTCAACTTTTAACACTCATATCTTCCTAACAAAACAAAATTTTGGTTCCAAAATTGTGCTGATGTAAAGTAGACATGTGGGAAATGTTATTTATTAACTAATTTTTGTGACATATCTCTCTGATTTAATGGCATAAAAATTAAAAGTTTGAAAATTGCAAAATTTTCAAAATTTTTGCCATATTTCCGTTTTTTTCATAAATAAACGCAAGTTATATTGAAGAAATTTTACCACTATCGTGAAGTACAATATGTCACGAGAAAACAGTCTCAGAATCGCCAAGATCCGTTGAAGCGTTCCAGAGTTATAACCTCATAAAGAGACAGTGGTCAGAATTGTAAAAATTGGCCTGGTCTTTAACCTACAAAATGGCTTGGTCGTTAAGGGAATAAAAATTAGAAGTTTGAAAATTGTAAAATTTTTGCCATATTTCCGTTATTTTCATAGATAAACGCAAGTTATATCGAAGAAATTTTACCACTATCACGAAGTACAATATGTCACGAGAAAACAATCTTAGAATCGCGAAGATCCGGAGGAGCATTCCAGAGTTATAGCCTCATAAAGAGACAGTGGTCAGAATTGTAAAAAATTGGCCAGGTCATTAACGTGCAAACCACCCTTGGGAGTTAAGGGGTTAAAATGAAAACTCTGTCTACACTCAGTGTCCACAGAAAGCTGTCAATCAGTGGTATGGGAGGGTTATTCTTATTCAGACAGAACTGGTAGATCTTCAACTTAAGTGATTTCATCAAAACTTCTGGAATCTGAGTCTCTGCCATCATGGTGGTCTGAAGTGGGGGATTAAAGACTTTAGTGACAGATTCCCTTTCAGAGACAAGGGAGCAGACTCAGACTGAGGAGTTTTCTAAGTAATGCCTGTAAACAAAAGTGGTACCTAGTGTCCATAATGTCCACTGGAAAAAACAATTTTTTTTTTTTTTTTTTAAAAATGGCAAGTTTCAAGTCCGAATTTTTGGGTAGTGCTATCCCATAACCTTCTGTCTCCCTTTTCACAGCGAAAGCGAGATCTTGCGTGTTATTGTGAGATCTCGCTCTTGTTACAGGTACCGTACGGTAACATCAGTAGAGTGGTACCATTTGGTTAGTATAGTACCTGACAATGCTGGGTCAGTGCATCAACATCTTGATCTCGCAGCGCTGAGGGTTTTTGTTGTCCCACTCTGCATGCTGGGATCCCACAACCCGGGAGGTTGGACCCAATTTGTGCTAGAATGTCATCTTCTTTAGGGACACTTGAACTATTTTTCTTATTTGATAGTGTTGTGGAAATTCATCTGTCTGAGACTCTTTTCTTAAATAAGGGACCGCCCCTGACTGGTGATAGAATCATTTTATGCACCAATCCTGCTTGAGACTCAAAACTTTGTTCTATACGATTAGGAAGGATTCACACCTCTGTATACGGACTGCGCTCTACGAATTAGCTGACCTCCGCAGCCTTATGTGCCTGGGAGGCTACCAAATTCTCGTCAGGAGAACCGTGGCCAGTCTGTGCACTGGGCCATGAAACATGCATGTATGAAACCAGCTTTGAGGGGTTGCCAAAATCGGGATGATGCCCCGTTGCATAGGAAAAAGTCTGATTGCTAAATTCCACACAGACTACTACAATGGTAAAATTCGCATAGAGAATTGTGACAAATATTAATATGGGATTGCACTTTTATTTTCTTTTTTTTTTTTCTACAAAATGCATCATATTTTAGTTATGACTTTTTTTCTTTTTTTGCTGTTTTTCATGGGCTTTTGTATTGGGAAAAAGTCCACTCAAAAATGAATTACTAAACATGGCTACTCAAAAAAAATAAAAAAAAATAAAACCAATTAAAAAATAGGCTATTAAAAAAAAAAGTTTTTTTGGAAAATATTGTCATTTCCTTATGAAATTGGATCCCCCCGCTGAGAGTATTGATGACATAAGTTAGACTTTGCATCAAGGTCTCATCTGTCACACTAGAGCAATGCCTAGAAGGATGGCGCACCAACACTTGTACTGCTGGCAACAGGGCTGTGCATTCAAAGTCAGTGTCCATTTTGGTGGAGTCCTAAAATATATAATACATTAGGTACAGTATTACAATGCAGGATGTGCTGTCCTAAAAACGTCTGTTCTGTTCCTGATCTAAGGATCTTGGCTTTTAGTTGAGATGAATCTGTGCTTCACTTTATGCACATGCTCAGTAGTGGCCAGTGTTGTGGAGATGAATCTGTGCTGCACTTTATGCACATGCTCAGTAGTGACCAGTGCTATGGAGATGAATCTGTGCTGCACTTTATGCACATGCTCAGTAGTGACCAGCGCTGTGGAGATGAATCTGTGCTGCACTTTATGCACATGCTCAGTAGTGACCAGTGCTATGGAGATGAATCTGTGCTGCACTTTATGTACATACTCAGTAGTGGCCAGTGCTGTGAGATGAATCTGTGCTGCACTTTATGTACATACTCAGTAGTGGCCAGTGCTGTGGAGATGAATCTGTGCTGCACTTTATGCACATGCTCAGTAGTGACCAGCGCTGTGGAGATGAATCTGTGCTATTCTTTATGTACATGCTCAGTAGTGACCAGCGCTGTGGAGATGAATCTGTGCTGCACTTTATGTACATGCTCAGTAGTGACCAGCGCTGTGGAGATTAATCTGTGCTATTCTTTATGTACATGCTCAGTAGTGACCAGCGCTGTGGAGATGAATCTGTGCTGCACTTTATGCACATGCTCAGTAGTGACCAGCGCTGTGGAGATGAATCTGTGCTGCAATTTATGCACATGCTCAGTAGTGACCACGTGCTGTGGAGATGAATCTGTGCTGCACTTTATGCACATGCTCAGTAGTGACCAGTGCTATGGAGATGAATCTGTGCTGCACTTATATACATACTCAGTAGTGGCCAGTGCTGTGGAGATGAATCTGTGCTACACTTTATGCACATGCTCAGTAGTGACCATGCTATGGAGATGAATCTGTGCTGCACTTTATGCACATACTCAGTAGTGACCAGTGCTATGGAGATGAATCTGTGCTGCACTTTATGCACATGCTCAGTAGTGACCAGTGCTGTGGAGATGAATCTGTGCTGCACTTTATGCACATGCTCAGTAGTGACCAGCGCTGTGGAGATGAATCTGTGCTGCACATTATGTACATGCTCAGTAGTGACCAGCACTGTGGAGATGAATCTGTGCTATTCTTTATGTACATGCTCAGTAGTGACCAGCGCTGTGGAGATGAATCTGTGCTGCACTTTATGTACATGCTCAGTAATGACCAGCGTTGTGGAGATGAATCTGTGCTATTCTTTATGTACATGCTCAGTAGTGACCAGCGCTGTGGAGATGAATCTGTGCTGCACTTTATGCACATGCTCAGTAGTGACCAGCGCTGTGGAATGAATCTGTGCTGCACTTTATGTACATGCTCAGTAGTGACCAGCGCTGTGGAGATGAATCTGTGCTGCACTTTATGCACATGCTCAGTAGTGACCAGTGCTTTGGAGATGAATCTGTGCTGCACTTTATGCACATGCTCAGTAGTGACCAGCGCTGTGGAGATGAATCTGTGCTGCAATTTATGCACATGCTCAGTAGTGACCAGTGCTGTGGAGATGAATCTGTTCCGCACTTTATGCACATGCTCAGTAGTGACCAGTGCTTGGAGATGAATCTGTGCTGCACTTTATGCTACATACTCAGTAGTGCCAGTGCTGTGGAGATGAATCTGTGCTGCACTTTATGCACATGCTCAGTAGTGACCAGCGCTGTGGAGATGAATCTGTGCTGCACTTTATGTACATGCTCAGTAGTGACCAGCGCTGTGGAGATGAATCTGTGCTATTCTTTATGTACATGCTCAGTAGTGACCAGCGCTGTGGAGATGAATCTGTGCTGCACTTTATGCACATGCTCAGTAGTGACCAGTGCTGTGGAGATGAATCTGTGCTGCACTTTATGCACATGCTCAGTAGTGACCAGCGCTGTGGAGATGAATCTGTGCTATCTTTATAACATGCTCAGTAGTGACCAGCGCTGTGGAGATGAATCTGTGCTGCACTTTATGTCATGCTCAATAGTGACCAGTGCTGTGGAGATGAATCTGTGCTGCACTTTATGCACATGCTCAGTAGTGACCAGCGCTGTGGAGATGAATCTGTGCTGCAATTTATGCACATGCTCAGTAGTGACCAGCGCTGTGGAGATGAATCTGTGCTGCACTTTATGCACATGCTCAGTAGTGACCAGTGCTATGGAGATGAATCTGTGCTGCACTTTATGTACATACTCAGTAGTGGCCAGTGCTGTGGAGATGAATCTGTGCTGCACTTTATGCACATGCTCAGTAGTGACCAGCGCTGTGGAGATGAATCTGTGCTGCACTTTATGTACATGCTCAGTAGTGACCAGCGCTGTGGAGATGAATCTGTGCTGCACTTTATGCACATGCTCAGTAGTGACCAGTGCTTGGAGATGAATCTGTGCTGCACTTTATGCACATGCTCAGTAGTGACCAGCGCTGTGGAGATGAATCTGTGCTGCAATTTATGCACATGCTCAGTAGTGACCAGTGCTGTGGAGATGAATCTGTCCGCACTTTATGCACATGCTCAGTAGTGACCAGTGCTATGGAGATGAATCTGTGCTGCACTTTATGTACATACTCAGTAGTGGCCAGTGCTGTGGAGATGAATCTGTGCTGCACTTTATGCACATGCTCAGTAGTGACCAGCGCTGTGGAGATGAATCTGTGCTGCACTTTATGCACATGCTCAGTAGTGACCAGTGCTATGGAGATGAATCTGTGCTGCACTTTATGTACATACTCAGTAGTGCCAGTGCTGTGGAGATGAATCTGTGCTGCACTTTATGCACATGCTCAGTAGTGACCAGCGCTGTGGAGATGAATCTGTGCTGCATTTATGTACATGCTCAGTAGTGACCAGCGCTGTGGAGATGAATCTGTGCTATTCTTTATGTACATGCTCAGTAGTGACCAGTGCTGTGGAGATGAATCTGTGCTGCACTTTATGCACATGCTCAGTAGTGACCAGCGCTGTGGAGATGAATCTGTGCTATTCTTTATACATGCTCAGTAGTGACCAGCGCTGTGGAGATGAATCTGTGCATTCTTTATGTACATGCTCAGTAGTGACCAGCGCTGTGGAGATGAATCTGTGCTGCACTTTATGTTACATGCTCAGTAGTGACCAGTGCTGTGGAGATGAATCTGTGCTGCACTTTATGCACATGCTCAGTAGTGACCAGCGCTGTGGAGATGAATCTGTGCTGCAATTTATGCACATGCTCAGTAGTGACCAGCGCTGTGGAGATGAATCTGTGCTGCACTTTATGCACATGCTCAGTAGTGACCAGTGCTATGGAGATGAATCTGTGCTGCACTTTATGCACATGCTCAGTAGTGACCAGCGCTGTGGAGATGAATCTGTGCTGCACTTTATGTACATGCTCAGTAGTGACCAGCGCTGTGGAGATGAATCTGTGCTGCACTTTATGTACATGCTCAGTAGTGACCAGCGCTGTGGAGATGAATCTGTGCTATTCTTTATGTTACATGCTCAGTAGTGACCAGCTGTGGAGATGAATCTGTGCTGCACTTTATGCACATGCTCAGTAGTGACCAGCGCTGTGGAGATGAATCTGTGCTGCAATTTATGCACATGCTCAGTAGTGACCAGCGCTGTGGAGATGAATCTGTGCTGCACTTTATGCACATGCTCAGTAGTGACCAGTGCTGTGGAGATGAATCTGTGCTGCACTTTATGCACATGCTCAGTAGTGACCAGCGCTGTGGAGATGAATCTGTGCTGCACTTTATGTACATGCTCAGTAGTGACCAGCGCTGTGGAGATGAATCTGTGCTGCACTTTATGTACATGCTCAGTAGTGACCAGCGCTGTGGAGATGAATCTGTGCTGCACTTTATGTACATGCTCAGTAGTGACCAGCGCTGTGGAGATGAATCTGTGCTGCACTTTATGCACATGCTCAGTAGTGACCAGCGCTGTGGAGATGAATCTCTGCTGCACTTTATGTACATGCTCAGTAGTGGCCAGTGCTGTGGAGATGAATCTGTGCAGCACTTCATGCACATGCTCAGTAGTGACCAGCGCTGTGGAGATGAATCTGTGCTGCACTTTATGCACATGCTCAGTAGTGACCAGTGCTGTGGAGATGAATCTGTGCTGCACTTTATGTACATGCTTAGTAATGAGGCAGTGCTGGGGAGTCTGAGATTTGACTTGCCAACGCCACAGTCCTTGCTGGCAAGAGCTATCAGGTTTTACTAGAACATTGATGTTGATGACACATCTGGACATGTGTGTCCTTACTAAACAATAAATAGCACATATATTTCCTTTTATGTAGGAATGGTGAATCTTCTGCCTCACTACTTGGTGTATTAATATCAATAGAATTTTGGTGTATTTTACATGGTTTCCATTGACTACTTTTCTAAAATCTAGACTTGTCTGAGTTCGTACTTACCCTGCAAAATCAAGCTTATTATGCTCCTCTGGGCAGCAGCTCATGTGAGTATTCTCTGGGAAGTGCTGTGTATACATACTCATCTCATGGAAATAAAGAATAACTATAAATTTATTTATTTTTTCTCCAGCTGATAAGGTGTGGCATAGTGGCAATAGATAGCATTTGTAGGTCATTTTATCTGCGGATTCATAGTGGATTTACTGCGGTTTTTGTGCGGATTTGCTCTGCGTTTTTACACCTGCGGATTCCTATAATGGATTAGGTGTAAAAATGCTGCGGAATCCGCACAAAGAATTGACATGCTGCGGAAAATAAACCGCTGCGTTTCCGTGCGCGTAATTTTCCGCAGCATGTGCACAGCGTTTTTTGTTTTCCATAGGATAATATGGTACTGTACATCCCTTGGAAAACTGCTGCGGTTCCGCAGGGCCAAATCTACTGCTGACCCGCACAGGAATCCGCAACGTGTGCACATACCCTTATTGTGTGAACGGGGTGTGCACTAGATGCATGCAAAACGCCATTACCCGTAGTTGGCGTGCGATATAATTTACTGGAGATTTTACAATTGTCCACTTGACCTTCAACAAATACGTCGAGAAAAGGGGATCTTTGATCTTTTTATTCTGAAACAAACTGTAAATTCGATCATTACGATTCAAAAAACACTTGATCTCCTGTCACTACTTTTTTAATAATAAAAAATCAAATCATCAATGTAGCGTCCTGTCCACACAATCCTTTCATAATATGGATTAGACTTTGAAAACAAAAAATCATGCTCCCAACATATCATGTAAATATTTGCCAAAGAAGGGGAGCATATGCCCCCCCATCGGGCAACCTTTGACTTCTTTATACAGTCATGGCCAAAAGTTTTGAGAATGACACAAATATTATATTTTCACATGATTTGCTGCCCTCTGATTTTTGTGTGTGTGTTTGACAGATGTTTATATCACAGACAGAAATATAATTACAAACATATGAGTAACAAAAGCTTATATTGACAGTTAGAATGAGTTAATGCAGCAAGTCAATATTTGCAGTGTTGACCCTTCTTCTTCAGGACCTCTGCAATTCTCCCTGGCATGCTCTCAATCAACTTCTGGACCAAATCCTGACTGATAGCAGTCCATTCTTGCACAATCAATGCTTTCATTTTGTCAGAAGTTTTAGGTTTTTGTTTGTCCACCCATCTCTTGATGATTGACCACAAGTTCTCAATGGGATTAAGATCTGGGGAGTTTCCAGGCCATGGACCCAAAATCTCTATGTTTTGTTCCCTGAGCCATTTAGTTATCACCTTTGCTTTATGGCAAGGTGCTCCATCATGCTGGAAAAGGCATTGTTGATCGCCAAACTGCTCTTGGAGGGTTGGGAGAAGATGCTCTTGGAGACATTCTGGTACCATTCTTTATTCATGGCTGTGTTTTTAGGCAAGACTGTGAGAGAGCCGATTCCCTTGGCTGAGAAGCAACCCCACACAATAATGGTTTCAGGATGCTTAACAGTTGGCATGAGACAAGACTGGTGGTAGCGCTCACCTTGTCTTCTCCGAATGAGGCGTTTTCCTGATGTCCCAAACAATCGAAAAGGGGATTCATCAGAGAAAATAACTTTACCCCAGTCCTCAGCAGTCCACTGCCTGTACCTTTTGCAGAATATCAGTCTGTCCATGATGTTTTTTCTGGAGAGAAGTGGCTTCTTTGCTGCCCTCCTTGAGACCAGGCCTTGCTCCAAGAGTCTCCGCCTCACAGTGTGTGCAGATGCACTCACACCTGCCTGCTGCCATTCCTGAGCAAGCTCTGCACTGCTGGTAGCCCGATCCCGCAGCTGAAACACTTTTAAGAGACGGTCCTGGCGCTTGCTGGTCTTTCTTGGGCGCCCTGGAGCCTTTTTGGCAACAATGGAACCTCTCTCCTTGAAGTTCTTGATGATGCGATAGATTGTTGACTGAGGTGCAATCTTTCTAGCTGCGATACTCTTCCCTGTTAGGCCATTTTTGTGCATTGCAATGATGACTGCACGTGTTTCTTTAGAGATAACCATGGTTAACAGAAGAGAAACAATGATGCCAAGCACCAGCCTCCTTTTAAAGTGTCCAGTGGAGTCATTCTTACTTAATCATGACAGATTGATCTCCAGCCATGTCCTCATCAACACCCACACCTGTGTTAATGGAGCAATCACTGAAAAGAGGTTAGCTGGTCCTTTTAAGGCAGGGCTGCAATGATGTTGAAATGTGTTTTGGGTGATAAAGTTCATTTTCTAGCCAAATATTGACTTTGCAAGTAATTGCTGTTAAGCTGATCACTCTTTATAACATTCTGGAGTATATGCAAATTGCCATTAGAAAAAGTGAAGCAGTAGACTTTGTAAAAATTAATATTTGTGTCATTCTCAAAACTTTTGGCCATGACTGTAGTCTTTTTTTTTTTTTTTTTTTTTTTGTTAAATAAAAAATAACTATGGGATAGTAAAAAGGACACCACATTAACAATTTTGACTATGATCTATCTACTCTGGCATTGTAGTATACTTTTTCATCACCCTAAATACAGCCAATAGTGTTTCCCGATGCGGCCTAGATGAATAATACGATATGATACACTTTATTGATCCCGGGGGGAAATTACAGTATTACAGCAGCAATACAAACAGCAGTACATAAAATATTAGGACACAAATCTTGCACAGGTGTACCAACATTACATAATAAATAAATAAATAATAAAAGTGTGTAGTTCATGTGTATATAAGACGATGTTAATTGACATTATACACCAGCCATCAGTCATTATTTTCTACCACCCTTAGGAAATTATTATACATCCCCATAGCAGTAGGTACAAACGATTTCTGAATTTCTCCTTTTTGCACCTTAGTAGGATTAGACGGCTGCTGAATGTGCTCTTCTGCTTCAAGAACAGCTCGTATAGGGGGTGTGTATTATTGTTCATTATAGCCCTACACTTCTTCTGAATTCTATCCTCCAATACCTCCTCAAAAGAGTCAAGATGGAGGCCAACAGCTGCACTTGCCTTCTTGATAAGTTTGTTGAGCTTATTAGCGTCAGCTACTTGCACACTACTGCCCCAGCAAATGATAGCAAAAATAATAACGCGAAACCACATCACTAATGACCCATCCATATTCTTGTTTCCGTTTTAATTCTTTAATATTCAAAAAAAGCTTTTGTATCTTTAATATATGTGGGGTATATGATACAAAGTTTGCATAAAGCTATCTACCCAGGCACATAACCTCTCGGAGAACGATCCGATGCCAGAAGTTATAGGACACAATTTAGGAGGAAATAATATTTCTTTGTGTCTTGGGAATACAATGAAATATTGGTCTTTTTGGATCATGTACCCACACTTATATTCTTTTTCTTTAACCGACATAACATTGCATTCCACCAAATCCGCCGGCAGACTTTTCAATTCGGCCTGATATTTTGCAGTTGGATCACCACTCAATGTTTGATATACAGTATATCATCTGAACTTAACGTTGCTGTTACCTCCCGTTCATGTAAGGCCCAGTCCAGTACCACTATCTTGCTGTCTTTATCTGACTGACGAATTATAATATGCTCATTAGTTTCAAGAGATTTTAATGCCAAATTTTCAACATATTTCAGGTTATACTTTTTAATTTTTATATCCAACAGCTCTTCAATTTCTTCCATGACCTGTTTTTGGAATATATCCATACCTTTAGACCTGGATTGCACAGGATAGAACAATGCATTCTGAATATTTTTTTGGTGTATATTACAAACCTCAAAACTATTTCATTGTCACAAAACCGTGATGATTCAGAATGCAATTCCTCCAGTGAAATCATTGAAACAACTTCATCCAGAGTTTCCTTTATTAAGCGCAACATTTTGTACACTGAAACTAAATCACAAGCATCGTGCATATTCAGATCATTTAGCAATCAATATCATGTGCAAAATGTCTCTTCACAGTAATCCCTCTTACAAATGTGTTTACATGGCACATTGTAGTGAATAGAGCCTTGCTCTGCACATGTCTAATCAGAATTGGGTTCCAACACGTCTGGTTGGGTGAGCTGATGAAATCCTAGTATTTGCAAATTGATAGATTTTAAATGTGTATATAATCTGAAAGACATGCTTTCCACAAGTTTGATGCAATTGTAAAAATGAAAATAAAACACAGTTATCGCAAAGGTTTTTTTTTTATGCTACGGAGTTAAATGCAATATGTGCATTAGAACCAAAAATGCAGTGATCACAAACTATAAAACTCCATCATCATCATCCAGTTTACATGGCTCTTTGCACACTTTGTGATTTATACTACATTGGGTGCGCCACCCGCAAATTGAAAACCTGAATATCAGAACATATAATAACATTAATAAGAGGTACCATAAAGCCTCAAAGGTTTCTAAGCATTTTGCTTTTACACAAAATTGAGATTTAACACACTTTTAATGTTTTGGCTTTGAGAAAGTGAAGAAATCTTTGAGGAGGTAACTGGGCCAAAAGTGTATTGACTCGAGAAGCATATTGGATATTGTGCCTGGAGGCTAGAATGCCGATGGGCATGGATTATAAAAACTATTTACTTTTTATATTTATGGAGTTGTGAATATTTGATCAGTATTGTTATTTTCTTTGTCACAAATCTATATACTTTTTTTTTTGCGTCCATGTGATAATAATCTTTATTTTTATATAGCGCTAACATATTCTGCAGCGCTTTACAGTTTGCACACATTATCGTCGCTGTCCTCGATGGGGCTCACAATCTAGATTCACTATCAGTATGTCTTTGGAATGTGGGAGGCAGGGCCAGCGTCAGCACCCGGCACACCCGGGCAAGTGCCGGGGCCCTGAGCAGGCGGGGGGGCCCACTCGCAGTCTGGCACCCCCGCGCCCGTTAGCGGAGGAGAGCGGTGTCAGCGCCGCCACTGGGCCCCCCCCCCCGCTTGCTCAGGGCCCCGGCAGCAGCTGGCACAATACTTACCTCCCGTGCCTCCGCTGCCGCAGCTCCGGGCTCCAGGGGGCGCCGGCGCTTCCTCTCACAGCAGCGCTGCTGAATGACGTCATCATTCAGCGGCCGGCTGTGGCAGAGAGCGCGGGCGCTGAACAGGTAAGACGTGTCTCTGTGTGTGTCTGTGTGTATGTAGTGCGGTGTTTTGTGTGTGTGTGTGTGTGTGTGTATGTATGTGAGAGAGTGCTTGTGCTGTAGTGCTGTTGTGTGTGATGATGGGCAGGCATTGCTGATAATGGGGAGGCATTGATGATAATGGGCAGGCATTGATGATGGGGAGAAGATGATGATAATGGGCAGGCATTGATGATGGGGAGAAGATGATGATGGGCAGGCATTGATGATAATGGGGAGGCATTGATGATGATGGGGAGGACATGATGATAATGGGCAGCATTGATGATGGGGAGGAGATGATGAATGATGATGGGCAGGATTGATGATGATGGGCAGGCATTGATGATAATGGGGAGGCAATGATGATGATAAGGAGGCAATGAGATGATAGGGAGGAAATCATGATGATAATGGGGAGTCTTTCCACAGCGCCCTTTCCTGAGCCATAACAGTGCAGAACGCAGTACAGCGCAGAGGAGAGCTCCATATTTTGTATGGAGCATTATATGGGGACCAGTATCCTGTATGGAGCATTATATGGGGACCAGTATCCTGTATGGAGCATTATATTGGGTCCAGTATTCTGTATGGAGCATTATTTTGGGTCCAGTATTCTGTATGGAGCATTATATGGGGGGTGACATCCTGCATGGGGTATTATATGGGTGATGAGGGGGAGACTGTGGTGCCCATAATATTGTATGGAGGACTGTACTGTCCAGTCTGTACTGTGCGCTGTGAGGATTTGGCGGTTTTTGAGCTATTGTACAATTTACAATAGATATCACTCATGTAATGGAAGAAGTGAAGTATTTGGCATTGTACTATACCCATATTTCTCTGTGCATCATGAATCGTGGTCTGTGTTAAAGGGGCCCACTGAGGCTCTTTCGCCCAGGGCCCATAAAAACCTGGAGCTGGCCCTGGTGGGAGGAAACCGGAAAACCCGGAGGAAACCCACACAAACACGGGGAGAACATACAAACTCCTTGCAGATGTTGTCCTTGGTGGGATTTGAACCCAGGACTCCAGCGCTGCAAGGCTGCAGTGCTAACCACTGAGCCACCGTGCTAATAACTACCTTGAATTTTCTGCAGTGTGTGCCCATATGCTAGTGATGAATTTGCATTTTCTGCAGTGCTTGTGTCCATGTGTGAATAACGAATTGATATTTTTGTAACTCACAAATGGTTAATGTTTTTAAGGCTGTCTCTCTTCCCATTAACCATATAGTATCAAACATTTCCTGCCATGATTAAGAACTACTGCTGAAAAAGGATAGGTTGCAACTCTTGCTGAATGTTACTGTAGTCAGTGATTTTTGTCCCATTTTAACCGTTCAACCAATAAATAAGGAATTTTTGATCACATGTGCTGGATTGCATTTGGTAGTCTCAAAGATCCTGGACTTTCCTTCCTGTTTAACCCCTTCATGACCGGAGGTATTTTCAGCGGGTTTTTTTTTTTTTTTTGTTGCTTCCCTAGCCATAACTTTTTTTTTTTCAGTCAAAATGGCCATGTGAGGGCTTGTTTTTTTGCGGGATGGGTTTGCGGGACGAGTTGTTCTCTTGAACGACACCATTGGTTTTAACATATCTTGTACTGGAAAACGGGAAAAAAAAATCCAAGTGCTGTGAAATTGCAAAAAAAGTGCAATTCCAATTATTTTTTTTTTATCATGTTCACTAAATGCTAAAAAAAAAAAAAAGTGTAAAAATATTTAAAAAAAAAAATCCCTAAATAAAATAAAAAAAGAAAATTATTTCCCCAATATACACATGTAAATAAAAAAAAAACAATAAAAGTACACATATTTAGTATCAACGCGTCCGTGACAACCCGCCCTATAAAACTATCACACTAGTTAACCCCTTTAGTGAACCCCTTAAAAAAAAAAAGGCAAAAAAACAATGCTTTATCATACCGCCGAACAAAAAGTGGAGTAACACACGATCAAAAAGACGGATATAAATAAACATGGTACCGCTGAAAACGTCATCTTGTCCCGCAAAAAACGAGCCGTCATCAGCGAAAAAATAAAGTGCAGAATAAAGTGATGCAAAAATCATTTTTTTTTATATATAAATGGTTTTTTACTGTATAAAAACGCCAAAACATAAGAAAATGATACAAATGAGGTATCGTAATCGTACTAACCCGAAAAATAAAACTGCTTTATTAATTTTACCACACGCAGAACGGTATAAACGCCCCCCCCCCAAAAGAAATTAATGAATTGCTGGTTTTTGTTCATTCTGCCACCTCCCAAAAATCGTAATAAAAAGCGATTAAAAAATGTCATGTGCCCAAAAGTGATACCAATAAAAACGTCATATCGTCCCGCAAAATTTAAGACCTCACATGACTCTGTGGGCCAAAATAAGAAAAAATTATAGCTCTCAAAATGTGGTGATGCAAAAACTATTTTTTGCAATAAAAATCATCTTTTAACGTGTGACAGCTGCCAAACATAAAAACCCGCTATAAATAGTAAATCAAACCCCCCTTTATCACCCCCTTAGTTAGGGAAAAATAATATTTAAAAAATGTATTTATTTCCATTTTCCTGTTAGGGTTAGGGGTGTGTTGAGGTTAGGGTTGGAGTTAGAATTGGGGGGTTTCCACTGTTTAGGCCACATCAGGGGCTCTCCAAACGTGACATAGCGTGTGATCTCAATTCCAGCCAATTCTGCGTTGAAAAAGTCAAACGGTGCTCCTTCCCTTCCGAGCTCTGACATGCGCCCAAACAGTGGTTTACCCCCTAATATGGGGTATCAGCGTACTCAGGACAAATTGCACAATAACTCTTGGAGTCCAATTTCTTCCGTTACACTTGAGAAAATAAAAAAATTGGAGAAAATATCTTTTTTTTTTTTTTTTTTTAATTTTTTTTTTTATGTCTGTACGTTATAAACGTCTGTGAAACACTTGGGGGTTCAAAGTGCTCACCACAAAACTAGATAAGTTCCTCTGGAGGTCTAGTTTCCAAAATGGTGTCACTTGTGGGGGTTTCCAGTGTTTAGGCACATCAGGGGCTCTCCAAGCGTGCCATGACGCCCACAGACCATTCCATCAAAGTCTGCATTCCAAAACGTCACTACTTCCCTTCCGAGCCCCGACGTGTGCCCATACAGTAGTTTTCTCCCACATATGGGGTATCAGCGTACTCAGGACAAATTGGACAACATCTTTTGGGGTCCAATTTCACCTGTTACCCTTGGGAAAATAAAAAAAATTGGAGTCTATAATATCTGTTTGTGGAAAAAATGTGTTTTTATTTTTTTTATTTTTTTTATTTTCACGCCGAGGCGTTATAAACTTCTGTGAAACACTTGGGGGTTCAAAGTGCTCACCACACATCTAGAAAAGTTCCTTGGGGTCTAGTTTCCAAAATGGGTTTACTTGTGGGGGTTTCCGCTGTTTAGGCACCTCAGGGGCTCTTCAAACACAACATGGCGTCCGATCTCAATTCCAGACAATTTTGCATTGAAAAGTCAAACGGCGCTCCTTCCGTTCCGAGATCAATACTAAGGAAATCCTGAAAACATGACCTGTTGGTGGACCTTTGAGGACTGGAGTCGGGGAACCCTTATATAGACCCCTCAAAGTGACTTCAAATGTGATGTGATCCCTAAAAAAAAAATGGTGTGGTAAAAATGAGAAATCACTTTTAACCTTTATAACTTCCTAACAAAAAAAAATTTTTGTTTCCAAAATTGTGCTGTTGTAAAGTAGACATGTGGGAAATGTTATTTAGTAACTATTTTGTGTGACATATTTCTCTGTTTTAAGGGCATAAAAGTTAAAAGTTTGAAAATTGCAAAATTTTCAAAAATGTTGCCATATTTCCATTTTTTTCATAAATAAACGCAAGTTATATCGAAGAAATTTTACCACTATCACGAAGTACAATATGTCACTTGAAAACAGTCTCCGAATCGCGAAAATCCGTTGAAGCGTTCCAGAGTTATAACCTCATAAAGAGACAGTGGTCAGAATTGTAAAAATTGGCCCGGTCATTAACGTGCAAACCACCCTTCAGGGTTAAGGGGTTAACCTTAATGACCAAGCCAAATTTTACAATTCTGACCAGTGTCACTTTATGTGGTCATAACTCTGGAACCTTCACATCCCTATTTGAGATGTTTTTGTGACATGACTTCAGTAGGAAAATGTGGTCGATATGATTTGTTATTCTGAAATAAAAAATCACTTTAAAATTTCAATTTTTTAACTTTTTAATTTTTATGCCCTTAAACCAGATAGTTATATCACACAAAATTGTTAATAAAGAACACTTCCCACATGTCTACTTATATCAGCACAATTTTTGAAGCATATATTTTTTTGTTACAAAGTTTCAAGGGTTCAAAGTTGATCAACAATTTCCAATTTTTCCAACAAAATTTACAAAACCATTAGCTATTTCTTACTCTACTCTATGGTTTTATAGGCAGAGAATCTGTTTGCTACAGAGCTTCTCGCATCGATTTTTATATTTTGCCTGTGTGTAGTCACCACTAGGTGGCGCTAGGAGCATTCCCCCGATGGATATCCAAAGTGACGGCTGCAGGCAAACAAATTTATATAATTTAACTGTAGTCTGTGTGACAGGAGCAGAATATTTGGTGCTTTGTGTCAGAATAATGGAGCCCCGATTCTTATAAAGATATATGAAGCTAAACTGCGTATAATTTTGGACAAATAAACAATAGTTAATAAAGAATCCAAATCCTTGAGTTACTATTTTTGTTGGATGTCTCTCCAATTATTTGAAGGATCTCAGTACAGGAATTGATTCTAATAAATGGCACAATATACATCTGGTAACTCTGAGTATAATTGTCATGTACCAGGGAACATGATTAGGGTGCTTGAACCGTCTGTCTTGTAGGATTGAGTGCAGCAGTGAATTAGATGCCTATCTTTCTATTTCTAATCATTAGTTTTCTCAGTTCTTGACAATGTCCTTATGTGACTGCTGCTTTTTATTTTATCTTTCTATGTATAGACCAGTTCTTTCCATTAAATGAAAAGAGTTTTTCATGTCTCCTCAGCAGTGTGTGCCTTCTGCAAATGGCCTGTGCTGTATCCTTCCAAGTAACCTTCCAAGACTGCAAAAGCATAACTTCTTTTATAGATTTCTCGGAATATTGGAAATTAATATAGCCTTTGTATGCTGTACACTTTGGGGAAAAATCTCCAATCCCTTTTTTTTCCTACTCTGGGAAGAGCACAGCTGTGTTTCTTACTACAAATCCCCTACCTGTATTTATACCAGGCATTGAAGAATAATGCCTATGTATCTGGCACAGATCCAGAGTGATGTATGGGGTGTGCAGCTCTCATCTCACGGCACTGACACTGTAAGG
This sequence comes from Oophaga sylvatica, assembly GCA_033576555.1. NCBI lineage: Eukaryota > Metazoa > Chordata > Amphibia > Anura > Dendrobatidae > Oophaga > Oophaga sylvatica. The sequence goes on from JARQOD010000005.1 coordinate 467,812,922, forward strand.
GAAAGGGGAGAGCTGGCAGTGCTGTGAGATGACGGCTGCAGCGTTCCACCAATCTGGAACTGTAGCAGATATCGGGACATTTTTCCCCGATGCTCGGGGTAGGTGCAGAGAGGTGTTTGTAATGACTCCAAAGCTCTGCTGTATCCAAGCACCCCCCCACCCCTCATTTGTAATCACAGTAGATGCAGTAAGATCTGTGTGACCTGGGAAGTAGAACATAACTGTGAGTCAGTACAGATCTAACCATATCACGCAGAGAAAGCCTGTTGTCTTCTTTGGGGGATTTTTTTTTTTCATCGGAAGACCCCTGCGTGATGTTGCCTGCTTATGATTGGCCAATGTCATAGAAGGGAAAAATTTTAAATAGAACCTTTACATACAATGGAGATGAAAAAGTATAAAGAAACAACAAACAATGCTGTAGTCAGTTCTGCAGTGAATATTCCATGATGTGGTCTGTTTAATATGCTAAAACAGGTGAAAGGTCCTCTTTAATGTCTTTTTCTTCCCCTTTTTACACTAAAAATAGTCTGCTTTTTGTGGTCCTTTTTGATACGGATGTCTCTGAAAAATGAGATGAGTGTAGGTTCTTCCACTGCTACTAACCAGTGATGAGTGAATGTGCTCGGGTAAGGTGTTATCGGGTGCTAACCAAGTTTCTTCAGTGTGCTAGAAAAATATGTTGGAGTCCCCGCGCTTATATATGTTGCGGCTGTCAAACAACCGCGGGAACTCAACATATTTTTGCGCACGTTCGCTCATCACTACTAGAAACACTCAGGAATCTGTGGTGCTACTTCGCAGCGTGTACTCAGTATTATATTGTAATCAGATGGGAATCCATGTAATGTTCACGGATGCTGGGCCCTACAGATTGTGAAGCTTTTTTTTTTTTTTTAATTATCTCTGCGTCAGCACGTACAGTGTATTCCCAATGAAGGATTTCCTTTTGTTCTTGATCTCTGAATTTCTTAAAGGAGTATTTGATAATTGGTTTTCTTAGGCTGGTTTTACACTTGCCGTGTTTTTGCTGGCCGTTTTTGTGGCCTCCATGCATTTCTATGGGGCCGCAAAAATTAGGAGGGCCATGCTCTGTATGGCTGTGAGGGCCGTATTTGCGGCCGTGAAAAAATATCGAGCTATCGGTGATCCGTTTTGCAAAAAAGGACTGCAAAAAACACGGCAAGTGTAAAACCAGCCTTACCCAGGGAACCTAATTCACAGGCAGCATTAATCAAAGACTAGCTCCATCATTACAAATATCTGTTTTATGATTTTACACATCAGTATTTTTTCAGTAGTCCATCAGTATTTGTATGCCAAAATCAGGAGTGTCTCCACAACACAGAACACCGGTCAGTTTGTCCATTTATAGTTTTTCTCTGCCAGTTCCGCTCCTGGTTTTGGCATACATACTAACCAAATACTGACATGTGAATAAGCCCTTACTGCTGCATTTCAGGAAAAGATTGACAGCCGACCAAGCAGACCGATTCAGAGAAGCTGGCAGGGACCTGCACCCCATGATTATTCGGGTCAGCCACCTTTTTAACGGCTTCTACTTTCAACGATGTCTTTTCTGAATTTCGCAGCGTTGCAATTTAAAACCTACATACATGTGAAGTAGTCTGACTGATTAATGTTACCGTGGGTCGGCAGCGCAAATGACCAAATTGGATGTCTGGATATTGGATTGTCTCCCAGCACCATCTGCAGCACTAGTCAGCAGCTGACTTGCATACATCCAGTAGTTGATACTGCCATTGTGTCTGTGTACATCTGGGGAAATGGCCTCAGGCTCATTATCACATCCCACACATGAAGGGAGCCACAGCACCAATTACTTCCCCGCTAAGATGCAGCGCTCTGACCGGTGGAGTTTCTGCAGCGCACAGACTGGCCCTCACAGTCGGCGGCTCCTGACATTGCATGTTACTCTTCTGCTCACTCCTCCTTTATGACGTGCGTTCCCACCTTGTGGCCGGTTGCCCCTGACCATTAGCCCTGGCTCCCTTACAGAACAGTGCTCACAGGCGTGTTTTCTTGCACGGTGCAGTCCCTGTTCCCACAATCTGTGCCTGCAGGACACGGGGAGAGCTGAGCTTTACTTTGGAAGAGGGAATATTGCAGTTTTCGTTTGCAGTAAAACAAATGAAAGATGATCTGAACTTGGCAGTGGGAGCTCTGCTGGAATTTGATGTGTGCGGGTTTTCTGTGGGAAAGCGCTCTCACTATTGCTGTTCCCATGACACATTTACATCTAGTCAGCCGGCTCTTTCTTGTGGGGTTCGGTTGGTTCGCCAAGCCTCATTTGGGTAAAGTTGTTTTCCTTTTTGTACCTGCTGAAATATAATTTAGGGTGTTCTTTTTTTTTTTGGGTGGAGTCCACAATTCTTTGCTTAACTCCGTAATGACCTGTGAGGGATACATCAGTCATAGGAGAGATTTGAAAAATGAAGTGGGCCGGCTGTGGCCCCTCACGTTGACTCTGTGGGTAGGCTCCTTTACATCAGTTACAGGAGTGCTAAAGTTCTAACCAGGCTTGCAGTTAACCCGGTCAGTCCTGAGGTTGTCCTAGTAATCGCAACCTGCACCACTACGGAGACACCTCCATCCTATTGAACATATCAAAGGCCGTTTTCAAAGCCCCATCAAAATTCACATAGAACACGTGGTTTTTTTTTTTTTTTACAAATAAACACGTGGCTTTTTTTTTTTTACAAATTCACTGGGGTCGAATAGTGGAAAATAGCTTTATCCCTGCTTGTCTGGACTCGTCATGCATTTGGGTTATGAGCTGGAGCATTCGGGCTGTGAGATGTGACGTCTAAGGTCACAACGTGATTTTTTTTTTTGATCAGGCACTGCTGCATATTGTGGACGTGACTGCAAACAGATTTCCCATGATTGCAAATTCACTTTTGGCTGGGCCTTTGTGCACTTGGATGGGTGCAGGAGTTATCGGACTACTTCTGTCACGGGCTCTTTTGCAAAATTGTCGACTACTGCCTGTTGTGATGTTGTGTTTTTTTGTTTGTTTTTTTTTGTTCCATCCCCACTTTTTGTGGGCAATCACTCATGCACTAGCCCATTGACTAGTGTGCTGCCCATGTACAGTCTGGTGTGCTGGACCTCACATGGATCGGACTGGTGTATAATATATTTATATAGCGAATATGCTGTGTCAAAATCAAATCTTGTGTTTCAAGGGTGTCAGCATGCACAAAATGACTGTTCATACCTAGCTCATGACCTTGTCAGGGGCAGAGCCCTCATGAAAATCACATCTTTAGTGTCCACATCTTCTTTTACCACTCTTGGCAAAAATCATTGCTTAAATATGAGGTGCTCAGTGCACCCTGGATGTCACCGAACCAAGCAGATCGGCTCCTTGTTTTCCATCTATTTCTGCCCTCCTTCCTGGCTCCTGTACGGCTAGAGCTTTCAGTTACAGAAGAAGGTGGAGATTGATGGGAGGGTACATTGAACTGCTTGGCCACGCCAAGGGTGCTCCAAAATACTTAGCATATTTTATATGAAGAACGATTTATGGCAAATGCAGCAAAAGATTTGAAAACCAAAGCTGTGTTTTTTTTTATTTTATTTTTTAATTAGGTCAATGTCTGCTACAGTATTGTGCTCAGTTTGAACAGTCATTTTGTGCTAACGGGACTCCCTTTAAATTTAACATGTACATTATTTGTCTTTTACCAGAACTTCATTTTGTTTCCTGTTTCTTTGAAATTTATCTGGTGGATCAGAATTACTGAGAATTGTGTTGCGCTTACTTGTGTTAGGAAACAAAACACTGCTACATATTCTGTAATGTTATGAGCGATTAGGGAAGTCATTGGAATGTGTTCTGCGGAGAATACTTGGTATTTTATTCCTTTTTTCTTTTTGCAAAACCTCTTAAACTTATAAATCGCACTGGTCATTTATTCCCTGCCTTTTTTTCTTATTTTTGTTTTTTGTAGCAATCATATTCTATGCCGACAAAAGTATTGTGCCTTCAGATTAATCACGTCTTCATGATCTTTTGTGACATTCTATTTGAAATTCACAAGCATTAAAGGGGATGTCCACTACTAGGACAAACACTTCTTAAACTAAATGTTCGGGCCCCAATAAAATAATAAAGTCTATACTCGCCTCCAGTGCCTGCGCTGTTCCTGCGGTGTCGGCACTTGATCTCCCTGGGGATGTGATGCAGTGTTGTGACTCTGAAGCCCAATCTCCACCTTCTGACAAACTCAACATGAAGAGGAAGCCCGGTCTGCTGCTGATCCCTGACTTCCTCTTCATGTTCAGTTTGTCCGAAGGCGGAGACAGTGACACCAGTTTTGATTGGGCGCCGGGCATCACGTGTCGTTCCACTGCATCACAGCCCCAGGGAGAGCGAGTGCCGACACTGCTGGAACAGCTCCGGCATGGGAGGAGAGTATAGGCTTTGTTGTTTTATCAGGGCTGAACATTTAGTTTAAGAAGGGGTTGTCCTAGAGGTGGACAGCCCCTTAAATATGGAGTTGGTCACTCATTTGCAGCTTTAACTGCTGCCATTCTTCTGGCTTTCTTCAAGATTTTTATTTTTGCCCATTGGAATTTTTTGCCTATTCATCCAGAACAACATTTGTTTTTGGAGGCGATGGCCTTGCTCGCTATCTCTAGGTTGAGGTCAGGATTATGTGTGGCCAGTCAAGTTCTTTCACACTAAGCTCGCCCAAACATGTCTTTATGGACTTTGCTTTGTGCACTGGGCAAAGTCATTATGGACCTTTCCCTAAACTGTTCCCACAAAGTTGGAAAGATAGTCCAAAAAGTCTTGGCCAACCCCTGTAAAGTAACCTCATAGCATTCATCCCTTCTCCATCAAACTTTACGCTTCACATACTGTCAGTCAGATCACTTTTTCCTGGTCTCTACCAAACCTAGACTTGTCAGAAGTGTGATTTGTCGCTCCACATTTTCATTCTCCAGAGTCCACTGGTGGCTTTACACCACTCCGTCTGACACCTGGATTGAGCTTGGTGACGAGGCTTCTACATGCAGCAGCTCAGCCATGAAGACCAATGCCACGAAGTTCCTGGCACACAATTGATCTGCTGATGTGAATTGCCGACTAGGTTTGGAGAGCCTTGTTATTGAGCCAGCAGGACGTTGGCGACTTTTGCACCTCCGTGCTCGGCGACCCCACTCTGTAACCTTAGTTTGCCACTATCTTGATGAGTGGCTGTGTTTCTTAAAACCTCAGACTTTTCCATAATGCCGTTCACAAATCATTGTGGAATATTTAGAAGGGAAGAAATTTCCCAAATTGATATGTTACAATTGTGCCCTCTATTACAGGAACATGCTAGTATCCGTGAGCTTTCTGGTACCGGCCACTTATCAGACTGCATGAATTCCATGATCCATGTATAATGTATTGGCAGATTATTTAGTGTATAACACCAGTGTTTGCATTTGTTGGCTTTCGTTCATATTAGCACAGTGCTCTACACTGAGAATTTCATTGGGTGTGTGGAGGGGGGAGTTTACATCTTGGCATCAGAAAACTGTGTTCAAATTGTGGCCTTGGAAAGTTTGTACTCCAATGATCCCCTTTAATTTATAGTCTCTTTTTTGTATCTCCTCGTTATCTTCTGGCCTCTACAAACATTAGACTGTCTGCATTTCCCACCAATATCAGCGGGTTCCATAAAGTTAGTCTGTGTATGAGGGGTTTTAACTTTTTATAGCACACTGTTAAAACTTATGGCTGCCAATCAGCTTCATTTTGAATAAACCTGGGAAGTGAGGGAGAGTTCCAGCACCTATAGTGCTGGCAGAACACTGTGGAAGTAGAACCTCCCATTCAAAAAGACTTGGAGTTTAGAATAATTATAGATCTAGAACATTAGATTAAGGTCTGAAACTTTGGTTAAGGTTATCTGAGCACACAAATCTCCAAGGGTGTCCAAACTTTAGCATCAGCCCATTTTTCTTTTTGAAATTTTTGAAAATGAAAAAAAACAACAAACAATATTTTTTTTTTTGGGTGGGGGGGTCTAAAATACAAAGTAATTGTGCCATCTTTAACTTTAGACCTTTTGGAGGTCATTTGATCTTCAACTTGGCTTAAAGGGAATCTGTCACCCCAATATTGCCATATCAGATAAAGATATGGCTGAATAGTGCGTCCCATAACAAAGCTAACGGTACGTATCATATATCCTGATACCCCCGTTTTCATATCAAAATACCTTTGTAAACTTCGGTTTTTGCGCTGTCTATCACGGTGGTCAGGAGGGCGGCGTTTTCTCTCTCTCTCCCCCCTCCCCGCTCCTCGGCATCCGTTGCGTATCGCCGTCTGTGAATCCCACAGACGGCGTTCAGCTTCCCGCAATTGCGCAATTCAAATTCGGGCCGGCGCATGCGCAGTGTGCTTTGCCCAACAGTGGGCAAAGCATATAATCAGTACAGCGCATGCACTACTCTTTCCTCGCCCTGGAAATGACTGCTTGCCTTGGACGACTTCCGGGACAAAAAAAGAGTAGTGCATGCGCTATACTGATTATATGCTTTGCCCACAGTTGGGCAAAGAACACTGCGCATGCGCCGGCCCGAATTTGAATTGCGCAATTGCGGGAAGCTGAACGCCGTCTGTGGGATTCACAGACGGCGATAAGCAACTGATGCCGAGGAGCGGGGGGAGAGAGCGAAAACGCCGCCCTCCTGACCTGACCACCGTGATTGACAGCGCAAAAACCGAAGTTTACAAAGCTATTTTGATATGAAAACGGGGGTATCAGGATATATGATACCTACCGATAGCTTTGTTATGAGACGCACTATTCAGCCATATCTTTATCTGATATGGCAATATTGGGGTGACAGATTCCCTTTAACTGTTCAATAACAGTAATTTTGACCAGGGGTGCGCAAACTTTTACATGCCACTGTATATAAAAATGTAAGGTTTATTTTCTTTGCATGGGTTTATCTCACTAAAGACACTAGTAGTAATAACATTTGGGCATGTTATTAATGTCTGATCTGTTGGGGTCCAGCAGATGTGACCT
>JARQOD010000005.1:467820082-467925316 GCA_033576555.1 Oophaga sylvatica
CCTCTGCCAAACAATCTCAGTAGACAAAAGCCTCATTAATAGAGCCCATTGTTCCAAATATGATCTCGAAACTTAATATGGATCTAAGTAGATGGTATTACAAAAATATCTTATAATATGCAGCAGCAGTCTATATTGACCTCAAAGCAGAATGCTTCCATATACTTCTTAAAGATCTCTTACTTTCTGTGGTTTTCAGTAAAACCAAAGATGAAATAGTTATCTGTTGTCAAACATTGTGCAAGAGGGTACCCGCGCTTTGGATGATGCATTTACTTTGACATCCTTTCTGTGTCTTGAGCGCTTGACGTCTCATTTACTAAGAAAGACATAGTAATGGGGAAACTCGGCTATATGGTTGTTCTACAGCAAAATGGAAATGACTATATAGATTGCAGGAAAGTTGCATGTAGGAAGCATTGTCAATAAGTCTGACGGTTTAATGGATTTTGTTACTGACTTACAATATTTGGGATGTAAGGGCACATTACTTCTAATGCAGTGAATTGTGTGTGGTCTGAGATGTTCAAAGTAGGTGTCAAGCGCGTTTGCCTTATCTACACAGCCACTGTCTTTTCAGCAAATTTTGCGTAAATCAATTATTACAGCAAATGATAAAAATCAATCCTGGTGAAAGAAAGTGGCAAGCTCACTTATGTGCCTTACAGTATTACAACTGCCTATTAGTCTATGGACCAGGGAAGAAACAAGGGCATAGACATAGTGTTCTGCTTTCTTGTGGCTTTCTTGCTCAGAGCTGATTGAATGGTACACGGCTGAATATACCTTTTATAATGTCATCCATGCCGCTTTTGAATATGTGTTACATAGACATGGGAGAGCAGGAATCTCTCATTTCTGTGTATGGGGAAATGTCAGATCAGCTAGGTTCCACCACGATCTTGGCTCATAAATCACTGCTGTTTTGGAGACTTGCATTAAAAACCACACGTAAAATGCTTAAAAAACACTCGAATTATCTGCAGCAGATTATTCTGCAACAAAAACTAAACGTGCACCTGACCTAAAGGGCACGTTCCCACATTCAGGATCTACTATGGTTTTGCAAATTAGCGGACACTTTCTTACACATGCTGATTTACCTCATTAATGCAAGTCTATATGGAAAATCCACATGCGGAACCGCAAGAGAAATGGACATGCTGCAGATCTGAAAGAAGCGCCTCATGTCGGTTTCCGATTGTGATCAGCACGAACACACAAACGCACAGTGGACATAGGATTTCTAGAAATCCCATCCACTATACTGTCACATCTGATCGCTGCTGCCTTTTGGACACTGCATAAATACGCAGCGTCAACCCTGCAGCAAATCCTGAAAGTGCGAACGTACCCAAAGATTACCAGCAATGTGCAAGATGAACAATGTGACAATACCGTTAAAAAAAAAAAAAAAAAAAAGTCACATAAAAGCTGTCAGCAAAACACAAACCTCTTCTAAAGATAGGAGTATTGTAGCTGAAATTTGCTTTCACTGCATGTTCCTCCTAGTTTACTGGAGCAAACCTATGAGAAGGCAAAATAGCATTCCTGGAAGTGGAGCTGGTCGTGTGACCTTCTGTAAGAAGATGGCTGTACGCAGAAAGCCACACAGATGTGTCCAAAACTCCTGATATGTCATGAAAGCAACCCGCATGGCTACATCTGAAGCTTTACCCTTTTTATGCCATTACTGTAAGTTTGCGGTGACATGGAGCTGAAGAATCAGAATTTCATTTCACTACAGTGCAATTAAGTGGAGGTTTAAAAATATTTGTAAAAAAAAAATCATGCTATAGATTTTCAGTATTTTTTTCTAGGTTTAGTTTAAGCATTGAATTTAGTTCTTTGGCATTTTTTTTTATCTTAATCTGCTTGCGTCGGTCTGTCCACTGCTTTTTTTTTTTTTTTTTTTGCTTATAGGCAATCTTGTGACAAGCAGCTCAGTCTATAGAAAAATGTACACAGAATCTTGTGTGGAATGGGCGGGGTTTGCTTTCTCAGCTCTGCTGCATTTCTAGTTCTAAAAACTGATTTGTGTTTGAACTATTTCACCCAGTAAACAAAGTGATACATCGTTGGATTCAGCTTCTCTTTGCCTACCTCAGGCTGCTCTCGGATGAGGTAGCAAAAACCTCCTGACAGATTCCCTTTAAGGGGTTATTCCCAAAATATGAAGTTATTCCCGGTCTTCACACCCCTTGATCTACAGCAAAATCTTCAAGTCCTGAATGGGGAAAAAAAATCATAACGCTTTCCTCAAAATTTTAGTAGTTCCCTTGCCTGGTCCATTAATCTGTACACTTATCCTATCCCAAGTCACACATCATGGAAGGAGGTAATCATTTCAGTAGTCCACTCAGCCCCGCCCCCCATTGGGTGACCAGTCATATGTTGTCATAGGAGGGCACATAATGTGGGTATAGTGTTTGCTTTCTAGTTTTCTGCAAGTAAAGTCCCTAAAATTTCTTGCAGAATTAATAGGGAGATTTTTCCAAACTAGTGCCGCCACATGCTTTTAGCTCCAGTATTGGCTCCTTTATTGGTCACAGACCCTTAGAGATCAAGCAGGACGCGGTCTCATAGTGCATACATATGAATGTCCCGCCTGGCGAGCGGCAGTCGGGTTATTCTGCTATTTAGAAGTCAAATCTGTTGTGCAAACTAAGTGGAATAATAACTATTGATCTCATACCAGCACTTACATTTTTTCGGTGTATTTGGAGGTGCACTCTTCGTCCCTCGTTTTGAAAGTATGTTTACTATTAACAATATTATCACAGTAGTATTACAGTGGTGACTATTGGTGTGCTGGTTGTTCATTAATTTATATGAATTTAGCATATATCACGCACGATATGCTTTGTTTAAAGGGAATATATCAGCAGACTGTTGCTATCTAATCTGAGAGCAACATGATATAGGGTTGAGACCCTGATTCTTGCGATGTGCCTCTTACTGGGTTGTATTTTGTGGTTTCAATGCAATTAGTGTTTCATCAGCATGAGAATATCACTAGAGCACTAGGTGTACTGTGCCTGCTGGGCCAACTGTGCCCGCAGCACTGATTAGCAGCTTACTGCCAATAGAAAGTGTACACAGAATGCTGCCACAGTGGTGTGGGCGGGGATATGCAGGGCTCGGCATTCAGAGAACTGCTAGATCTGCAGCCGAGAAAACTCTGATTCTAAGTGACGCATCGCTGGAATCAAGCTCTCTGCCCCAGATCATGCTGCCATCAGATTACATGGCAAAAACCTGGTGACAGATTCCCTTTTAATATGCCATTAATTGGCGTTTATAGGTTGTACGTATGTAATATTTTGATCTGTGTTATTGTATTGTAATATTTGTAAGGGTAAGCAAGACCCCAAATTAAAGAGACAAACTAACATCTGCTTCCTTTCTATTTCTCGCAGGTTCAAGTACAGGTCCACCCAAACCTGGCATCAGCGGAAGATGCTCTCCAGTATGTTGAAGAGTTAATTCTGCAGCTGCTTAGCATGCTTTGCCAAGCACAGCCCCGCAGTGTCCTGGATGTTGAGGTACTCAGAAATAGTTTATATATTGATCTGCTCATAAAGATGCCACTTAAAAGTACTGCATTTTACTCTTTTTGCAGTGACTGCGGTGTTCAGCAGCCAAAAATCCATCAAGATCCTTGTTTCTCTGCAGCAAAAATGTTTGGAACTTCTATAATTTCTGCATACACAGCAGATTTTTTGCATATTTCTCAATAACCGTAATCTTGTTCCATGGAAATAGCATTGTCTGCAGGGGGAAGGTAGTCATGTGGATTTAGGACATACTTTTATAGAAGCTCTTCAGCAAGTTTTTAACCTATAAAGTGCAAGATTGCCTGATATTAGAGAGTAATTTAGCGTCTGTTTGGTATACCTCTTTTGAATGAAGTGCCATTTCGAGGTTGTTTGCCATGTTACTTTTTCTTCTGTTCTTTTATTGTTACCCTGATAGACTACATTTCCCTTAACTTTTTGATTTAGCAGAGGGGGGCAATCTCAACACACTAAACTTGCTCAATTTCATCTTATAGCAGCAGTGATATTTTAGTGACTTCAAACTGCTATTCCCTTACATTGCAGAGTTTGTGTATTCCTAAGTGATGCAGCTCCTGTCTCTCTGCCTCCTACTTGTCACAAGTCTCTCCCTGTCACCTCTTACAAGAAGGAGGCAGAGAGACTTATCTGAAGCTGATCTACTACAATACAATGAAGATCCTGCACACAGCAGTCACAGTATATATGATCAGTGTGAGTCAGGAGTTTTATAACTGTATTGTATTGACTCACTGATATATCACAGCTCTCATATAATACAGAAATTATACCTTCATCTATATGGGGGGACGTACAGGGTTAGAAGGTGTGTGAAGTGGAGGTGTCTCTGAGCTTCCAGCAGTGATTTTATAGGTGATGTCATCCTGTAGTTTACAGGAAGCCCCACTGTGATATCACTACAGATAATGACATGGCTGCCAATAATGAAAAAGTAATATCTTTATTGATAGGGAGAATTCCCTGGTAGCGTGGGAAGATTGGTGAACCTGTGATTGGAGTGTATGTAGCATAGCCACAGACAGTAAAATTACAATATCAGTTTTCCAAGTTGCAAAATATATTTACATTATGTGTATGCATACTTCCCCACATTACTACATCTGCAAGCCAATATTTCTTGTAAAAGATTTAACACCTCTCCTAGATATGGCATATGTGTATGTATGTTGCATGTATGTGTATATAAATATACATACAAAATTATATAAATATACCATATATACTCGAGTATAAGCCGAGTTTTTTCCAGCACTTTTTTTGTGTGCTGAATATGCCCCCCTCGGCTTATACTCGAGTGAGGTGTCCAGAACATAGAGGGGGAGGGGCAGCGGGTCACAGGAGGCAGGAGCCGGCAGCTGTGGCTAACTCCTGTGCCCGCTGCTAAAGAGAAATGAATATTCACTGCTCTGGCAATGAATATTCATTTCTCTGTAACAGCATGCACAGTGTCAGCCGCAGCAGCCTGCTCCTGCAGCTGGCTATCAATGATGTGTGCTGCTACCTAAGAGAGGTGAATATTCATTTCTCTTAAGTAGCGGCCCAAGTGACCACCTGGTGGCTGACACTGTGCGCGCTACTTAATACTCCCTGCCCTTCACGCACATAGTGCTGGCATGGGGAGCGGTGAGTATTCCTGCAGCTGTGCTCTGCTTGTGAGTAGCGCATGACGTCCCCTGCCATGCTCTGCTTACAGCCTTAAAGCACCTGCTGGCACTTGAACAAGACGCTGCGAGGGAGCGCAGGAAGGTAAGTAGCATGTGTTTTTGTTTTTTTTTTTTAATTGCTTTTTGATGGGGGCCAATCATACCAGGATAAGGATGGGGTCATGCAAAGGATGGGGATGGAGCCATGTATACAAGGGTAGGGATGGAACCATGCATTCAAGGATAGGGATGTGGAGCCCGTGCATACCGGGATGGGGGGATGTGGAGCCCGTGCATACCAGTCTTATAACTCGAGGCAATAAGTTGTTTTCCAGTTTTTTTTGGTTTTTTTTTTTAGATGGAATTAGATGCTTTGGCGTATACTTGGGTCGGCTTATACCCTAGTATGTATGGTACATATAAAAAGACAAAAAACAAAACATTTAATCCTTTCATGACATGCGCCGCACATGAACGGCGCATGTCATGTCTCCCCCTTTGATGTGGGTTCCAGCTCTGAGCCCACATCTTTTTCGGCACATTTCAACTGTTTTGAACAGCTGACATGCGTCCACAACAGCCGCTGGTGGAATCGTGACCCACCCGTGGATGTTAACCCGTTAAATGCTGCTGTCAAACTCTGACAACAGCACTTAGCGCGCGCTTCCGGCTAGCGCGCTGGAAATCCTGCCCTCGGTGACCCTGTCACATGATCACATATAACCGATGGGTCGGTATGACAACCAGAGGTCTCCTGCAGACTTCTATGGTTCTCACTGCCGGATTGCTATGAGCGCCGCCTGGTGGTCTGCAATCATAGTAAGTGAGCAGTTCTGCTACATACAGGTGATCTGATCACCGCCTGTATGTAGCAGAGCCGATCGGGTTATGGTAGCTTCTAGTCTCCCATGGAGACTATTGAAGCATGCCAAAAGTAAAAAAAAAAAAAAAAAAAAAGTTTTTAAAAATATTAAATATAAGTTCAAATCACCCCCCTTTCGCTCCATTTAAAATAAAAGCATAAAAAAATCACATACACATATTTGGTATCGCCGCTTTCAGAATCGCCCGATCTATCAATATAAAAAAAAATTAACCCAATTGCTAGACGCCGTAACGAGAAAAAGTCAAAATGCCAGAATTAAGGGGTTTTTCAGCAGCAGAACGGAAGGAAAGGAGACACACTAGTCATAACTAGTGGGTAGGCGGAGCCCAGATGGGATAGACACCTCAGATTAAAAAAGAGTGTTGACCGGCCCCTCCAGCTCGGGCTCCTCCTACTCAGCTCTCCAGTTTTCAATTTGAGGTCTCAGAGGATAGTCGCTGCTGGAAGCAGCTCCTCAGAAGATTTTATTATTTTTTATCGGACAAGAGACTTGGATCACCAAATGTGGTCTAGAGGTCTCAGGGGTCTCAGCGCTGCTGGACCCCAACCTCTCCCTTGGCGGATCTGTATTACCCTATATGGTGGTCCCTGCAGAACCCTGCCGGCCCGGGGGGATGAGGATGGCTTCCCTGGCGGGGACGCAAACCACGCTGCAGGGGTCACTGCGATCCCCGCCCTGGGGGGAAGCATGGGCACGCGCCAGAAACCCCTGGGGTCCCTGTGGCGCTTGGCGGGGTGAGTACTCCACATTTTTATAATGTGTATGAGTGATTCAGCGGCTGCTGCGGCAGCCGCTGTTACAGTATATGTGGTGACTGTTGTATTTTGTCCGCAGGTGGATGCCTGCAGGACGGGGATCACGGGACCGGAGACTGAGGAGATCCCGCACTTTTTTTGAAGGCGGGGGGCGTGGCTTCACGTTTCCCGGGCAGGAAGCGCTCACTGAGCGCGATTTTCCTCTGCCTTCTCTTCCGGCTGCCTCCTCAGTGCGGCGGCCATTGCAGCGCTTCGGGCTCCTCACTCTCTGTTTTTCTCCCGCACAAGATTAAAGAAGACAGCACCGCGAAGTTTAACTGTGAGTCGCTTCTGCCTATCAGGGCAGAAGCTTAAAGACTTCTCTCCCCCGCAGCGCAGGGCACTGCCACACTGAACGTTGCTAAGTTAGCGACGCTTTTTAAGTCGCATGATTTTTATGAGATGCGAAAAATAGCGCAATATTTTAGCGATTTTTTTTTTTTAGTTTAGTGTGGCATTCCTTGAGGACGGTTCTGTCTGCACCTGCTACCTCATAAGAGGCACCTGGGGCTCACACATCTGTCACATTAATACAGGTTGTGGAGAGCTTGTGACTTTAACCCCTTATCAGGCGGTTAACCCTTAATGGTGGGACAGCTGGGGTAACTCTCTCTTTAAGAGTTTAACCCTTCAGTGTTCGTTTTATTTTTTTCCAGAAACCACACTGTTTCTTGTTACTGTCAGGTTTAACCTGCCATTGTACTGGGTAAGACATGTCAGATCAGAACCCAAGTGCGGACCATATCCCGACTCCGCTACAAGATCGGTCTCGCGTATCTGACACACAGACATCGACCGCGTCAAGCGCAGCGGTCGGAGGACCCAGTGATGTAAAAATGGAGGCTGTCACTCGTTCGATTGATAGCCTGTCTAACCTTATAGGTTTTTGGGTGTCAGCCAAACCCCCTCATGGCAGGAAGCGACACAGGCCGGTGACTTCTTTCACATATAGCGACTCAGAGAGTTCTGATGTGGAGGGTTCCCCTTTAAGTTCAGGGGGAATATCCGATTCGGATAAAGAAGATCGGCAAAGGCACTCTGCCTCTTTTTCGGGCCGTGTAGAAGCTTTAATTGAAGCTATGAGGGAGGCGTTACAGTTACAGGAAGAAGTAACTACTCGCCCTGGTAAGTCGGCCCGGATGTTTCAGGAGTCGCATAAGTCACTTTCGACTTTGCCATCCCTGAGTGAGTTTGATCAAACAGTGGAGAAGGAGCGTCTGTGTCCAGACAAACGTTTTCAGGGGACACGTCTATTTGAGTCACTGTATCCGTGTACTACGGAATCGATTGATAATTGGATTCCTTCTCCTGAAGTGGATGTCCCTTTATCTCAGCTTAGCAAATCTTCTTTACTTCCTATTAAAGGGAAGGCGAGTTTACAGGACCCGCTGGACAGAAAAGCGGAGTCGGCGGCAAAATCCATTTACGAGGCTGCGGGTCATGGTTTCAGAGCAGTGCTAGGCTCCATGTGTGCTTATAAAGCTTCCCTGGTCTGGTTGGACCGTTTGCGGAGGAAATGTGAACCTCAAGTACCTGAGGTGGACGAACTGTTCGAATTGTTAGAAAGTGCATTCCAATATGGCCATGATGCAAACCTGGATACTGTGTCACTGCTGTCCAGGACACAATCCTCGGCGGTCTCAGTCAGGAGATCACTGTGGCTTAGACAGTGGACCGGTGATGCGGTTTCCAAGCAAGGTTTGCTTTCTTTAGCTTACAAGGGCGGTCAGCTATTTGGATCTGACCTCACGGAGCTGATTGCCAAAGCAAAGGCAAAAGAAGCAGCTTTACCGCAGCGAAGAACTGTGGCTTCTACGCCTGGCAGACCTGGTACCAGTAGTGGTCGACGGTCCTTTCGGTCCAGGGGACGATTCGGTCAGCCCTCTTGGGGGTCGGGTCGTCCCTCTTTTTCGGGAAAAAAGACCACTCAGAAATCTCGCACGCCCTGGAAACAAAGTTTCCGTCAAGACAAGAGGGAATCTGACAAAAAGCCCGCTAAGGCGGATTGACGCCAGGGTCCCGCTCGAGGACTCTCGAGTGGGAGGTCGCCTGCTCCAATTCAAATTGACTTGGGTTTCCCGTGTCCCAGACTCCTGGGTGACGCGGGTTGTGTCGGCAGGCTATTTCATAGAGTTTTCTTCCCGACCCCCGAACAGTTATTGCCAATCTCGCATCCCGTCAGAGCCCGAGCTATGTGCCGCTTTACTGCAAGAAGTCGAATTTCTTCTGCAGAAGGGTGTGGTGGTACCGGTTCCACCAGAGGACAGGGGAAGAGGGTTTTATTCCAATCTCTTTGTGGTCCCCAAAAAGGAGGACAAGTTTCGCCCCATCCTGGATCTCAAAAGATTGAATCGGCATGTCCACACCCGAAAGTTTCGCATGGAATCACTTCGCTCCGTGGTGGCAGCCTTGTCGCAGAACGACTTTTTGGTGTCAATCGACATTCGCGACACCTATTTACACGTTCCAATCGGAAGGGCTCACCAACGTTACCTTCATTTTGCCATAGGACAAGATCATTACCAATTTGTGGCCCTGCCATTCGGTTTGGCCTCAGCGCCCAGAGTTTTTACAAAAATTCTGGCGCCTCTCATGGCAATACTACGAAGACAGGGAGTCACGATCCTTCCTTATCTGGATGACCTTTTGATTGTGGCGTCCTCAAAGGAGGAGGCGGTGACGGCTCGCGACCTATCACTTCAGCTCCTGGAGGACTTCGGGTGGCTGGTCAATTGGGAGAAGTCGTCTCTGTAACCGTCACAATCAATCCTGTTTTTGGGGATGCATTTCGACACGGTACGAGCAGTGGTGTCCCTGCCTCCAGACAAGCAAGCATGTCTCCTTCGGCATGCACGGGTGATGAAGTCTTCAACGACAATGTCCCTTCGGAGATGTATGCGCCTTCTGGGGTTGATGGTGGCTTCAATGGAGGCACTTCCGTTTGCACAATTTCATTCCAGGGCTCTCCAAAAGTTCATTCTGAACCGCTGGGATCGGTCGCAGACCTCACTGGATTGCAGTGTTATCATCTCTCACAAAGTACGAGAGTCTCTAGGATGGTGGATCCGTCCGAAAGAGTTATCCCTGGGGAAGTCTTTTTTTCCTCCGAAGTGGTCTGTCATAACCACCGATGCCAGCTTGACAGGCTGGGGGGGTGTTTGGAACGACCTCTGGACTCAGGGAGTATGGTCGTCGGAAGAGTCTGTTTTGCCGATCAACATCCTCGAATTGAGGGCGATTTTCCTTTGCCTCCAACACTGGACGGTCCCTTTAAGCGGTCTGCCTGTCCGAGTGCAGACAGACAATGCGACGGTGGTCGCATATATCAATCACCAAGGCGGGACAAGGAGTTCCAGACTCATGGTGGAGGTATCTCGGATCCTGATATGGGCAGAGACCAGAGTTCCAGCCATCTCTGCGATCCACATTCCAGGTGTTCAGAATATCACGGCGGACTTTCTAAGTCGCGAGAAGATGGATCCCGGAGAATGGAGTCTTCATCCGGAAATTTTTGCACTGCTGTGCTCCCATTGGGGAACTCCCCAAGTGGATCTGATGGCATCCAGGTTCAATGCCAAGTTACCGACATTCATGTCCAGGTACAAGGATCCGAAGGCTGTGGCGGTGGATGCTCTGGTGGCTCCGTTGGACCAATTCGAGCTAATCTATGTGTTTCCGCCGATATCCTTACTACCTCTGGTACTCCGTTGGATCAGACTGGAGAGAATCTCGGCTATAGTGATAGCCCCAGATTTGCCAAGGAGAACGTGGTTCTCGACACTGGTGTCACTCCTGGCGCCACCGCCAGTTCCACTTCCTCTTCGCACAGACCTGTTAACCCAAGGGCCCGTTCGTCATCCGGACCTGAAGTCTCTGCGTTTGACGGCGTGGCTCTTGAGACCGAAATATTGACCCGTCGAGGTTTTTCAGCCGAAGTCATTGCCACTTTGCGAGCGGCCAGAGGTCCGGCTACTACTAGAATTTACCACAAGACTTGGGAAGCCTTCTTTTCGTGGTGTTCGGGTTCTTCAAGACTCCGAGGATTTTTTCCATTCCCAATTTGTTGGCCTTTCTGCAATTGGGCTGACAAAGGTTTGGCAGTTAGCACCCTGAGGGGTCAGGTTTCCGCTCTGTCCTTGCTGTTCCGAAAGGCTATCGCCTCGCGTAGGGACGTGCGTTCCTTTTTTCGCGGAGTACCGCCAGTTTCCACCGCGTAGGGCGCCTGTCTCTCCTTGGCGTCTCAACCTTGTTTTGGAGGCTCTTCACACGGGCCTTTTGAGCCTATGGACTCTGTTAGTCTTTCTTTGCTCTCTTGGAAGGTTGCCTTCCTAGTAGCGGTCACTCTTTGAGAAGGTTTCTGAGTTGGCACTCTTTCTTGCTCGCCTCCCTTCCTGGAGTTTCTCCGGATCGTGTAGTGCTACGCACACGGAGCAACTTCCTACCTAAGGTGGTGTCGCAATTTCATGTTAACCAGGATATTGTGTTGCCTTCTCTTTGTCCGAGCCAAGAATGCGAAGGAACGGGCTTTGCACGCATTGGATTTGTGCGGGCTTGAAGTTTTATTTGACTGTTACTCAAGGTTTTCGGAAGTCGGACTCTCTGTTTGTGATTCCAGCAGGTCGTCGGACGTGGTCAACGAGCTTCCAAGGACTCTATAGCTCGTTGGATTCGGTTGGCCATTTTGGAAGCTTACCGACTTAAGGGCGAACCTTGCCCGATTAAGGTTCGAGCTCACTCCACGAGGGCTGTGGGCTCATCATGGGCCTCCCATCAAGGGCCTCGGCAGCTCAGCTCTGCCGGCGGCTACTGGCGCTCTGTCCACACTTTACAAAATGTTATAAGGTGGACGTAGTGCTTCCGCTGATGCCGCCTTGGACGTAGGGTCCTACAGGCGGCGGTAGTTTAAAGTTTCCTTTAACTTGTGTTTTAGCGCTAGTTGCGCAGTTTTCTTAGGTTGTTGGGTTCTGCCGTTTCTGTTTTTTTTCCCACCCTTATTTTTGGACTGCTTTGGGACGTCCCATAGTTATGACTAGTGTGCTCTCTTTCCTTCCGTTCTGCTGCTGAAAGACGGATTTTGGTAAGAACTTACCTGTAAAATCCTTTTCAGCGAAGGAAGGAAGGAGACACAGCTCCCTCCCTTGGCAGAAGTGTGTTGTTGTTTTACAGATGCGCGTGACCCTTCTCTGATAGCGATTATCTGGGCGAGGTCGCGCGCTAAGGCTCTGTTCCAGCATCGCCAGCTCATCGCAGTGGTCAGGTCCAGTGAGTAGTGCTGAACTGTGTGGTTTTCTAATGCATGCATAACCTGACTCTTGTGTTTTTATCTTGAAGTCCTTCAGAAGGGTTATGTTGCTTCCGCTGGGATATTGCTCTTCCTTAAGCTTGTGTACACTGAGAGCTGAGTAGGAGGAGCCCAAGCTGGAGGGCCGTCAACACTCTTTTATCTGAGGTGTTATCCATCTGGGCTCCGCCTACCACTAGTTATGACTAATGTGTCTCCTTCCTCCTCGCTGAAAAGGATTTACAGGTAAGTTTACAAATCGTCTTTTGTTTGGACATGCATAACGGCGACCAAGAGGTCGTATCTGCACCAAAATTGGTAACGTTAAAACGTCAGCTCTGCACGCAAAAAATAATCCTCACCACCTGAGATCATGGAAAGTGGAGAGTACGGTCTCGAAATGACTTTTTTTTTTTTTTTTTTTTCACACTTAAATTAAAAAGGACTAGACTGTTTGGTGTCTACGAACTCATAATGACTGGAGATCATAATGGAGGTCAGTTTTATCATTTGGTCATCCATAAAACAGTTGTGAATGCACTTTTTGCAGTTTCACCACACTTGAATTTTTTTCCCGATTTCAGTACGCATATGGTAAAACAATGTGTTCAAAAGTACAACGTCCGCAAAAACAATCCTCACACTGCATATGACAGAAAAATAAAGTTATGGCTCTGGAGGGAGCGAAAACAGAATGCAAAACTAAAAAGGACTCCATCATGAGTGGTTAAAAAAAAGAAAATTCTAATGTTTTTCTGTAATTAATAATAATCCTTTTTTAGAATTGCCACATCATAACCCAATTATTATAAAGTAACATTGTATTTAAACTACAAAAATAAAAGATAAAGTGAAAACACAGAACTTGATTAGCCGCACAAAAAAAAAATTACAGTAAGCGTTTAAGACTAAAACGCTTGGTACTTTTTTTTTTGTCGTTTACGGTATATTTTGAGCCACGTGTTTTGTGGGTCAGTATATATTACAAAAGAATCCAAATGGATCTATAATTAAATTATACAGACACCCCAGCAAATATCATAGAATAGGGAATAGCACCAAATCGGAACACCCCAGGACTCCAACGTGCATATCGCCAGGTGACTTTCTCAAGGAGTTTTAATACTTTAGCACTATAAACACTTGCCATAATTTTGTGCTGCTGATCAAGTTTTGTATGTTTTTTTTTACGTTTTTTATTTTTGCAGTTTTAAATAAAATGTTAGTTTTTAATATTTGAGTTATAATTGTGGCAATTCTATATAAGTGGATTATTAATAAGGAAAAAAAACATTTTAAGAATTTTTTTTTTGTTCTTTTTAAATAAGCTTTAGCGTTTTTTGTTACACAATGCCATGTTGAGATTACTGATGATGATAGTTTCCCACATGGCCTTGGCATTATAATCAGCTGCCGCATCATCCCATCAACTGCTTGTGAGGCATCATTGGGGTAACGGGTGAGGCATTCATTGGGATAGCAGAGGTGCCTAGCCTAACTGCCTAGATGCAACAGTCGCTCTCGATCAATCTAGAAGGTGTAAATGTATGAATCCAAGTTGCCTTCCATCTGTTTGCTGCAACACGAGGTTTTGCTTTAAGTGCCGTGTCATCCATGGGTGTAACTGTGTGCCTATGTGCAGGAAGCGGGTTTGGGTGCACAGGTGACTGAGTCCATGTCAGAACATTGTGATTGGTGTAGGTCTGGGATATCCTTGCCAATTTTAGAGTATTGGCGTAACACTGATCTAAATGTAATGGAGCGTTCTGCTTGTTTTTCAATATAATTTTTGATATAGAAAGTATCGAGTTTTCAAAATACCGTGAAGAATCAATACAGAAAATGTAATAGAAAATTGCATACATTTTCATTAAATGAAGGGTAACTTGTTTCTTGAAACCTTCAGCTGGAAAAATAATTGTTGAAATGGAGTTCATGGGCTACAAAGGAGTTTGAATTCCTGAGACCCATTTGGTTTTCTACTTTGATTTGTCTAATACTGCCATCTATGGGTTGGCACAGAAGCTTCAAGTTTCAAGCAAAGTTTACAGAATGGCATTCACGGACTATTATTTCCTGAAGTATTGTTTACATTTATTTTTGTGTGTTATATAATTCAAACTCTTGCCAATGTTGTTTTTTTTTTTTTTCATAGCACAATCTGTATTCAAAAATAAAAAAATATATAGAAGCCTTACAATTTTGACACGGACCACCGAGGCTTTTTTTTTAGACTTTAATTACCTTATATACTCGAGTATAAGCCGAGATTTTCAGCCCATTTTTTAGGGCAGAAAGTGCCCCTCTCGGCTTATACTCGAGTCATATACCAGGGGGTCGGCAGGGGAGGGGGAGCGCAGCTGTCCTATATACTCGCCCCTCCTGGCGCGGTGTCTGCAGCCCCAGTGTCTCCCACGGTCTGCGGTGACAATGGGAGACGCAGGGGCTGCAGAGACGCGCCAGGAGGGGGTGAGTATGACGGGGGGAGCCATGCTATATTCACCTGTCCCCGTTCCACCGCTGCGCACCGCTCTGTCCTCGCATCCCCTGGCTGTGACGTTCAGGTCAGAGGGCGCGATGATGTGGTTAGTGCGCGCCGCGCAGCGGTGGAACGGGGACAGGTGAATATCGCAGGTGCCGGGGGCCTGAGCTAGCGGTGACACCGGCACCTGTCACCCATAGCGCGCCAGTGTCCCCGCCTGTTCAGGACACCGGCACCTGGCCCCCAGCGACGAGAGGTGAGTATGTCATTATTTTAATTTTATTCGCAGCAGCATATGGGGGCATATTCTATGGATCATCTTATGGGGCCATAACATTTATGGAGCAGCATATGGGGGCATATTCTATGGGGCATCTTATGGGGCCATAACCGTTATGGAGCAGCATATGTGGGCATATTCTATGGGGCCATAACATTTATGGAGCAGCATATGGGGGCATATTTTATGGGACCATAACCTATATGGGGGCATATTCTATGGTGCATCTTATGGGGCCATAACATTTATGGTGCAGCATATGGGGGCATATTCTATGGGGCATCTTATGGGGCCATAACAATAATGGAGCACCATAAGGGGCCTATTCTATGGGGCATCTCATGGGGCCATAACCTTTCTGGGCAGCATATGGGGCCATTATAAATTTTTGTGCAGCATTATGGGGCGTATTTTGTATGGAAGATCTTATGGGGCAATCATGAACTGTATGGAGCATTATATGGGGTTCCTGATTAAATATGGATATTCAAAAACATTTAACCTACTGATGTCTCAATTAATTTTGCTTTTATTGGCATCTATTTTTTTTTTAAATTTACCAGTAGCGGCTGCAATTCCCACCCTAGGCTTATACTCGAGGCAATAAGCTTTCCCAATTTTTTGTGGCAAAATTAGGGGGTCGGCTTATACTCGAGTATATACGGTACTTGTTTCAGGAAACACATGTACATAGCCGCAGTGAAAAGAGTATGTGTGTGTGTGTGTGTGTGTATGTATGTATGTATGTGTATATATATATATATATATATATATATATATATATATATATATTATACACACACACACATTTCATTAGAAACTTCAATGAAATGTTATATAGCTATCTATATCGATATATATCTAGGTACTGTATCTATATAATTATTTAATTGAAGTTTCTAATGAGCATAGTCTGGAAATGTAAATGGTGAAGGGAGGGGGGTACAGGGTGTGACAATAGTCAGGGTCAGGCTGTGATGTTGCCTATTGTTATTGGTGGAGCCTGTGTTATCAATTGTTTAGAGAGCTGTTATGACATTGTAATCCTGCCTCTGATGAGAAGGAGCCTGCTGAAGACCCTTCCTGAAAGGACAAAGTATGAGTCAAAAAATGCACCAGTAGCCAGTGTAAAAATTGCAAGATTACAATTTTTTTTTTTATATAATAAATATTGTGTTATGTTTAATAAGAGATTTTTATGGGACTGAGCGTGCCACTTTCTACTCTTTTTGAAATTTTACATGTAACACAAAAAACTAATTTAAACGATGTAATTTTCTGATGATGGTTTCACAGTCATGGCCAAAAGTTTTGAGAATGACACAAATATTAATTTTTACAAAGTCTACTGCTTCACTTTTTCTAATGGCAATTTGCATATACTCCAGAATGTTATAAAGAGTGATCAGCTTAACAGCAATTACTTGCAAAGTCAATATTTGGCTAGAAAATGAACTTTATCCCCCAAAACACATTTCAACATCATTGCAGCCCTGCCTTAAAAGGACCAGCTAACCTCTTTTCAGTGATTGCTCCATTAACACAGGTGTGGGTGTTGATGAGGACATGGCTGGAGATCAATCTGTCATGATTAAGTAAGAATGACACCACTGGACACTTTAAAAGGAGGCTGGTGCTTGGCATCATTGTTTCTCTTCTGTTAACCATGGTTATCTCTAAAGAAACACGTGCAGTCATCATTGCAATGCACAAAAATGGCCTAACAGGGAAGAGTATCGCAGCTAGAAAGATTGCACCTCAGTCAACAATCTATCGCATCATCAAGAACTTCAAGGAGAGAGGTTCCATTGTTGCCAAAAAGGCTTCAGGGTGCCCAAGAAAGACCAGCAAGCGCCAGGACCGTCTCTTAAAAGTGTTTCAGCTGCGGGATCAGGCTACCAGCAGTGCAGAGCTTGCTCAGGAATGGCAGCAGGCAGGTGTGAGTGCATCTGCACGCACTGTGAGGCGAAGACTCTTGGAGCAAGGCCTGGTCTCAAGGAGGGCAGCAAAGAAGCCACTTCTCTCCAGAAAAAACATCATGGACAGACTGATATTCTGCAAAAGGTACAGGCAGTGGACTGCTGAGGACTGGGGTAAAGTTATTTTCTCTGATGAATCCCCTTTTCGATTGTTTGGGACATCAGGAAAACGCCTCATTCGGAGAAGACAAGGTAAGCGCTACCTCCAGTCTTGTCTCATGCCAACTGTTAAGCATGCTGAAACCATTCATGTGTGGGGTTGCTTCTCAGCCAAGGGAATCGGCTCTCTCACAGTCTTGCCTAAAAACACAGCCATGAGTAAAGAATGGTTCCAGAATGTCCTCCAAGAGCAACTTCTCCCAACCCTCCAAGAGCAGTTTGGCGATCAACAATGCCTTTTCCAGCATGATGGAGCACCTTGCCATAAAGCAAAGGTGATAACTAAATGGCTCAGGGAACAAAATATAGAGATTTTGGGTCCATGGCCTGGAAACTCCCCAGATCTTAATCCCATTGAGAACTTGTGGTCAATCATCAAGAGACGGGTGGACAAACAAAAACCTAAAACTTCTGACAAAATGAAAGCATTGATTGTGCAAGAATGGACTGCTATCAGTCAGGATTTGGTCCAGAAGTTGATTGAGAGCATGCCAGGGAGAATTGCAGAGGTCCTGAAGAAGAAGGGTCAACACTGCAAATATTGACTTGCTGCATTAACTCATTCTAACTGTCAATATAAGCTTTTGTTACTCATATGTTTGCAATTATTATATTTCTGTCTGTGATAAAAACATCTGTCAAACACACATAAAAACCAGAGGGCAGCAGATCATGTGAAAATATAATATTTGTGTCATTCTCAAAACTTTTGGCCATGACTGTACACATGGGCAGATTTCATTCTGAATTCAGATTTTCCTAGGAAAAATCTGCAGCAGAATAGTGTGAGCTAAGTAAATGACATTTGCAGATGTCATGCACATGCTGCAGACTTTTCCCATATCAAAAAATGTATAAATCCACCGCATGCTCACTCTGTTTTCACTCTGATTTTCACCATGTATCTCACCACCTGTAATTTTCACTACATCTAAATCTACAGTAAAGCTATGTTCACACATTGTGTTTTTGCGGCGTTTTTTTTTTTTTTTTCTGCACGGAAAACCTTTTCTCTTGGCAGTAAAGAAGCTGCTTACAAAATTCATGTTTTACTGTGATTTTGCTTTTGTTTTTATTGTCCCTTGTTTTGGCGATAAAGTTTAGTGCCCCCTCAAAAAATATGATGCAACTTCCTTAGGTTTTTGCACCAAAAAACGCAGCAAAACCTGATACTTGTTTGTTTATTTTTTTTGCACGTAGCCATTGGTCTCTATAGGTGAATAACACTGGAGATGGGCGGACACCTGGATGTTCGAGTCCGGTGGGTTCAGCCGAACAGTTACAAAAAGTGTGGTTGCAAGAGCAGTACCCGAACCCAGAAACCATTTATTTGAATGAGGGGCCCGAATATCCAGTGTTTGCCACGCTGTCATGGGCATGACAGCTCGGTAAACACCGCTTCTTATCGGCGTTAAAATTACCGCCGGTCAGGGAGCCGCGGTTCTCATGCTGTCAAGACAGTGTGAGCCCGCAGCTATTATGGGAGGTATTAAGTTTACCTCCAGTCACTGGTGTCAGCTGGTGGGACTACTGCTTCCGCTAATAACAGCAAGAGCAGGCTGATGTTAGTATTCATTAGCCGGCTCCTGCGTTGTAAATAATTAAAAAAAAAAAAAACAGCGTGGGTTCCTCTGTATTTTTGAAACCCAGCCACACAAAATTGACAGCTGAGGGCTACAACCCTCAGCTGTCAGCTTCAGCAAGGCTGGTTATCAAGAGTAGAGGGGTCCCCACGCCGATTTTTTAATTATTTAAATACCCCATTTTTTACAACAAGCCTTGCTAAAGCAGACAGCTGAGGGCTGGTATTCTCAGGCTGGTAAGGGGCCAAGGATATTGCCCTCCCTTCCCCCCAGCCTAAAACTAGCAACTTGCAGCCACCCAGAAAAGGCACATCTATTAGATGCGCCAATTCTGGCGCTTGGCCAGGCTCTTCCCACTTGCCCTGTAGCGGTGGCAAGTGGGGTTCACATTTGTGGGGTTGATGTCACCTTTGTATTGTCAGGTGACATCAAGCCCACGAATTAGTAATGGAGAGGCGTCTATAAGACACTTATCCATTATTAATTCTAGTTGTATTGTAAATAAACACACAGCCAGAAAAAAAGTATTTTATTTGAAATAAAACAAAACACTTTTTCTCCAAGGCCTCATTGGGGGACACAGACCATGGGTGTTATGCTGCTGCCACTAGGAGGACACAATCAAAAACATGAAAGAAGTTAACTCCTCCTCCTGCAGTATACACCCTGTGCTGGCTCTATCCTGAACCAGTTCTTGCTTAGTGTCTGTAGGAGGCACTCCGACGTTATTATTTTAATTTCTCCTTTGCCTCATTGGGGGACACACGACCATGGGTGTTATGCTGCTGCCACTAGGAGGACACTAAGCAAAATACAACAAGGAATTAACTCCTCCTCCGCAGTATACACCCTCTGCTGGCTCTCTCGTGAACCAGTTCTTGCTTAGTGTCTTTAGGAGGCACTAGGGTCTGACTTCAGACCCCGACTTTCTCATTTTTATTTTTTAATTTTAGTTTTAATTTTACTTTTTATTATTTCTCCTGTATGAGGGCGACGGGGGCTTTCAAGGACCCGATCTCCCTAAAACTTCAACAGGCGGGAACGCGGAGCATAATCTCCCTGTACCCCCTCGTGCACCCTGACTCGGTCTGGGCTCTTAGGGGCGACGGATCCCTCAGTGGGTCCGCTCTCCCCGCACCAACAACGGACGGGAACGTGGGGTGTCGCCCTCACGTACCCCCTTCCGGAGCCAGACCCGCAACATGGCATGGGACAAGAATCCCCCTTTTTTACTCAGAGCATGCAATTTTTCTCTACCTCCCTATCAAAATGAAGGTAGATTGAGACAGTGGCTGGTACCAGGAAGTAAATGGCCCCTCTCCACCCCCCTATCAAAGGGTTGGTGGGTTGAGGATAACAGCGCGGCTAATGCTCTGTGCGCCTCTACTAGAATGGGAAACCTGTGCTCCTGACTCTGCTACATCGTGAGTACACCTCCCTCTCCCCTGGGGTTCTGGCCGGGCCCGTGGGACCTTCAGCGACAGTCACTAGCGCGGCAGCCGCCGCACTGCTGCAACCGCCTGTCTCATATACCGCTGCCTTCTCAGGCTGCCATGGCCTTCCTTGTAATTGCGGGCCGCTGCCTTCCTCTCCCCCACGCAGGGTTATATTGACGCGACCAGCTCTGCTACTGCCGCGGCCGTCACGGACGTGACCGTGACCGCCGCGGCCTTTAATTTAACCCCGCCTTCCTGCTGCAGTTAGGCCCAACCCCGCCCATGTCCCGGCCTGGTCCGCCCCTTTCGGCCGACACCCCGCCCCTTCTCCAGCACTTATGGCCGGGCCTGTACAGAGCGGGGCGGAGACAAGTTCTGCATATTGGCTTTGCTCCGTCCACTGTCTCCCACCTCTTCCCCACCCTTGTTTCTATCCGCTCTGTTCCTGGCGCTTCTCGCAGCCAACGAGAAGCGCTAACTCTACTATCGGACCCCACTTCCTGGCGCGTCCTACACAGGAAGATTGTGGGAAACGCCATTTACCTGCTCCATGGCGCTTGCAAGCACTTCTCTGGGGGCACGCTGGACCTGGGTAAAACTGCCACAGTAAAGCAGGTACACACTGCTTATATTCACTGCAGGCATTAACCCCTCAGTCGCGGGTGTTAACCCCCCCACTGCAGGTATTATCTCCTCAGCCGCAGCCATTAGCCTCTCCGCTGCAGGCATCATCCTCTCAGCTGCGGGCTCACTCTGCTGACCATACTACAGGCAATTCTGGCAACCCTTTTCAGCAGCCGTTCGCAGATTCCATTGAAAAAATTGCATTATGTCTCAATCAAAGCCTATTAAGAAAGCAGATAAGACGCACACTGTGATATATGCCTCATGTACCGCATGCAACGTTTCCCTACCACGGAAACATCCCAATCCTCTCTGTACGGACTGTGAAGCCTCAGGGCCTCAGGACCCCCCTGTCACTGGAGCAAAGCGATGCTAGTCCCCCTGAGTGGGCTGCTTCTTTGGCGCAATCTGTGGCTTCTCTCTCAAAGGCCAAAGAATCCTTTCATGCAGGGTGGATTGATTTAAATCACGCGATTTAAATCAACTATTTAAATCATGATTTAAATCAAATGATTTTTTTCTATTTAAATCAGATCGATTTAAATCGTGATTTTAATCATGATTTAAATCACTGATTTAAATCAAAAGATTTTTTTAATATAAATCACGATTAAAATCTAAAACTTTCAATCATTGTTCAATTAACTCCACACTTCTAGCTTGGTTTCACTTTCTGTAGCTTGGTTTCAGTTTCTTTTTCCATTCAGTTGACATGCCCAAACTTGTTGGATAGTCAGTCAGCAGTACTTGACTGTAGTAACAATCAAACTTCAGAAGTGATCTGCGTGAGCCATGGCAGGTCGTAAGAGAGACCCTATTTGGGTTCATTTTGTTGAGATGCCAGCAGAGCTTGGAAAGAAAGGTGGGAGAGCAAAGTGCAAATACTGTCAAAAGGATATCCAAGGACTTGTTTGCCGTTTGAAATCACATTATGAAAACTGCAACCAGAAGGGAAATGAAGATGTTGATAGTGATACAACTAATGTCAATGAACCCCCACAGCTTCTTATGCACCAGGACCCTAGCACTAGTGGTAAGTCTGGCAATTACAACCTATTTTAACAGACGTTTTACTGGGATGGTTAAAGTCTATGAAAAGAAAAATTTCTAGCACTAGTTCTGGAGTATAGAATTTAAATTTATGTTAAGGCAATATTTCACAGAAGATTAACGTTAAGTAAAAATAAGAGTGTGTATACGCCTATATTTTTTTTTTATTGTAGGCTACAATTCACTTTTGAAGTCTGCCAAATTGACCATTTTTTTAAAAAAAACATTTTTAAATCTTTTGTGACATAATTTTTTTCAGTTTCTCTGATATTACTAGTATTACAGCAACTTCACCGGAAACTTGAGTAGCATAACTTTTGAGACAGCCCTTATAGGACGAGGACCATTACATTGTTCAAAAAGTTTGTTTCAAAATATTTTCGTTATATTTTTTCAAATACGCAGTCAAATTATATTTTTAATTACTGTGCTTTCAGGGTCAAATATGGCTTGTGCTGCACGTGACAATCAATATCTGGGTACAACTTCAACAAAGCAGCCCAACAAAAAACTTTGCGTGCAAAGTGTAGAAAAATTACTCTTAAAGACTACAACGAGCCAGAAAGAACATTTTGATGAATTAATTGCTAAATTCATATTTGCAACCAATTCTTCTTTCCGACTAGTTGAACACCCATTGTTTGTACAAATGATCGAAGGAATAAGACCAGGCTACAAACCACCAAGTAGATTTGATGTCTCAGGAAAACATCTTCAGGCTGTATACGACAAAGAGCGGCTTGTACAAAATATTTGAAAGACAAAGTTGTTAACATGAGCTTGGATGGTTGGAGCAACATCCACAACGACCCCATAATTTGCACTTGTGTCACAACAGAAGATGGTGAAACTTACCTTACAGACACAATCGACACATCTGGAAATTCACATACTGCTGAATATTTACCGTATATACTCGTGTATAAGCCGAGATTTTCAGCACCTTTTTTCGTGCTGAAAATGCCCCCTCGGCTTATACTCGAGTCATAGGGCAGAAACCAGCGGGGTAGGGGATGCCGCGGCAGGAGCCGATGGCTGGGATCATACTCACCCCTCCCCGTGCCATCGCTGAGTGTCCCTGCAATCCTGCGCTCTCCCCATCTTCTTGCAGCTCTCCAGCACTGAGCGGTGATGTAATACCCGCTCATTAAGGTCATGTAATATGGACGCGACGCCACTCCCATGGGCGTGGCCTCCATATTCATGGCCTTAATGAGCGGTATTACATCACCGCTCAGTGCTGGAGAGCTGCAAGAAGACGGGGAGAACGCAGGATTGCAGGGACGCTCAGCGATGGCACGGGGAGGGGTGAGTATGATGGAGGAGAGGACAAGGAGCACGAGCAGGACAGGGGGGGGAGAACGGTGGACAGGGGAAGCTGGAGCAGGACGGGGGAAGCATGGAGCAGGAGGAGGGGGGATCGGTGGACAGGGGAAGCGTGGAGGACGGGGGGGAGATCGGTGGATGGGGGAAGCGTGGAGGACGGGGGGGAGATCGGTGGACGGGGGAAGCTGGAGCAGGACGGGGGAAGCATGGAGGACGGGGGGGGAGATCGGTGGACGGGGGAAGCTGGAGCAGGACGGGGGAAGCATGGAGCAGGGGGGGGAGATCGGTGGACGGGGGAAGCATGGAGGAGGACAGGGGAAGCTGGAGCAGGACGGGGGAAGCATGGAGCAGGACGGGGGGGAGATCGGTGGACGGGGGAAGCGTGGAGGACGGGGGGGGAGATCGGTGGACGGGGGAAGCATGGAGCAGGACAGGGGAGGATGGAGGGCACAGGAGCACGGAGCAGGACAGGGGGCACAGGAGGACGGAGAAGGAATGGGGGAGCACAGCGGAGGACGGAGCAGGAGGGGGGAGTACAGAGGAGAATGGGGGAGCACAGAGCTGGATGGGGGCAGCACAGAGCAGGAAGGCAGTTTATACACCCGGCTTATACACGAGTCAATAATTTTTCCCAATTTTTTGTGGCAAAATTAGGGGGGTCGGCTTATACACGGGTCGGCTTATACACGGGTATATACGGTACTTGAAATTGCTAAGAACTCAATTCACCAATGCCAAGAACAGTTTGGATGTAAAGTAAGGAGCTTAGTTACTGATAACGCAAGCAATGTGGCAAAAATGCGAGCGGAACTGGCACATGAGGATGACACAAATGTCATTACATACGGTTGTTCTGCCCATTTGTTGCATCTTTTGGCAAAAGACCTGCATATTATTTCGGGTGTCAAGGAACATGTTGTAGAAATTGTTAAATATTTCCGCAATAATCATTTTGCACATGCAACCTACAAGGAAATGGGAGGACTGAAGTTGGTTCTACCACAAGATGTTAGATGGAATACCTTGGCTGAATGCTTGGAACTGTTTATTAACAACTGGTCAAAATTAGTGTCCATTTGCGAAACACATTGGGATAAAATTGATGCTAATATACGTAGCAAAGTATTAAATCTTGGTGTGAAGAGAAATGCCGAGGACCTTTTAGAAAGGTTAAAGCCAATATCTATTGCGTTGGATAAAATGCAGAAAGATACTGCAACCATAGCTGATGCCACAGAAGTTTGGAAAGATTTAGAAGGTTCGCTAGATCGCCTGAACCTCTCAAACAATGTGAAGGTTGCAATACACCACCGCAAGGACCAAGCATTAAAAGAAGAACACTATTTAGCCAATATCTTGCATCCCATCTACAGAGGGAAAAAACTATCTGAGGCGGAAATCAACTCTGCAATGGAGTGGCTCGCCAATACTAACCATGACATTGTGGCAACTGTGCTGAAATTGAAGTGTGAGGCTGTGGTTCCACGGTCCGGAACCACAGCGCTTTGGACGAGCGGAAATTCCGCTCCGTCTAAGCCCCGCCCCCTTTATGACGCGCGATCTTTCCGGAGGTGTTCAGGACACCTCCGGAACACCTCCGGAAAGAGCGCAGGGCTACATAGCCCTGTGTTAATTCTGTTGCGGCGACGCACCGTCGCCGCAATACGCGAGGACATGCTGCGGTCTAAAAAGACGCGCCGCATGTCCGTTTACGCAGGTTTGCCACCTGCGTATTGTTACGCATAGTGGAGACGGGATTTCTTGAAATCCCTCCACTATGCTGTAACATCTGGACGCTGCGTGTTTGGCGCTGCGCCAGCGCACAGCGCCAAACACGCAGCGTATCCTGACCGTGGAAACTCACCCTGAATCTGCACCATTTCAAAAATACATGTTTGCAGATAACGTCGTTAATGAACTAAAACCACTGGACTGGTGGAAGTCGCAATCACTTGTTCTTCCAGCGAAGATAATAAATGTAGCTACTCAGCTACTGACTGCATCGGCTTCATCGGCAGGAGTAGAGAGATTGTTTTCTTCATTTGGTTTTGTGCACACAACAGTCCGAAACCGCTTAGGAATAGGAACTGCTAAAGCAGGACAACTAGTTTTCCTATTAAAAGTCCTAAATAAACAGTAGGCTTAAAGGACTGATGTATTCACTGAAGATGTTTGCTTACTTCAAACGTTAGAGATAGGCTATTGTTAAAAAGTACTTACTCTCTGTAGTTCAATTCTGATTGTTTAATAGTGCAAATAAAAATTATTAGGTTTCATAATCATCAGCTGTTTTAATATTTTTATTTGTGTAAAATAATTTGATTTGCAAAAAGACAAAGTTTTGCTTGTGTACAACTTGATTAAAAAATCCTATTTAAATCAAAAAAATCCGATTTAAATCAAAAAAATCCGATTTTTTTTTTTAAAAAAAATCATGATTTTTATTCACCCTGCTTTCATGGTTCCTCCTCCAGCCAAGGCATCCCCTTACCCCCTGTAGCGGGTCCTTCAGCCACGCAAGAGTTTTCCGCTGACAAGGGTCGGACGGCGACAGAGGGTACGCATTCCTCTAGGAAACGTTCCCGGGACACGTCCTCACGGAACTCTGATGCTTCTGCATCCGCTAGCTCCGCGTCTCGCTCCCCTTCTCCAGCGGTTGGCAGTGATCATGACTCAGAATACGAGTCTGATGTGGCCCCAGACCCAAACTCCCCTGAGTTCCAGGAGTTTATAGATTCTCTTATAGAAGCGGTTAATCACATTCTAGAAATAGACGAAAAACCCGGTACTAATCCAGACCACCCGGTGTCTTTTAAGCGAACAAAACGGCCACATAGGTTTTTCGCTAACCATCCTGAGTTTACTGACATCCTCAAGAGGCATAGAAGTCGCCCAGATAAGCGATTCTCGGGCATCAACTCTGAGACAGGAGTGGACTGAATCCCGTGCAGTAGATCCGCCCATATCAAGACTCGCTTCAAAAACCCTTCTGTCCCTGATCGATGGATCTTCCATTAAAAGTCCCACTGATCGGCAGATTGACAGCATGGCCAAGTCAGTCTTCGAGGCCGCTGGAGCTGCTTTATTTCCTTCATTCGCCACCAAGTGGGTAGCTAGAGCTATGGTAGCCTGGGCAGAGGCCATAGTGAAAACCAGTAGGAACAATAGCCTGCCATCCGAAGTGACTTGTCTCGCCTATCAGATCGCCCAGGCAGGAGATTACGTAGTTCATGCTTCCCTGGATGCGGCCAATTGTGCCGCACTTGCAGCCACCAACGCTGTTACCATCAGAAGAGCATTGTGGCTACGAGAATGGCGGGCAGATTCTGCGTCAAAGAAATCCTTGACTTCCCTACCTTATCAGTATGGCCGTTCGGAGATAAAGTTGATCAGATTATCTCGGATGCTACTGGGGGGAAAAGCAAATTTCTCCTCAATGTAGGCAGAGTCGACCCTTTCGGAGCCAATTCCAGACTCGCTTCCGCTCTTTTCGCAATACCACAGGCTGGTCATCCTCAACCACTTCCGCTAGTGCATCCCGTCCCCTACGCAGGGGCAGAGGTTCGCACCCTTCATTCAGACCTTCTAATTCCTGGAGAAACAGATCTCCTCGCTCCAGACCCGAGAGCGCCCCTTCCCACAAGTTCTCTTCTCAATGACTCTTTGCCGTGTCTGGCAGACACAGGCAGGGTAGGCGGCCGCCTGTCCTTGTTTCGCCAAGCCTGGCTGATGGTCGTTCACGAGGGTCAGAGATCTCGTATCTTCCGGATACAAAATAGAGTTCTCGTCTCCTCCTCCAACGCGCTTTTTTCAGTCCCGTCTTCCAAAATCCGAGGCGCTTGCAGCTCCCTTTTACCAGACTATATATGCCCTCCGCAACAGCGCCGTCATCGTTCCGGTTCCTCCCATGGAAAGGTTCAAGGGTTTTTACTGAAACCTGTTCGTGGTTCCAAAGAAGGACGGAACCATGCGTCCAATCCTAGACCTAAAACTGTTGAACAAATTTGTCACTGTGCGCCACTCCAGGATGGAGTCCCTCCGTTCCGTCATCGCTTCTCTGGAAAAAGAGGAATACCTTGCGTCAATCGACAACAAGGACGCATATCTCCACATTCCAATCTTCAAAAATCATCAAAGATTCCTACGCTTTGCGGTTGGCGACGAACATTTTCAATTCACTGTTCTGCCATTCTCCTTGCCACAATCCCCAGAGTATTCACAAAGGTCATTGCATCTGTCATGTCTATCCTACACTCTCGGGGTGTGGTGGTCCTACCTTACATGGACGATCTTCTCGTCAAGGGTCCATCCTCTTGGGCTTGTGCGGAAAGCGTCACTGTCGCCATCGACACTTTGTCCCGCCTAGGTTGGCTAGTAAACCTGGAGAAATCTTGCCCAATTCCATCCCGGCAAATTCCCTTTCTGAGGATGATCTTAGGGTTGGTCATTCTCCCTCCGGACAAGATTTCCTCTCTAACCCGAGCAACCCAATCTCTATATCTGGCCCGGCCTCACTCCCTGCGGTTCGCCATGCAGGTCTTGGGGAAAATGGTGACATCCATCGAGTCAGTACCATTTGCCCAATTTCACCTCCGTCCTCTGCAACAGGCCTTGATCTCAGCCTGGGACAAGAATCCAGCTTCCTTAGGTCGCCGCTTTCTCCTGGCACCCAGAATCAGACGGTCTCTCAGGTGGTGGGCTGCAACGTCGTCATTGGATCAGGGAAGGTCTTTCCTTCCTGTGCACTGGCTGGTAGTGACCACCGATGCCAGCCTCCTCGGATAGGGGGGGGCGATCTTTCGTCACCACACGGCTCAGGAACGTTGGTCTACGAAGGAAGCCAGCCTTCAAATCAATATTCTCAAGATCCGAGCTATATGGCTGCCTCTTCATCACTTCCATCATCTTTTGGCCGGGCGTCCCGTCCGGATCCAGTCAGACAACGCCACTGCTGTGGCGTACATCAATCGCCAGGGAGGCACGCGAAGCAGAAAAGCGATGATTGAAGTAACGCACATTTTGCAATGGGCTGAGACAAATCATTCGCTCATCTCTGCAGTTAATATTCCGGGAGTAGAGAATTGGGAGGCGGACATTCTCAGTCTCCAGGGCATAACCTCAGTAGAGTGGTCTCTTCACCCAGAAGTCTTTCATCAAATTTGCCAGCGTTGGGGCACTAAGGATGTGGACCTCATGGCCTCCAGGCTGAACGCCAAGGTTCCGGTGTTTGTAGCCCGATCCGCGATCCGTTAGCCATCGGCTTGGACGCTCTAGTACTCCCATGGCGCCAATTTCGTCTCCCTTATTTCTTTCCGCCACTTCCGCTGATCCCAAGGGTCATCCGGAAGATCAAAGCGGAAGGCATTCGGTGATCCTTGTCGCTCCGGACTGGCCACGCCGAGCTTGGTATGCGGAGCTAGTTCATCTACTCGCCGACGTCCCCTGGCGGTTACCGGATCGTCCGGATTTACTATCCCAGGGGCCCATTTGCCACCAGAACTCCAGATTGCGGAGTTTAAATGGCCTGGCCATTGAATCCTGGATCCTAAACCAAGCAGGTTTCTCGGGTCCAGTGGCATCTACCATGATCAACGCTAGGAAGCCTGTTTCCATGCGTATTTACCATCGCACTTGGAGAATTTTTTTTCTCATGGTGCAAAAATAAGGGTCGTTCCCCGTTGGTATTTTCCATTCCCTGCATTCTGGAATTTCTTCAAGCAGGATTGGATTCAGTTCTAGCTCTAGCCTCTCTCAAGGGCCAGATCTCCGCTCCATCCGTTCTTTTCCAGCTACGGATAGCTTCCAAACTACAAGTCAAGACTTTCATG
Organism: Oophaga sylvatica; assembly: GCA_033576555.1. Lineage (NCBI taxonomy): Eukaryota > Metazoa > Chordata > Amphibia > Anura > Dendrobatidae > Oophaga > Oophaga sylvatica. The sequence goes on from JARQOD010000005.1 coordinate 467,849,013, forward strand.
AAGGGAGTTTCGCATCTTGTTCCTCCTTACAAGATGCCCTTGGAACCTTGGGACCTTAACTTGGTCCTCAGTGCACTACAAGAGACCCCCTTCGAGCCATTGCAGGAGGTTTCTTTCTCTCTCCTCTCTTGGAAAATTGCCTTTCTTGTGGCAATAACTTCTATCAGACGGGTCTTGGAACTGGCGGCTTTGTCGTGTAAACCTCAGTTTCTGATTTTTCACCAAGACAAGGTGGTGCTCAGGACGTCCGCGTCCTTCTTGCCTAAAGTCGTGTCGGCTTTTCATCTGAATGAAGACAGTTCTGCCCTCGTTCTGTCCGGCTCCAGTCCATCGTACTGAGAAAGCTCGTCACACTTTGGACTTGGTGAGGGCTCTCAGAAGGTACATTTCCAGAACAGCATCTTTTCTCAAATCTGATGCCCTTTTTGTGCTTCCGCAGGGACGCAGGAAAGGTTTGCCTGCCTCTAAGGCCACAATAGCCAGATGGAGTCGCTCAGCGATCCAAGAATCTTACCGCGTCAAAGGTCAGCCTATCCAGGCGGCGATTAAGGCACACTCCACTCGGTCAGTGGGGGCTTCTTTCGTCATCCGGCACCAAGCTTCCGCACAGCAAGTGTGCAAAGCCGCAATTGGTCCAGCCTTCACATGTTTGTTAAGCATTACAATATTCATGCTCAAGCCTCTTCAGATTCGGCCCTCGGCAGACAGATTCTGCAGTCGTCCGTTTCGCATCTGTAGGTTCCTTCAATCGCTTATTCCTGTAAGCATTGGGTGCGCGAGGTTTTCACCTGTTGTGATGTTTTTTCCCACCCAAGGACTGCTTTAGGACGTCCCGTGGTCGTGTGTCCCACAATGAGGCGAAGGAGAAACAGGGATTTTGTGTGTACTCACCGTAAAATCCTTTTCTCCGAGCCAATCATTGGGGGACACAGCACCCACTCTGTTAGCCTATTGGCTTGTACTCTGTTTCGGTTTTGAAATATTGCAATTCTGTTGGTAAGCTCCTCCTTTGGCACGGAACTGGTTCACGAGAGAGCCAGCAGAGGGTGTATACTGCGGTGGAGGAGTTAATTCCTTATTGTATTTTGCTTAGTGTCCTCCTAGTGGCAGCAGCATAACACCCATGGTCGTGTGTCCCCCAATGATTGGCTCAGAGAAAAGGATTTTACGGTGAGTACACACAAAAAATCCCTGTTTTTTTTTTTTTTTTTTTTAAATTTTGACCTTTTTTTCCTAATGGATTAAAGGTGCCACTGGGCCTTTCAAGGTTCCGATCTCCCCAAATCGTCAACAGGCGGGAACGCGGAGTGTCGCCTCCCGTACCCCCTCCTGCACCATGCCATGCCTGGGCTCTCCATATGGGCGACGGATCCCTTTAATCCCACAATGACAACGGACGGGAACATGGGGTGTCGCCCCCACGTACTCCCTTCCGGAGCCAGGTCTTCAGCCGGACAAAACCCCCTGCCTCCCCATGGTTTACTTTCGGTACAGAGGCTCCAATGGCGGCCGTGCATCCCCTCTGCATCACCACTGCCAGAAAGCTGATGATGCTAGGAGGAGTACGAGCCCTCTCCACCTCCCTATTAAAGGGATCGTGGATTGAGGAGGATCTGCGCAGCCAAGCATCCACCTGCTTTCACTGGCCCGTGAGTAGCGCAGCTGTCTCAGTCTGAGGGGGCTCCTGAGTACTTCATCCCCTTTGCTCCTGTCTCTGGCCAGTCGGTAAGAAGCGCTGCGTCCGCTTCCCGCTAGGTCCGCTGTCAGCAGGGTGGTGGGGGGGCTCCCTTGCAGCCGGATCTGAAACATGGGTGGCCTATCTGCCGCGCTTCCTCACCGCGCCCGCGCCGCCCCTGCAAATTTAGTTCCCGGCTTCTGGCCGGGATAGGCCTAGCTCCACCCATTCCGGCGGCTCCGCCCCCGTTCTTGGCGCTTCTCGCTGTGTGCGAGAAGCGCTGTAGCTTCCCCCTCCCTCCCTCCTGGAAGCTCTGCCCATGGTCAAGCTGCCGCGGCCTTCACATGGGAGCCGGCGGCAGTCACCTGCAGAGCCGCCGCGGGCCCCCTCCTGTCACCGCCGCAGCCGCCTCATCCGTCGCTACCACGGCCGTCCCTGCAGCGTCGCCGTCACCTGCAGGGCTGCCGCGGGCTCTTCCGGTCACCGCCGCTACCGTGGCCGTCCCTGCAGCGCCGCCGTGGGCCCCTCCTGTCACCGCCGCGGCCACCTCATCCGCAGCTACCGTGGCCGTCCCTGCAGTGTCGCCCGTCACCTGCAGCGCCGCTGCGGACTCTTCCTGTTATTAGATTGCCCGGGCCGGAGATGACGTAGTTCATGCCTCCCTAGATGCGACTAACTGTGATGCGCTTACAGCCATAAACGCCGTGCAGCCAACACCGGGTTTGCTTCAAACCCTTACGTAGTACCACGAGCTCGTCATCCGAAAACGCTTCTTCCAGCTCGGCGCGCTCTCCCCGCGTGGACAGGGATTCGCATCTTTATTCGAACGTCCATGACAGCACTACAGAGAGAGGGGATCCGCCCCTTAGGAACAGGAAACCTACAGATATAAAAAGGGCGGCACCTCTCCCACGCATCAGATAGAATCTACGCTAGGACTTGGAAGAAATTTCTCCAGAGCTCGGGGGTGGTAGCAGGGGACCCAACCCCGATAACCCAGATTCTAGAATTCCTACAAAAGGGTCTGGACTTAGGTCTCTCCACAAGCACCCTTAAGGTGCAAGTTTCAGCTTTTACACTCTTCAGTTGCAACATCGCAAATAATTACTGGGTCAGTAGATTCATTAAAGCTGCGGGTAGGTCGAGACCCATAGTAAAGGTGAGAATTATGCCATGGGACTTGAACCTTGTTCTCACTGCTTTAACAGAGCCCCCTTTTGAACCTATATCAGCAGCATCAATAAAAATTCTTTCCCTTAAAACCGCTTTCCTGGTAGCATTAACCTCGGCTAGGAGGGTAAGTGACATCCAGGCACTATCTAGATTGTCTCCTTACACTCAGGTCCTGAATGACAGGATAATTCTTAGACCGATCCGGCATACCTACCTAAGGTGTCTTCGCTTTCCACAGAACACAGGAAATTGTTCTTCCTTCGTTCATCCCTAATCCATCTAATCAAAAAGATAAAACTCCATACTTTAGATGTTAGAAGATGTCTACTGCAATATTTGGCAGTCACTGATCCCTGGAAAAGGGACAATGCATTGTTCGTCTCTTTTCAAGGAATTAACAAAGGCCGTAGATTAACGAAGAGCTCATTGGCCAGATGGATTAGGGAAGCAATTTCTCTGGCATACACCTCGAGGGGCAAGCCGGCACCTGAAAGGCTAAGGGCGCATTCCACCCGAGCTGTGGCGACTTCATGGGCAGAGAGGGCAGAAGTCTCGATTGACCAGATATGTAAGGCAGCTACGTGGTCTTCTCCACACACGTTTTACACTCATTATAGATTAGATTTGGGTGCTTCCTCAGACCTTTCTTTCGGACTAAGGGTGCTGCAGGCAGTAGTCCCTCCCTAAGTAGTTATTACTCTCTGTAATTCTCTCTGTAGTGCTGTCATGGACGTTCGAATAAAGTCTAAGTTACTTACCGTTAACGGTATTTTTCGAAGTCCATGACAGCACCCTTACATTCCCACCCGGGTTCTATGTGCACTTCTTCCTCTTATATAGTCCACATGTAATAAACAATTGATATGTTACTGTGTGATGCATAAAATTTTTTTGCTGTATACCATTTAACCTTGATAGTCCTCTTATGCTCTGTAATCCAACTGATGCGTGGGAGAGGTGCCGCCCTTTTTAGATCTGTAGGTTTCCTGTTCCTAAGGGGCGGATCCCTCTCTCTGTAGTGCTTTCATGGTCTTCGAAAAATACCGTTAACGGTAAGTAACTTAGACTTTCGCTCAAACGTTCTAAATTCCTGGATAAATACGGCTCCCTGGGTCAGACCCAAGGGTACCCCTTCCGCAAGTTCTCTGCTCAAAGGCTCATTGCAGTCTCTGGAGGACACAGGCAGGGTAGGTGGCCGCCTGCTCTTCCTTCCTTAGGTCTGGCTGGCGGTCGTTCAAGAACAATGAGTCAGAGACTAAGAGTCCTCCGGATACAAAATTGAGATTGCGTTTCCTCCGCCATCACGCTGCTTCTCAGTCGTGTCTTCCGAGTACAAAGGTGCTTGCAGTTCCATTTTCATTAAGCCATATACGCTCTCCGCAGCTAGGTAGTCATCGCCCCTGTTCTTTACACGGAAGGGTTCAAAAGTATTTTTTACTCAAACCTATTCGTGGTCACAACGGACGGTACCATGCGCCCCATCCTAGATCTAATGCCGTTAAACAAGTTTGTCCAAATGCGTCTTTTCAGAAGGGATTTCCTCCGTTTTTTTTTCCTCGTTGGAAACAGGGGAATACTTAATGTCTTTCGACATGAAGGACGCGTATCTTCACATTTCAAGCTTCTCAGGTCTATCGGAGACTGATATTTTCAGTTCATGGTCTTGCCCTTCGGCTTTGCCATTGTCCCAGGGTGTTCACCAGGGTCATGGCTGGGGCAGGTCAATCCTGCGCGCTCGGGCATGGGATTCTGCCCTTCCTAGTCGACCCACTCTTCAAGGGATCTTCCCTCCAGGCCGTCTTTGTTGTTTTCTTAGGGGATGATCTTGGACTCTCATCCGAGGGTTGATCTTTCTTCCCCAGGAAAGATCTCGACGCTGATTCAAAGAGGCCGGATGTTTTCTCTTCCCACCCCCTCCCCTTGCGACTCCGCATGTAGGTCCTGGGAAAAATGATGGCGTCGTTCGAGCCAGTATCATTACCTAACTTAATCGCTGTCCTCTACTACATGTGTTGATGTCGGCTTAGGACATAAATCCAGCCCCCCTTTATCCCCGGATCTGGCGGTCTCATGTGGTGGACATCAGCGTCCCCTCTGGGTCTACGTACGTCGTTCCTTTCACTTCTCCAGCTGGTAGTGACCACCGACCCCAGTCTCCTAGGTTGGGGTGCGATTTTCCTTTTTCCACATGGCTCAGAGACGTTGGTCCATGCAGGAATCGCATCTCCAGATTAATATTCTTGAGATCAGGCTGTTCCGTTCGGACCCAGTCGAACAACGCCTCGACGGTGACGCACATTAATTGGCAGGGGGGGCCAGACGGAGCAGAAGAGCGATGCTCAAAGTAGCACACATTCTGCGGTGGGCCGAGTCACACCATTTAGTCTTCTCGGTAGTTCCTTTCCCATGAAATTGGGACGCAGTTTTTCTCTCAGTTGTCAAAGTATGGTCTCGGCAAAGTAGTCCCTTCATCCAGTAGTTTTTCGGGCACATTCATTAACGCTGGGGTTTCCAGATATGGATCTCATAGTCTTTAGGCTTAACGCCAAAGTCCCGGCATTTGTTGCTCGGTCCTGAGACCCATCAACCATCTGAGCAGATGCTCCGGTGCCTCAGTGGCGCCAGTTTTGTATTTCTTTCAGTTTTTTCAGGCTGCTCCCGCTTATCCCACGGATCATCCAAAAGATCAGAGCGGAAGGCATTCCGGTGTGTCTCATCGCACCAGACTGGCCACACCGAGCATGTTTGCGCGAATCTAGTGCAACTAGTCTTGACGTTTCCTAGCGGCTACTGGACTGTCTTGACCTCTTCTCTCTGGGGCCCATTTACCGCCAGAACTCGAGAGTGCTGAGTTTCACGGCCGGGCCATTGAATCCCGGATCCTAGGCCAGGATGGCTCTCGCTACAAGTAGCGTCTACCATGATCAACTCTCGGGAACCTACTTTTTTTGCATATTTGCCCATCTGACCTGTTCCAGCGAATACTAGCTTCCACCTTGTTCCCTCCCTACAGGATGTCTTGGAGAGTCTTCGGATCTTAATCTTGTCTCAGGTCCCTTACAAAAGGCCTCCTTCGAACTACTGCAGGACGCATCACTCACTCCTCTTTTTTTGTGGCTGTATCAGCCATCACTCGGATCTCGAAATTGGCGGTTTTGTCTTGCAAACCCCCATTCTAGTCTTTCAACAGGGCAAGGTGGTGTTAGGGTGACCTCTGGCCTTTTTGTCTAAGGTCGTTTTCTTCTTTTCATCTGAATAAGAACTTAGTATTGCCTTCGTTCTGCCCAGCTCCGGTTCATCGTACTGTAAAGGGCTCTCCACACTTTAGATTCGGTGAGAGCATTCAGGAAATACTTTTCCAGAATAACGCCTTTCTGCAAACCGGATTACCTCTTTGTTTCCAGAGTGACAGAGAAGGTCTACGTGCTTTTAAAGCTACAGTAACCGGTTATATCCGCTCTCCAATTCAAGTAGCTTTCCGTGTCAGAGGTCACCATCCCTGCGTGCCTCAAGGTAAACTCCACTCTGTCTGTGTGGCTTCCCGGGCCATTTGGCTCCGGGCGTCGTCATAGAAAGTTTGCGAAGCTGCAACTTGGGCCAGTCTTCTCACGTTAGTTGAACGTTACAACATTCATGCTTAAGCCTCTTCAGATGCTGCCCTTGGCAGACAAATTCTGCAATCGGCAGTAGCGCATCTGTAGGCCACATTAATCTTGGGGTACATAGGGTTTCTGCTGTCGTGCGGTTTCCCACCCATGGACTGCTTTGGGATGTCCCATGGTCTGTGTCCCCCAATGAGGCGATGGAGAAATAGGGATTTTTGTGTACTCACTGTAAAATCCTTTTGTCCGAGTCGCTCATTGGGGACACAGCACCCACCCTTTTAGTCTAACGACTTCTGCTTATTTCTTTCATTCTATGTGTTGATCTTGATAATCTTCTACTGCTTTAGCACCGAACTGGTTCAGGATAGAGCCAGCACAGGGTATATACTGCAGGAGGAGGAGTTAACTTTTTTGATGTTTTTGATTAGAGTCCTCCTAGTGGCAGCAGCATAACACCCATGGTCTGTGTCCCCCAATGAGCGTCTCGGAGAAAAGGATTTTACGGTGAGTACACAAAAATCCCTATTTCTTTTTAAAAATGGCAAACAGTTATACTCACCTACTCCTAATTCCATAGAATCCCTTGTCTCCATCACATCACAGCGGAGTGCTCACCGCTGTCTTTTGACAGTGTGGGAATCGCGGCTGTCTGACTGGCGGTGATGATTTTACCACTGATCAGAAGTGGTGTTTGCCGTTCTTCGAGCAGCCGAACCTGAACAGTAACACGGACTTCCTGGTGACGTCTGTGTTCATTGTCTGTACCCGAACGCCGAACTTTACTGTTTGGGTTTGACCATCTCTAAAAAATACTGCACAAACTCTGGAAAAAAAAAACGCTAAGTGACATGCTGCAGTTTGCAAAAACAGCAGTTTTTCATATGTAAGGAAAAAAACCCAAGCGTGTGCATGAGATTTCTGAGATCTTATAGCCTTTGCTGGTACTGTAAAAAGCTGCTTACAGTTTGCATAAAAAAACTTTGAACATAACCTTAATCTGCAGGACATTTGGCAGTTGAATTTGCATAGAATACCTGTGTATTTTGTTTCGGCTTTGAGGCAAAAACCTTTGTAAAATGTATCTTGACTTCAGTTTAGATGGTAGAAGTGACAGGCAAAAATCTTTACACCAAAGTCCTCAAAATAAGAGGTTCACTTTTTAATTTTAATGTGGTTGTCGACATTTAGAGACTAGATAGGATAGATATAAGTGTATAAGGGACGGACACACACACACTATTGTGCTGATTATAAGACACACCACAAATTTTGGAGAGGACAATAGGAGAAAAAAATGTTGTTGTGTTTTTTTTTTTAATGTCTTAATAGTCCGCTTCTACGGTAGCTTACCTGGTGTTCCGGTTGCTGTGGAGTAGGGTTGTTGCTTCAAGAAGGTGGCGGAAGAATGAGTTGGGTGATGCTGCGGTCTCGTGCGGAGGAGAGGTGTTTGTGGACGTGATGCTGCGGTCTCGTGCTGGGAGGAGAGGGTGTTTTTAGGTGCGACGTGATGCTACAGGTTCCAGACTGGTAGGCAGGAGCGCCGCAGACATTGTTTGAAAGCCCAGAGCCCTTGCACTTTCCATGGTTTTAAATGTGGTGGACTCGGGCGCATGCGCAGATTGAGATATCTGGAGAAGACATCTCTGTGCCAAGATCCTGATCTGCGCATGAGACGCCTCCAGCGGCCATTTTTCTGAATTACACTGCATTAAAATCAATGAAAAGTGTGTGGGCTTCGGGCTTTCACAAAAAGTTGGTGGATCCCAATCCCCGCCAAACACCCCCTCCTACCAACCTAGGACCCATAGCATCGCTTGCAGCGTCAAACCTCCTAACACCCCCTCCTCACAGCTTGGGAACCGCAGCATGGCCCCACTACTGCTCCCATCAGCTTCCTGCAGCAGCAGCCCTGGGACCCCGCTCCACAGCACCCGGCAAGCTACATTCAAATTATAACACACAACCCCTTTTTCGTCCCCAATTTTTGGGGAATAAAGGGATTCTTATAATCAGAAAAATACTATGTGTGTGTAGATAGTGAGATATACGGTATATGAATAAACATACTGAATGCATACAACTGGTGCGGTTTTCAGCATTTTGCCTTCTGTAGCCTCTGAGCTGGAATGTTTATTGCTGGCTGCCTGCTTTGGTGGTCTGATGGAGAATTTGTTACATTTTTATCTATCTTTTCTGAGCTCTTGTCAAATGATTCAATTCAAAGTTGAACGTACAGGAAAACTGAGTCTGTAAAAGCAAAATTTTTAATGAAACCCAATTGCAAAAAAATATCTTTACTCTCAAATATGTGCATTTCAAGGATGAAAAAAAAAACTTAAGGTAGTATTTCCAGTAGTCTTCGATTTTGCCCCACAATCACATAAAAATCTGTCATGTGAATAGGTGAGAAGTACTTGTTCATTGGGTGTCCCATCATTGGGTCCCGTACTGATCACAAGAATGGGGGGATCCTGTGTGCCTTGATGTTTAGAATCAAACCTCTTATCTTTAGAAAGTGTGTATTTTATTCTGCCGTCATGAAACTTCTTGATAGAGCTGTCCAATGTGATGGAAAGGAAGCATAATCACTAATTACATTTTTATTTTGACCTTTCCAGGCATGTAGCTAGGAATGTTGTGAAGCATTTAATGGTTTGGAAGATTGTGCGGAAAAACAAGTTGTGACCTATAATGACTAATTTTGACTTCACGTTTGTTTGCCATAGTTTGCACTAGTTTTCATACTCGTCCTTCCTGAAATCTAGTGCTTATAAACACAATGTAGCCTTTTATCGCGATCCAGTAGTATGACTTGCCAACATCGTTTAAGCACTCCAGCATTTAATATTCGTCTGGTTACATAGAAATATATGATGTAGGATAAAAGAAAAATCTTTATTAAAAGTGTAATAAATTGAAACTGTTTCTTACAGGAACGTGTGCAGAAAAGTTTTCCTCACCCCATAGATAAGTGGGCGATTGCTGATGCTCAGTCTGCGATTGAGAAGAAAAAACGGCGGAATCCGCTTTCCCTCCCTGTAGATAAAATCCATCCTTTGTTAAAGGTAATCCAGGGATTTAAATAGAAGTGTATCGAAATCTATAGCGCTTGTTTCTAAGAATAATGCCTTCTAATGGTTGCACATCTCTCCTGTACTGTTTGTGTAGTTTTTTCTACAGCATGATGATGATTTAATTTTCATAGCGCAACATATTCCGCAGCACTTTACATTATAGAGGGGACTTGTACAGACTACAGACATTACAGCATAACAATAATCACCTAAATCAACAGATACCAAGAGGAGTGAGGGCCCTTCTCATAAGCTTACAATCTACGAGGAAATAGGGGAGACACGAAAGGTGGATGGTAACAATTGCTTTCATTGTTAGGACCAGCCATAGTGTTCGAATCGGGTGTTCATGTAATGCTGCATGAACTGGTTATCAGCCTAAGTATGTAACCGTACAGACACAGACGGCTGCTAAATGCATTAAGTGTGTGAGAACATGATACGAGGAACCTGGTTATGGTAAAAATGTTGAATAGGTGTCACCGGGATAGTTAGATTGATGTGTTGAGGCGGTAGGCCAGTCTGAAGAAATGCGTTTTTAGCGCACGCTTAAAACTTTTGGGTATTGAGGATTAATCAAATTATCCTGGGTAGTGCATTCCAAAAAATTGGCGCAGCACGTGAGAAGTCTTTGAGACGGGAGTGGGAGGTTCTGATTATTGAGGATGTTTAGCTCAGATTATTAGCAGAACGGAGGGCATGGGTAGGGTGGTAGACTGAAACGAGGGAGGAGATGTAGGGTGGTGATGAACCGTGGAGTGCTTTGTGGGTGAGAGTAATAAGTTTATATTGAATTCTGAGGTAGATTGGTAACCAGTGCAATTACTGGCACAAGGTAGATGCATCGGTGTAACGGTTCATAAGTGGGGTTGATATCACCTTTGTATTTCTGGTGACATCAAGCCCATAAATTAGTAATGGAGATGCGTCTATAAGACACTTTTATCCATTATTAATCCTAGTTGTATTGTAAATAAGCACACAGCTAGAAAGTCTTTTATTTGAAATAAAACAAAACACACTTTTTATTTTAAAAATAGCCAACAGTTATACTTGCCTAACACCTAATTCCACTGAATCCTTCGTCTCCATCACATCACAGCAGTGGGCTCACGCTGTCTTTTGACAGTGTGGGAACCGCGGCTCTCTGACTGGCAGTGATGATTTTACAACTGTTTAGAAGCGGTGTTTGTTACGTATTGTGGTTAGTCATGTGCAAGATATGTGTCTAGTAATTACTCTATATAATGCTGTTTGTAATGTTTTGTTGTAATGCTGTTGTAACGCTGCTGTGATACCATAATTTCCCTCGGTATCAATAAAGTGTATCGTTTGCCGCGCTTCGGACAGCCGAACCCGAACATTAACATGGACTTCCTGGTAAAGTCCGTGTTCGGTGTCTGTTCCCGAACAGTAGGTGTTCCATACGGATGCCGAACTTTACGGTTTGGGTTCGCACATCTCTTAAAAAAAAAAAAAACACTGCACAAGCTCTGGGGAAAAAAAACACTGAAAGTGACAAGCTGCAGTTTGCATAAACGCAGCACAGCTTCTGTGCAGACATATGTGTCTTTATGGTAACAGGCAACAAGTTTTGTAGTCTGATACTACAGTCATACTGTTTTCTTTCCTACTTCTTGTTAACCTGCCAATCGTTTACCAACAAATGGATGGAGGAAAATATTGTTACAACATTTATTCTGTTACCATAGAAACACATAAGTATGCTTAAAAAACAAACGAAAAACAATACAGCACTTCAAGCTCGTTTTAAAAGGTTGCCTTAGTTTTCATTTTAGGTGGTTTGATGCAATGAAGGCTTTAGAAATGTGAATATATAGTTTACATTTTATAAATCTAAGGTTTTCTAAATTATTCCGAATTTTAATACATTTATACAATATTTATAGCAATTATATTTTTAAAAAATTGAGACCGAATCTGTACATTTCTACCAACTTCAATCATACCAGCTCAGATGAAACTGCCCTGCCTCTATGCTGTGCTGTAAATCCCATGATGTGTCAGTGCAGCATCACATGGGAATCCATAGTCAGTGCCTTCTCTGGCTGCTGTAGTAATAGTGTGATTATCCTTCACTCTATATTCTCCTAAATATATACGGTAGGTCTTTAAATCAGTCCGGGGGCTGAACGATCATCTTTGACATTATAACTGTTGTTACAGGAGCTATATAACTATCATCAGTAACTGTGATAGGAGTTTCTGTTCTCTCTGTGATACAATCCACATGATGTCCTCATAAGGAATTTCTGATGAATGAGATGGTAACCATCTTAAGAGAACATAACGCCATTTTTCTCCATCGCCTCATTGGGGGACACACAGACCGTGGGTGTTATGCTGCTGCCACTAGGAGGACACTAAGCAATACATAAGCAAAGAAGATTAACTCCTCCTCCTGCAGTATACACCCTCTGTTGGCTCAATCCTGAACCAGTTCTTGCTTAGTGTCTGTAGGAGGCACTAGGGTCTGCTCTCAGACCCCACTTTTTTATCTTTTTTATTATTTTGCTTTCTTCACGCACGGATGGGCGACGGGACTTGTACGAAAAGTCACGATCTCCCAAAAACCATCAACAGGCGGCATCGTGGAGTGTCGCCTCCACGTACCCCTCCTGCTACGCTACCATGGGGCGACAGATCCCTTGAATGGGCCGCTCTCCCCATGAGATACCCCTCGATGTGGGCGATATAATTAGCGTGGAACGATGGATGGATACCCCTCACCACCTCTCCTGAAAGCGGTGGCGGTATGGAGGCGTTTAAGATCCCTCTCCATCCTCTATCAAAGGGGACGGTGGATTGAGGAAGTACGGCCACATCTGCCGTAGTCCCTGCGGAGGCCCCCCTTCTCCATCTTCGGGTCTCTCCCCGCAGTGAGTACAAGCTCCTGGATGCAATGTGCCGCGGCCGCCTCTGCGTCGCACCGCGGCCGCCTCTCCGTCGCGCCGCCGCATTTTCAGCGTCGCGTCACGGGCGCTCCCCGTCGCGCCGCGGCCCCCAGCCTCTAATTTAGTCCCCGGCTTCCGGCCGGGGTAGGCCTAGCTTCTCCCATTTCAGCAGCTCCGCCCCCATTTTTGCCGCTTCTCGCTCTGTGCGTCCTTCATATGGGACTGACGGCTGTAACCGACCGTGCCGCTGCGGGCACTTTCTGACACCGCCGTGGCCGTCTCTCCCACCGCTGCATCGCCGTGGCCCCTCCTGATGACCACTGCTAATGAAGGTAAACGCCATTTCAGTGGCTGTGCCTGCAGCGTCGCCGCCCCTTCTAGAGCCGCCGTGGGCCCTCTCTGCCCCCGAGTAGTGTCGCCTCACCTGCAGCATTTGCGGTTGTCCCCGCAACCAACGCTCCTGCAAGGCCGATGCGGTCGTCATCTGCAGCGCTGCTGCGACCTGCTGCACTGCCGCTGCTGCGGCCGTCCCCTGCAGCACACCGCGCCTGCAGTGCCACCGCGACCGTCATCTGCAGCGCTGCTGCGGCCTTCTGTCAATCGCGGCTGTTCTATCACCGCTACTGCAGTCGTCGCCTGCAGCGCCGCTGCGACCGTCATCTGCAGCGTTTCTGCGGCCTCTCCTGCTCCATCGCTGCTACTGCGGCCGTCCGCTACAGCGCTGCGGCGGCATTGTCCAGTCTCCTAGGACCCGAGACAGTTAATTTTTTCATGTTGGACACGAACACAGGAATACGGGGTAAGCTTATAAATAGCTTAACCCCTTCCCTGCAGCAGTTTACAGGCTCGCTTATTTGCATATGTCACAATCCAGATTTCATGCGACGCCTGTGCGCCCTCACTATGTCACCACTGTCCAAAATTGAATGCTGACTGGAGGCTAACCAGACCTCTCCACCTCCCTATCAAAGGGATGGTGGATTGAGGAGACAATCAGTACGGATGGTGACCGGAGGCTAACTAAACCTCTCCACCCCCCTTTTTCAAAGGTACGGTGGATTAAGAAAACAATCGGAGTGGATGCTGAATGGCTTGCAATCTCCTGTGACCTACGTTGTTTGTCTGTCGCCGCTAGGCAGTCTGCCGTCTCTGGCCGTGCCGGACATAGGACCGGAGAGCACTGACTGATAGAACGCACGCTGACGCTTAGTGTGTTACGTGTAATGTCCCTTTATTGCGGCGACTCTACACTTCATTCTGTGCAGTTTGTATTTTTCTCACAGGAGTCCACCGAATGGGCAATGTCTCTGGCTTCAATTCTTACCTATGAAGACCCCTCTCTGACCTTCGAGTCTTCAGACAGGGACTGACAGCAGCAAGGAATGTCATGGCATGCATTCTCCTGTTTTTTTCTTGAGGTACGAATGTTCAGTTCCCAGCTCCCCCGTTCCTGGGGATTGCAGCACACATGACTCAAAATATGAGTCTCATGTGGGTTTATCCGGATTCGCCAGTCTATCAGGACTCCTTAGAGGCCCTCATCGAACCGGTTAACAGAGCTCTGCAAGCTGTACAATATAAAAATAGTCCTTACCTCGCTGAGACCTTCAAAGGGATCAAACGTCCTCACAGGGTTTTTTTACAACCCCTCTGAGATGCTGACATTGGTCAGAGATATAGTTGTTGCCGAGCAAATTATTCTCGGAGCTAAAACCGTTTAATCACGGTGTCCTTTTATCCACATTCTAAAAACAGAGTGGACGGAGTCTCCAATAATGGATCCTATATTTCAGCTTCCTTATTAACCTCTACTGTCTTTGACAAGCCTCAATGGGTGATTGGTCTGGATTACCAAATAGCCTGGTCCAGGGATTATATGTACATGCATCCCTAGATACAGTGGGCAACGACGCTCTTATAGCTCCAACGCCATTTATCAGCAGAGCCTTTTGACTCCGAGGGTGGCGAGTAGATTCCCCTCGAAGAAGTCTCTAACTTCTTTAAACCCTCCCATTCCTGGGAATCAGACCCTCACGGTCCAAACTCGAGGGTACCCCTTCCCACAAGGTTCTCAGTATTGCAGTATCTGAAAGACTCGGACAGGGTAGGCATCCAGCTACTCCTGCTTTACCAGGTCCGGCTGCGGGTATTCTCGACCATGGTCTGAAATCTACTGGTTTCCAGATGCCGCTCTGCCCTTCGGTCTCGCAACCGCCCCCAGAGTGTTCACAAAGGTCATGGCGGCCGCCATGTCAATTTTACACTCTCGAGGTGTGGTGGTCCTCCCGTACCTAGACGACGTGTTCATCAAAGAATCAACCTTTCGGGACTGCGCAGAGAGTGTCGAGATCACTATCGACACCCTCTCTCGCCTAGGTTGGTTAGTCAAATTGGATAAGTCCTCTCCCACTCCTTCTCAAAGGATCCTTTTTTTCTGGGAATGATTCTAGACACTTGCCAAGGGTTAGTGTCTCTCCCTCCAGAGAAGATCGCTTCTCTGAGGCAGGGAGTACTGTTGTCTCTAGCCCACTCTCACTCTCTGCGAGTCGCCATGCAGGTCCTGGGAAAAATAGTAGCTTCCATCGAGGCAGTACCGTTCGTTCTGTTCCATTTCCGACCTCTACAACAGGAGCTAATATCAGTCTGGGACAGGAACCCAGCGTCCTTAAGTCGCCGCTTTCGTCCTTCTCCCAGAGTCAGACGCTCCCTAAAATGGTGGACAATTGTTTAATCATTGAATCAAGGGAACTCTTTTCTGCCCGTCCATTGGTTGGTGGTGACCACCGATGCCAGTCTTCTCGGATGGGGAGTGGTTTTTCCTTAACCACACGGCTCAGGGCCGCTGGTCCCCTCCAGAGACCCGTCTCCCGATCAACATCCTGAAGATCAGAGCTATCAAACTAGCTCTCTTGCATTTCCAGCATCTTCTGGCCAGTCGTCCCATCCGGATCCAGTCAGACAACGCCACGGCCGTGGCGAACATCAACCGTCAGGGAGGCACTCGCAGCAGAACAGCGTGTCATGTATAGTGTACAGTTCCTATAGCGTCTTGTGCTTGGGTGCAAGGAAAACACAGGAGACACAGGTTGATATGAAATGACTTGTATTGCTTCATACAAGCATGCTGAAAAGTTCACACAGTTTGCAGGAACAGCGACAGGAGACACAGCAGGCCAGAGTAACTTCAAGCACTACAATAAATCTCCAAAGCAGGTTCAGGATCTCTTCTCTGTACCGTACTTCCTCTGCAAACATGGATTCACCAAACAGCAGGTTTCCAGAGTCCAAAAGTGTTCCAAGGTTCCTCAGTAGGGAATAGCTGGAGTACAAGTCCAAGGTTTCCAGAAGTCAGGTCACAGACTGACTGAGGCTTGATTCAGGAGCACTGATTGTTTAGCTGAGGCTGCTTAAGAAGCAAGAGGGAAGAATCAGGGCGGAACATGAAAACTGGAAACTCCATATTAACTGAGGGCAAGAGCTGCAGAAAGACAGAAGCAAAATGGCCGACGGAAAACTGAGTTTCAAGGAACATGTCAACAGAGACAAAGAACCTTACATTACTCCCCCCTTAGGGACAACCTCCGGATGACCTCAGACCAGGCTTGTCAGGGTACCTCTGATGAAACTGGCGGAGCAGGCGAGGAGCATTTACATTATTGACTGGTTCCCATGAGTTGTCCTCCACTGGGTAGCCCTGCCATTTAATCAAATATTGCAACTGATTTCTGTACAACCTGGAATCTAGAATCCTTTCCACCATAAATTCTTCCTGACCATCGACCAGCACTGGGTCAGGGCAAGGAGAAGAACGTCCAGGAAACGTATTGGGTGTTGCAGCCTTTAGTAGGGATACATGAAAGACAGGGTGGATTCTCATAGTTCTGGGCAGTTGAAGACGACAAGCAACAGCACTTATAATCTTATTGATCTTATAAGGTCCAATGTACTTATGTCCCAATTTAGACGATGGAATCTTTAATTTAAGATTTCTGGTTGACAGCCAGACCAAATCTCCTACCTTGAAAGCTGGTGCAGGTTTACGAAATTTATCTGCTGCTTTCTTGTACCTTTCCTGAGCCAAATCTAGATTTTCCTTTAGAAGATCCATATTCTTTTGTAAAGAAGTGATTCTTTCAGCCACTGCCGGCAAGGGGTATCTATGGGAAATCGAGGAAGAATGTTAGGATGATAACCTAGATTGGAGTAAAAAGGAGACTGCTTAGTGGAGGCGCTCTGAGAGTTGTTATAAGAGAACTCAGCCAGTGGAAGTAGATCCACCCAATCATCCTGTAGGTGGCAGATAAAACAGCGGAGATACTGCTCCAGGGTCTGATTGGTTCGTTCTGTCTGTCCATTAGTCTGGGGATGAAAAGCAGAAGAAAGGTTTACTTTAATGTCCAATGCTGCACAGAAATTTTGCCAAAACCTTGAAGTGAATTGCACCCTCGATCCGAAATGACCTCATCCGGTACTCCATGTAAGCGAAACACATTCTTAATCATCAAGTCTGATGTCTGTTTTGCAGTGGGTAAGCCGACACAAGGGATAAAATGAGCTGCCTTTGTTAGATGGTCAACCACCACTAGAATGGTGTTCTTCCCTTGAGAGGTTGGTAACTCCACAATGAAGTCCATAGAAATGGATCCCCAAGGGCGGGACGGGGTGGGAAGAGGTTGCAACAGACCAGTTGGTGAGGAGCGAGGTGTTTTGCATCTTGCACAGACTTCACATGAAGTGACATAGTTTAAGACATCTTTCCTGTAAGTGGGCCACCAAAAGAAACGAGAAAGAAATTCTTGTGTCTTTAGAATTCCCCTATGCCCGGCTATCTTGGAATCGTGGATGAGTTGCAATACTCTCAATCTGACTGTTTCAGGTATATACAGACGTTGTCCCCGAATCCACACACCATTCTTAAAGACAAGACTTACGTCCCTTGGGGGTTGAGCCAACAAAGAATCCGCATGGTATGCTTCCTTGATGTCCTTAAGTAGGTCTTGATTATGAATCACTCCCAGGAATCTAGAGTCAGGAAGAATAGTCTTAGGAGGAGTAAGTGGACGTGTCTCTGCTGAATGAATCCTAGAGAGTGCATCAGCCTTTCCATTGCGCGATCCTGGTCTATAAGAAATGACAAAATTAAATTGGTTTAGGAAAAGATTCCAGTGAGCCTGGCGAGGAGTCAGGCACTTAGCCGACCTGATAAATTCAAGGTTACCATGGTCTGTCAGGACGACTATTTGCTGTGCAGCTCCCTGAAGAAGGTGTCTCCATTCCTTGAAGGCGGCAATAATGGCCAACAATTCTCTATTGCCCACATCGTAGTTCCTCTCAGCCGAAGACAACTGCTGGGAAAAGAAGGCACAGGGATGCAAGACATTCTTCTCACCTTTCTCTGAGAGAGTATAGCTCCAACGGCACAGTCTGAAGCATCCACCTCTATTATGAAGGCAAGCTCGGGGTTGGGATGTACTAAGATAGGTGCGGTGGTAAATTTATCCTTTAAACAGGAAAATGCTTCCTGAGCTTGCGGGGTCCAGGAGAACCTAGACTGTTTCCGGGTAAGTTGGGTGATAGGTGACACTACCTCAGAAAAATTCTTAATGAAACGTCTATAGAAGTTGGCAAACCCGATGAAACGCTGCACCTCCTTCACATTTCTAGGAATTGGCCAATCCTTGATGGCTTGGGTCTTGCTTCCATCCATACTAATCCCTTGCGTAGATAGTACATACCCCAGAAATTGAATTTCGGTCCTATGGAATTCACATTTTTCAAGTTTGATGTAGAGATGGTTTTGTCTTAGGCGTTCTAAGACCATTCTCACATGTCCATGATGTTCCTCTGTGGAGTTAGAAAAAATTAGAATATCATCCAGATAAATCACCACAAATGTATCTAGGAGATCCCTGAAGATATCATTCACGAAGTGTTGGAAAGTGGCTGGGGCGTACTCAGACCAAAAGGCATAACTAGATATTCAAAGTGTCCATAGCGTGACCTGAAAGCAGTCTTCCATTCATCCCCAGGTCTAATACGGACCAAGTTATAGGCCCCACGGAGATCCAGTTTAGAGAAAATTTTGGCATGCCGCACTCTCTCCAACAACTCAGGGATTAAAGGCAATGGATAACGGTTTCTAATAGTAACCTTATTGAGTTCCCTATAGTCTATGCAGGGTCTCAGAGATCCATCTTTCTTCTTCACAAAGAAGATGGGTGCACCTGCGGGAGATGAAGAGGGGCGTATGAAGCCCTTGGCTAAATTTTCGTCTATATAATCCTTCAAAGCTTTTAGCTCGGGCCCCGCTAGGGGGTAGATCTTACCAAAAGGTATCTCGGCTCCAGGCAATAATTCAATTGGACAATCATATGGACGGTGAGGAGGAAGCTGATCAGCGTTCTTCTTGTCACATAAATCCACATAGTCCTGGTATACAGCTGGTAGTTCAGGGACTGACATGGTTCCTTTAGGAACAGAGCAAGCTGAAACTCCTTGACTCATCTGTTTCTCGGAAAGTGTAATTCCTTGGTCTCCCAGTTAATCGTAGGATTCTGCGCCTGCAGCCATGGTAGCCCTAGAATAATGGGAAAGTGGGGAGAAGAGATAAGCAAAAAAGACATTTTCTCCTGATGATCTTTACCCATAAGGACCCTCAAAGGCTCTGTTTCTTGATCCACTGGTCCAGAAGTCAGTAGAGAGCCATCCACAGTCTCCATCTGTACTGGAGTAGCCTTCTTCACTGAACGTATCCCCTGTTTCAGAGCAAAGGAGATATCCATAAAATTTCCACTTGCTCCTGAGTCGATCATAGCAGAGCTAGACACCCAGACTGAGTCAACCCAGAGTTTGATGGAAAGGAAGCAATGAGAACTGTTTCTTTTACAACTCAGCTGGGACACCGCTGAGGAAACTTGAAAAATTGCAGCGTTTATACCGTCATCGTCCCCAGAACTAACAGAGTTTAAGTCCGAGAAATCAAGATCTCTTGCAGCAGATCTCTCTGGAGCCTGAGGCTCGGACATGACAGAGCTCCTCTCGCAACACTCACAGTGAATGACTGCTGCAGTAGTCTTACGAGAACGGCTGGGGCAGTTTATAATGAAGTGCCCTGACTTACCACAGTAGAAACATAGATTTTCCTTTAAACGATGTTCTTTGCGTGCATCACTAACCCGTCTTTGTAAAGAGTCCACCTGCATGGGTTCAGGTTCTGGTTCCCTTGTGATCCTACTCAAAGGTTCCTTAGCTGAGGAGGGAGGTAGTAAAAGGTTAGTGCGATTATTTTCGAACCATCTCTCTTGTCTGCGTTCAGTCAGACGAGCATCAATACGGATACAATAGTTAATAAAGTCACCTAACGCAGTGGGAGGGTCAGCACGAGCAAGTTCATCCTTAATCAGTGGAGACAACCCTTTCCGAAAAATAGATTTTTTAGCGGAAGTGTCCCAAGTGGTATCAAGAGCCCATCTCCTGAAATCCAGGGCATATTCGGCTACTGAACGCTTACCTTGGCGCAAAGTTAACATGGCTGCTTCAGCTGTTGCACCTCGATTGGGGTCATCAAACACCTGCCCCATGGCTGAAATAAAAGCATCAAGGTGATTCAAACAATCATCCTCAGTCTCAATCAGAGGGTTTGCCCACATCAAAGCCTTATTGGTAAGCAACATGATTATAGTAAGCACTTTGGATCGTTCAGTGGGAAATTGTGAAGCATGTGCAGAGAAAAATAAATTGCATTGATTAATAAATCCCCTGAATTTCTCACGTTCACCGCCAAAACGAAAAGGAGGTAATTTGGGGATCCCAGAACTCGGGGTTATGGCAGGAGCCTGGGCTCGTTCCTCTAGAGCCTCAATCCTGGCTCGCAATTCCTGGGTAGTCGTCCAAACACTTGCAAATTATGATTAGTGAGGTCCTGTAGGCTTGCAAAACGGGTTTTTAAAGTCTGTACATCTGAAAGGATTGTATCAGTCACTCCGCAAAGTTCCTTTATGCGGGCCTCCATCTTCCAGATCTTTTAAGGCAGAAGTGCTGGAAGGAGAAGAGGAAAGGAAAAAAAAAAAAAACAATAGTGTTTACCTGTGGTAACACTCCAGAGTAACATTTAAGGGAATGCGCTCACCTGGAATGGTTGTGAGAAGTCACAACCACTGTCATCACATAAGGTATTAAACGGACATCTGATATCCACAGTCACAGCAGACACGGCTTTCCCAGACCCAGCAGACACTAAACATTGGCTCCTGAATCTTGTCATGTATAGTGTACAGTTCCTATAGCGTCTTGTGCTTGGGTGCGAGGAAAACACAGGAGACACAGGTTGATATGAAATGACTTGTATTGCTTCATACAAGCATGCTGAAAAGTTCACACAGTTTGCAGGAACAGCGACAGGAGACACAGCAGGCCAGAGTAACTTCAAGCACTACAATAAATCTCCAAAGCAGGTTCAGGATCTCTTCTCTGTACCGTACTTCCTCTGCAAACATGGATTCACCAAACAGCAGGTTTCCAGAGTCCAAAAGTGTTCCAAGGTTCCTCAGTAGGGAATAGGTGGAGTACAAGTCCAAGGTTTCCAGAAGTCAGGTCACAGACTGACTGAGGCTTGATTCAGGAGCACTGATTGTTCAGCTGAGGCTGCTTAAGAAGCAAGAGGGAAGAATCAGGCGGGAACATGAAAACTGGAAACTCCATATTAACTGAGGGCAAGAGCTGCAGAAAGACAGAAAGCAAAATGGCCGACGGAAAACTGAGTTTCAAGGAACATGTCAACAGAGACAAAGAACCTTACACAGCGATGCTCGAGGTATCGCAAATTCTGCGGTGGGCCGAGTCAAACTGCTCGCCCATCTCCGCAGTTCACATTCCGGGAGTGGACAATTGGGAGGCCGACTTTCTCAGTCACCAAGACTGAGACTCAGGAGAAGGGTCCCGGCACCCGAAAATGTTTCAAATCATTTGCCAGCGTTGGGGTATGCCGGATGTGGATCTCATGGCATCCAAGCTGAATACCAAAGTTCAGACTTTCATAAGTACATCTCGCGATCCACTAGCCATCAGATCGGATGCGTTAGTCCTCCCTTGGACTCGATTTCGTCTTCCTTACATCTTTCCTTCTCTTCCGTTAATCCCCTGGGTGATTCGGAAGATCAAAACGGAAGGCGTTCCTCTCATGCTGGTCGTCCGTGCTATGCGGAACTAGTACGTCTGCTCGCAGACGTTCCTTGGAGATTACCGGATCGTCCGGAACTTCTTTCTCAGGGCCCAATCTACCATCACAATTCAAGAGCGCTGAATTTGACGGTATGGCCATTGAAGCCTGGATCTTAGGCCAGGCTGGTTTTTCACAAAAGGTTATCTCTACAATGATCAATGCCAGGAAACCGGTTTCCATACGCATTTACCATCGTGTGTGGAAAACATTCTTTTCCTGGTGTAGGATAAAGGTCGTTCCCCTTTGGTTTTTTCTATCCCTTCCATTCTGGAGTTCCTCCAGGCAGGGTTGGATTCAGGGTTAGCACTCCCTTCCCTCAAGGGACAGTTTTCTGCCTTATCCGTTCTTTTTCCAACTACGGATCGCTTCTAAGTCTTAGGTCAGAACTTTTATCCAAGGAGTGGCACTTTTTGTTCCACCCTACAAGAGGCCTCTGGACCCTTGGGATCTTAATCTGGTCCTCAGTGCCTTACATGAATCTCCCTTCGGAAGTGTCCTTATCTCTTCTTTCCTGGAAGATTGTCTTCCTAGTTACAATTACCTCTATCAGGCTGGTATCGGAATTGGCAGCCTTGTCTTGTAATCCTCCGTTTCTCAATTTTCACCAGGACAAGGTAGTCATCAGGACTTCTCCTTCTTCTTGCCTAAAGTCGTCTCGGCTTTTCATATCAATGAGGAGATAGTTCTGCCCTCCTTCTGTCCGGCGCCGATGCACCGTACTGAAAAAGCCCTTCACACCTTGGATTTAGTGAGGACTCTCCGAAGGTACATTTCGAGGACTGCATCTTTCCGCAAATCGAACGCCCTGTTTGTGCTCCCGGAAGGACGCAGGCAGGGTCTTCCTACTTCCAAGGCCACGCTAGCCAGATGGATCCGTTTGACGATCCAAGAGGCGTACCGTGTCAAAGGTCAGACTATCCCGGCTGGGATTAAGGCGCACTCCACTCGGTCGTGGGGGCCTCCTGGACCATTCGGCACCAGGCTTCGGCACAACAAGTGTGCAAGGCTGCGACTGGGTCCAGTCTCCATACTTTTGTCAAGCATTGCTAAATACATGCTCAAGTTTCTTCAGATGCGGCACTTGGCAGACAAATTCTGCAATCAGCTGTCGCGCGTCTGTAAGTTGTCGGTTGACTGTTTATGCCTTTATACATGAGGTTCACGAGGCTTCATCTGTTGATGGCTTCCCACCCAGGGACTGCTTTGGGACGTCCCACGGTCTGTGTGTCCCCCAATAAGGCGATGGAGAAAAGGAGATTTTTGTGTACTCACCGTAAAATCCTTTTCTCCGAGACGCTCATTGGGGACACAGCTCCCACCCTTGTTTAGCCTGTAGCCTCGTTGTTTCTTTGAATTGTTGACATATTGCACTCTGTTATGAGCTCCTACTGCTTTGGCACCGAACTGGTTCAGGATTGAGCCAACAGAGAGTGTATACTGCAGGAGGAGGAGTTAATCTTCTTTGCTTATGTATTGCTTAGTGTCCTCCTAGTGGCAGCAGCATAACACCCACGGTCTGTGTGTCCCCCAATGAGCGTCTCGGAGAAAAGGATTTTACGGTGAGTACACAAAAATCTCCTTATTTCCTAAGGGGTCACCATTTGATAACGTTACCTAACTGAAGAGAAGTGTACTATAAAATTCCAAATAGAAAGGAACAACTAAATAATTTAATACTGGCAAAGTTGAAACACCACTCCAGCGGGTTTTTTTTTTTTTTTGTATTTTCATTGCACTGCTGGAGTGGTGCTTTAAATGCAAGTCTGATACTCGCCTTCCTCCGTTTTCATCTGCTTTCGCTGCCGCTTCCGTTTGTCTCTGGAGCTGCAGGTAGCTCACTTTTTGCCAATGTTTCATGGAGCTGCTTGGAGGTCACTTTTCAGTGCAAGCCTGAGAGCCTTGTTCTGGCTCTTATAGTCTTGTGGCTTAGCTTTTGACTTCCGGACAGTCAGCAGCTACAGTCACAAGATGGCGCCGTGGGACCGGAGTGGTGCGGGAAAACTGTTAAGGTGCCGGGGGGTGGAGTATAGGATCAGGGGCAGGGGACTTACATTTAATGCATACATGCTAAAGGTAGCCAGCTCACTACTTTTCCAAAAGCTGGACTTTCCTTTCAATTTGTTACATTTAATGCACCACACTGGCGGTGAAAAAATCAAAATGCCGGAGTGGTACGTTAAGTATATTGGAAGATTTACTCAAAGTATTAATTAAAAAATCGCCGTACTTTCAGGCTAGTACAAGCTGAACAACATAAATAAAGCAGCATATTTATAAAGTCTTTCAAAGGTAAAGTTGTGGTTAAAGTTACTGTTCTTATTCACTATGGGAAAGTATCAACCGAAGTAAAAGGGCCAACTTCACGGATAGTTGCAAGACACCTTGTGCTATTGGAAGCTAGTCATTGTTCCAGTTAATTGTGGCCAGGCACTGTGAATTGCTTTTATGCCAAGTGCTTCTATAGTTTTTTTTTTTTTTTTTTTTGTTCTAGTCATTTTAGTCTAAATAGTGTCAATTTGCATGGTTTCAGGCGCTCCCTCAAAACACATTTGTTCAGAGCGGCCTATCACATTCACTAATCAAAGTCATTCTATGTGTAAAGGTACTGCCACACTAAACAATCCCGCTAGCGATCACGATAACGACGCATACTAATGCGATCGCTAGCGGGATTGTTTCTATATCGCTAAATGCGGCCACATTTAGCGATATAGTTAACGACGCTATCGCCGTTAGCGATCTTCTTAACGACTTTAGCGGTACAAAAGTACCGCTAAATCGCTAAGAAAAGGTGCCACACAGCGATTAGATACTCACCCAGCGGGAGCGCCAGCGATGAAATAGGGTCCGGAGCGATTCCAGCGACGAGCGAGATCACAGCAGGAAGCTCGTCGCTGGAAGCTGCCGCACTGAACAATATCGCTAACGGGATCGCTAAATAGTGACGTTTTTTAGCGATCTCGTTAGCGATATTGTTTAGTATGGCATACCCTTAAGTGTGTGTGTGTAGCCCATTCACTATCTCCATCCATCCCTCACTACCTTAAGATGGCTGGACCATCATTGTAAATGCACCATTGTATATACACACCTGTACTTTGTATCTCCCCCACCTCATTGTAGATTGTAAGCTCTCACGAGCAGGGGCGGCTTATTTTGCTTTAATTATTGTATTGTTAATGTTGTTACTTATGACTTTTGTTTTGAAACTGTTAAACTGTAAAGCGCTGCGGAATATGTTGGCGCTATATAAATAAAGATTATTAAGTGTCTTTTTTTTATTATTTCCTTTTTTGCAGGAGGTTTTAGGTTATAAAATTGATCATCAAGTATCTGTTTACATAGTTGCAGTATTAGAATACATTTCTGCTGATATATTGAAACTCGCTGGGAATTATGTTCGGAATATCAGGCATTATGAAATTACCAAGCAAGACATAAAGGTTGCAATGTGTGTCGATAAGGTAAGAATGTGTTGTGTTTTATCCTAATATATAGGTCACCATCCAATAATTTCACCCAAAAATAATCTTTTAAAATGTATAAACCTGTTCATTAGAAAGCTCATTGGATATCTAGAAGGCGAGAGTACTAGTCTTATGTGCGCTCTGGAAGCCCATGAACCACATAGGCAATTAGTGAGGGTCTTGCTGATGTTCTCACAGCTTCTAATAGGCCCCACAATCAGTGGTTTGGGAGGTGGGGGTGCATTTCTGTTGGTGACAGATCCATTCTTCCATTAATCTTCCATTACCTTTGTCTATTGTTTGTTTTCAACAGGTGTTGATGGATATGTTCCATCAGGATGAAGAAGACCTTAGTGTATTGTCCTTAGCCGACGAAGAGCCATCCAGACCTATTATGGGGGAACAGACCTACTATGATCTTGTGAAGTCCTTTATGGCAGAAGTTAGACAATATATAAGGGAATTGAACCTCATTATCAAAGTATTCAGAGAACCTTTTGCCTCCAGCACAAAACTTTTTTCAGCTCATGTAAGTTTTCAGCCATCATTTTGTTTTTTTCTTATTTTAGATTTTAAGCTTGACTTGCTATTTTTGACCTAATAGATGTGACTGTGTTTAAAGTGCAACCAGTACATGTTTTAACCCCTTCATGACATTTGCAGTATATATACTTCATGGTCGGAAAGGACTTCCTGACAAATACAGTATATATACACGTCATGGCGATCGCCCGCAAACATGAGGCTGGGCACGGGCAATCTCCTCCACGTGTTCAGCTGATTTCACATCTGACACCCGTCTCACTGCCAGGAGCGGTGCCATCTCCGCTCCCGGCAGTTTAACCCGCTAAATGCCTGGATCGATATTGATTTCCACATTTAGAAGGCAGAGGTAGGGGGCCCCCTCTGCCCTCCGATTGGCGCCCCCACAACAGGTTGTCAGGCTAGAGATCTTGCTATAATAAAGGAAGGGAAATGTTTGAATAAACCGTGAGAATATTGATGGTGATTAAGCATTATATGTCCAAAAATATAAGAATTGCTGGCTTGCACCACTCCAGAGTTTATTTTATTTATTTTTTTTTGATCCTTTTATTTTATTAGGGCTCACATATATAAGTGTAATTCATGTAGTAAGAAACTCACTGGTCGCTTCTTCACCTGTTTTTATCACCGCTCTGGTCGTTTCTGAACCATGCAAGGGGTTTTGTAACCCTTTTCCCAATACAAGTCTGTGGAACATTGTTCTCCATTCCTATAGACTTGCATTGAAAAGATTTAAAAAAGTGACCTCCGCTTCACACAGCAGCAACCATTGTGATTTGTCCAGTCACAACTGTAGTCAAGTGGTGCCGAAGCGGAGCTGTAAGCTGGTGAAGACGGTTACGGGTGACTACATGCATTACACTTAGACACGTGATCCCTAACTAAAAGCTGTCTGAAATGGTGCTTTAACTGTTTACTCCCTGATTTCAGCTCCAGGAGTATCATTATTTTATTTTATGGGTCTCATGGAAGTTTGAGAGAATCCGGATCCGAGCATAGTTCACTCTTGTTCTGCTTTATCTGTAGATCTTACAATAATAACAGGGTCCTATGTATTAGGTGCGGCGATTCCGGATGTGTTCAATAAGCACATCCGAATTCACAGCGCGTACAGAAGGGGGCGAGGCTTTGGGTGGAGTTGGTTTCCGCTCCGTCCAAAGCGCAGAGAAACCGGTACGTGGACACGTGCCCTAAATGATTTAACATTTTTAAACTACGTCTTGGAAATATTTTGTATGTAGATGTTTGACCTGGAAATTGACCCCTTTAAACGATAACGTCAACTGCCTCGTGTACATGATCGTATTTTCAGTCTGAGTGTGGCCCAACAAAACATTGGATCACACACGGACCAATGTTATTCTATGGGGCCGTGCCCATGTCCAATTTTGTTTCCGCGGACTGAGTCTGTCCGAGGAAAAAATTTGTAACATGCCTGATTTTGCATCCGAAAATCGAATCCCGTATAGCCATGCAAGTCAATGAGTGGATAAAAGTGACTGCGCTCTGATGGCTTCTGAGTTCAGTCAGATTTTTGTGGAGTTAAGAAAAAAAATTCTCCATTTTTTTTTTTATCGGAGAATCTGAGCACACTCTCTATGATCAAACTCTGATCAGAGTGTGATTACACGGTCGTGTAACCCCAGCCTTATTGTGATTGCCCTGATCAGAAAATCAATTTATTTTTTTTTGTGCACTGACAACAATGAATGTTTCTTTCAGGATGTAGAAAATATATTTAGTCGAATCATTGATATTCATGAACTTAGTGTGAAGCTTTTGGGCCTTATCGAAGACACCGTGGAAATGACAGATGAGAGCAGTCCGCACCCGTTAGTTGGAAGCTGCTTCGAGGATTTAGCGGAGGTGAGGTTTTAATTTAAATTGGTGATCCCATCTCACATATTAATACAATATTCCCATTGATTGCCATAAGCCTGATAGATGTGGGGGGCTCCCTCAGTATCTGTGTGGGTCCTACAGGTGGAAGCCACATTAATCAAATATTTTTGGCATTTCTTGTGTACATGCTGTCTGTCTGAGATAGTAATACCCCTTTAACAGCATCATATCATACAGCTCAGGCAAAAAGTAAGAGACCACTGCACAGTTTTATAAAAATCATCTTCTCTCCATGTCTGACAGCCATTCCATTCCAGTGTCAGTTTTATTCCAACCAGAGTACACCTCATTCTACTTAATGTGCTTCTGATTAGGTGATCACCTGAACCAAATCTTATTTAACGAAGGAAAATATAAAAAACACTGCTGTGGTGTTCACAATCCTCTTGCAGTAGACAAGCTGGATGGCAAAATAAGTGCTAATAATATCCCAAAAGTAATAGGAATGAAAAAATAACTTTTAACCATGCCAAAGGAGTTGAAAAGAAAAGTCTTGAGTGAGAAAAAGAAGGGCTCAATTCTGGCTTTACTAGCAGAGGGATACAGTGAGTGTCATGTTGCCTCCATCCTTAAAATTTCTAAGATGGCAGTCCATAACAACAAGGTGAAGCAACAGACATTGGGGACAACAAAGGTACTGACCGGCAAAGGGTGAAAACGACTCTCCACTGACCGGGATGACCATCATCTTATTCGAATGTCACTCCGCAAAGGAGAGCCAGGCTGAAGTTTGCCAAAGACCATAAGGATTGGACCATAGAGGAATGGAGTAAGGTAATGTTCTCTGATGATCTACTTTTCAGCTTTGCACAACACCAGGTCGTCTAATGGTTAGACGGAGACCTTGAGAAGCGTATAAGCCACAGGGCCTTTCACCCACTGTGAAATTTGGTGGAGGATCGGTGATGATCTGAGGATGCTTCAGCAAGGCTGGAATTGGGCAGGTTAATCTTTGCGACGTATGAATCAAGCCACATACAAGGTTATCCTGGAAAGAGTTGATTACTTCTGCTCAGGCAATATTCCCCAACTCTGAGGACTGTTTTTTCCAGCAGGACAATGCACCATGCCACACAGCTAGGTCAATCAATGTGTGAATGAAGGACCACCACATCAAATCCCTGTCATGGCCCGCCCAATCTCCAGACCTGAACCCCATTGAAAACCTCTGGAATGTAATCAAGAGGAAGATGGATAGTCACAAGCCATCAAACAAAGAAGAACTGCTTACATTTTTGTACCAGGAGTGGCATAATAGCACCCAAAAGCAGTGTGAAAGACTGGTGGAAAGCATGCCAAGATGCATGAATGCTGTGATTAAAAATCATGGTTATTCCACAAAATATTGATTTCTGAACTCTTCCTGAGTTAAAACATTAGTATCGTTGTTTCTAAATGATTGTGAACTTGTTTTCTTTGCATTATTTGAGATCTGCAAGTACTGCATTTTTTATTTTGACCATTTCTCATCTTCTGAAAATAAATACAGAATTTATTGCTTGGAAATTCGGAGACATGTTGTCAGTAGTCTATAGAATAAAAGAGCAATTTACACTTTACTCCAAAATATACCTAAAATAGAAAAATCAGACAAACTGAAAATTTTGCAGTGGTCTCTTAATATTTGCCAGAGCTGTATACTTTTATTTATTTGGACATTGAATAGGTATAATAACAATAGATATGAACTAAAGTTTTGCTGTTTTTTTACTATTAAAATTGGCCACTTTTTGTTTCTTTTCTTATAACCAGTATCTTCACTAAGAACACATGGTGATAGTCAGTACATGGCATTTATTTTGATTGTCATTGAAAAATTTTCTGACACAGAACTTATTAATGAGGACGTGCCACCAGGTCAAAAGTATCCAGTTTTTACTTTTATTTTGTTCCACTCCAAATATGCCCCCTTTGTAAAGCCCATAACAATTTTGCACTAAATAAAATGGCCCACAGCTTTGGAACTCTGTGGCAAAGTAAAGAAAAGCGGATTCCTCAGCAGGAGTAAAATAAAAGCAAAAACTGGCCAATATTCGCCTGTTACAAATGGACCTGTTCTCTTTTTCACATGTCTATTAAATTCTTACAATCCCAATTTTCTAATAAATATTTGCATTCTGGAGCATTGATTCTATAAAGCCTACCTTGTATGATTTCCTCTGTTGTTTCTTCTACAAAAGTTAGAAATAAATTGACAATTGGGTGTTATAATTTGGGGGTCTCATTTCTGGTGACCAATCCGTGATGACCGTTCCTGGCTGTTGGGACTCGCACTTTTCATGCAAGGAAATAGTGTAAGTTTCTATATATTCAAGATGGAAAATGGGAAGAACAAGTGCTCCCGAATTGTTGCTTCATGGTGAACAGTAGTGGTGACTGGTCCTCCTGCACTACTAAATAGGGCTTTTTGGGAGACGAGTACAGAAAAATCTATATAAAATTATCTTTTGTGAGCATGCATTTTGTACATAGTAACAGGAATTTTAATTTCCTACCAAATAATCATGTATTGTTAGCTGCAGCTCTATTAGGATATACGGTAGCAGAAATGTATTTATTATTTTTAAATCTAGGTAAAATGACTAATTTAATAGCTTTGTTATTATCAGTTCCCGCTCAGAGCTTACAGCCCACTAAGCGTTCACCTCCATGACAGGACATTTGTGTGTGTTATAACCTAAGCGCACTCTGTGAATCCTAATAATTGTTTGCATCCGTGTGCATATGTACTGTATGTAGACTTTTCTGGGGGAATTGGAATTTAGCCCAGAACCAAAATTTGTATAAAACCAATAAGTGTATTTTATACAAATTTTGGTTCGGGACAAAATTCCAAGTGGTTCTCCCCCCAGAGAAGTCTACATTGCATTTACCTTTATTACTATTAACGGAAAGTGAGTGAGGACACCTGAAGTGCAAGCGCTACATGTTGTGACTGTTTCACATCCTCTGTGTGCGTGATGTCCTGACACCGAATGGCAACTATCAGGACCCAGTAAAAGACTGGCAGGGTGGAGCCCAGGCCGGAGGAGAGTTGGCACAGCTCTGATTACCTCTGCTGTACCGCCATGTCTTCTAACTTTGGCAGATCAGGAAAGAGGGTCACATGTTGTGCACTGTGGCAATTGGTTTTTTTTTTTTTTTTTTTTTTTATGTATTAAACCACTCCCCCATTCTTGCTAAAGTTTTCTATAGCTTAGACAGAAAAACCCCTTAGTGTTCCCACAAAATGATACCTCTCTCATGGCTCCTATACAGTATGATGCATCTGCACTGATGCCACTACAACCCCCCACGTTGCTCCCACACAGTATAATACACTCTGTTTCCTATATACCACACATGCATCCCTCTTGAGTAAACCCATTCCCACAAACTCCAGTGCCTGGTCACATCCCCAGCTGTGCTCCTCTGCTGCGGAGTTATGTGGCCAGAAGATCCTTCCGCCAATACCCAGACATATTGGTGAAGGAAAGAGCTGGCGCCACCATTAGATTCCACAGTATCTGTGTCCTGAGGACCCATACGGTTGAAACTTTCTCATTCTGACCCAAGTATTATAGGCAGCTGCCCACCCAGTTGTATCGGTGATTGATGGGACAGTAGAAGCAATACCCGGCCCACCAACACCAGCCCTGTATACACGTGAGAATCCTTCTATACAGATTTAGGGTTGGACTCCCACAATTTATATCTATACTTGCAGAAGTATGTACATATGCCGCCATCTCTGGAAGATAATAAAAAGTAATGAGACTTGGTTATAACTTTTTATTAATATGGTCATTTTGATGTTTAAGGAGGAAATCAAGAATTCTGCAATATCACGTCTAAACCTCCCACAGGTCTTTCCTGCATGGCATTTTACCGTTTCTCCTCTTTTCTAGGAACTAGCCTTTGATCCATATGAATCCTACGCTCAGGATATTTTACGACCAGGTTTCCATGATCACTTTCTTGGTCAGCTTTCAAAACCCGGTGCTGCTCTTTATTTACAGGTATGTTGTAACAGAAGTTCAGTCTTAATGAATCAACTGTGAACTTTTTTTTTCTTTGAAAAATTTGTCTTTTTATTTATTTATTTTTTTTGCTTAAACTTTTCTCTTTTGTCACTTCCTATAAATATGTAATTTTCTCATGGTGTAAATGCCTGTTTCCCTGAATCTAGTGGTGGTATTTTGTTTCTGTGCCTCTTTATTTTTGAAATATAGGCCCCTCTTTGCTGAATGGAAATCTAGTCTTGTTAGCCAAGTGGGTGTGACCTTCAACTTTTCATGAGCAATATGTGCTCTTAATTAACATGGCTAGGGTTTACATACAGGGATAATGAGGCCATATCTGAGGAACAGACATACCCAGGACTTAAAAAAATCAACAACAAACCTCCCTAGATTATGTAGAACAGTGGCATTTAGAGCATGTAAAAAATTGGTCTGTCGCGATTCCAGTACTTCTGCCAGCAATGACGGCACTACAGAGTATATTCTTTTGGGTTAAAATCTTCCAAAGGTTAACCGTCTCTGCAGACAAAATGAAAGCTAAAGCTTCATTCTAGTTTATTGCCATCTTATACATTTATAACCTGTCTACAGGTTATGCTGTAAATGTACAGTGTACTTGGATCCCAATAATAGGACCTATATCGATCTCGAGAATGAGGCCTGTCGATTGCTACATTTAGTGGAGGGGTGATCGGAATTCCCATACAAATGTTTGGGAATTCTGGCTTTCTTTCCCAAATGGCGGTGCGCGTCAGGGCCTTCGGCATAGGTATGGTTCCCTTTTATGGCACCCACATCTAATATACATTTATTCTATAAGAGTATGAGATGGGGATGCCATTTAGTAGGCTGTCAGTCAAGTGGTTTTGATATTCATGCCAATACAGGCAGTAAAATCTCCTTCCTGACCTGTGACACAGCGTATGTGTCATGAAAGGATCGCGTTCCTGCGGGTCGGGTGACCGGGGTCACTGAAAGGTCACCCGACCCGCAGGCACAAGACCCTCTGTGCTTCACCACAGGGGGGTTGGCTTAACCCCCATGTTGCTACGATCGCTCTGATTGGCTGTTAAAAGTGAAACAGTGCTCCCTTTTTCCGAGCCCCGACGTGTGCCCAAACAGTGGTTTACCCCCACATATGGGGTATCAGCGTACTCAGGAAAAATTGCACAACAACTTTGGGGGTCTAATTTCTCCTGTTACCCTTGGAGAAAAAAAATTGGGGACTAAAAAAATTATTTTTGTGGAAAAAAAATGATTTTTTATTTTCACAGCTCTGCATTATAAACTTCTGTGAAGAACTTGGAGATTCAAAGTGCTCACCACACATCTAGAGGAGTTCCTTGGGGATCTAGTTTCCAAAATGGGGTCACTTGGGGGGTTTCTACTGTTTAGGCACATGATGGGCTCTGCAAACGTAACATGACGCCCGCAGACCATTCCATCAAAGTCAGCATTTCAAAACGTCACTACTTCCCTTCCGAGCCCCAACGTGTGCCCGAACAGTGGTTCCCCCCCACATATGGGATACCATTGTCCTCGGGACAAACTGTACAACAACTTTTGGGGTCCAATTTCTCCTGTAACCATTGTGAAAATAAAAAATTGTGGGTTAAAAAAAATCAGTTTTTGAGGAAAAAAATGATTTTTTATTTTTACGGCTCTGCATTATAAACTTCTGTGAAGCACGTGGGGGTTCAAGGTGCTCACCACACATCTGGATAAGTTCCTTGGGGGGTCTAGTTTACAAAATGGGGTCACTTGTGGGGGGTTTCTACTGTTTAGGCACATCAGGGGCTCTGCAAACGTAACAAGATGCCCGCAGACCATTCCATCAAGTCGGCATTTCAAAGCTTCACTACATCCCTTCCGAGCACTGACGTATGCCCAAACAGTGGTTACCCCCACATATGGGGTACCAGCATACTCAGGACAAACTGGACAACAACTTTTGGGGTCCAATTTCTCCTGTAACCATTGTGAAAATAAAAAATAGGGGGCTAAAAAAATCATTTTTTTGAGAAAAAAAAATGATTTTTTATTTTCAGGACTCTGCGTTATAAACTTCTGTATAGCACCTGGGGGTTCAAAGTGCTCAGTGTGCAACTAGATAAGTTCCTTAGGGGGTCTAGTTTCCAAAATGGGGTCATTTGTGGGGGAGCTCCAAAGTTTAGGCACACAGGGGCTCTCCAAACACGACATGGTGTCCGCTAACGATTGGAGCTAATTTTCCATTAAAGTCAAATGGTGCTCCTTCCCTTCTGAGCCCTGCCGTGCGCCCAAACAGTGGTTCCCCCCACATATGGGGCACCAGCATACTCAGGAAAAACTGGACAACTTTTGGCGTCCAATTTATCCTGTTACTCTTGGGAAAATAAAAAATAGCAGGCTAAAAAATGATTTTTGAGAAACAAAAATGATTTTTTTATTTTCACTTCTCTGCGTTTATAAACTTCTGTGAAGCACCTGGGGGTTCAAAGTGCTCAGTGTGCAACTAGATAAGTTCCTTAGGGGGTCTTGTTTCCAAAATGGGGTCATTTGTGGGGAGCTCCAAAGTTTAGGCACACAGGAAATCTCCAAACACGACATGGTGTCCGCTAACGATTGGAGCTAATTTTCCATTAAAGTCAAATGGTGCTCCTTCCCTTCTGAGCCCTGCCGTGCGCCCAAACAGTGGTTCCCCCCACATATGGGGCACCAGCGTACTCAGGAAAAACTGGACAACTTTTGGCGTCCAATTTATCCTGTTACTCTTGGGAAAATAAAAAATAGCAGGCTAAAAAATGATTTTTGAGAAACAAAAATGATTTTTTTATTTTCACTTCTCTGCGTTTATAAACTTCTGTGAAGCACCTGAGGGTTCAAAGTGCTCACTACACATCTAGATAAGCTCCTTGGGGGGTCTAGTTTCCAAAATGGTGTCACTTGTGGGGGAGCTCCAATGTTTAGGCACTCAGAGACTCTCCAAATGCAACTGCTAAATATTCCAGCATATTTTCCATTCAAAAAGTCAAATGGCGCTCCTTCCCTTCTGAGCCCTGCCGTGCGCCCAAACAGTGGTTTATGACCACATATGAGGTATCTGTGTACTCAGGAGAAATTGCCCAACAAATTTTTGGATCCATTTTATACTGTTACCCATGCAAAAATGAAAAAATTGATGCTAAAATAACATTTTTGTTGGAAAAATTAAAATGTCCATTTTTTCCTTCCACGTTGCTTTAGTTCCTGTGAAGCACCTGAAGGGTTAATAATCTTCTTGAATGTAGTTTTGAGTAGCTTGAGGGGTGCAGTTTTTATAATGGTGTCACTTTTGGGTATTTTCTACCATATAGACCCCTCAAAGTGACTTCAAATGTGAGGAGGTCCCTAAAAAAATGGTTTTGTAAATTTTGCTGTAAAAATGAGAAATCGCTGGTCAACTTTTAACCCTTATAACTTCCTAACAAAAAAAAATTTTGTTTCCAAAATTGTGCTGATGTAAAGTAGACATGTGGGAAAAGTTATTTATTAACTATTTTGTGTCACATAACTCTCTGGTTTAACAGAATAAAAATTAAAAATTTCAAAATTTTCGCCAAATTTCCATTTTTTTCACAAATAAATGCAAAAATTATCGACCTAAATTTACCACTAACATGAAGCCCAATATGTCACGAAAAAACAATCTCAGAATTGCTAGGATCCGTTGAAGCGTTCCTGAGTTATTACCTCATAAAGGGACACTGGTCAGAATTGCAAAAAATGGCAAGGTCATGAAGGGGCTATAAGAGTATGAGATGGGGATGCCATTTAGTAGGCTGTCAGTCAAGTGGTTTTGATATTCATGCCAATACAGGCAGTAAAATCTCCTCCTATATTTAAATGCAGGGCTGTGGAGTCGGTAAGCCAAACTTCCTACTTCGGCTCCTCAATTTCCATGACTCCGACTCCCTCATACCTGGGCTGTGTAGTCTGTAAGCAATACCTCTGACTCAGACTCCTCAATTTCCATGACTCCAACTCCACCATAATGGGCTCTAGCTCTGACTCCACAGCCCTGTTAAAATGTACAGTGCATTGTGTGCTGGTGCAAAAGGGCAGACAGCTGCCATCTTGAACCCAATGGACTTTCATCTGGAAAGTGACCATCCCATAATGATGCTATATATTTGTACATTGCAAATCATCTTGGCATTACTTTAACCCAAAGAGCAAAAGTTCCTTGGTTCCTTTATTAGCCCATTCTATACCACATAGGACTTGTGTTCCATACGGACAATAACTGTTGTAGGTGATGGAGGGATGCTTGCAAGTTGTCACTTGTGTACATACATGTCCACCATAATGGTGTGGTATGTGCTTTGTTCTTGTGCTCTACAGTAGTCTGTAAAAATAAATTTATTTTTGGTTTGTTTGTTACTCCCAGTCTATAGGGGAAGGTTTTAAAGAAGCTGTGCAATACGTTTTGCCTCGGCTGCTTCTAGCTCCTGTTTACTACTGCCTGCACTACTTTGAATTTATTAAGGTAAGAAAACTTTTATATCATATGATGCTTCAACTGTATTTTATGGAACTGTATACATCAGTGGGAGGTCGCTCGCCATTACTTTCTTATAAATCTGTTATGAGGAGCCATGCACACCAGGATGTGGGGATGAGGAGCCATGCAGACTAGGATGTGGTGATGAGGAGTCATGCAGACCAGGATGTGGGGGTGAGGAGCCATGCACACCAGGATGTGGGGGTGAGGAGCCATGCACACCAGGATGTGGGGATGAGGAGCCATGCAGACTAGGATGTGGGGATGAGGAGCCATGCAGACCAGGATGTGGGGATGAGGAGCCATGCACACCAGGATGTGGGGGTGAGGAGCCATGCACACCAGGATGTGGGGATGAGGAGCCATGCACATCAGGATGTGGGATGAGGAGCCATGCAGACTAGGATGTGGGGATGAGGAGCCATGCAGACTAGGATGTGGGGATGAGGAGCCACGCACACCAGGATGTGGGGATGAGGAGCCACGCACACCAGGATGTGGGGATGAGGAGCCACGCACACCAGGATGTGGGGATGAGGAGCCATGCATACCCGGCTTATACTCGAGTCAATAAGTTTTCCCAGTTTTCTGTGGCAAAGTTAGGCTGTGGTTCCACGGTCCGGAACCACAGCGCTTTGGACGGAGCGGAAATTCCGCTCCGTCTAAGCCCCGCCCCCTTTCTGACGCGCGCTCTTTCCGGAGGTGTTCAGGACACCTCCGGAACACCTCCGGAAAGAACGCAGGGCTACATAGCCCTGTGTGAAATTCTGTTGCGGCGACGCACCGTCGCCGCAACACGCTAGGACATGCTGCGGTCTGAAAAGACGCGCCGCATGTCCGTTTACGCAGGTCTCCCGCCTGCGTGTTGTTACGCATAGTGGAGACGGGATTTCTTGAAATCCCCTCCACTATGCTGTAACATCTGGACGCTGCGTGTTTGGCGCTGCGCCAGCGCACAGCGCCAAACACGCAGCGTTTCCTGACCGTGGAAACTCACCCTTAGGTGCCTCGGCTTATATTCGGGTCAGCTTATACACAAGTATATACGGTACTCTTTTTTTTTTTTTTTTTTTCAAATGATAGGAGGGGCCTACTCTTGATAATCAACTTTTCCCTCTGTTAATTAGGAAAAAAAAATGAAAACCAGACATTTTTTAATGTATTACATTTTTTTTCCAATAACCACAAATCTCTAAATTACATTATAAACGGATTCCCCATTTCCGAACAATTTTTCAGCAGCAGATGGAAGGAAGAGAGCCACACTAGTCATTACTAGTGGGTAGGCGGAGCCCAGATAGGATTGACACCTCAGATTAAAAAGAGTGTTGACCGGCCCCTCCAGCTCGGGCTCCTCCTACTCCAGCTTCTCCAGTCTGAAATTTGAGGTCCCAGAGGATGGTCGCTGCTGGAAGCAGCTCCTCAGAAGATTTTATTATTTTTATCGGACAAGAGACTTGGATCACCAGAAGTGGTCTAGAGGTCTCAGGGGTCTCAGCGCTGCTGGACCCCAACCTCTCCCTTGGCGGATCTGTAATTACCCTGAGGTCCCTGCAGAATCATGCCGGCCCTGGGGGATGAGGATTGCTTCCCTGGCGGGGACGCAAACCACACATCGGGGGTCACTGCGTTCCCCGCCCTGGGGGGAAGCGATGGGCACAGCGTCACAAACCCCTGGGGGTCCCTGTGGCGCTCAGCTGGTGAGTACTCCGCATTTTAATAATGTATGTGAGTGCTTCAGCGGCTGCTGCGGCAGCCGCTGTTACATGTAAATGTGAGTCTGGTGACTGTATTTTTGTCCGCAGGCAGATGCCTGCAGGACAGAGGAGAGCAGAGAGCGAGGGAGTTCGCGCTCTTTTTTTGAAGCCGGCGGGGGGCGTGGCTTCACGCTTCCCGCTCTCCTTGTGCAGAAGCGCGCGATTATGTTCTTCTCTTCCGGCTTCTCTCAGCACGGCAGCCATTCCACGGGCTCCTCATGCTCCGCTCCTCCCGATTACAATATACATCACCGCGGCCAGCTGGGTGAGTGAAAGTCATCACCCCCGCAGCGCAGGACCTATCTGTGTGACAAGTGACAGATAGCACTATCCTGCAGCTGCGGTCTCATATAGAGACCCTTTTTTCGCTTGGGACTCGCACACTCCCTTTTTATTTTAATAAGGGAGTTGTGGGGAGCCTGCGACATTAACCCCTATGAAGGGTTAACCTTTTCAGCGCAAGAATCCAGCATTACCCGCCACAGGTTCTATTCCGGTATGGATCAGAACATAAAGGGTTAAATATTCTGCTGATATTTTAGAGGTAGCTCTCTATTTTAAGAGCTTTAACCCTTCAGCGTGCTTGTTTCGTCCACTTAAGAAACCACACTTGTTTCTAGTTAACTGACAGGTTTTGACCTGCCATATACTGTGTGAGGGCATGTCGGATCAGGTCCAGAAGGTGTGGACCGTCTCCCAGATCCGCTTCAGGATCAGTCGCGCGTATCTGATACGCAGACCTCGACGGCGTCAAGCGCAGCGGTCGGAGGTTACAGTGATGCCAAATTGGATGCCATCGCTCATTCTATTGATGGCCTGTCTGACCTTTTAGGTCAGTGGGTGTCAGCTAGATCCTCTCATGACAGGAAGCGACACAGGCCGGTACCATCTTTCCCGCGTAGCGAATCAGAGGTCTCTGATATGGAATGCGGACAGGGTTCCCCTTCAAGCTCAGATGGGGAGTTATCCGATTCGGATAAGGAGGATCGGCTGGGGCATTCTGCCTCTTTTTTGGGCCGAACAGAGGCTTTCATTGAAGCCATGAGGGAGGCGTTAGAGTTACCGGAGGAGGTAACTAGGCGTCCTGGTAAGTCGGCCCGAATGTACCAGGAGTACCGTAAGTCGCGATCGACATTGCCTGCTCTGGTTGAGCTTAATGGAGCAGTGGAGGAGGAACGCCTGTGTCCAGATAAACGTTTTCATGGGACACGGTTCTTTGAGACACTATATCCGTGTTCTACGGAGTTGATTGATAATTGGATTCCTTCCCCTGAAGTGGATGTTTCTTTATCCCAGCTTAGCAAATCCTCATTGCTCCCTGTTAAAGGGAAGGCAAGTCTGCAGGACCCGCTGGACAGAAAGACGGAGATAGCGGCGAAATCCGCCTACGAGGCCGCGGGTCGTGGATTCAGAGCGGTGCTATGATCCATGTGTGCTTGTAAAGCTTCCCTGAGCTGGTTGGCCCGTATACGGACGGCGTTGCAAAATAGATCTCCGTTATCCGAGATAGATGGGCTTCTCGAATTGTTGGAGATTGCAGCCAAATATAGCTATGATGCAGGGCTGGATACTGCGTCACTGTTGTCCAGGGCGCAATCCTCGACGGTCACAGTCAGAAGAGCACTGTGGCTTAGACAGTGGACCGGGGACGCGGTTTCCAAGCAAGGTTTGCTGTCTTTAGCTTACAAGGGTGGTCAGCTATTTGGGTCTGACCTTACAGAACTGATTGCCAAGGCAAAGGCAAAAGAAGCGGCTTTACCGCAGCGAAGGGCTATGGCTTCTGCGTCTAGCAGGCCTAATGCCGGTAGTGGTCGGCGGTCCTTTCGGTCCAGGGGACGATTTGGTCAGTCCTCTTGGGGATCGGGTCGTCCCTCTTTTTCGGGAAAAAAGTCCTCTCAGAAATCCCGCACCCCCTGGAAACAAAGTTTCCGTCAAGACAAGCGGGAAGCTGACAAGAAGCCCGCCAAGACGGACTGACGCCAGGATTCCACTCGAGGGCTCTCGAGTGGGGGGTTGCCTGCTCCAATTCAAAGCGACTTGGATTTCCCGCATTCCGGACTCCTGGGTAACGCGAGTCGTGTCGGCAGGCTATTTCATAGAGTTTCTTCCCGACCCCCGAACAGTTTTTGCCAGTCTCGCATTCCGTCAGAGCCCGAGCTATTTGCCGCTCTGCTGCGAGAGGTCGAATTCCTTCTGCAGAAGGGTGTGGTAATACCGGTTCCGCCAGAGGACCGGGGAAGAGGATTTTGTTCCAATCTTTTTGTGGTCCCCAAAAAGGAGGACAAATTTCGCCCTATTCTGGATCTCAAAAGATTGAATCGGCATGTACACACCCAAAAATTCCGCATGGAGTCACTTCGCTCCGTTGTGGCAGCCCTGTCGCAGAACGACTTTTTGGTGTCAATCGACATTCGCGACGCTTATTTGCATGTCCCGTCGGAAGGGCTCACCAGCGCTTCCTTCGTTTTGCCATAGGTCAGGACCATTACCAGTTTGTGGCTCTGCCATTCGGCTTAGCGTCAGCGCCCAGGGTTTTTACAAAGATTCTGGCGCCTCTCATGGCAATTCTTCGAAGACAGGGGGTTACGATTCTTCCCTACCTGGACGACCTTTTGATTGTGGCATCCTCAAAGGAGGAGGCGGTGACGGCTCGCAATCTATCCCTTCAGCTTCTGGAGGACTTCGGGTGGCTGGTCAATTGGGAGAAGTCGTCTCTGGAACCGTCGCAGTCAATCCTGTTTTTGGGGATGCATTTCGACACGGTACGGGCAGTGGTGTCCCTACCTCCGAACAAGCGGGCATGTCTCCTCCGACATGTACAAATTATGAAGTCTTCGACAGTAATGTCCCTTCGGAAGTGTATGCGCCTTCTGGGTTTGATGGTGGCGTCCATGGAGGCACTTCCGTTTGCCCAGTTTCATTCCAGGGCCCTCCAAAGGCTCATTCTGAGTCGTTGGGATCGATCGCAGGATTCACTGGATTGCAGTGTCATCATCTCTCGCAGGGTGCGGGAATCTCTAGGATGGTGGTTACGTCCAGGAGCGTTAACCCTGGGGAAGTCTTTCCTCCCTCCGAGGTGGTCGGTCATAACCACCGATGCCAGCCTGACGGGCTGGGGAGGTGTCTGGAACGATCTCTGGATTCAGGGAGTATGGTCATCGGAAGAGTCTGTTCTACCGATCAACATCCTGGAATTGAGGGCAATTTTCCTTTGCCTCCAACACTGGACGGTCCCTTTGAGCGGTCTACCAGTCCGAGTGCAGACAGACAACGCGACGGCGGTCGCATATATCAACCACCAAGGCGGGACGAGGAGTTCCAGGCTCATGGTGGAGGTGTCTCGGATCCTGATTTGGGCCGAGACCAGAGTGCCAGCCATCTCTGCAATCCACATTCCAGGGGTTCAGAATATCACGGCGGACTTCCTCAGTCGCGAGAAGATGGATCCCGGAGAATGGAGTCTTCATCCGGAAATCTTTGCACTGCTGTGCTCCCGTTGGGGAACTCCCCAAGTGGATTTGATGGCATCCAGGTTCAATGCCAAGTTACCGACCTTCATGTCCAGGTACAAGGACCCGAAGGCTGTGGCGGTGGATGCTCTGGTGGCTCCGTGGAACCAATTCGAGCTAATCTGTGTTCCCGCCGATATCTTTACTTCCTCTGGTGCTGCGTCGGATCAGACTGGAGAGAATCCCGCCTATGTTGATAGCCCCAGATTGGCCAAGGAGGACGTGGTTCTCGACACTGGTGTCGTTTTTGGCGGCACCTCCATTCCCACTTCCTCTTCGCCCGGACCTGTTAACCCAGGGACCCGTTCGTCATCCGGACCTGAAGTCTCTGCGTTTGACGGCGTGGCTCTTGAGACCAAAATATTGACCCGTAGAGGTTTTTCAGCCGAAGTCATTGCCACTCTGCGAGCTGCCAGAGGTCCGGCTACTACTAAGATTTATCACAAGACTTGGGAAGCCTTCTTCTTGTGGTGTTCGGGTTCTTCAAGGAACCCGAGGATTTTTTCCATTCCCAATTTGCTGGCTTTTCTGCAGTACGGGCTGGACAAGGGTTTGGCAGGGAGCACTCTGAAGGGTCAGGTTTCTGCTCTGTCCTTGCTGTTTCGGAAGGCTATCGCCTCGCGTAGGGACGTACGTTCCTTTTTTCGCGGAGTAACCTGTCAGTTTCCGCCGCGGAAGGCGCCTGTGTCTCCTTGGCGGCTCAACCTTGTCTTGGAGGCTCTTCAGCATGGGCCTTTTGAGCCTATGGGCTCTACTAGCCTTTCTTTACTTTCTTGGAAGGTTGCCTTCCTATTGGCGGTCACCTCTTTGAGAAGAGTTTCTGAATTGGCGGCTCTTTCCTGCTCGCCTCC
This sequence comes from Oophaga sylvatica, assembly GCA_033576555.1. Lineage (NCBI taxonomy): Eukaryota > Metazoa > Chordata > Amphibia > Anura > Dendrobatidae > Oophaga > Oophaga sylvatica. Next base: position 467,891,230 of record JARQOD010000005.1, read on the forward strand.
CTTCCTGGAGTTTTACCCGGATCGAGTAGTGCTTCGCACACAGGGCGACTTTCTACCTAAGGTGGTGTCGCAATTTCATGTTAACCAGGATATTGTGTTGCCCTCGCTTTGTCCGGGCCCGAGGAATGCAAAGGAACGGGCTTTGCACACATTCAATTTAGTGCGTGCCTTGAAGTTCTATTTGTCTGTTACCCAAGGTTTTCGGAAGTCAGACTCTCTTTTTGTGATTCCAGCTGGTCGTCGACGTGGTCAACGAGCTTCCAAGGACTCTATAGCTCGTTGGATTCGGTCGGCCATTTTGGAGGCTTACCGACTTAAAGGCGAACTTTGCCCGATTAAGATTCGAGCTCACTCCACGAGGGCTGTGGCTTCATCGTGGGCCTTTCATAAAGGGGCCTCGGCAGCTCAGTTCTGCCGAGCGGCGACTTGGCGCTCCGTCCACACGTTTACAAAGTTTTATATGGTGGACGTCAGTGCTTCCGCTGATGCGGCCTTAGGACGTAGGGTCCTGCAGGCGGCCGTAGTTTAAAGTTCTAGTTAACTTGTATTTGGCGCCTGTTGCGCTGTTATCTAGGTTGTTGGGATTCTGCCTATTTTGGTTTTGTTCCCACCCTTAATTTTTGGACTGCTTTGGGACGTCCCACTAGTAATGACTAGTGTGGCTCTCTTCCTTCCATCTGCTGCTGAAAGACGGATTTTGGTAAGAACTTACCTGTAAAATCCTTTTCAGCGAAGGAAGGAAGAGAGACACAGCTCCCTCCCATGGCAGAAGTGTTTTGATGTTTTCAGATGCGGCGTGACCCTTCTCTGATAGCGATTATCTGGGCTGAGGTCGGCGCGCTAAGGCTCTGTTCCAGCATCGCCAGCTCATCGCAGTGGTCAGGTCCAGTGAGTAGTACCTGGAACTGTGTGGTTTCTTCCTGTTGCATGCATAACCTGTATTTCTGTCTTTTCTCTGAAATCCTTCAGAAGGGGTTATGTTGCTCCGCTGGTGATATTTGCTCTTCCTTAGCTTGGTACGACTGGAGAAGCTGGAGTAGGAGGAGCCTGAGCTGGAGGGGCCGGTCAACACTCTTTTTAATCTGAGGTGTCAATCCTATCTGGGCTCCGCCTACCCACTAGTAATGACTAGTGTGTCTCTCTTCCTTCCTTCGCTGAAAAGGATTTTACAGGTAAGTTCTTACCAAAATCCGTCTTTTTAATATATTAGATGTGTGTTTAGTTGAACAAAAAAAAAGAGGGTTGTGGGTTTCAGACTGGCAGCAGCTTTCTTTTCTTCCTTTTTTTTCCATTTATTTCACACTTGTCCAGCATTGTGTATACAGCAGTCAGCTAGGCAGAGATGGTAATGAACCACTTCTGCCTTCTCTATGGGGACTCGACGCCCCACAGCTGCACATTCTTGTGCAGCTGCTTACAATATCATGACGTTTCAGAACATCGCAGCAGAGTAATATGCCGACCTCCCAGATGTATAAATTCTTTGAGCAGACTGAAAGCTGGCGTGTTGTGGAAAGCATCAGCCAAATCCACAGCAAATCAAGTAGATTTAGAAGCAAGTTTGCCATTACTAAGCATTTATACTGTGTAAGTTATATACACTTTATTCTGTTTTGGTTTCTGCTTTGTAGCAATTGGAAGAAAAAAGTGAGGACGAAGAAGATAAAGAATGTTTGAAACAATCCATAACTGCCTTGCTCAACCTTCAAAGCAGTATGGAAAGGATATGTTCAAAGAGCCTGGCCAAAAGACGTCTCAGGTACCCACAATATCCGAGCATCAAAATCATAAATGAGTGTGACTGATACATCTGGACATAATTAAGACATTGTTCTCTGTATTCTTGCACAAATCCAAGTTTTGCTTGTTTTTTTATTTTCCTGTGCTGATCTGTTTGTCACCCTTGGTGAACAATGAATTTGAATTTTGAAGGCAACCTGTCGAATGCAAATGTGCTTTAATCTGCAGGTAGCGTAGTTTGACAGGAGGAACGGAGCAGCGGGATATATACGTATTTGGTAATACTAATATTTTTTTTTAATTTAATTAGTGATCATTCTTGAGTTAGAAGTTCAGAGGGTGTTCCTATTCATTGAGTGAGTTTTCTCTTTACTTCATAAATAACTAAAGGTACTGCCACACTAAACAATCCCGCTAGCGATCACGATAACGACGCATACTAATGCGATCGCTAGCGGGATTGTTTCTATATCGCTAAGTGCGGCCACATTTAGCGATATAGTTAACGACGCTATCGCCGTTAGCGATCTTCTTAACGACTTTAGCGGTACAAAAGTACCGCTAAATCGCTAAGAAAAGGTGCCACACTAGCGATATATACTTACCCAGCGGGAGCGCCGACGAGAAAATAGGGTCCGGAACGATTCCAGCGACGAGCGAGATCACAGCAGGAAGCTCGTCGCTGGCAGATGCCGCACTGAACAACATCGCTAACGGGATCGCTAAATAGTGACGTTTTTTAGCGATCCCGTTAGCGATATTGTTCAGTGTGGCATACCCTTAAGTAGGACTGTTCAGCAGATTCCTAAGCCTAGAAAAATAAAAAAAAATGCAGGTTAGTTAATCTATTCCCACAAATGTGTATCTACCTGCTCTAAAACACATGCTGCCCGCAGATTGGTCTGCATTTCCATTGTGACAGGTTCCTTTTTCTTAGTCAAAGAAAAAAAGTTAGGACCTGGAAAACGAGAGGCGCCTTAACGTGGCTTCCAGGTACACATAAATTGGTTGAACTAGATGGACTTAAAGTCTTCCCTCAACCTTAATAACTATGTTACTATGTTATGTTACTATTTTATGCGCTAAGCCTTCTCAATTTTTCATAATTCTAAGGCAGTGATGCAATTCATTTTTCATATCTCATGTTTGCAAGCTATAGCGCTACAGTGTGCTCCCTATTTTTCTTTGAGTGTGCATGAGTTGGTGACTCTAGGTTAAGCACTTGTCCACACTAGGTCTGTTTGGATGTGACGGTCAGTACAATATATATATATATAATATATATATATATATATATATATATATCTTTTTTAGGTCAGGGCTACTGTAGAACAGCCCTTATAATAATTTAATTCCATATAACCCTTTCGTCATTGTAGATAGTGTTTTCCAAGGTCTGAAAAAAAAAAAACAGTGCCCATAGTCAGAAATGGTAATATAATACAAAAAAAAATCTGTACTTTCCTGTATTATTCCCCAGCTGGTCCATCGATGGGTTTCCTCTCTACCCTCTGATCTTCATGGTGTTTGGAATTCCCACAAGACCTCTGCAGCCGATCACTTCCTCATGCTGAATACAGCTGAGGTCTGTAATTGGTTCCAGAGATGTCATTGATGTAGCCTGGAAAAATGAATATTAGGAGAACTGAAGACTGGGCTTCTTTTGTTACTTTATTATAATTCCTGGATGTGGAAACATTTTGCCCACAGAAAACTCTTAAGGCTTGCCAAATGGAGTGCTGTCTTCTGTTGATATAATCTATAGATGACTTGTCCGTGAGCTGCTCACCTTCATTACATCACACTGTTCGAATAGACCGGGTTGAATTTAGCATGTAACAAGGGCTTAGTAAGGCTTTTTTCATGTACGAGAGCTGTCCTTGGTTTTTCGGATAGCATGTGTACCAATGATAGGTTATGGGGTTGTTCCCATGTCATTGGTTGGTCTGTGCAAAATCGCAGACATGTCTGGTATTAATCCGAGTGTTGGATCAAACTCTGCAATGCAAGTCTATTGATACGTGAAAAATATCGGACAGCACTCGTATGCCATCTGAGTGCAGTCCGTTTATCACGGACTGTGAAAACAAGGTCTTTTTTTTTTTCTTTTTTTAAATTTTCATGTACGAATAAATTGTTGAAAATCTTTTTAATGAAAAACACTTTACATTTTTCTCGTGTGTGAGAAAAACTGATGTCAGGCCTTACTCTGAGATGAGAATTTCATAAGTACGGGTCTACAGGTGCTGAACATGGTCTTCTAGTGATAAAACTCCTCCAAAATGTAGTAGTCTTTTAATGCCTCATGGATGCACCCTCCTTTTACACAAGATCAGAGCCCAAATCTTCTCATGCGATAACTGTTTATTACTCGAGCACCAAGATCCACAGTGGCAAAGATTTCCTAGGGTATGTTCAAGTGGGACCTAGTAATCCACCTGCGTAACATTTACACTTTTCTGCAGGGTTTATATTTATATATTTACTATCCCACATTTTCCGTGCGGAAAAAAGCATCTTGATGGGTTTGCCGAAATCTCATCCACATGGCTGGTATGGTCACCTTGTCGCTGTATTTCCATCCCTTGTGGAGGCATCTTTACAATTACTGCTTTTGTTGTGTTTTTGTTATTTGACTTTTATATATTTATTTATTTATTGTCACACAGCAGATTCTGTCATCAGCAGTGAATGTACTTTCTATTTTCTTCTTTTTATGCACTTGAAAGCAATTGTAGTGGTATATTTGTTCTTGGTACATTTTTTTTTTTGTTTTGTTTTCTGGTCGGCTTAGTATAAACATTATGTAGAACATGCGGAGAAGTGGGAGAGTCCAAGCCTTGGCTTTTGTTTTTAAAGGAAGTGACATTAAAGACCGGCAATTCTTATTGTCCTAAGCTTTTACAATAAACTGTCACTGTGACCTGCCGCTCGAGTCTTACAGGAGCGTTCAATGCTCAAGAGGTGGACGTTTTCCAGGTTTGATCATGCAGATAGTTTTACTTTTATTGCTTTTAGCACTTGTCTCACTAGTTTTGTGACATTTCACTATTGACCTAAAACTATTATTTATTGCGTTATTGCTGCTTTGGATAGGTAAACTGAAATGTTTTGTTAGTAAATATTATGTAGATTGATCACTTTGTAGTTATGGACAGAAACTGGTGTACTTACTGTGAAAATTCATTTCATAATCACTTTATAATTCTGACATGAAGATGAGCCAGTTTGGGCTCTCAAAATGCCAGTTCTTGTATCATGCATGGCATTTTTCCAAAAAGGAAATATACAGCCATTCTGCCACAGATTTTCAGAGTAAGCAGAACAGGCTCATCAGATCTCTTTGGTGATGTATGTAGTTTGTGTTGTGCAGTTCGCTTACATATCTACTTTAATTGTCTGTGTAAACCATACATTATATACTGTGCAGATATGAGTGCTGTGACCACACGTGCCTTTGTAAAAAACCTAGGCAATATTGCCAATAGATGAAGGGGGTGAATTTAATCATTAGAGGAATTTTTTAGACCATTTTGCACATTCCTGCATTACAGAAATTTGTGCCAAATTTATTGGTGTCGCACAATATGTGATACATTTTGGTACATGTTTAGTGGTGTAAACTGGCTGCAGCTGATTTTCCACTTATTACGCCATTTCCAGCTGGGATCAATTTGCAGTTTAACACAGGGCACAGTTGGTTAAGGTGGCGTAAACCTTATATGCGCAGCAAACCGCACCCAGATTACACCCGAAAAATGTCAAAAAGTCCTACAAAAGTTATGCAATAGTAATGAGCGATTGTGCTCGGATAAGGCGTTATCCATGCTCATGTACTAACCGAGTGACTTCGGCGTGCTCGAATAATATGTTCCAGTCCCCGCTGCTCCATGTCTCATAGCTGTTGGACAGCCCCAACGCATGCAAGGATTGCCTGTTTGTTAGGCAATTCCCACATGTATTGCTTCTGTCGAACAGCCGCAAGACATGCAGCCTCGGGGACTTGAGCATATTATTCAAGCACGCCAAAGTCACTCGGTTAGTACATGAGCATGGATAACGCCTTATCCGAGCACGATCGCTCATCACTATTCTGCAACAAAATTTGTCACTTTTTTTAACACTGAAAAACTACTGAAGAAAGCCATGGTAAATTCTCTCCATCACTTCATTGGGGGACATAGGAAACCATGGGTGTTTGCTGCTGGCACTGTGCCCTTTTATTGCCTTCTAAAAGTAATGTTTTTACGCTATAATCAGATGATTACGATATTTTTAGCTTAACTTTTCCTCTTTATTTTTCTTGATTTGGAAGATTGAAACCAGTGAATGCGCACGTGATATTATCCTAGTAATGCCTCTTTCATCCACAGTGAATCCGCATGTCGGTTTTATAATCATCAAATGAAGGGAAAGCAATTAGCCATTAAGAAAATGAACGAAATTCAGAAAAACATTGACGGATGGGAGGGAAAAGACATTGGACAGTGCTGTAATGAATTCATCATGGAGGGCGCCCTTACACGAGTAGGGGCGAAGCACGAGAGACACATATTCCTTTTTGATGGCTTGATGATCTGTTGCAAATCAAATCATGGCCAACCAAGGCTACCGGGTGCAAGCAACGCAGAGTATCGGCTGAAGGAGAAGTTCTTTATGCGGAAGGTACAAATCAATGACAAGGATGACACTAACGAGTACAGACATGCGTTTGAGATTATTTTAAAAGACGAGAACAGTGTTATTTTTGCTGCAAAATCAGCAGAGGAAAAAAATAACTGGATGGCTGCCTTAATATCGCTGCAGTACCGAAGTACTTTAGAACGAATGTTGGACGGGACTATAATGCAGGAGGAGAAAGATGAGCAATTGCGGCTCCCCAGCTCCAAGCTGTATAGGTTTGCTGAGCCGGACTCAGAGGAGAATATTATATTTGAGGAAAACGTACAACCCAAATCTGGTATTCCTATCATCAAGGCCGGGACTGTAGTAAAACTCATCGAAAGACTAACTTATCACATGTATGCAGGTATGTCACCCCATGTTATAATCACAGTATTAAACGTTATTGCACAGGGCACTTTATTGGCAGCACAATATTTTTACAAAGCTCCAATGCAACAATTTTGCTAGTGCATGGATATATTTTTTTCCTGTGTAATGTTGGTCATTGTGTCCAACGATATTCTTTTCCTTCTAACTAGTGACGAGCGAGTGTGCTCAGATAAGGTGTTATCCATGCTCTGGTGCTAACCGTGTCTTTGACGTGCTCGAATACTATGTACGAGTCCCCGCCGGCTGCATGTCTCATGGCTGTTCAACAGGCAATCCTTGCGTGTGTTGCAGCTGTCAAACAACCTCGAGACATGCAGCCGCGGGACTCGAACATATTATTTGAGCACGTCGAAGATACTTAGCACCAGAGCATGAATAACACCTTGTCTGAGCACGTTCACTCATCACTACTTCTAACCAAATTATTAACCCTACAAATGTTAGAAATTGTATGTCTCTGCCTGGCATTGGGACTGATATCTTTGTAATTTAAAAGTGTTTTGTTCTCCTAAAAGAAATTTATGGCTCACATAGACATGCCTTAAATTTCTGATAGATGTTACACTCAACGCTAGGACCCTCACCTGTCTTTATAACGGAGGTCCCATGATCACTCACTCCATTTGGCTTTCAGCCACAAGTAATTAGAGGTGGCGCCATGTGCGCCTGCTCTCTCTATTCATTGCTATAAGCTGAGCAAATATCTCCTGGCTGTATTTGGTACTCCTATAACATTGAATGAGCTGTCATATGTGCTATCACCTCTCCGCTCACCCTCATTCAGTGCAGCATTGGACCACCAGTATTCGGGGGGGGGGGTTCCCTATTCTGAAGATATGCGGACCCCACTTGCAGGAGCAACATCTATCAGACATTTGTCAGCCACAATATGGGGAAGGTGATGAAATATCAATATACCGTATATACTCGAGTATAAGCCGACCCCCCCTAATTTTGCCACAAAAAACTGGGAAAACTTATCGACTCGAGTATAAGCCTAGGGTGGAAAATGAGGCAGCTACTGGTACATTTCAAAATTAAAAATAGATACCAACAAAAGTAAAATTAAAGTAGGTTAAATGTTTTTGAATAGCCATATTGAATCAGGAGCCCCATGTATTATGCCCCATATGCTGCCCCATGTATTATGCCCCATATTCTGCCCCATGTAATGTGCCCCATATGCTGCCCCATGTATTATGCTCCATATGGTGCCATGTATTGTGCCCCATATGCTGCCCATGTATTGTACCCCATATGCTGCCCCATGTATTATGCCGCCATATGATGCTCCATAGATTGTGCCCCATATGCTGCCCATGTATTATGCTCCTCAGATTATGCCCCATTTGCTCCATAGATTATGCCCCATATGTTCCACAGATTATGCCCCATATGTTCCACAGATTATGCCCCATATGTTCCACAGATTATGCCCCATATGCTCCACAGATTATGCCCCATATGCTCCACAGATTATGCCCCATAGCTTATGCCCCATAATATAGGTCCCTTAAGCTGCCGTTGCTGCAACTAAAAAAAAAAAAAAAAGACATACTCACTTCTCGTCACTGGGGGCCAGGTGCCGGTGTCCTGAGCAGGCGGGGACACCTGCTCGCTATGGGGCCCGGCACCTGCAATATTCACCTGTCCTGTTCCACCGCTGAGTGCTGCTGTCTTCCGGGTCCTCCAGCAGTGAATGCTCAGGCAGAGGGCACGGCGCGCACTAAACACGTCATCGCGCCCTCTGACCTGAACATTCACAGCTAGAGGACGCGAGGACACAGCGGCGAGCAGCGGTGGAACGGGGAGTGGTGAATATGGAATATACTCACCCTCTCCTGGAGCGTCTCTGCAGCCCCTGCTCTTCTCCCACGGTCTCCGGCGCTATGCCTAACTTCAGCGGTCACGTGATACCGATCATTAAAGTCCTGAATATGTGTATATTCATGACTTTAATGAGCGGTACCACTGATGGCTGAACACAGGTGCCGGAGACAGTGAGAGATGAGCAGGGACTGCAGAGACCGCGCCGGGGGGGGTAAGTATATAGGACAGCTGCGACCCCCGCCGACCCCCGGTATATGACTCGAGTATAAGCCGAGAGGGGCACTTTCAGCCCTAAAAAATGGGCTGAAAATCTTGGCTTATACTCGAGTATATAGGGCAAGTCCTACTTTTCTCTTGCTCTGTTGGTCCCTCCAGTGATTTGCTGAAGTGGTCACGATCACGCGGTCACGATCACTGGTGGATGTTTTACAAAGACCAGTGGAGCAGCAGGGATTTTCCAGATGAGTTTAACTTATTTTCATACATTTTCATCTACCCTGGTTTGTGACCATTTAACAAACAAATCTTGGACCACGTTTTCAATGCTTTAAAGAGAAGCTTTTTTTTTTTCTTTTTTTTTTTATATAATTTTATATATTATACACATTTACGTGTGGTCCACGTATTACACAGATATGTGCTCTATGTAGATCTATATGTTACACACATACATGTAATGTGTAAACCGCGTATGTGTTCTTTATATTGCACGCATCTATTAGGCTATTATGGCTGCTTTATTGCAAATTTATAGTTTGGTTTCCTGACTTTTTCTATTGATTTTAAAAATAACTTGATGGCTCAACCCCAGGAGAAACATTTACGTCTCCAGATTTGCAGTAAAAGTTAACTTTTTTTCCCCCACTGAGCAAGAAGTGACGATAACGGAACAAGAGGGTTCTTGTCTCCAAGTTGAAGACAATTATCTGCCGTGGTTACTTTATTTTTGGAAGCCAAACTTCTGCTCCTGTCCTAATGAGTAACGTCTGCAGCTTCCAGTGCAAGGAAATGACTTGTCTGATATCTTGTCCTTCGCAATTAATTGCGTTCCATAGTCGCTGTTTGGGTCCTGACTCGCTCATACAAAGTATTGTTCTCCAAGTCGTCGGAGATCTATTTCTGGTTCTTTTTTTTTTTTCTTTCCTTGCATTCAAAAATAGCATTCGTGCGTCATCAAGAAGTCTGTTTCCTTTCTTAAGGAATTCAAGGGACATTGTTTAGAACTAATTGTAGGTCACAGGATTGTTTTCTACTATCTGTAAATTGCCTCATTCTGCTGTACAAGTACACAGACTATGAAGAATGGCCATTTTAGTCTTTTTTTTTGGTAAAGTTCCACCTTGGAGATTATTTTGGAGAATTACATGCACTACAGTTGTCTAATATAGTTATATTATTAAAAATAATGTTTATGGTCAGTGGGTTCAGTAACTGCCCTTCAGATCTCTTCCAGTCTGTCTGTGGCCAGGGTCACACGACCATAGATTTTCTCATCTGAGAGAATCTGGATGATTATAAACCATAGTGCAGGTGAGGAACAGAGGGAGAACAAAAGTCTCCATCTTCTCTATTCTGTGGGTCTGCAATAATTTGACTGCACTCACATGTCACCAGAGTGCAGTCCTATGTTTTCCATACACCCATAGACTTGAATGGGTGAGTGTTTTCTGATTTCAGAGTGAAATCGCTGCATGCTTCGTTTTTTTTTTCCCACAGATTGTCAGTGAAAAAAAAATTGATCATCAGCACTGCCACATTGAATAACATTGGCCTGAGATAACATTCATCCAGTTTATATGCTCATGTGACCTGGCCTGCGGCTGTCATACACTAGAGCAGGGGTCTCAAACTGCATTCCTCGAGGGCTGCAAACCGTGCGTGTTTTCAAGATTTCCTTAGCATTGCAGTAGGTGCTGGAATCATCTGTGCAAGTCATTAAATTATCACCTGTGCAATACAAGGAGATCCTGAAAACATGACCTGTTTGCGGCCCTTGAGGAATGCAGTTTGAGACCTCTGCACTAGTGTCTGTTGTGATTGACATTGTTGTCAGAATCTTAATAAGGAGCAATGGCGTTACCTTTAAGAATCTATACTTTTCTGGTCTCTTTAAGGAGAACCAATACTTCCCCCAAACCCCCCCCCCCCCCCCATGGTATTTTTTCCAGGAGGAAAAGGAGTACTGTAATAATGGCGAGCAAATTAATCTTCATGATTTTATTAAGGGATGCAAGTACTGTATTTTTAGCTCAAGGAAACACAAATTTTATCATGTAAAAAACGTTGAGATATATCTATGTATTTTATTCTATAAACTACTGACATGTCTCTGAATTTCCAAGCAAGAAATTTTGTATTTTCAGAAAATGAGAAATGGTCAAAATAACAAAAAAATGCAGTGCTTGCAGACCTGAAATAATGCTAAGAAAACAAGTTCACAATCATTTAGAAACAACAATACTAATGTTTTAACTCGGGAAGAGTTCAGAAATCAATATTTTGTGGAATAACCATGATTTTTAATCACAGCTTTCATGCGTCTTGGCATGCTTTCCACCAGTCTTTCACACTGCTTTTGGGTGACCTTATGCCACTCCTGGTACAAAAATGTAAGCAGTTCTTCTTTGTTTGATGGCTTGTGACTATCCATCTTCCTCTTAATTACATTCCAGAGGTTTTCAATGGGGTTCAGGTCTGGAGATTGGGCTGGCCATAACAGGGATTTGATGTGGTGGTCCTTCATCCACGCATTGATTGACCTAGCTGTGTTGCATGGCGCATTTTCCTGCTGGAAAAACCAGTCCTCAAAGTTGGGGAACATTGCCTGAGCTGAAGGAATCAACTGTTTTTCCAGGATAACCTAGTATGCGGCTTGAGTCATACGTCCTTCGCAAAGATTAACCTGCCCAATTCCAGCCTTGCTGAAGCATCCCCAGATCATCACCAATCCTCCACCAAATTTCACAATGGGTGCAAGACACTGTGGCTTGGACGCCTCTCCAGGTCTCCGTCTAAACATTGGACGACCAGGTGTTGGGCAAAGCTGAAAATTAGACTCATCAGAGAAGATTACCTTACTCCAGTCCTCTATGGTCCAATGCTTATGGTCTTTGGCAAACTTCAGCCTGGCTCTCCTTTGCTTCTCATTGGTGAAAGGCTTTTTTCTAGCTTTACATGACTTGAGCCCTGCCTCTAGGAGCCTGTTACGAACTGTTCTTGCTGTGCACTTCACCCCAGCTGCCATTTGCCATTCCTTTTTGTAGGTCACTTGATGTCATCCTGCGATTGCTGAGTGACATTCGAATAAGATGACGGTCATTCCGGTCAGTGGATTCGTTTTTGCCCTCTGCCGGTCTGTAGCTTTGTTGTCCCCAATGTCTGCTGCTTGACCTTGTTGTAATGGACTGCCGTCTTAGAAATTTTAAGGATGGAGGCAACATGACACTCGCTGTATCCCTCTGCTAGTAAAGCCAGAATTGAGCCCTGCTTTTCCTCACTCAAGACTTTTCTTTTCAACTCCTTTTGCATGTTTAAAAGTTATTTTTTCATTCCAAGCGTTGTCCTGAAGATGGGCGATACCTTGCAATTTTGGGAGTAACCATATAAGACAGAAACCTCAAACACTGAATATATTGGTTAAAAGAAAACGTAAACTTCCAAAGCAGAAGCCTCATAAAAGACAGAGCATTTGAAATGATGAGTACCTGTCACATAGAAATAGTACAAGTAAGAAAAGTACCAAACGACTATGATGTGAGGTGTTCTGGAGTTAGGTTTTATGGAGGGATCAAGTGTTTCACAACTACAAGCAGTACGCTTTCTAATCTGAGAAATATATTCTACATTATTACAGCTGCTGGTAATGCCAAATCGCTGGCCTGACCACCCCAGATCCCAGACATCGGTGTCATTGAATGTGATTAGACTTAATTGGGATCATGGAAGGAGGAAAGTGCCCCGAAACCCCTCAGAATGTCTATAGGAAGTACGGGAGAAATGCTTTAAATAGCCAAAATCAAATCTCCAGAAAAGAATGGAAGCAATAACAAATGCAGAGGATGATAGATAACACGGCACTCAATGAAGCGGTATCTGGTGCACAAGTCGGGTTTCCAGCCCACAATCAATAGTAAATGTAACTCGGCACTCAATGGAGATTACGAAGAGATGAGGATGATTGCTTATGATTTCTTTATTTGCATCCAAACAAAATAGATTTAATATACGGTAGTTGAACGTTTTCGGCCCCACAAATAAGGACCTTCATCAGAACATATTGTGCTAGAACTGAGCAAAAATACTTGCTAAAGAGACATCCATTTTGTTATTAGATCCACGAATAATGCACACTGTATAACGCTGGACCCTGGTTCAAAGAGAAAGCGCTGTGAGCTAAATCTATAGCAATGGAGGAGCACTGCTACCAGGAGCTGCGATACATGGAACCATCTGCTGCTGCTTCTGCGTCCTCTCAGCAGATGGTTCCATGTATCGCAGCTCCTGGTAGCAGCGCTCCTCCATTGCTATAGATTTAGCTCACAGCGCTTTCTCTTTGAACCAGGGTCCAGCGTTATACAGTGTGCATTATTCGTGGATCTAATAACAAAATAGATGTCTCTTTAGCAAGTATTTTTGCTCAGTTCTAGCACAATATGTTCTGATGAAGGTCCTTATTTGTGGGGCCGAAAACGTTCAACTATATTAAATCTATTTTGTTTGGATGCAAATAAAGAAATCATAAGCAATCATCCTCATCTCTTCGTAATCTCCATTGAGTGCCGAGTTACATTTACAAATGCAGAGGATGGACGCATGAAATGCTGAATATGGGATATTTTTAATTTTCAAGGCTTTTGTGTAAAATTCTGTCAAACATATTTTTCTTCCTAGAAACTGATAAATGAATCCAAAGGCAATTGGTGTTTGATTTATAGAGGTCCCGGTGTACTGTGGGATCTCTGACAACCTCCCACCTGCCGACATCACCAGCATTTCTTAATAGTAGCCCCCGACATGACATCATGCATACCTCGCTCCATCACGATGCCATTGCACCAGGCCTACAATTAAGTAGAGGCGCCAGGGATAACGGGCTTCCAGAGAGGGTGAAGCCATCTTGCCGATACAACATTCAACTTGATGAAGGCAGTTTAACATTAAGTAAAGGCACAACTGGCTTGTAAATAATAATAGCGAATTTTCACGCTGTACATATTTGACAGCACAGTATTACACCGCATTACACGATAGCAGACTATACATATCCTCTTTAACTTGTGATGAATAAATGCTTACATACTAGTCAGATTCTGACAATTCTTAAATACTTTATGAATAAGTTTCGCTTCCTCACGTGCTGTTGACATTCTGTTTTCAGATCCCAATTTTGTGCGAACATTTCTCACAACCTATAGATCTTTCTGCAAACCACAGGAACTTCTGAGCCTTCTTATAGAAAGGTAAGACCTTTGTAATAAGAGACCAAGGCTCCACATACCATACACTGTATTTCAGTTATTCTGAACATTTTTATTATCTAGTATTGGCATTATATTGCTATAGATAACTCAATTTATAGATGGATTAGAAATCATGTAGTTCTCTGGTGTATGTATGTGTATATATTTATTTGTCCCAGTCATTGTAATTTTACAAATTGTCCAACACCAGGTTTGAGATTCCAGAGCCTGAGCCAAGTGAAGCAGACAGAATTGCCATGGAAAATGGAGACCAACCACTCAGTGCAGAGCTAAAGAGGTTTCGAAAAGAATATGTTCAACCTGTACAGTTGCGGTAAGTTTTAGCAATCTGTTTTTTTTTTCCCCATTTCTTTTCCTTTAGCATGACATTTGGCACTTGGAAAAAATTTAGAAGCCATTTCCTTGACTCAACTTTAATGGGTTTGTCTCATGTAGTCAATTCTTGTCCATATGCCTAATCTATGACACTGAGGGCATTCAGATTTTGTGGCGCTTCTCCTTGAGTTACGACATAGAGCCCATCCGTAGCATCTCCTGCTCTGATAGACACGAGTTGCCATGTAGCGCATCTTTAAACTGGTTCTTTGAAATATGTGACAGTGGGTATTTATATCACATTCTCAAACTGCAACCCATCCTAGTTTTGTGTCAGGGCGGGTTGCTCCCTGAAGAAACTTTGTTTCTGGAGGAGCAACATCATGAATGAACATGTCATCTGCTCATTCAGCCATGGAGCAGGGGTCTAACAGGAGTAAATAAGCTTAACTTCTCCTTGGCTGACTGAGCACAAATGGGTTTACAGTTGAGCATGGAGACGGATGAAGAAAAAACCTCATTGTGCTCAGTCAGCCCAGGAAAATGTTTTTTTTTTTTTTTTTGTTTTGTTTTTTTTCCAGTCACAGCTATGCTCTTTAAGCAGATAAGGAACGATTGTTCGCAATGCTGTCCCTCTGACAGTTGAGACATGTCTCGAGCAGCGTTTTTTCAAGCTGCCATCTGACTAGGATGGGTTGCAGCAAGAAATATGTGTTGGCAGACATTTTTGTGACATTCTTGAAGGACCACTTTGACAATTAGGGGTTGTCCAGAGCTTTGATATTGATTGCTTGTTCTTAAAATAGGTTACTGATATCAGACCGGTGGGGTCTGACAATTGGCACCCCCACCAGTCTGTTTTAATCAGGATAACCGTAAGTAAACGGTGTAACCCAGTGGCCTCTTTTTGGAACTGCAGCTCAGCTCCCATTCCGTTGAATAGGAATTGGGTAGTAGTAGCATGTATTGACCTCTACACCGTACAGAGCAGTGGTGTTCTGGCTCTGTACACGGTCTAATTCTGACATCTGTGGGAGCTATGATTCAGGCACATGAGTCCTTACCTTTATCGATGCTGGTAGTAATGCAGATCATAGTATATAGCATTATCCAATCAAATGTAAGCATGGAATCACATGATGGATACGGTAATCACTAAAATGAATGAGCACAATAATTCCTAATGAGCCACGGCCAGCTCTTCTCATCTGTGTAATGAGTCCGATCCTTCACTTTCAGAGTTCTGAATGTTTGCCGGCATTGGGTGGAGCATCATTTCTATGACTTTGAGCGAGATGCAGACCTGTTGGTGCGACTGGAGGAGTTTATTGGGACAGTCAGAGGTATGATGCCATGATTCCTGCATATTACTTGTATGGCAGACCTGATTCGCACAGGTTAGCTGTGATTTTTATTGTGCAGTTTTATTTGATGTTTTATATCTGCAGGAAAAGCCATGAAAAAATGGGTTGAATCAATCACAAAGATCATTCAACGGAAAAAGCAAGCGCAAGCCAATGGGCCTAGCCACAATATTACATTTGAGAGCTTGCCCCCTTCTGTAGAATGGCACATTAGTCGGCCCGGACAGATAGAGAACTTTGAACTGCTTACATTACATCCCATCGAGATAGCTCGGCAACTGACCTTGCTGGAGTCTGATTTATACAGGTACAAATTTTTCATGTTGACCCAGATCAATTCATTATAGGAAACTCTTAACTGTGAGCTTGTTCCACAGCTTAATAATGGCAGCATAAATTCACTGACAACTGTTGTAACTCATGAATGTTGCAGAACGACTCGCCTGGTCTACTAAAGCACCACATCTATAAGTTCTGATTTTCCTGTGTGAACAGATCTCACATTGCAGATTTCTCAATTCCTACTTTTATTCTGAGTAGAAGTTTTTTACATGCTGGCATTTGACCAGGCTTTAAAGTGAAAGGAGCCATCAGTGTCCTTTAGTTTGACTGCATTTCCCTTTAATTGGGAGCCATTTATAGGGCCATATAGGCCAGAGGTTTCCTCCAGTGTCCTTGTTTCTCATTGTGGCCGGTTTATATATACTTGAAGGCATGTAACAATCACTATATGGCTCAGGACACAATTATTAATGTAAGCTTTGTTCATGGGAAAGATTGACACCCCCCCACCCTCTTCCTTAAGAACATGTGCGGTAAAGACGCCTGTATTCTATATGTAGGAAATCCAAAAATATCTTGCTTTCCCAAGACTTATTCCTACTGGCCATGACAATGGATCTATATTTTTTTCTTTATAGGGCGGTTCAGTCTTCTGAGCTTGTTGGAAGTGTATGGACTAAAGAAGATAAAGAAATTAATTCCCCCAACCTCTTAAAAATGATTAGACACACAACCAACCTCACCCTGTGGTTTGAAAAGTAAGTTTTCTTTAACTTTCATCTGACTCTTTTTATCCATAACAGCATTGAGTATCTACATCTTATTTTTTTTGTCAGTTCAGATTCATTGTATCCGATCTATGTTGCTATCCAAGATGATGAGGTTTCTTATGTACGGCTACTTTTACAGTTGAAAGCAGCTGTGCATTTATTTGATCGACACAGATCAGGCTTTGGTTAACCAAAGTTCCTATGGCAGCCACTACAGGAGAAATGTAGTATCTCATGGTAACCATTCAGACCATAAGTCTGAGATGCTTCTGAGGCCAATTCACATTACTTACCAGTGAGTGGGGTTTCATCAAACAGAAACCATTGGATGGATTTTTGGTGGCACTAGAGAATCTGCTGTGCACTTGACAATTCCGCCATGAAACATCCAAGTCGCCACCAATGCTAATGGTGATCTATATTGGCATGTCTCGAATCTGGCTCTTAGGGATTCCCATCTGTAATGTCCATTTG
Organism: Oophaga sylvatica; assembly: GCA_033576555.1. Taxonomy (NCBI): domain Eukaryota; kingdom Metazoa; phylum Chordata; class Amphibia; order Anura; family Dendrobatidae; genus Oophaga; species Oophaga sylvatica. The sequence goes on from JARQOD010000005.1 coordinate 467,908,540, forward strand.
TTGTATTTGGACCACTCACAGCCTCTACACAATGAACTGCAGCACGTTCAATCAACTGATCAGTGGAGGTGCTGGGAGTCAGTGGATCTTCTATTTATGACCTAACTTGATAATAGTCCATCAATATCTACCGTAAGTCTCAGAAAACTATTTTAACACCTTTACACATTGAAAAAGCCGAACAAGGATTTTAGATTAAGCTGGGCAAAATGCATTACTTGTGTTCAGGCAAAAAAAAATGGGTTTTAGGTAGGGATCAGCCAAGCCTTGGTCCAGCAGCCCCCTTCAGTAGTCTAATGTCTTCTCTGATTTGTAGACCCCCGTGTGACATTATCATTGCGGCATGACCTCACGCCGGACTTACTAATCGGGAGTGACGGAAAGTAAGAGGCTGTGCACAGAGGTCCCATCTGGCAGCCACAGACTACTGACGTGGCCACTAGACCAGGCTTGTACAAGTCGATTCGCTCGTCTCTGGCTTTGTGTTTTGCTCTTTTTAGATTTTATTTGGAACAATGACATAAATTGTAGGTGACCTTTCTAACAAATATATTTCCCGCATTGGAGCTTAATGTTTACTGTCTCTTACTGTTTTGGAGAATGAACTGACCGCTCCGGACTTCACTCTCCATTGTGTGTCAGGCTTTACGTCTATGGGCCTTAAACGTTGTTGTGTAATGTACCATAATGGAGCTTTGCCAATACTTCGCCAGCGTTATGCTCCTGCTCTCATCACTGTACATTGCGGTTAGAAGGAACTTGTAAATGACCTCCATATGGAGAACTGTTTACTTCTTGTTAATACCTGGAAACTAAATTTGGCACCTTTTAATTAGACCGGTTTCCTGCAGGCTTCACATCCTCTCGTGTGATTGTTATAGTATAGTATATACTATATAATATTGTTATAGTATTTGTATATGGACACATTTAGATTTTTTTTTTTTTTTTCTAATATTGACACTTTTTTGCCACCTTTTTAATGGTCTCTTGAGTCTCCCGTGCCCCAAAGTTTCCAATCAACAGCAATCTAACAAAATAAACCTTTTATGGCCCCTTTACACAAGCCAATAATCAGCACATGAGCGTCTGTAGGAATGCTTATTCCCAAATATCGGCTGGTGTAAACCCCTTACAAACCAGCAGAACGCTAACAATGGGCGGCTCACATTCTTTTTTTGGCCGCTGTTGGGAAAATATATGCCAACCACAATTCCCAGCAATGTTTACAGTTCCCAGGGCGTCCTAAGCCAGCCTCATGGCTAAAAGATGTCAACTTGTTGAGACAACCTCTTAAAACTGCGTTTTAAATAACAAAAACAATTTTTCTCAAAAGGGTTGCCCACTTTGAACAGTGGCTATAAAAGTTCTTTTGACCATCACGGCATCACAAAGTGTCCTTTCTATATAAGCTCATAACATTCAGCCATGCTGGAGTCCCCACCGATCAGCTTTTATCTTTGGGGAATCCTGCTAGTAAGAGTTTAATTTCCTTGCAGTGCCTCCACAGGGGAATTAAGGTATCACATAGTGCTCACTATATCAATAAATCTGTTTATGCTTCCATTAGAAAGTGCTGAAAATGAAATTCATTGATGAATTTCATTTTTGGCACTTTTTAATGGAAACATAAACAGATTTTTCAGCAGCAGATGGAAGGAAGGGAGACCTATTACTAGTGGGTAGGCGGAGCCCCAGATAGGATTGACACCTCAGATTAAAAAAGAGTGTTGACCGGCCCCTCCAGCTCGGGCTCCTCCTACTCAGCTCTCCAGTCTAAAATTTGAGGTCTCAGAGGATAGTCGCTGCTGGAAGCAGTTCCTCAGAAGATTTTATTATTTTTTATCGGACAAGAGACTTGGATCACCAGAAGTGGTCTAGAGGTCTCAGGGGTCTCAGCGCTGCTGGACCCCAACCTCTCCCTTGGCGATCTGTAATTACCCTATATGGTGGTCCCTGCAGAATCCTGCCGGCCCTGGGGGATGAGGATGGCTTCCCTGGCGGGGACGCAAACCGCGCTGCATGGGGTCACTGCGTTCCCCGCCCTGGGGGGAGCGATGGGCATAGCGCCACAAACCCCTGGGGGTCCCTGTGGCGCTCGGCTGGTGAGTACTCCGCATTTTTATTAATGTGTGTGTGAGTGCTTAAGAGACTGCTGCGGCAGCCGCTGTACATTACATGTCGGTGACTGGTGTTTTTTGTCCGCAGGTTAATGCCTGCAGGACATAGGAGAGGAGTGCGCGCCTTTTTATTTGAATTTTCGCGCCGCTCTGAGCGCGCGCTTTACTGCAGTCTCCATTTCCGGCTTCTCTCATGGAGCACACGGAGGCACAGCGCGGCGGCCATTACAGAAGTCAGGCTGAAACTTCCTCGGGCTTTTCTCTCTCCTCCCCTCCCGGCAACTTTACACCGTGACCAGCTGGGTGAGTCGCTTCTACCCGTCCGGGCAGAAGCTTAACCCCTTCACCCCCACAGCGCGGGCGCCTTCTGAGGCACTAATGAGTGGCAGATAGCGCTGTCCTGCGGCTGTTATCGCATAAGGGGCTCGCACTCTCTTCAATAATAATAAAGAGGTTGTGGGGAGTCTGCGACATTAATACTGCCACTATACGTTCCCGCTAACGATCCTGATAACGACGCATACTAATGCGATCGTTTGTGTGATCTTTTTTAACCCCTCTCTGCCATCAGACGTACTATTCCGTCCATGTGACCCTGGACCTTATTCCCAGGACGGAATAGTACGTCATGGGCGATCAGCTGCGCTCCCGGGGGAGTGCAGCTGATCGCCGCCGGGTGTCAGCTGATTATCACAGCTGACACCCGTGACTGTGTGTCAGGAGCGGTCACGGACCGCTCCCGGCACATTAACCCCTGGCACACCGCGATCAAACATGATCGCGGTGTACCCGGGGCACAGGGGAGGATCGCGCAGGCAGGGGGCTCCCTGCGCGCTCCCCTGAGACCCTCAGAGCAGCGCGATGTCGCGCTGTTCCGAGGGTCCGTCCTCCCTCCAGGTCCCCGGATCCAAGATGGCGCCGGGGTCCTGCAGGGAGGCGGCTTCCTCAGTGCCTGCTGAGAGCAGGCGCTGGGGAAGCCTGCAGCAGTGCCAGAGCGATCGCTGGTGTGACAGAGTGCTGTGCACACTGTCACACCAGCGATCTGCTAAAATACAGTGATGTCCCACCCTGGGACAAAGTATAAAAGTAAAAAAAATAAAAATAAAAAGTGGTAAAAAAAAAATCATAAAAAAAAAAAAATATATTCCCCAATAAATTCATTCTTTCCTGTAAATAAAAAAACCAAAACAATAAAAGTACACATATTTGGTATCGCCGCGTCCGTAACGACCCCCCTATAAAACTGTCCCACTAGTTAACCCCTTTAATGAACCCCTTAAAAAAAAAAGAAAACTAAGCAAAAAATCAATGCTTTATCATCATACCGCTGAACAAAAAGTGGAATAACACGCGATCAAGAAGACGGATATAAATAAACATGGTACCGCTGAAAACGTCATCTTGTCCCGCAAAAAACGAGCCGTCATACAGCATCATCAGCAAAAAAATAAAAAAGTTATAGCTCGCAGAATAAAGCGATGCAAAAATAATAATTTTTTATATAAAATTGTTTTCATTCTATAAAAGCGCCAAAACATAAAAAAAATGATATAAATGAGGTATCGCCGTAATCGTACTGACCCGAAGAATAAAACTGCTTTATCAATTTTACCACACGCGGAACGGTACAAACGCCTCCCCCAAAAGAAATTCATGAATTGCTGATTTTTGTTCATTCTAACCTCCCAAAAATCGAAATAAAAAGCGATCAAAAAATGTCACGTGCTCAAAAATGGTACCAATAAAAACGTCACCTCGTCCCGCAAAAAATAAGACCTCACATGACTCTGTGGGCCAAAATATGCAAAAATTATAGCTCTCAAAATGTGGTGATGCAAAAAACTATTTTTTGCAATAAAAAGCGTCTTTTAGCGTGACAGCTGCCAATCACAAAAACCCGCTATAAATAGTAAATCAAACCCCCCTTTATCACCCCCTTAGTTAGGGAAAAATAATAAAATTAAAAAAATGTATTTATTTCCATTTTCCCGTTAGGGTTAGGGTTGCGGCTAAAGTTAGGGTTAGGGTTGGCGCTAACGTTAGGATTAGGGTTGGGATTACGGTTAGGGGTGTGTTAGGGTTAGGTTTGTGGTTAAGGTTGGGACTAGGGTTAGGGGTGTGTTGGGGTTAGGGTTGGAGTTAGAATTGGGGGGTTTCCGCTGTTTAGGCACATCAGGGGCTCTCCAAATGTGACATGGCGTCTGATCTCAATTCCAGCCAATTCTGCGTTGAAAAAGTCAAACGGTGCTCCTTCACTTCTGAGCTCTGCGATGCGCCCAAACAGTAGTTTACTCCCGCATATGGGGTATCAGCGTACTCTGGACCACAAGAGTTATTGTGCAATTTGTCCTATTTCTACTGTTACCCTTGGGAAAATAAAAAACTGGGGGCGACAAAATCATTTTTGTAAAAAAAAAAAAAATGATTTTTTTGTTTTTACGGCTGTATGTTATAAAACTTCTGTGAAGCACTTGGAGCTTCATAGCGCTCACCACACTTCTAGATAAGTTCCTTGTGGGGTCTATTTTCCAAAATGGGGTCACTTGTGGGGGGTTTCCACTGTTTAGGCGCATCAGGGGCTCTCCAAATGCGACATGACGCCCCCAGACCATTCCATCAAAGTCTGCAATCCAAAACGTCACTACTTCCCTTCCGAGCCCCGACGTGCGCCCATACAGTAGTTTACTCCCACATATTGGGTATCAGCATACTCAGGACAAATTGGACAACAACTTTTGGGGTCCAATTTCTCCTGTTACCCTTGTGAAAATAAAATATTGGGGGCGAAAAAATCATTTTTGTAAAAAAAAAGGATTTTTTATTTTTACGGCTGTACGTTATAAACTTCTGTGAAGCACTTTGGGGTTCAAAGTGCTCACCACACATCTAGATAAGTTCCTTGTGGGTCTATTTTCCAAAATGGGGTCACTTGTGGGGGTTTCCACTGTTTAGATTCATCAGGGGCTCTCCAAATGCGACATGACTCCCCCAGACCATTCCATCAAAGTCTGCAATCCAAAACGTCACTACTTCCCTTCCGAGCCCCGACGTGCGCCCATACAGTAGTTTACTCTCACATATTGGGTATCAGCATACTCAGGACAAATTGGACAACAACTTTTGGGGTCCAATTTCTCCTGTTACCCTTGTGAAAATAAAATATTGAGGGCGAAAAAATCATTTTTGTAAAAAAAAAAAAAAAAAAAAAAAAAAGGATTTTTTATTTTACGGCTGTACGTTATAAACTTCTGTGAAGCACTTTGGGGTTCAAAGTGCTCACCACACATCTAGATAAGTTCCTTGAGGGGTCTAGTTTCCAAAATGGTGTCATTTGTGGGGCGTTTCCACTGTTTAGGCATATCAGGAGCTCTCCAAACACGACATGGCATCCAGCCAATTCTGCTTTGAAAAAGTCAAACGGCGCTCCTTCCCTTCCAAACTCTGCCATGCACCCAAACAGTGGTTTACTCCCACATATGGGGTATCAGCGCACTCAGGACAAATTGCACAATAACTTTTGGAGTCTTGTTACCCTTGGGAAAATAAAAATTGGGGTGAAAAAATCAATTTTGTGGAAAAAATATGATTTTTTAATTTTACGGCTCTACGTTATAAACTTGTGTGAAGCACTTGGGGGTTCAAATTGCTCACCAAAGATCTAGATAAGTTCCTTAGGGGGTCTAGTTTCCCAAATGGGGGCACTTGTGGGGGGTTTCCACTGTTTAGGCACAGCAGGGGCTCTCCAAATGCAACATGGCGTCCAATCTCAATTCCAGCCAATTGTGGTTGGAAAAAGTCAAATGGTGGTCCTTCCATTCCGAGCTCTGCCATGCGCCCAAACAGTGGTTCCCCCCCACATATGGGGTATCAGCGTACTCAGGACAAATTGGACAACAAATTTTGGGGTCCAATTTCTCCTGTTACCCTTGGGAAAATAAAAAATTAGTGACTAAGAGATAATTTTTGTGGGAAAAAAATAGGATTTTTCAGCTGCAGATGAAGGAAGAGAGCCACAGTATTCATTACTGATGGGTAGGCGGAGCCCCAGATCAGGATGTTACCTCAGATCAAAAGAGTGATGACTGGCTGGCCCTCCAGCTCGGGCTCCTCCTACTCAGCTCCAGTCTAAGATTTGAGGTCCAGAGGATGGTCGCTGCTAATGCAGCTCCTCAGAAGATTTTATTATTTTAATATTCGGACAGGAGACTTGGATCACTAGTTGGTCTAGAGGTCTCAGGGGTATCAGCGCTGCTGTACCCCAACCTCTCCCTTGGCGGATCTGTATTTACTCAAAGTCCCTGCAGAATCCTTGCCGGCCCTGGGGGATGAGGAGAGCTTCTCTGGCGGGAACGCAAACCACACGTGCGGTCACTGCGTTCTTCGCCCTGGGGGGAAGCATGGGCACTGCGCCAGAAACCCCTGAGGGTCCCTGTGGCGCCTTGGCTGGTGAGTACTCCACACAAATTTTAATAATAATTATGTGTGAGTGCTTTAGCGTCTGAATGAGCAGCGCTATTACTAATGTCAGTATGCTTCAGCGCTGCTGTGACAGCGTTACTACATGTATGTCAGTATGCTTCAGCGCTGCTGTGACAGCGCTACTACATGTAATGTCAGTATGCTTCAGCGCTGCTGTGACAGCGCTACTACATGTAATGTCAGTATGCTTCAGCGCTGCTGTGACAGCGCTACTACATGTAATGTCAGTATGCTTCAGCGCTGCTGTGACAGCGCTACTACATGTAATGTCAGTATGCTTCAGCGCTGCTGTGACAGCGCTACTACATGTAATGTCAGTATGCTTCAGCGCTGCTGTGACAGCGCTACTACATGTAATGTCAGTATGCTTCAGCGCTGCTGTGACAGCGCTACTACATGTAATGTCAGTATGCTTCAGCGCTGCTGTGACAGCGCTGTTACAAGAAGATGTGGTGATTTTTTGTCCGCAGGCAGATAGCTGCAGGACAGAGAGGGAGCAGGAGCGGGGAGAGTTTGCGCTCATTATTTGAGCTAGCAGGGGGCGTGGCCTATCTATCCCGGTCTTTTGAGCAGGAAGACGCGCGCTCTGGCTTTTCTCCTGCGACCCCCTCACTGTGGCGGCCATTACTCAGGCTCCTGGGCTCCTCGGACCGCTCCTCTCCTCATATAGACACCACGGCCAGCTGGGTGAGTGCGGATTCCTCACCCCGCAGCGCAGCGATCGCTATCCTGCAGCTGCAGTCTCATCAGAGACATAAAAATTGGCTGGGGCTCACAAATATATATATATTTTGGTGAGTTTGCAATATTAACCCCTTTGAGGGTTATTTCTACCAGCTAAATTTGCTGACTGAATACCGCTGGGGTAACTCTGCTTGGTGGAGCGTTAACCCTTCAGCGTTTGGAAAAAAAAAAAAAAAAAAAAAACGCATAGTTTTTTGCTGGTATTACCGCTTTGACCTGCTCATACAGGTGAGACATGTCTGAACAGAGTTCAGATGCCGCGGATCACGTCCCAGTGCCATTGCGGCAATCAGATACGCAGACCTCCACAGCGTCTAGCGCTGCGGTCGACAGCGGTGGAAAATTGGATGATATCGCTCGATCGATAACTTATCTGACCTTTTAGGTCAATATGTGTCTGCTAATTCCTCTCAGAGGAAGCGACGCAGGCCGTTACCGGCCTCTACACGGAGCGAGTCAGATGTATCTGATATTGGGCAGAGTTCCCCTTTAAATTCGGATGGAGAAATATCCGATTCAGATGCGGACGAGCCGCAGGGGCGTTCCTCTATGACGAAGCGTACGGAGGCATTAATTGAAGCCATGAGAGATATACTACAGTTACCGGAGGAGGTAACTAGTCGTCCTGGTAAATCAGCACGCATTTTCCAGGAGTCCCGTGCTTCGCGCACAACATTGCCAGCTCTGGATGAGCTTAATGGTGTAATAGAGGAGGAACGTCTATGTCCAGATAAGCGTTTTCATGGAACGCATTTCTTTGATACATAGAAAGGCAGAATTGGCGGCAAAAGCAAGCTATGAGGCTGCGGGTCATGGATTTCGAGCAGTGCTAGGATCCATGTGTGCTGCTAGAGCTTCTCTAAGCTGGTTGGCACGTCTGAAGACGGAGTTGCAAAATGAATCTCCGTTATCTGAGATACGGGAAACTTGTGAATGGTTAGAAACGGCAGCCTGTTATATCTTTGATGCCGGTCTGGATACGGCATCTCTGCTGGCCAAAGCGCAAGCTTCAGCGGTCACAGTCAGAAGAGCTTTATGGCTCAGACAGTGGGCCGGGGACGCAGTTTCCAAACAAGGGTTGTTGGCCTTACCTTACAAGGGTGGCCATCTTTTTGGATCCGACCTCACAGAGCTGATTTCCAAGGCTAAGGCGAAGGAATCAGCATTACCACAGCGAAGGGCCATGGCCTCGGTGTCCAGTAAGCCTGGTGTTTATAGTGGTCGGCGGTCCTTTCGGGGCCGAGGACGATCTAGTCACTCCTCGTGGGGATCGGGTCGTCCTTCTTTCTCAGGAAAGAAATCCTCTCAGAAAACTCGTACTCCCTGGAAGCAGAGTTTCCGCCAGAACAAGCGGGAACTTGACAAGAAACCCGCAAAGTCGGATTGACGCCAGGGGTCCACTCGAGGATTCTCGAGTGGGGGGTCGCCTGCTTCTTTTCAAGGAGACTTGGATGGCTCGCGTTCCAGATTCCTGGGTAACGCGGATAGTGTCGGCAGGCTATTTCATAGAGTTTGCTTCTCAACCCCCAAATGTTTTTTGTCAATCTCGCGTTCCGTCGGAACCCGAGCTTGTTGTCGCTCTACAGCGAGAGGTCGAATCGCTACTACAAAAGGGTGTAGTGATACCGGTTCCGTCAGAGGACCGAGGGAAAGGTTTTTATTCCAACCTTTTTATAGTTCCCAAAAAGGAGAACAAATTTCGCCCGATTCTGGATCTCAAGCGATTAAACCGGCATGTCCATGCCCGGAAATTTCGCATGGAGTCGCTTCGTTCCGTTGTGGCAGCTCTGTCACAGAACGATTTTCTGGTGTCAATCGACATTCGCGACGCCTATTTGCATATTCCCATCGGAAAGGCTCATCAGCGCTTTCTTCGATTTGCCATAGGTCAGAATCATTACCAGTTCGTGGCTCTGCCGTTCGGCTTAGCCTCAGCGCCAAGGGTCTTTACAAAAATTCTGGCGCCCCTCATGGCACTCCTTCGAAGACAGGGGATTACGATTCTCCCTTATCTGGACGATCTTTTGATCGTGGCTTCCTCGGAGGAGGAGGCGTTGACGGCTCGGGATTTGTCTCTTCAGTTTCTGAAAGACTTCGGTTGGCTGGTCAATTGGAGAAGTCGTCCCTGGAACCATCGAGGACAATTCTCTTTTTGGGAATGCATCTCGACACGTTTCGGTCGGTAGTTTCCCTACCACCAGACAAACAGTCATGTCTTCTTCGACATGTACAGATTATGACATCCTCAACGGCAATGTCCCTACGGAAGTGTATGCGTCTTCTGGGACTGATGGTGGCGTCCATGGAGGCAATTCCTTTTGCCCAGTTCCACTCCAGGACTCTTCAAAGGTTCATCTTGAGTCGATGGAATCAGTCGCAATCGCTGGATTGCAGTGTCACCATTTCTCGCGCGGTGCGGGATTCTCTAGAATGGTGGTTACGTCCAGGGGCATTCTCCCTGGGGAAGTCTTTCCTCCCTCTGAAGTGGTCAGTCATAACCACCGATGCCAGCCTGACGGGCTGGGGGGTGTTTGGAACAATCTCTGGATTCAGGGGGTATGGTCACCGGAAGAGTCTGTGCTTCCGATCAACATCCTGGAATTGAGGGCGATTTTCCTTTGCCTCCAACATTGGACGGTCCCTTTGAGCGGTCTGCCAGTCCGTGTGCAGACAGACAATGCGACGGCTGTCGCGTATATCAATCACCAAGGTGGGACAAGGAGTTCCAGACTCATGGTAGAGGTGTCCCGAATTCTGATTTGGGCAGAGGCCAATGTACCAGCCATTTCGGCGATTCACATTCCAGGGGTTCAGAATATTACAGCGGACTTTCTCAGTCGCAGAAGGATGGATCCCGGGGAATGGAGCCTCCACCCGGAAGTCTTTGCACTACTGTGCTCTCGCTGGGGAACCCCCCAAGTGGATTTGATGGCATCCAGGTCCAATGCCAAGTTACCGACGTTCATGTCCAGGTACAAGGACCCGAAGGCGGTGGCGGTGGATGCTCTAGTGGCTCAGTGGGATCAGTTCGAGCTGATCTATGTATTCCCGCCGATATCCTTACTTCCTCTAGTGCTGCGTCGGATCAGACTAGAGAGAATTCCAGCTATTCTGATAGCTCCAGACTGGCCAAGAAGGGTGTGGTTCTCGACAATAATGTCGCTGTTGGCGGCACCTCCGTTTCCACTCCCTCTTCAACCGGACTTGTTGACTCAGGGGCCCGTTTGTCATCCGGACTTGATGTCCCTGCGTTTGACGGCGTGGCTCTTGAGACCGAAATCTTGACCCGTAGAGGTTTTTCAGCCGAGGTCATTGCTACCCTTCGTGCTGCAAGATGTCCGGCTACTTCTAGGATTTACCACAAAATTTGGGAAACCTTCTTTTCGTGGTGTTTGGGGTCTTCTCGGAACCCGAGAAAATTTTTCCATTCCCAACCTGTTGGCTTTTCTGCAGCATGGGCTAGACAAGGGTTTGGCAGTTAGCACTCTGAAAGGTCAGATTTCTGCTCTGTCCTTATTGTTCCGGAGAACCATTGCTTCGAATAGAGACGTGCTCTCCTTTTTCCGAGGTATCTCTCGTAAGTTTCCGCCGCGGAAGGCACCCGTGTCTCCTTGGCGGCTCAACCTTGTTTTGGAGGCTCTTCAGCATAAACCTTTTGAACCTATGGTTTCTGCTAGCCTTTCTTTACTTTCTTGGAAGGTGGCTTTCCTTGTTGCAGTCACTTCCTTGAGGAGAGTTTCTGAATTGGCAGCTTTTTCTTGTTCGCCTCCTTTTCTGGAGTTTTTTTCGGATCGTGTAGTGCTTCGCACTCGGGGTGATTTTTTGCCTAAAGTGGTGTCACAATTTCATGTTAACCAGGATATTGTGTTGCCTTCACTCTGTCCGGATCCGAAGAATACGAAAGAGCGAGATTTACACACATTGGATTTAGTGCGGGCCTTGAAGTTTTATCTATCTATTACTCAAGGTTTTCGTAAGACGGACTCCCTGTTTGTGGTTCCGGCAGGTCGTCGGCGTGGTCAACGAGCTTCCAAGGGTTCTATAGCTCGTTGGATCCGGTCAGCTATTTTGGAAGCTTACCGTCTTCGGGGTGAATCTTGCCCGATTAAGATTCGAGCCCATTCCACGAGAGCTGTGGCTTCATCGTGGGCTTTTCATCAAGGTGCTTCGGCAGTGCAGCTTTGCCGAGCGGCGACTTGGCGCTCTGTCCACACGTTTACAAGGTTTTATAAAGTGGACGTCAGTGCTTCCGCTGATGCAGCCCTCGGACGTAGGGTCCTGCAGGCAGCTGTAGTTTAAAGTTCTGGATGAACTTGTGTTTAGCGCTGGTTGCGCTTTGTTGTTAAGGTTGTTGGGTTTCTGCCTTTTGTTGGTTTTTTCCCACCCTTATTTTTGAACTGCTTTGGGACGTCCCATCAGTAATGAATACTGTGGCTCTCTTCCTTCATCTGCAGCTGAAACACGGATTTTGGTAAAGACTTACCTGTAAAATCCTTTTCAGCGAAGGAAGGAAGAGAGACACAGCACCCTCCCACGGCAGAAGTGTGTTGATGTTTTCAGATGCAGCGCGACCCTTATCTGATAGCGATTATCTGGGCTGAGGTCAGCGCGCTAAGGCTCTGTTCCAGCATCGCCAGCTCATCGCAGTAGTCAGGTTCCGTGAGTAGTACCTGGAACTCTGTGGTTTTTGGCTTTCTTTGCATGCATAACCTGTATCCTTGTGTTTTTTCTCTGAAGTTCCTTCAGAAGGGGTTATGTTGCTCCGCTGGTGATCTTGGCTCTTTTCCTAAAAGCTTTGGTACGACTGGAGCTGAGTAGGAGGAGCCCGAGCTGGAGGGGCCAGCCAGTCATCACTCTTTTGATCTGAGGTAACATCCTGATCTGGGGCTCCGCCTACCCATCAGTAATGAATACTGTGTCTCTCTTCCTTCCTTCGCTGAAAAGGATTTTACAGGTAAGTCTTTACCAAAATCCGTGTTTTATTTTCATGCTCGGGCATTATAAACTTGTGTGAAGCACTTGGGGGTTCAAAGTGCTCACCAAAGATCTAGATAAGTTCCTTAGGGGGGTCTAGCTTCCAAAATGGGGTCACTTGTGGGGGTTTCCACTGTTTAGGCTCATCTGGGGCACTACAAATGGAACATGACCCCCATCAATGTTTGCATTCCAAAACGTTACTGCTTCCTTTCCAAGCCCTGCCGTGCGCCCAAACAGTTTCCCCCCCCCCCACATATGGGGTATCAGTGTACTCAGGACAAATTGGAAAACAACTTTTGGGGTCCAATTTCCTTGGGAAAAATCAAAAATTTGGGACTAAAAAATCATTTTTGTGGAAAATTGTTTTTTTTTTTTTCACACCCAGGCATTATAAACTTTTGTGAAACACTTTGGGTTCAAAGTGCTCACAACAGATCTAGATAAGTTCCTTAGGGGGTCTAGTTTCCAAAATGGTGTCACTTGTGGGGGGTTTCCACTGTTTAGGCATATCAGGGGCTCTCCAAACGCGACATGGCGTCTAATCTCAATTCCAGCCAATTTTAGTTTGAAAAAGTCAAACGGCGCTCCTTCCCTTACGAGCTCTGCCGTGTGCCCAAACAGTGGTTTTCCCCCACATATTGGGTATTGGCGTACTCAGGAGAAATTGCACAACAACTTTATCTGCCCATTTTCTCCTTTTACCCTTGTGAAAAAAAAAAACGTTTGTAAAAGATCATTTTTGTGGCTAAAAAGTTAAATATTAATTTTTTCCTTCCACATTGCTTCAGCTCCTGTGAAGTACCTGAAGGGTTATTAAACTTCTTGAATGTGGTTTTGAGTACCTTGAGGGGTGCAGTTTTTAGAATGGTGTCACTTTTGGGTATTTTCTGCCATATAGACCCCTCAAAGTGACTTCAAATGTGAGGTGGTCTCTAAAAAAATGGCTTTGTAAATTTGTTGTAAAAATGAGAAATCACTGGTCAACTTTTAACCCTTATAATTTCCTAACAAAAAAAAATTTTGGTTCCAAAATTGTGCTGATGTAAAGTAGACATGTGGGAAATGTTATTTATTAACTATTTTGTGTGACATATCTCTCTGTTTTAAGGGAAAAAAAATTCAAAGTTTGAAAATTGCAAAATTTTCAAAATTTTCACCATATTTGCGTTTTTTTTCAAAAATAAACGCAAGGTATATCGAAGAAATTTTACCACTAACGTGAAGTACAATATGTCACGAGAAAACAGTCTCAGAATCGCGAAGATCCGTTGAAGCGTTCCAGAGTTATAACCTCATAAAGAGACAGTGGTCAGAATTGTAAAAATTGGCCCGGTCATTAACGTGCAAACCACCCTTGGGGGTGAAGGGGTTAATGTCGCTAGTAGCTGCCAATCTGAGCGATCTCATTAACATCGCATAAGCGATTAGCGATCTCCTTAACAACTTTGGCGGTCATTGCGATATACAAAACAGCGCAATTTTTTAGCAATCTTGTGGAACGTTTTCTGTTTAGTGTGGCATAGCTGTCCTGCAGCTGCTGCCTTATAAGAGGCACTTGGGGCTCGCACAACTTTTTCATTATCAAGGTTGTGGGGAGTCTGCTACTTTAACCCCTTCTTAGGCGGTTAACTCTTAATGGGGGACAGCTGGGGTAGCTCTCTCTTTAAGAGCTTTATCCCTTCAGCATTTGTTTTTTCTTTAAGAAACACTCTGTTCTAGTTACTGACAGGTTTAACCTGCCATATACTGTGCAAGGACATGTCAGATGCGGACCGTCTCCCAGATCCGCTACAGGATCAGTCTCGCGTATCTGACACGCAGACCTCGACGGCGTCATGCGCAGCGGTCGGAGGTTCCAGTGGCAAAATGGAGGCCCTCGCTATTTTCTATTGATGGCCTGTCTGACCTTCTAGGTTATTGGGTGTCAGCTAGATCCTCTCAAGGAAGCGACACAAATCGGTGCCTTCCTTCTCGCGCAGCGAAGATGTCCGATTCGGACAAGGAGGATCGGCAGGGACACTCTGCCACTCTCATGGGCCGTACTTTCTATTGGAGCCATGAGGACGTTACAGTTACCGGAGCAGGTAACTAGACGTCCTGGTAAGTCGGCCCGGATGTTTCAGGAGTCGCATGGGTCGCGACGGCTTTACAAACTGTATCCGTTTTCTACGTATTTGATTGTTAATTGGACCCTTCTCCTGAAGTGAAGTCCCTTTATCCCAGCTTAGCAAATCTTCCTGGTAAAGGGAAGGCGAATCTGCAGGACCCGCTGGACAGAAAAACGGAGATGGCAACAATATCCATCTGCGAGGCCGCGGGTCATGGATTCAGTATTAAGGATCTATGTGTAAAGTTTCCCTGAGCCGGTTGGACCGTCTACGGACGGCGTGGCAAGATGGATCCCCTCTATCGAGGTAGAGGGGCTTTTCAAGTTGAAGGATACTGCGTCACTGCTATCCAGGGCGCAATCCTCGGCAGTCACAGTCAGAAGAGCACTGTGGCTTAAACAGTGGAATGCGGTTTCCAAGCAGGGTTTGCTATCTTTAGCTTACAAAGTGGTCAGCTATTTGAATCTGACCTCATGGAGCTGATTGCCAAGGCAAAGGCAAAAGAAACAGCTTTACCGCAGCGCAGAGCTGTGACTTCTGCGTCTGGCAGGACTAGTGCCGGTAGTTGATCGGCGGTCCTTTCGGTTCAGGGGATGATCCGGCCAACCCTCTGGGGGTTTGGGTCGTCCCTCTCTTTTTTTAAAAAAAGGGGAATTCTCAGAAATTCCGCATACCCTGGAAGCAGAACTTCCGTTAAGACAGAAGCTGGCAAAAAACCCGCTAAGGCGGACTGACGTCTGGGTCTCACTCGAGCGCTCTCGAGTGGGGGGTCGTTTACTCCAATTCAAACCGACTTGGGTTTCCCGTGTGTCGGACGCCTGGGTGACACAGGCTGTGTTAGCAGGGTACTTCTTAGAGTTTCTTTCTCGACCCCCGGACAGTTTTTGCCAATCTCGCATTCCGTCAGAGCCGAACTATTTGCCGCTCTACTGCGAGAGGTCGTTTCCCTTCTGCAGAAGGGTGTGGTGATACCGGTTCCGCAGAGGACCGGGGAAGAGGATTTTTATTCCAACTTCTTTGTGGTCCCCAAAAAGGAGGACAAATTTCGCCCTATTCTGGATCTCAAAGATTGAATCGGCAAGTCCACACCCAAAAATTTCGCATGGAGTCGCTTCGCTCCGTTGTGGCAGCCCTGTCGCAGAACGTCTTTTTGGTCAATCGACATTCGCGACGCTTATTTGCATGTTCCCGTCGGAAGGGCTCACCAGCGCTTCCTTAGTTTTGCCATAGGTCATACCAGTTTGTGGCTAGGCCATTCGGCTTGGCCTTAACGCCCAGAGTTTTTACAACGATTCTGGCGCCTCTCATGGCAATTTTTCAAAGACGGGGACTTACGATTCTTCCCTACCTGGACGACCTTTCGATTGTGGCGTCCTCAAAGGAGGAGGCAGTGACGGCTCGCAGTCTATCCCTTCAGCGCCTGGAGGACTTCGGGTGGCTGGTCAATTGGGAGAAGTCGTCTCTGGAACCGTCGCAGTCGATCCCGTTTTTAGGAATGCATTTCGACACGGTACGGGCAGTGGTGTCTCTACCTCCAGACGAGCGGGCATGCCTCCTTCGACATGTACAGATTATGAAGTCTTCGACAGTAATGTCCCTTCGGAAGTGTATGCGCCTTCTGGGTTTAATGGTGGCGTCCATGGAGGCACTTCCTTTTGCCCAGTTTCATTCCAAAGGCTCATTCTGAGTCATTGGGATCGATCGCAGGCTTCGCTAGTTTGCAGTGTCATCATCTCTCGCAGAGTGCGAGAATCTCTGAGATGGTGATTACGTCCAGGAGCGTTATCCCTGGGGAAGTCATTCCTTCCTCCGAGGTGGTCGGTCATAACCACCGATGCCAGCCTGACGGGCTGGGGAGGTGTCTGGAACGATCTCTGGATTCAGGGAGTATGGTCATCGGAAGAGTCTGTTCTACTGATCAACATCCTGGAATTGAGGGCAATTTTCCTTTGCTTCCAACACTGGACGGTCCCTTTGAGCGGTCTGCCAGTCCGAGTGCAGACAGTCAACGCGACGGCGGTCACGTATATCGACCACCAAGGCGGGACAAGGAGTTCCAGGCTCATGGTGGAGGTGTCTCGGATCCTGATTTGGGCCGAGACCAGAGTGCCAGTCATCTCTGCGGTCCACATTCCAGGGGTTCAGAATATCACGGCGGACTTCCTCAGTCGCGAGAAGATGGATTCCGGAGAATGGAGTCTCCATACGAAAATTTTTGCACTGCTGTGCTCCTGTTGGGGAACTTCCCAAGTGGATTTGATGGCATCCAGGTTCAATGCCAAGTTGTCGACCTTCATGTCCAGATACAAGGACCCGAAGGCTATGGCGGTGGATGCTCTGGTGGCTCCG
>JARQOD010000005.1:467925416-468027067 GCA_033576555.1 Oophaga sylvatica
AAAATTTTTGCACTGCTGTGCTCCTGTTGGGGAACTTCCCAAGTGGATTTGATGGCATCCAGGTTCAATGCCAAGTTGTCGACCTTCATGTCCAGATACAAGGACCCGAAGGCTATGGCGGTGGATGCTCTGGTGGCTCCGTGGGACCAAATTCGAGCTAATCTATGTGTTTCCGCCAATATCTTTGCTTCCTCTGGTGCTGCGTCGGATCAGACTGGAGAGAATCCCAGATTGGCCAAGGAGGACGTGGTTCTCAACACTGGTGTCGCTTTTGGCGGCACCTCCATTTCCACTTCCTCTTCGCCCGGACCTGTTAACTCAGGGGCCCGTTCGTCATCCGGACTTGAAGTCTCTGCGTTTGACGACGTGGCTCTTGAGACCGAAATATTGACCCGTAGAGGTTTTTCAGCCGAAGTCATTGCCACTCTGCGAGCTGTCAGAGGTTCGGCTACTCTAAGATTTACCACAAGACTTGGGAAGCCTTCTTCTCGTGGTGTTCGGGTTCTTCAAGGAACCCGAGGATTTTTTTCCATTCCCATTTTGTTGGCCTTTCTGCAGTACGGACTGGACAAGGGTTTGGCAGTTAACACTCTGAAGGGTCAGGTTTCTGCTCTATCCTTGCTGTTTCGGGAGGATATCGCCTCGCGTAGGGACGTGCGTTCCTTTTTTCGCGGAGTAACCCGTCAGTTTTCGCCGCGGAAGACGTCTGTGTCCCCCTTGGCGGCTTAACCTTGTCTTGGAGGCTCTTCAGCATGTGCCTTTTGAGCCTATGGGCTCTGCTAGTTTTTCCTTACTTTCTTGGAAGGTTGGCTTCCTAGTGGCGGTCACCTCTTTGAGATGGGTTTCCGAGTTGGCGGCTCGTTCCTGCTCGCCTCCCTTCCTGGAGTTTTACCGGATCGAGTAGTGCTTCGCACACGGAGCGACTTTCTACCTAAGGTGGTGTCGCAATTTCATGTTAACCAGGATATTGTGTTGCCCTCGCTTTGCCCGGGCCCAAGGAATGCAAAGGGACGGGCCTTGCACACGTTGGATTTAGTGCGGGCCTTGAAGTTCTATTTGTCTGTTACTCAAAGTTTTCGGTAGTCAGACTCTCTGTTTGTGATTCCAGCAGGTCGTCAGCGTGGTCAACGAGCTTCCAAGGACTCTGTAGCTCGTTGGATTCGGTCGGCCATTTTGGAGGCTTACCGACTTAAAAGCGAACCTTGCCCAATTAAGATTCAAGCTCTTTCCACGAGGGCAGAGGCTTCCTCGTGGGCCTTTTATCAAGGGGCAGAGGCAGTTCAACTCTGCCGAGCGGCGACCTGGCGTTTCGTCCACACGTTTATAGAGTTTTTATAAGGTGGACATCAGTGCTTCCACTGATGCGGCTTTAGGACGTAGGGTCCTACAGGCGGCTGTGGTTTCAAGTTTTAGTTAACTTGTATTTGGCGCCTATTGCGCATTTATCAAGGTTGTTGGGATTCTGCCTCGTTTTGGTTTTTTCCCACCCTTAATTTTGGACTGCTTTGGGACGTCCCACTAGTAATGTGTCTCCCTTCCTTCCATCTGCTGCTGAAAGACGGATTTTGGTAAGAACTTACCTGTAAAATCCTTTTCAGCGAAGGAAGGAAGGGAGACACAGCTCCCTCCCATGGCAGAAGTGTGTTGTTGTTTTCAGATGCGGCGTGACCCTTCTCTGATAGCGATTATCTGGGCTGAGGTCGGCGCGCTAAGGCTCTGTTCCAGCATTGCCAGCTCATCGCAGTGATCAGGTCCAGTGAGTAGTACCTGGAACTGTGTGGTTTTTTTGCCAAATGCATGCATAACCTGTATTCTTGTTTTTTTCTCTGAAGTTCTTCAGAAGGGGTTATGTTGTTCCGCTGGTGATATTGCTCTTCCTTAAGCTTGGGTACGACTGGAGAGCTGAGTAGGAGGAGCCCGAGCTGGAGGGGCCGGTCAACACTCTTTTTTAATCTGAGGTGTCAATCCTATCTGGGGCTCCGCCTACCCACTAGTAATGTGTCTCCCTTCCTTCCTTCGCTGAAAAGGATTTTACAGTTAAGTTCTTACCAAAATCCGTCTATCAATGAGGCTACTGGTTATAAATTAGCTGGATGTTAAACATCGCAAATAATAAGCAAAAACTGCAATAAGTTAAATTTGTCCTTCCTTAATTTTTTTTTATCATTCTGAAAGCAGACCTACTAAAGAAGACTTGTCACCAGGTCAAGTTTTTGCTCTTATTGTATTCCCACTGCTTCCTTAAGTATTTATTTTTTTAAAACCACCATATGGTTCCAGAGATATGGGCCATTTTATTTAATGCTTATTTTTTTTTTTTTTTTTTTTCGTTTTTTAGTTTTTTGTTTTATTTTTACCAAGGGGGCGTAACTCGCAGGATTCTCTGGGGGTGGTGGTGGTGTCATTTGGCAGCTCTGCATAATCAATCTGTGTGCTACGACTCCTTGTGAAGTCCATAAAAAGTAAATACAAAGGCCGATGTCCCTGGGACCAGCTTAAAAGAAAAAAAAAAAGTGGGATACTCAATGGAGCTGCAGGAAAAAAATAAGAATGGTCGACTTTTGTCCTGGTGTTGGGTCCTCTCTAGGGAGGCCATCTCCTTGAACGCCTGGCTCTATAGGCTGTTTATGTTGAAAATGAATCATTTTCAGAGATTTATTCCTGTTTTCTTCTCTTGTATTTCATGCCAAGTAATATTTACCATCCTCTTTCATTCTAAGGATAAATATGGCAATTTTTATGGCCTTTTTCAGCTGCAGATGAAGGAAGGGAGACAGTCATTACTAGTGGGTAGGCGGAGCCCACATAGGATAAACACACCTCAGATTAAAAAAGTGTTGACCGGTCCCTCCAGCTATATAGGGCTCCTCCTACTCCAGCTCTCCAGTCTAAAATTTGAGGTTCACAGAGGATAGTCGCTGCTGGAAGCAGCTCCTCAGAATATTTTTTTATTTTAGTCGGACAGAGACTTGGACCGCCAATGGTCTAGAGGTCTCAGGGGTCTCAGCGCTGCTGGACTCCCACCTCTCCCTTGGCGGATCTGTATTGCCCTGTAAGGTGGTCCCTGCAGAACCCTGCCGGCCCTGGGGGATGAGGATTGCTTCCCTGGCGGGGACGCAAACCGCGCTTCTGGGGTCACTGCGTTCCCCGCCCTGGGGGGAAGCTACGGGCACAGCGCCACAAATCTCTGAGGGGTCCCTGTGGCGCTCAGCTGGGTGAGTACTCCACATTTTAATGTGTTTGAGTGCATCAGCGGCCGCTGCGGCAGCCGCTGCTACATGTATTCAGTGTGGTGATTGTGTACTTTTGTCCGCAGGTGGATGCCTGCAGGACATGAGAGCGGAGTGAATCGCGCGCTTTTTTTTTAAACCGGTGGGGGGCGTGGCTTCGCGCTCTCCCATTTTTTCATAGGCAGGAAGCGCTCTGAGCGCGCGCTTTATCCTGCCTTTTTTCCTTCCGGCTTCTCTCCTCTAGCGCGGCGGCCATTACTGACGGCCTCCTCGGGCTCCTCACTCTCCGCTCTCCCCGACCGACCGAAAGGAGACACTACACCACGGCCAGCTGGGTGAGTCGCCTCTACCTGTCAGGGCAGAAGCTTGACCCCCTCAGCGCAGGACAAGGTATTGTCACACGGAACGCTCCCGCTACGATCACAATAGCGACGCATAATTTGCGATAGTTTTTCTTTTGTGATAGTTTTTTATGTCGCTAGTAGCTTCCACGGTGGGCGATCTCATTGACGACGCATAAGTGGTTAGCGATCTCTTTAGCGACTTTGGTATTGCGATATACAAATCAGCGCAATATGTTAGCGATCTCGTTGACGTTCTTGTTTAATGTGGCATACTTTTGAACACTGTCCTGCAGCTGTTACCTCATAAGAGGCACCTGCGGCTCGCACACCCTTTTCATTAAACAAGGGTTGTGGAGAGTCTGCGACAGTAACCCCTTCTTTGGCGGTTAACCCTTTATTGGGAGACAAAAGCTGGGGTAGCTCTCTATTTAAGAGCTTTAACCTTCAGCGTTCATTTTGCCTTTGAAAACCACACTGTTCTGGTTGCTGACAGGTTTTTACCTGCCATATACTGTGTGAGGGCATGTCGGATCAGGGTCCAGGAGCGAACCGTCTCCCAGATCCGCTACAGGATCAGTCTCGCGTATCTGACACGCAGACCTCGACTGCATCAAGCGCAGCGGTCGGAGGTTACAGTGACGCCAAAATGGATGCCCTCGCTCGTTTCTATTGATGGCCTGTCTGACCTTCTAGGTTTTTGGGTGTCAGCTAGATCCTCTCATGGTAGGAAGCGACACAGGCCGGTGCCATCTTTCTCGCGTAGCGACTCAGAGATTTCTGATATGGAGGGCTCCCCTCCAAGCTCGGATGGTGAGATATCCGATTCGGATAAGGAGGATCGGCAGGGACAATCTGCCTCTCTTTTGAGCCGTACAGAGGCTTTTATTGGAGCCATGAGGGAGGCGTTAGTTACCGGAGGAGGTAACTAGACGTCCTGGTAAGTCGGCCCGGATGTTTCAGGAGTCGCATAGGTCGCGATCAGCCTTACCATCTCTGGATGAGCTTAATGAGGCAGTGGAGAAGGAACGCCTGTGTCCAGATAAACGTTTTCAGGGACACGGTTTTTTTGAGACGCTGTATCCGTGTACTACGGAGTTGAGTGCTAATTGGATTCCTTCTCCTAAAGTGG
Organism: Oophaga sylvatica; assembly: GCA_033576555.1. Taxonomy (NCBI): domain Eukaryota; kingdom Metazoa; phylum Chordata; class Amphibia; order Anura; family Dendrobatidae; genus Oophaga; species Oophaga sylvatica. The sequence continues at coordinate 467,930,120 of JARQOD010000005.1, forward strand.
ATGTCCCTTTATCCCAGCTTAGCAAATCCTCATTACTTCCTGTTAAAGGGAAGGCGAGTCTGCAGGATCCGCTGGACAGAAAAACGGAGATGGCGGCAAAATCCATCTACGAGGCCGCGGGTCATGGATTCATAGCTGTGCTAGGATCCATGTGTGCTTGTAAAGCCTCCTTGAGCTGGTTAGACCGTCTACGGACGGCGTGGCAAGATGGATCCCCACTATCCGAGGTAGAGGGGCTTTTCAAGTCATTGGAGGATGCAGCTCGATATGGCAGTGATGCAGGTTTGGATACTGCCTCCATGCTGTCCAGGGCACAATCCTCGGCGATCACAGTCAGGAGAGCTCTGTGGCTTAGACAGTGGACCGGAGACGCGGTTTCCAAGCAAGGTTTGCTTTCTTTAGCTTACAAAGGTGGTCAGCTATTTGGATCTGACCTCACTGAGCTGATTGCCAAAGCAAAGGCAAAAGAAACGGCTTTACCGCAACGAAGAGCTGTGGCCTCTGCGTCTGGCAGGCATAGTGCCGGTGGTAGTCGGCGGTCCTTTCGGTCCAGGGGACGGTTTTGTCAGCCCTCTTGGGGATCGGGTCGTCCCTCTTTTTCGGAAAAAAAGAGCGCTCAGAAATCTCGCACTCCCTGGAAACAGAGCTTCCGCCAAGACAAGCGGGAAGCTGACAAAAAGCCCGCTAAGGCGGACTGACGCCAGGGTCTCACTCGAGGGCTCTCGAGAGGGAGGTCGCCTGCTCCAATTCAAGCCGACTTGGGCTTCCCGCGTGTCGGACACCTGGGTGACGCGGGTTGTGTCGGCAGGCTACTTCATAGAGTTTCTTTCTCGACCCCCAGACAGTTTTTGCCAATCCCGCATTCCGTCAGAGCCCGGGCTAATTGCCGCTCTACTGCGGGAGGTCGATTCCCTTCTACAGAAAGGTGTGGTGGTACCAGTTCCACCAGAGGACCAAGGAAGAGGTTTTTATTCCAACCTCTTTGTAGTCCCCAAAAAAGGAGGACAAATTTCGTCCCATTCTGGATCTCAAAAGATTGAATCGACATGTCCGCACCCGAAAATTCTGCATGCAGTCACTTCGCTCAGTTGTGGCGGCCTTGTCGCAGAACGATTTTTTGGTGTCAATCGACATTCGCGACGCTTATTTGCATGTCCCCATCGGAAGGGCCCACAAACGCTTCCTGCGTTTTGCCATAGGTCAGGACCATTACCAGTTTGTGGCCCTGCCATTCGGTCTGGCCTCAGCACCCAGAGTTTTTACAAAAATTATGGCTCCTCTCATGGCGATTCTGCGAAGACAGGGGGTTACGATTCTTCCCTATCTGGACGACCTTTTGATTGTGGCGTCCTCAAAGAAGGAGGCGGTGACGGCTCGCGATTTATCCCTTCAGCTCCTGGAGGACTTCGGGTGGCTGATCAATTGGGAGAAGTCGTCCCTGGAACCGTCGCAGTCAATCCTGTTTTTGGGAATGCAGTTCGACACGGTACGAGCAGTGGTGTCTCTGCCCTCAGACAAGCAAGCAAGTCTTCTTCACCATGTGCAGGGTATGAAGTCTGCAACAGCAATGTCCCTTCGAAGGTGTATGCGCCTTCTGGGTTTGATGGTGGCGTCAATGGAAGCAATTCCGTTTGCCCAATTTCATTCCAGGGCTCTCCAAATGCTCATCTTGAACCGTTGGGATCGATCACGGTTTTCACTGGATTGCAGTGTCATCATCTCCCACAGGGTGAGAGAGTCGCTAGAATGGTGGTTACGTCCGGAAGCGTTATTCCTGGGGAAGTCCTTCCTTCCTCCGAGGTGGTCGATCATAACCACCGATGCCAACCTGACGGGCTGGGGGGGCGTCTGGAACGGTCTCTGGATTCAGGGAGTATGGTCGTTGGAAGAGTCTGTCCTGCCGATCAACATCCTGGAATTGAGGGCAATTTTTCTTTGCCTCCAACACTGGACGGTCCCTTTAAGCGGTCTACCAGTCCGAGTGCAGACAGACAACGCGACGGCGGTCGCGTATATCAACCATCAAGGTGGAACGAGGAGCTTCAGGCTCATGATGGAAGTGTCTCGAATCCTGGTATGGGCCAAGGCCAGGGTGCCAGCCATCTCTGCGATTCACATTCCAGGAGTTCAGAATATCACAGCGGACTTCCTGAGTCGCGAAAAGACGGATCCCGGAGAATGGAGTCTTCATCCGGAAATTTTTGCGCTGCTGTGCTCCCGTTGGGGAACTCCCCAAGTGGATGTGATGGCATCCAGGTTCAATGCCAAGTTACCGACATTCATGTCCAGGTACAAGGACTTGAAGGCTGTGGCGGTGGATGCTCTGGTGGCTCCTTGGGACCATTTCGAGCTAATTTATGTGTTCCCGCCGATATCCTTACTTCCTCTGCGTCGGATCAGACTGGAGAGAGTCCCGGCTATGTTGATAGCCCCAGATTGGCCAAGGAGGACGTGGTTCTCGACACTGGTGTCACTTCTGGCAGCGCCTCCACTTCCACTCCCTCTTCGCCCGGACCTGTTAACCCAAGGGCCCGTTCGTCACCCGGACCTGAAGTCTCTGCGTTTGACGGCGTGGCTCTTGAGACCGAAATCTTGACCCGTCAAGGTTTTTCAGCCGAAGTCATTGCCACTCTGCGAGCTGCCAGAGGTCCGGCTACCACTAGAATTTATCATAAGACTTGGGAAGCCTTCTTTTCGTGGTGTTCGGGTTCTTCTAGGAACCCGAGGAGTTTTTCCATTCCCAATTTGTTGGCCATTTTGCAGTACGGGCTGGACAGGGGTTTGGCAGTTAGCACTCTGAAGGGGCAAGTTTCTGCTCTGTCCTTGCTATTTCGGGCTATCGCTTCGCGTAGGGACGTACGTTCCTTTTTTTCGCGGAGTAACCCGTCAGTTTCCGCCGCGGAAGGCGCCTGTGTCTCCCTGGCGGCTTAATCTTGTCTTGGAGGCTCTTCAACATGGGCCTTTTGAGCCTATGGATTCTGTTAGCCTTTCTTTGCTTTCTTGGAAGGTTGCCTTCTTAGTGGCGGTCACTTCTTTGAGAAGGGTTTCTGAGTTGGCGGCTCTCTTGCTCGCCTCCTTTTCTGGAGTTTCTCCCAGATCGCGTAGTGCTTCGCACACGGGGCGACTTTCTACCTAAAGTAGTGTCACAGTTTCATGTTAACCAGGATATTGTGTTGCCCTCGCTCTGTCCGGAGCCAAGGAATGCGAAAGAACGAGCCTTGCACACATTGGATTTGGTGCGGGCTTTAAAGTTCTATTTGTCTATTACTCAAAGTTTTCGTAAGTCTGATTCTCTGTTTGTGATTCCAGCAGGTCGTCGACGTGGGCAACGAGCTTCCAAGGATTCTATAGCTCGTTGGATTCGGTCGGCCATTTTAGAGGCTTACCGACTTAAGGGCGAACCTTGCCCGATTTAAGATTCGAGCTCACTCCACAAGGGCTGTGGGTTCATCGTGGGCTTTTCATCAAGGAGCCTCGGCAGCTCAGCTCTGCCGAGCGGCGACCTGGCGTTCCGTCCACACATTTACGAAATTTTATAAGGTGGACGTCAGTGCTTCCGCTGATGCGGCCTTAGGACGTAGGGTCCTGCAGGCGGCTGTAGTTTAAAAGTTCTTGTGAACTTGTAGTTAGCGCTATTTGCGCATTTTTTAGGTTGTTGGGTATCTGCCTCTTTTGGTTTTTTTGCCCACCCTTATTTTTGGACTGCTTTGGGACGTCCCACTAGTAATGACTGTGTCTCCCTTCCTTCATCTGCAGCTGAAACACGGATTTTGGTAAGAACTTACCTGTAAAATCCTTTTCAGCGAAGAAGGAAGGGAGACACACATCCCTCCCATGGCAGAAGTGTGTTGTTGTGTTTTCAGATGCGGCGTGACCCTTCTCTGATAGCGATTATCTGGGCTGAGGTCGGCGCACAAGGCTCTGTTCCAGCATTGCCAGCTCATCGCAGTGGTCAGGTTCAGTGAGTAGTACCTGGACTGTGTGGTTGTTTCGGCTATATGCATAACCTGTCTTCTTGTTTTTTCTCTGAAGTCCTTCAGAAGGGGTTATGTTGCTACGCTGGTGATATTTGCTCTTCCTTAGCTTGGGTACGACTGGAGAGCTGGAGTAGGAGGAGCCCTATATAGCTGGAGGGGCCGGTCAACACTTTTTTAATCTGAGGTGTGTTTATCCTATGTGGGCTCCGCCTACCCACTAGTAATGACTGTGTCTCCCTTCCTTCTTCGCTGAAAAGGATTTTACAGGTAAGTTCTTACCAAAATCCGTGTTTTTTGCCTTGATGCCCTTTCGTACAGATGATCATGTTGTTTTCCAGGGCATAACTGCTTACTGATTAAAGATTCCTGAATAGGTAAAGAATGATCTTTCACAGGTCTTGGGAAGAATATAACGTTGGAGAAAAGTTGTGTGATTCCCATACCTGGTGCCTACATCAGCACCCTACAGCAATGGCTTTATTGAGGGGGTCAAAATGTCTGAGTATTATTCCATCATAAACGCACTTTTCATAAGTCACTGGAGCAATTTAGTGACCGATTTCTCCAATCCGTCTATACTCGCTGCCCTATATATCATGATAAACCTATACGACAGGTTTCTATAAAATTCATCAGCTATAGATGCACTTTGAGTAACCGTTGTTTTTTTCCTTTTTTAGTTCGTAAATCCAAAAGTACGCATGAAAATAAGAAACTTTGTAATATACGGTATCTTATCAGAGGATTCTGCTTCTGTCTCCTCCTGGATTGATCTTTCAATCTCAATTCATGGGTAAAAGCTGTAAAATCTGTATTCAGTGAAGACAAATGTTATTACTGAGATGAGGTGGCAGTTGGTGCCTATAAGATTCTATACTTAGGGGAGGAGCTAATGTCAGACATTTTTACTGCAAGTTCTACTGCAATGTTAGTTACACTTTAAAGCTCTTGTTAAAAAAAAAGTTAGTGTAAGTGTGTTGTTTTAGGAGAACTTGCAGCAAAATGTCTGCCTCTCGCTCCTCTGCCACCTTCCTCGCTCCATAGAATCTTATAAGCACCAAGTGTCATCACCTATCTCCGTTATGTGAAAGTTTATCTTTTAAATACAGATTTTACCCTTGAATTGAAAGTGTAAGATCAGTTTAGGAGGCGAAAGAAGCTAATTTATCTCATAAGATATATTATAAAGTTTCTTATTTTGTGTATTATTGATTTATTTTTACATTGTTTAGTTACTGATGGTCGTTGAAGAGACCCAAATTGTGAATGGAAACTGATGATATTGGCATATTTTTGTTTGCTGTGCTTCCTCATTTTCATACATTTATGCTTCTCTTTTTTTTTTTTTTTTTCTTCTCTTTAACAGATGTATCGTAGAAACCGAAAACCTTGAAGAGCGGGTGGTTGTTGTGAGCAGAATCATTGAAATCCTACAGGTTTTTCAGGAGCTAAACAATTTTAATGGAGTACTTGAAGTTGTAAGTGCCATGAACTCCTCACCAATTTACAGGCTTGATAACACCTTTGAGGTAGGTGCATATTGTGATAAGGCAATAATACTACGAATATCTGTACATTTAATTTATTCAGTAGACACCGCGGTAGCGCTCTTCTCCTAATACTCTTAACTCCTTGCTAAATTTAGTGTATGGGTTGTAATTATTAGTTTAGCCCTTAATGTAATTTTTCATTTCATAAATCAGTAGTACACGTGAAATAAGAAACTTTGTATTATGTCTTATTAGAGAAATCTGCTTTCTCCTCCTTTACTCATCTTTCACATAATTTTTAGTTCACGGATGAAATCTGTCTTTTGTTAACACAGGTCTTCTCATTACTGAGATCGGAGATGACAGTTGGTGCTCATACTGTTCTGTGGAGAACTGTAACTGATGTTTCAGGAGAACTCGCAGCAGTATGTCTGTGTCTGCCTCCAGCTCCTCCTTCCTTTACCCCTCTCCTTTTCTGTAGAATTGTAAAACCATCAACTGTTATCTCGGTAATGGGAAGATCTGTCATCTTTGAATATAGATTTTTACCCATGAACTGATCATGAAAATTCAATCCAGGAGGAGGAAGAAGCAGATATTTCTGATAAGATATATTACAAAGTTTCTTATTTTCACGTGTACTTTTCATTTATAAAATAAAACTTTAAAACAGTTACTCCGTAAAAAGGAACCTGTCAGGCCTCTAGAACAACCAGCAGTTGTCTGCATATGTAAGTTCCCTGTCTAATGTTCCCTTCATTACATTACTCACATACAGATCTTTACAAAAAGTCTTTCTAAAGTTATCAGGCAACGGGCTTTATAACATCTAAATGTGCCGACTAGTCTGGGGACACTAACGCCCCATCAGCTGGTCAAAGGCCTCACTTATATATCATAAGCGGACTTTAGAAATACTTTTTCTTAAAATCTGTTTGTGGGTAATGAAATAAAGGGACTGTTACTCGGGGTACTTACATTTGCAGACACAACTGGTGTTTGGTTCTGGGGCATGGGGGCCTGACAGGTTTCCTTTAAGGGATTCCAAATATCTCTATTTTGGACAATTTTGATTTTTTTTTTTTTTTATTGTTAAAAGAAAATACTTTTTTTTTGTATAAACATTTTTACTGATTTATTTGGCTTTTTTTTCTTTTCTTTTTTTCCTAATGGGGAAAATTTGCTGATATTCAAATATATATTTCAATGCATTAAAGCTTAAGCAAACAAAAGCCAAAACTAATATGAAAATATACATTAATGTGCGAAAAGTTCAATGTTTGATATCTACTTGGCGCTCATGAACACAGTCCTGATAGTTTGTAGCAATTGCATCAGTCTCCGTCTGTACACGGTCCAGCAACCGATCACCCGTGCCCAGAGTGATGAACTCCCCAATATGACCATGTACCAAAATGTGCGCAGTTATACTGTATATATTGGTATCTAGCCTCTTCTCATGATGGTCCTTTGTGTGCAAGGTCAGTCTGTTTCTTCTCCACTTTCTCCTCCGCCTCAGGGCTGCATCTTGTGATCCCGGTCAGTGAGACATTACAGGTAGAGCGAGGCACAGTGTGTGGATTCTTTTCAGTAACAGTAGTACCCTGCACATTTCTTATACTTAAGAATCCAATATGGCAGCAGGCATGTAACATAGTGCACTTTGTTGCATGTAGAATCCTGTACGTGTATTAAATGTGCAGGTTACTCCTTTTAATAAAAAGAATCCACACATTGTGGAGTTGAAGCTCAGGAGCTTGATGAAGCAATTTGGCCTATTGTAGACTTTGGTAGCCCTAAGGTGGTGGAGAACATGGAAAAGGGACGCTGAGAAAGACTGCTGTGGGTTTGTGCTGTGTTGAAGATCACATACCTGTGCCGATGGAGAAACCAAGAGTGCTGAGAAGACGGGGGCCATCTTGCCAGTGTATCCATTATACATTGTCTGTTCTTTTAGGTACATATGTGACCAGTTTGTCATATTCTGGAATTTATCACTGCTTAATACTTCTGCTGGTCCCTACGTACGCATTTATCGCTTTAGGTTTGGATCCAGGATGATCAAATTCACTGGCAGCTGTTATGGCACACGGGCACATCTCGGGTATAGCCGGACAACACGACAGTGTTGTAGGCTTCATCTGACAGACACCACCGAGCATGACCTCCTGTGGGGCGGCATATGTCCATGTATTTCTTGATCACCTGTAAAGGAGTTTACCGTATTTTTCGGACCATAAGACGCACTTTTTTTTCTTCCAAATTTGGGAGGAAAGTGTGGGTGCGTCTTATGGTCGGAATGTAACGTGGGGCAGGGGTGGAGTGAGATCGGAGGAGGCAGGAAAATATCCCCTCAGCTGCAGGAATCCAGCGCTGGGGAAACCACTGGTCCCGATACTTAAGTGCAGTGAATATTCATTAGCCGCTTCCCCGCCCACCTATCAGCTGAGCGGGGAGCAGCAAATGACAGAGCCACATGGTTTCCCCAGCGCCTGATTCCTGCAGCAGCTGGGGAGATGTGTGTTGGAAGGAGAAGGAGGCGGCAGGAGCAGAGTGCAGCAGGAGGCGTCTCATACCTGACAGCACAGGGGCTGTGCTGATTAGGGTTGAGCATTCCGATACCGAAACCCGGTTCCGATACCTGAAATCCAATGTAAGTCTATGGGAACAAAATATCGGAATTAAAAATATTCCGATATTTTGTTCCCATAGACTTACATTGGATTTCAGGTTTCGGTATCGGAATGCTCAACCCTAGTGCTGATGCGATGCTGAATGCTCCTGTGGAGGACCTGTGATGAGGTCATGAAGAGGGCGGGCTGGAGCATCACATGACCACACAAAGCCCTGCCTCTTTATGATGTCATCACAGGTCCTGCAGACACTGTACAACAGAGAATTAATTAAAAGATTAGTAATGACCGCACATAAAAAAGCACTCTGCCATCCTGTGGTGGACTATAACTCCCAGCATGCCATAGGATCTGCAGGACATGCTGAGAGTTATAGTTCTCCCATGGGATCTTAAAGCAGCTCTCCAGTGTTATTTTTCAGTGCTGGAGTGGTGCTTTAAATATAAGCCCCGTGCACCCATTCTTATACTCACCCTTCATATAGTACTTTACAGACACCACACTGGTCCAGCAGCACCATCTCCTACCCGTAGCTTCCAACATAATAACATTACTATTATATATAACAGTACCATATATAATAGTATGTTATTAAATATTTTACCACATTTTTTGCTTCAAATATATTTTTCCCTATTTTCCACCTCTAAAACCTGGGTGCGTCTTATAGTCCGGTGCGTCTTATAGTCCGAAAAATACGGTAATTCTTGCTATTTCTTCTATTGATGTATCTTGGCTCTTGAATGTGTCTTTTACTTTTACATTTTTTATAGCAAGTTCCTAGTCGTCAGAGGAAGATCTTAGAAGAAGCTCACGAATTGAGTGAAGACCACCAAAAGAAATATTTGGCTAAGCTCAGGTCAATTAATCCACCATGTGTGCCTTTCTGCGGTAAGTAGAACTCAATGAACTAGCGTGTTTAGATAACTAAAATAAATTAATTTTAATTTAAATAAACTTGGATAATTCTTTTTAACCTCTGCAAGCCTATGGCATAAAAAAACTAAAAGTAACCAGCTGAGCTTTCCACACCCACTGCTGCTTCAGTGCAGCATTACCGCCGCTGCTCCTGGCCGGCACGTGGCCGCTGTAGTTCGTACTTCCCACCTTAGCCTTACCGTGGATCCCCCGTGGCTGCTGCAGCGCTTGTGCTGTATTTGCCCATGATACCTCTGCAACCTGTCAGCAAAGACCAAGGGCAGTAGCAGAGAGGGCGATGGCTGAGTAAAGCTCACTTTGATGTTTTCATCCTTGCCAAACCTATGGAGTAAAAAAAAGAAAAGTAGCTAATAATTAATCAAATATTGAAATGTTGTTTCAGGAATTTATTTGACCAACATTTTAAAAACAGAAGAAGGCAATCCTGACTTTCTGAAGAGGCATGGGAAAGAACTGGTGAACTTTAGCAAACGGAGGAAAGTGGCTGAGATCACAGGGGAAATACAACAGTACCAAAATCAGCCATACTGTTTACAAGTGGAGGCTGACATCCGGGTAATTGGCAATGGGTATAATGCCGACCGCAAAAATCCTATTAATTGGGTGTGAAGCAGATCTAGTTCTCACTTACACAGCGGGACCGGAAGGCATAATGTTCCTCTGTCATGTAGTTAATGTCACACGTCTATCACAATCTGCAAACTAATACAAATAAAAATGTAATGAATAAAAATCTGATCCATTTCAGAGATTTTTTGAAAATTTGAATCCAATGGGCAACACCGCGGAGAAGGAGTTTGAGGATTATCTCTTAAGAAGTCATTGGAAATTGAACCAAGAAATGCAAAGACTTTGCCACGATTTGTAAGTTGAATGTTTTTCCAGCAGATTTCACCACTTTTCGGGTCTGTTCACAGGGAGTATTTCAAGAAGTATTTTTCTGCCAAATAAATCTGGTTTGGAAACCTAAAGTGGTGGTTAGCGCTGTTTGCATGTTGGGCTTCGGAGCATTTTTCCAACAGAAACTTCTCAAGATTTTACTTATGTTTTTTTTGTTTATGTTGAAAAGAACACATGGTAAAAAAGGCTAGAAGTGTGGTCTCTTATTAAAATCATTGCAAAACTTATGGAAAGAATATTGGAAGTGTTTTGATGTGGATTTTGGAGTGGGACCTGCTGCAAAATCCTAGTCAAAAAGCGGTTAAGGTATTTTTGGGGTATGTTTCCATGGGGCACAAACAGAAACAATTTCTAATGAATGTGGACTTTTTAAAAAAAAAAAAAAATATTCAGTTCTGTGAATTTGATATCCTAGCATATGCTATGAAAATTGGTTTGTGGGTGTTTGGTGGCACCCCTTCCAGTCAACTGTTTGATGGGAGGGTCATGCTTCTTCAAGTGCATTGGGTGCATTTATACTAAACAAGCGCAGCCATTAAAGGCACTCGTATTTAACAGTCATTCTGTGCTGACAAAGTGCAGTTGCTCCATGATGGGGCCAATCATTTAAGCGCCTCTTGCCATCTGCTTGTTTACTCGCAATCTCTACCCTCCCGCCTTATTTGATTGACAGTTCTGACTTCATTAAGCAAGAGAAGGGTGGAGGTAAATGGAAAATATTCAGTGGGAATGTATAATTAAATGTCTGGCTCTGCCATGGAGCACCAAGTGCCTGTACCTGGTTTAAACACTAATTCTGTGCTGACAGCGTCCCTTTAAATGACCGCTGATTGACTATGAGCACGCCGATCAGCAGGTGAACCGCACTTTCATGCACAAAGAACGATTGTTGTGTGCGCAGGGAATATCACTGGTTTTGGCAGCACGTGTCCTATTTACACAGGATGATCTGACGGAAACAATGATTTTTAAGCAATCTTAAATATCCTCTCACTCGACCAATGAGCATTTTGGCAGTGTGTTGCCGATAATCACCAGTGTAGATACACACTTTATCTGTTCCATTGATTACCAGGTTACAAGGCGACGCTTTGCACTTTTAGTAGTGGCTTTGTCTAGTATTTCGTCTTTGTACTGTCTGAAATGTTGGACCCTCATTGATCTATAATTGATGGGATGTTAGTTTTACAGAAATTGGAAGCCCCTTTAAGCTGTTTGTTTTTGGCGACATGTTTCCTTCAGTCTTCAAATCAAGTTTTTGTTTTTTTCCTCAGCATAAAAAGTACTCCTATCCCCTCAAGTCACCTGGTGTGCGGCCATCAAACCCAAGACCAGGCACCATGAGGCACCCTACTCCACTACAGCAGGAGCCCAGGAAAATCAGCTACAGTCGCATCCCTGAGAGCGAAACGGAGAGTACGGCATCCGCCCCGAATTCTCCCAGGACGCCGCTGACTCCCCCTCCGCCTTCTGCTGCCTCCAGTACCACTGATGTCTGCAGCGTCTTTGATTCTGACCCTTCAAGCCCGTTTCATTCACGTAGGTTCCATTTTTGTTCCAACATTTGTCTGCATGTTCATTAGTTACTTATCAATGAACATAATTTTATTTTATGACTTTTCTAAATAAAATTTAGGTACAAGATTTATTATTTTTTAATAGTTACCCTCAAAACTAAATGTGACTATACTGGATGTTGTCCTGTCTTATTGGGGCTTGCAATCCACTAAGACATTGGCTATGCAAAAAATTGAAATATATAAAGGCCACTCCATGTAATTCCTTGTAGCCGCAATCTTGTTGCGGGGTGGGGTGGGGGGAACTAGCAACACGGGTACCTAGATGTGGTGGTCAGTGAGAGTCCCAATGGTTGGACCACAGTGGTGAAACAATTTTCATTTAAGACCAACATTGGTGCTGTATAATGGCACTATCCATTTATGTGTTAATTCCTAAAGTGAGTGTACTGCCATCTGGTGGTCACAAATCATTACTGATTTATCACTGTGTCTTTTGCGTTCTGAACAGTACATTAACCCTTCTATGTACGTGGAATCCTCCTCAGGTTCTGCATCAGTATCTTCAATTAATTTCCCTAAGAACTGTGATGAAATGCAAGTTCCTCCACCTGTTCCTCCTCGCAGAAGGCCGGAATCTGCCCCAACAGAGTCGTCCCCTTCAAAGGTAAAAGAATAAGTTAGCGCTATATATCTAAATTTTTCTTACAAATTCTTTGTTTAAGACATCAAGTGTTGCCCATGTCTCGATATCCAACAACTTTCTAGTTGCTTTGCTTACCTGCGCTTGTAGTGATTTTGTTCTTTCTTTTGGCCTCACTGTGTGGGTCTGAACTAGAAGTCTAGAGATGTCCCTATGGGCGACATTTTGGTTATATATTTTAATTTTCATTTTCAGATCATGTCTAAACATACGGACAGCCCTCCAGCAATCCCGCCTCGGCAACCTACAACAAAAGTGTACTCTCCGCGGTATCCACTTTCTGAACGCTCTTCAGTTTCTGAAGGACCCGAGAGCCCCCCACTTTTACCACCTCGAGAACCAGTGCGCACCCCTGATGTCTTCACAAGCTCACCTCTCCATCTTCAGCCTCCTCCATTAGGACGGAAAAGTGAACACTCTACCATGTTCTTCCCTTACAGTCCATCACCGTTCACCCCACCTCCACCACAGACTCCATCCCCCCTTGGACCAAGAAGACATCTGCCTTCTCCTTCCTTAATAGCGCAAGATCTTGAATTGCCTCCAATGACTGGGCCTCCGGTGCCACCCAGACAAAGCACTTCTCAGCCTATCCCAAAGCTCCCACCAAAAACTTATAAGCGGGAGCCTCCACATCCATCTATTCACAGAGATGGCCCCCCATTGTTGGAAAACGCCAATTCTTTGTAATACCGAATAGTGTATTCTAAACACTAAAAACTCGTCTCTTCACATGAATCATTGATAAAAAGGACTAAACTGTAACGGCGGAGAACGCCATGACTGTCGCATTAAACGACAAAAGGGACATCCCGTGTCACTGCTATTCCTCATGGATGCATATTGCACCATTGTAAAGATAAGACTGTTGGTCAGGCAGGAGCAAATCTTGTGAGAACCATTAAAGTTTGACAAACGCATAGAAAAGGTGGGAACCGTGAGATTTGTGGCCACATCATGTCAGAGATACAAACTAGAATATTATGCACTTTTTTTACACACGTAAAAATATATATATATATATATATATATATATATATATATATATATATATATGTGTGTGTGTGTCTATACATATGTATATGTATGGATATATCTGAACAGGGATGTTTATATCCTACATAAATTCTCTTTTGCTTCGTGCCTCTGCTTTAAACTTCTTTTTATAAGTCACAATGAAGCTTTGTGATGACTATCTGTGGTACCCGACTTTATAAAAGTAAAGTATAGCGCTGTATTGCCCCATCCAGTTTACAGAATGTTCCATGTGTTCTTTTGGTACCTGCCTCCCCACAGAGGTACTTTTTTATTTTTTAAATTCCTTTTAAATTTTTTTTTTTATAAAAAGTCAATCATGACACCAGTTTAAAAAAAAAAAAAAAGACATTTTAGCTGGAAGAATGTGTAATTATTGCCTTCAAACACGAGAAACAGTCTTATCATTAAAGCAGTAGCAAAGCTATGTGTGACATCTGCTTATGGTGTATGTGCTCCTGCTGCGATGGATTACTTTCAGCCTTCATTTTCATGTTGTTCCCCTGGCACTGTTGCTTGTTGATACCCTTCTGGAGCGGTTCACCTGCCTGAATGGTTTCATGCCCATGGACATTAGTGATTCTCCATTGGATGAGTTTATTATAGATATCTACAAAAAATGTAGCAGAGGGGGTACAGTCTTAAGCAACATCAAGTTAATTACTTGTCGACAGCCCATAGTCTATAAATGTCAGGCAGTCCACACTTTACTCTGCACTGACATTTCTCCATCGTCTCATTGGGAGACACAGACCGTGGGTGTTATGCTGCTGCCACTAGGAGAACACTAAGCTAATACACAAAGAAGATTGGCTCCTCCTCTGCAGTATACACCCTCTGCAGGCTCCAGCCTGAACCAGTTCTTGCTTAGTGTCTGTAGGAGGCACTAGGGTCTGGTTTCAGATCCCAATTTTTATTTTCCAATTTTCATTGATTTCTTTCTTCCACGCATGGAAGGGCGACGGGTCTTATTGAAAAGTCCCGATCTCCCAAAATCATCAACAGGCGGAACGCGGAGTGTCGCCTCCACGTCACCCCTCCTGCAACGCTGCCATCGGGCGACGGATCCCTTCAATGGGCCCGCTCTCCCAATGGAACATGAGGTGTCCCACCAATGTGGCGATGGTAAAAACCCATGGTGGATTGAGATCTGCGTACTTCATCTGGATTTACCCCTCACCACCACTACTGAAAGCGGCTAGTGCCAGGAGGCGGGAAAACCCTCTCCACCTCAATCTCAAAGGGTTGGTGGATTGAGATGACATGTCCGCTTGTGCACAGTGAGTACTACAGGATGCGGCCGGCCCCAGCGACGCCACTGCGGCCTCCCAAGCCGCCGCCGCGGTCCTCTCCAGTGCCGTCGCCTCGGCCCGACTGTTACCTCAGCCTGCCCCGTCACCGCGGCCGTCATCGGTCCCGGCGTTGGGCGGCCTGCTCCATGCGCTGCGCGGCTTCACGCAGCTGCGGCCTGCCAGAACCGCTGTCGCGATCTCCTCAGAGGAGCCTCAACTCTCGCACAGCCGCGATCCTCACCACACGGCCGCAGCCGCGGCCTGCTCCACGCGCTGCTGCGGCCTCATAATAGCTAACTGCCGCGGCTGCCTCAAGGAGCAGCAGCCACGGCCTTTCTCAAAGAGCCGTCTCACAGCTGTGGCCTTCCGGAACCGCCGCCACGGCCTCCTTAAAGGAGCCGCAACTGCGTTTTTTCTCATAAGGAGCCACCGCTGCGGCCTCTCCTGTCGCACAGCTGCGGTCCTCTCCCTCACCGCACAGCCGCCTCAGCAGCCGCAGCCTGCTCCACACGCTGCCGCGGCCTCATAATAGCTAACTGCCCCGGCCGCCTCGAGATGCAGCCGCGGCCTTTCTCAAGGAGCCGCCGCCGTCTCGCAGCTGCGGCCTTCCGGGACCGCCGCCACGGCCTCCTTAAACGAGCCGCAACCGCGGTCTTTCTCATAAGGAGCCACCGCTGCGGCCTCCCCCGTCGCACAGCTGCGGTCCCCACCGTCATCGCACTGCCGCCGCGGTCGCCTTAGCACCTGCGGCCTTTCTAAAGGTACCGCCACAGCGGTCTCTTCTCAGGAGCCGCAGCTGCGACTTCTTAGCATCTGCGGCCTGCCGGAGCCGCTGCCGCGGCCTCTTCAGAGGAACCGCAACCGCGGTCTTTCGCAAAGGAAACGCCGCTGCGGCCTCTCTGCGCACAGCTTCGGCCCCACTCCGTTCTACCGCCGCCGGCCACGTTCCCCCCCCCCCCTGTCTTCAGTTCCCAGTCTTTTTAGCCGGGGTAGACCTCTGTTCCGCCCCTGGGGTAGCTTCGCCCACGGCGCTTGAAGTTGTCCCTCTCAGGGCGTGTGGCACTGATTCTTGATCCCCTCGTGTGTTCCTGCCCTCCCGTTTTTTCTGGCTCTTCTCTTCAGAAACGAGAGGCGCCAATTTTCTTTCGGCCACCTTTGTCTCCCCTCAAGCAGGATCCGAGACATTTGACAAGGTCACAGGACCGCGGGTTAAGCTTACAAATAGCGTAACCCCTTTCTTGTAGCAGTCTACAGGCTTGCTTAATTGCATAATTTGCAGTCCATGAGCTCTCAGAGGACTGACAAGACACACTCAGTCGTGTACGTCTTGTGTGCTTCATACGTTGCCTCGCTGCAGCAAAATCACAGTTCCGCGTTCCGTGTGGCCTGCGCCCCTTCATGCGCCCCTTCATGCGCCCAGGAGCCTCCTGCGTCTGAGACTCCATGCGACGTCCGCGCTGCCTCACTATGGTGCGGATTGTGACTGGAGGATAATAAAACCTCTCCACCTCCCTATCACAGGGACGGTGGATTGAGGAGATGATCAGTGCGGATGGTGAGTGGTTTGCAATCCCCTGTGACCATAGGACCTGGGAGCACTGACTGTTAGATCGCACGCTGACTTTTAGTGTGTTACGTGTAATGCCCCACTACCGCGGCGACTCTACACTTCAATCTGTGCATTTTCTCACAGGAGTCCAACAAATGGGCAATGTCTCTGGCTTCAGTTTCACCTTATGATGAAGGCCCCCTCTGTCCTTCGAGTCTTCAGACAGGGACTGACAGCAGCAAAGAATGCCCAATTTTCTAGCTAACACCTCAGTGTCACCCATGCATTCTGCTGTTTTTGGGGTACGAATATTCAGTTTCCAGCTCCCCCGTTCCTGGGGATTGCAGCAAACATGACTCAAAATATGAGTCTCATGTGGGTTTATCCAGATTCGCCAGACTATCAGGAATTCTTAGATGCCCTCATCGAACCGGTTAACAGAGCTCTGCGAGCCGTACAATATAAAAATTAGTCTTTACCTCGCTGAGACCTTCAAAGAGATCAAACGTCTTCACAGGGTTTTTTACCAACCCCCCTGAGTTGCTGACATAGATCAGGGATATAGTAGTTGCCGGACAAATGATTTTCGGGGCTAAAACCGTTTAATCACGGTATCCTTTTGTCCACAGTCTAAAAACAGAGTGGACGGAGTCTCCAACAATGGACCCTATATTGTGGCTCGCTTACTAACCTCTACTGTCTTTGACTGACGGTTTGTTATTAAAATCCCCACTGACCCTCCAAATGGCCGCGGTCAGTCTTTTGAGGTTTCTGGGACAACTCTTTTCCCCTCTCTCAATGTCACCTAGGTGACCACAGCATGATGTTCGGTCTAGGGCCCTAGCCAAGATCAATCTAGACAATAGCTTGTCTCACTGGGTGATTAGTCTGGATTACCAATTAGTCTGGGCCAGGGATTGAGCACATGCATCCCTAGATACAGTGGGCAGAGCCCTATGGCTCCGAGGGTGGCGAGCAGATTCACCTCGAAGAAGTCTCTAACTTCCTTAAGCTCTTCCATTCCTGGGAACGCAGACCCTCACGGTCCAAACTTGAAGGTACTCCTTCTCACAAGTTTCTCAGTATTGCAGTATCTGAAAGATTCGGACAGGGTAGGCATCCAGCTACTCCTGCTTTACCAGGTCCGGCTGGCGGGTATTCTTGACCATGGTCTGAAATCTACTGGTTTCCAGATACGGACATGCAATTCCAGTTTCTCTCGCCAACTCGTTCCTCTGGTCCCGTCTTTTAGGACAAAAGGAACAAGCGGCCCAACCTTATTAGGCCATTTCATGTACTCCGCTTCTATGGATCCATTCTCACGCTCCCACACACAGACAGGTTCGAACTGTCTTTCCCAAACCTGTTTGAGGACGGAACCGTACGTCCCATACTAGAAGTAAATGTCAGGGTTCGTCTCTTCAAGATGGTTTTTTTCCCTACGTTATCACCTCTCATTCCAATCCTTCCCAGCCCGACAAGGATTTCCCCGCTTCTCCATCGCAGAAGGCTGTTCTCCAACGTCATGGCAGTCGTTATTGCTATCCCGTGTTCTCGGGGCATAGTGATTCCACTCTACCCAGGCGACCTTCTTTTCAAGAGATCGCACGTTCAAGCCTGTGCAGATAGGGTCAGCATCACCGTGGACACTCTCACTCATCTAGGTCGGTTAGAGGACTTGCACAATTCCTTTTTCATCCCGTCTCAGAGGATCCTCGTTTCAGGCCTGGACACTTCCCGAGTGTGGATAAATAAATAAATAAAATAAAAAATGGTGCCGACAATCCATCAGTACCATTCTCTCGACTACATCTCCATCGTCTGTAGCAGACATTGCTACCAGCGTGGGACGGATATCCATCCTCTCTGGACCGCTATTTTTCGCTAGTCCCTCTGAATCAGACGGTCTCGGAGGTAGTGGACGTTGTTGTCCTTAATAATTCAGATAAAATACTTCCTTCCTGTTTCCGCGCTAGAGTTGACCACTGACGCCGGTCTCCTAGGTTGGAGAGTGCTTCCTCGCCTCCACACGGTCCAGGGACGCTTGCCCTTTGGGAATCAGGTCTCCTGATCAATTTTCTTGAGATCCGGGCAATCAGACTAGTCATCCAATTTCTGCCTGCTTCCCGATGGTCATTCCCCTCGGATCCAATCAGTCCACGCCAAGGCTGTGGCATACATCTGTGGTCAGGAGGGCTCACGAACCACAGGAGCTATGCTTGACGTAGCTCGCAGTCTGCAAAAGGCCGATACAAACCATTTACCCTTTTTTTGTTGGCAGCTCACGTTCTAGGGGTAGGAAATTGGCGCACGTTTTTTTCTCAGCCGCCAGGGCCTGATCCCAGGACACTTATTCTTTTCCCTGGCAGCCTTTTAGCACGGTTGGCAATGCTGGGTATTGCTGCATATAGACCTCAATGGCCTCTACACTAAGCGCCAAAGTCCCGGCATTTCTAGATCCGTTCTGTGACCCAATTGTCCTCTGGTCAGATGACCTGGTGCTTCCGTGGCATCAGTTTTTCTCTTCCAATTCTTTTTCTGCGCCTCTTCTGCTAATTCCAAGTGTCTTCCAGAAGTTCAAGGCGGAGGGAATTCCACTGTTTTTTTTCGTCGCACCAGTCTGAATAGGACGAGCGTGGTACGTGGTTCTAGTCCATCTAGACCCCTACCTCTGCGGTTACCAAACCGTCCAGATCTTCTTTTTCCAGAGCACCAGGACTCGAGTCGGCTGGGCGTACCGACCTGAGCATTGACCGCCACACGTAGCGTTCACAGTTAGCGTCAATGTCCAGAGATTTATTCTCAGGCGTATTTACCATCGTATTTGAGAAGGCTTTGTTCCCTTGGTGGTTTTAACAACCACGTTTGTTTCCCACTTGGGTTTGCCACTTCGTCCATATTGGAGTCCCTCCAAAAGGTTTCCATTCAAGCCTGGCACTGTTTTCTCAATGCTATCCACCCTGTTTTCTTCTGATCTCAGGTGCTTTACAAGTGGTCTTCTTCAAACTCCCGTAAGATGTATCTATCTTTTTTCTTTCTTGGAAAGCTTCCTTTCTTGTGGCTGTAACAAACACTTCCAGAACAGCGCCTTTCTCCAAATAGGTTGTTTCTCTCTATGTTTCCAGAGCGACATAGAAAAGGTCTACCTGCCTTTTAAAAAAAAACAAAAAAAAAAATCTCTACAGTAGCCAGATATATATATCTGCTCTCTAATTTGAGACTCTTTCCGAGTCTGAGGTCTCCTATCCCTGCGAACCTAACAGTAAACTCCACTAAGTCAGTGAAGGCCCGGACGTTGATTCCGCAAGGTTGCAGGCCTGCAACTTGGTCCGTTTTCTCACGTTAGTTACGCATTACGGCGTTCATTCGTAAGGCTTTTTCAGAGGTTGCCCTTGGCAGATAGACTCTACAATCGAAAGCAGCGCATCTGTACACCAGATTATTCGTCACGTATATTAAGAATTCAGCTGTCGTGCTGTATCCCACCCAGGGACTGCTTTAGGACGTCCCACGGTCTGTGTCTCCCAATGAGACGATGGAGAAAAGGAGATTTTTGTGTACTCACCGTAAAATCCTTTTCTCCAAGACACTCATTGGGAGACACAGCTCCCACCCCTTTGTTAGTCTAACGGCTTATGTTTGTCTCTTTCAGTCAATGTGGTGATCACTAATATTATGTGAATGATCGTACCTTGATATGATGTTGATCTTCTCCTACTGCTTTTGCACCGAACTGCTTCAGGCTGGAGCCTGCAGAGGGTGTATACTGCGGAGGAGGAGCCAATCTTCTTTGTGTATTAGCTTAGTGTCCTCCTAGTGGCAGCAGCATAACAGCCACGGTCTGTGTCTCCCAATGAGTGTCTCGGAGAAAAGGATTTTACGGTGAGTACAAAAAATCTCCTTTTTAAAGTGTCACGCAATGTAAGTAGCTTGCATGAGATTGTGCAGCTGTGGGAAAGGGGAGCTGCCTGTCAGACACAGCCTGACTCCCAACATAGAGGATAAACCTGGTTTATTGCCATGTTTACCTTCTTGAGCTATTTTTATACAGCACTGAACCAGCGCATGCTTATACAGATTAGGAAGCGCATTTCCTCCTGGATCCAGTGATCACTAGGTGAAGAAAGAGAATAAGAGCTACTGGGTTCTAAGAGACCTTGTCAGCTTCGCTGTGCAGCCAGGAGGCTGAATATCTCCTGTAACTAGGGTTAATATACCATTACTAGTTACAGGGAAAATTGGCTATCAATGGAATGTGTTAATATTTTTACAATGCCCCCAAAGGTCTTTTAGTAAGAGTAAAAGAAATAAGAAAAAAAATAATAAAGCAGGACTAAAATGGGGGGTGGGGTGAAGCAATAAATAAAACAAAACATAAGAAAAGAAAAAAGAAACTGACAGTCTGAATCGTTGTTTTTTGCCTCTTCTCCTTTAAAAAAAAAAAAAAAAAAAAGTCCCTCCACAGCCAATTTTTGTTGTTGCATTTTCATTTTATTTCTTCACCTTTTTTTAAATGGCTGTAATTTTATTTTTGCACTGACATTAGAGATATGAGAGCTTGTTTTTTTCAGGACAAGATGTAGTTTTGAATGACACCATTTTACCATCCAGAGTAAGGAAAAATGGCAAAAAAAATTCCAAGTGCGGTGACAATGCAATGCCAAAATTGTTTTCAGCTTTTTTTTTTTTTTTTGTTTTAATGCGTTCATTGTACAGTAAAATCAGATCAGTAATATTACCGAGATGCCAACCATGTACAGGTATGTATGGAGCTATATGGGGGCATGTTTTTTGTGTGGCGAGCTGGTGTTTTTACTTATACAATTTTCAGTTACATTCTACACTTTGATTGCTGCTTATTGCATTTTTAGGATCATTGCAGCAACCGAAAATCTAATGTTTTCATTTTGTTTCTCATCACGGTGGTCACCCACTGACTGTTAAATTTTATACTTTGATACATCTAACTTTTCTGGACACAATGACACTATGTATTTTTTTACATTTCTTTGGAGAAAGTGGGGGGTGATTATAATTTTTATATATATATATATATATATATATTATTTTTTTTTTATATTTTAACAACTTTTTTTTCAATTTTTTTTATTTTGTTAGTTCCCTTCAGGGACTTTAACCTTCTATCACTTGTTCTATATACAGCAATGCCATGTAAAAGAAAAATGCCAGCCTCTTATGTTGCCCAACCACACTGAACATCACAGAATAGCTCACCTGACAGGTTCAACTGGCCATCGACTACCTGCCATATCGTTGCAGTGGGAGCCCAAACTAACGTCCATGCTGTATTGCGGTACTTTAAAAACTGGATTCGAGTGTATGCTTCGACTGACTGACTTGGCACCATTATGGTCAATGGCCCAAAGTGTGATCCTTTTGCATAATTTTCTGGCGAATTTGCCTACTGGAGGTAGACACTAAGACGCAGTCTGCCTGAGTGTCCACCAATAGTAGACATATACGCCCGAAAATGATGCACGACTGCGCAGTGTGACTTTGTCATCATCATTATAGTCAATGGTCCCATCAGCGCATATGCCCAAATCCTGTTTTGCGGGAGGTGTTCAGACATAAGTCCGCGCGGGACCACTGAACATGGCAAAGAGTGCAATGTGAAAGGAGCCTTGTGTTATATAACCTGCATCTGGCCTGTGTAGCGGTCTCTGTTACGGAGTCCCTGACACCCTCCTTTATGTAATGGTACGTCATGGAGTGCGAAAGGGGTTAAAATAAACTTCACACATACAGGGGAACTCAATTTTCAAAGTTTCTATAAGTCTTTTGTGGTCATAAAACAACATTTAAAATATACATCTACTTCCTATTTTTCTGTACATTTATCCCATTAAAAAAAGGAATATAGAATTAGCATTAAGCTCCATGTATCATGAAAAAGGCAAAAAAAAAATTTGCATATCTAAACAATAACATTTTTTTAGAGCCGTTATAAATGCATGTACAGTAAAACCAGGAAATATGGTCAGGAGAGGGAGAAAATATCCTGGTCATGAACTGGTTAACGTACATACAAGCATTCATAGACAAGTGAAATACATGCTTATGTACTAATGTAGAATTAGAATCTCTTGAAGGGGAACCTGTCCGAACCTCCAAACCATTAATATGACAGTGTAGCCCTTTAAAGGGAATCTGTCACCCCAAGATTGCCATATCAGATAAAAATATGGCTGAACAGTGCGTCCCATAACAAAGCTATCGGTAGGTATCATATCATAATACCTTAGAAAACTTTGGTTTTTGCGCTGTCAATCACGGTGGTCAGGTCAGGAGGGCGGCGTTTTCTCTCCCACCCCCCCCTGCTCCTCGGCATCAGTTGCCTATCGCCGTCTGTGAATCCCACAGACGGCGTTCAGCTTCCCGCAATTGCGCAATTCAAATTTGGGCCGGCGCATGCTCTACTCTTTTCTTGCCCTGGAAATGACTGCTTGCCTTGGACGACTTCCGGGGCAAAGAAAGAGTAGCGCATGCGCTGTACTGATTATATGCTTTGTCCACTGTTGGGCAAAGCACACTGCGCATGCGCCGGCCCGATTTTGAATTGCACAATTGCGGGAAGCCGAACGCCCTCTGTGGGATTCACAGATGGCGATACGCAAGTGATGCCGAGGAGCGGGGGAGAGAGAGAGAAAACGCCGCCCTCCTGACCACCGTGATTGACAGCGCAAAAAAAACTAAGTTTACACAGGTATTTTGATATGAAAACGGGGGTATCAGGATATATGATACCTACCGTTAGCTTTGTTATGGGACGCACTATTCAGCCATATCTTTATTTGATATGGCAGTATTGGGGTGACAGATTCCTTTAATCAGTAAGCCAGTCAACCCTTTTCTGACTCCAAAGTGCTGCTTTACAGGGAGGAAGTGTTTTGAAGTTTAGTGTGGAAGTGCACTGAGGAATGACGATGCACTTACAGCTTCTTAGTTTCTGATGTATTACTGACATGGCTGCACCACCCCCTTGCAGGACTGACAGGCTGTTTCCTCTGGTTCACTGCTAACTGATCAATCACTCAGGGGAGACTAAGGAGCTGTCAGTGCATCCTCACGCCCCAATGCACTTCCAGACTGAACTTCAAAACCTGATTCCTCGCTGCTGAAGCAGCACTTAGGAGTCCTAAAGGGATTAACAGACTTATCAATTAAAGGAATTCACAGTCATATTACTTTGTGGTGTGGGGGGAATTCAATCTTGACCGGAGGTTCCTTTTTTAAATAGATTTAATTTTCTTAAAGCTTGTAATGCATGTCCCCAAGAGCTGCATCGGGGGATCAGATGTTCAGGATGACACATTGGAATTATGCTGCATAGGGTAAATGTCGTGAGAGGTCCTACTGTGGACTTTTCGTTACCGATCCATTGCTGCCAGCATTTTGGTAACGGACTTCCTTCGAGCATGCGTGCTTATGGAGGCATTCAGCCAGAAGACCTTTGCCTCACAGCTGTCTTACGACCATATTGCCGCCTGAAGCATATGCTTTTAAGCAAATACTTCCATGCTCTAGGTCTTGGGACAAGTTTTGACAAATTGCAAATGCATTTTTGCACCTTCTGTTCATTACAGGTAAGGAGCATTTAGGAAATCCACCATATTATGGAGAACATTGGGGCTTTAATTCTACTCCATGGCTCCAATCACTGAAGTTACTTCTAGTATGTGACAATTCTGGATTATGAGAGTTGTGATCTGGCACATGGAGGCGGTCAGTAGGGGCGGGGGTTGGAAAGTTCCGAAAGTTCAATGTATTTCAATACAGAATTGGGATCAATATGAAACTAATATTATGTGCGGCCCATGACGGAGGAGAAGGTACGGTGTTATATCACAGAGTGCGTTGAATGTTCTTTCTCCAGGAGCGCAATGCTCCTCCGCCTCCCGGCAGGCTGGAGAGCGGTGTCCTACTGAACCTACGAGGTTGAGTTGCTATTCTGCACTTTCTCCTGTGCTGCAGTCTGTTCTGTAATCGGAGTGACTCTGAAGCTGGGAGATCACGTGCTCCAGCGCGCTTCTGAGGTGTGCGCTCTCAAGCGATTTAGCAAATGGTTTGCAGACATAAGCTTCTCGCCTAGGAAACAGGCAGCCTCTGATAGACTACAGAGGTGGCCGGTAACCTATGCCGCCAGCAGTAAACTATAAAGCTAGTTTAATTTTTATTGTTTTTACAAGCACTTTCAACTTTATAGATGGGTAAAATTGCAGACAACCCCTTAAAGGGAAGGTTCATAGAATTCTATTGTGGCCATATTTTCTCATCCTCCTTATGAACGAGATTTTCAGTGACGTTGCCGGTTTCACAACCCAGACTGTCACTATCCCACATGTAATGGTTTGGATAATGTGACTCGTGGTCAGAATGCAAATTACATTTATAACATGGCCAAAAAAATGGTCATGTGAGGTCTGTCCTAGGTCATCAAGGCCGTGCATGGGAGACCACAAAGATAACTCCGGCACATGTTCTCCTTTGGAAGTCTACAGTCTCATGCATGTCCATAGGTTCGTATGTAGGAGCGAGTTCGTTACCAACTCCCGACCAGCAAATGACATCAGACAAGTGATTATACAGGACGTGAATGGTGAATGAAGTGGCTGAATATTGACCATTACACCGAACATCGCATTTTAATTTTTTTTTCCTGTTATGCATTTTACTGATCAGATTTATTCTTTTTATATATTGATACATCGGGAGATTCTGAACACAGAGATACCAAATTTGTTTTATTTTTATATTATTTTATTTTGAATGGGGCAAATGGGTGATTTAAACTTTTATATGTTTTTAATTTTTTTATTTTTTTTACTTTAAGGCCGGCGTCACACTGGCGAGTGTGATGCGAGTTAGTCGCACGACTAACTCGCATCAACACCCGGCATGGCCGCCCGCTCTCGGACCCGAGTGTGCGGCTGCATGTATTTCTATGCAGCCGCACGCTCGGGTCCGAGAGCGGGCGGCCATGCCGGGTGTTGATGCGAGTTAGTCGTCCGACTAACTCGCATCACACTCGCCAGTGTGACGCCGGCCTAATAGTCTCCATGGGAGTGTAGAACCTGCGATCACCTGATACCTTGTGTTCTTGTGATACACATAGCAGGGCTGCAGCCCTGCTATATGTAGCTAAAATGCTCATCTGCCATGAGCATCGATCACTGGGTGGCGCTCATAGCCGTTGTGGCGATAACAACCACAGGGGTTTCCTGCAGACCCCAGGTTGTCATGCCAACCCATCATAGTCAAGTGACAATTGCGTCAAGAGATTGACAGCGGCATTTCACATGGTTACAGCCGCGGCTGTTAGGGACGTGTGAGCTGATGAAATCAGCTGACGTGCTGGAAAACTTGCAGGCTCATCACCGGGATGAACGGCGAGGCGACCTTGGATATACCTATACGTCCAAGGTCATAGAGTGGGTAATGGAACTGTCCGCACAGAATGACTGTTCAAACTATGCTGCTCGGTGCATCACGACGGGACCAATCATTTATATACACCTTCTTGTTTTCCCTCAATCTTCCACTTCTTTGATTGACAGCTCTGGCTTCACAAGGCCAGAGAAGGGTGGAGATAGATGGAAAGGTGTAAATGGCTGCCGTGGAGCGCCAAACGCATCTGTACTTTGATCAGTCGTTTTGTGGTGACGGAGACCCTTTAATCATCATTTGAAGCCCATCCCCTACCTCTGGTGGCTGTATGAGATCACTGCTTTGTGACCTCGCTCCTGTTTGATAGTTTGTTCTGGCATTGTCCTTGCTACGGGTGGCGCTTACACATATTCAGTAAAAAGGCGCATGCGCAGATTGAGATCTCGGCTCAATGACTTTTTAGAGATTTAATTGAGCCGAGATGTCAATCATGCAGACACCAATGACAGATGGAAGGGACGGGCAGGAGCTGGAGACCCTTCCCGCAATCCTGCTTTTATGCACTTAAAGCTTATTACACCAAACTTCAGATGCTGATTAAAGAACAACCACCATGTGTATTTCTTCACTAAAGGTATCTATGTAATCTGTATAACAGCGCCATTATGGCCATGCCTTTACTTTATATTGCAAAATTGTGCTGACAGGTTCTCTTTACATGATACTGAACTATTGTCTTGGAACACACATACCTATTTAGGACTTGAATTTCCACTTTTTTTATCGGTCAAATCATTAAGCACTACTCCAGTGTTTTTTCTTTATTGCACCGCTGGAGTGCTGCTTTAAATGTAATTCCCCTGCTCCCTGTCTTACTCACCTGCCGCCGCATTCATCATTTTCCAGCATCGCTCCCATCAGTCTGTGGTGAAAAGTGACCTGCCGGCAGTTCCAGTGTTTCATGCAGCAGCGTGGAGGTCTCTTTTCAATACAAGTCTATGAGAGTCTCGAACCGGCACTCGTAGACTTGCATTGAGCTCTTGTTACATAACTTTTGACCAGTTAGAAGTTACGGGCACAAGATGGCGCCACGGGACCGGAGCGGCGGCGTTGGTAAAAGGTGAAGCCGCCAGAAGGCGAATATAAGAACAGGAGCCGGGTGATTACATTTAAAGCGCCACTCCAGAGCTGAAAAAAAAAAACAACACTCGAGGGGTTAGATGACTGAACAATCTCTATTTGCATTACACAAGTTTCAAAAATTGAACAAGGATTTTTCAGCTGCAGATGAAGGAAGAGAGCCACAGTATTCATTACTGATGGGTAGGCGGAGCCCCAGATCAGGATGTTACCTCAGATCAAAAGAGTGATGACTGGCTGGCCCCTCCAGCTCGGGCTCCTCCTACTCAGCTCCAGTCTAAGATTTGAGGTCCAGAGGATGGTCGCTGCTAATGCAGCTCCTCAGAAAATTTTATTATTTTAATATTCGGACAGGAGACTTGGATCACTAGTTGGTCTAGAGGTCTCAGGGGTATCAGCGCTGCTGTACCCCAACCTCTCCCTTGGCGGATCTGTATTTACTCAAAGTCCCTGCAGAATCCTTGCCGGCCCTGGGGATGAGGAGAGCTTCCCTGGCGGGAACGCAAACCACACGTGCGGTCACTGCGTTCTTCGCCCTGGGGGGAAGCATGGGCACTGCGCCAGAAACCCCTGAGGGTCCCTGTGGCGCCTTGGCTGGTGAGTACTCCACACAAATTTTAATGATAATTATGTGTGAGTGCTTTAGCGTCTGAATGAGCAGCGCTATTACTAATGTCAGCGTTACTATGTCAGTATGCGTCAGCGCTGCTGTGACAGCGCTAATACATGTAATGTCAGTATGCTTCAGCGCTGCTGTGACAGCGCTACTACATGTAAATGTCAGTAAGCTTCAGCGCTGCTGTGACAGCGCTACTACATGTAATGTCAGTATGAACGCTGCTGTGACAGCGCTACTACATGTAAAGTCAGTATGCTTCAGCGCTGCTGTGACAGCGCTACTACATGAAGATGTGGTGATTTTTTGTCCGCAGGCAGATACCTGCAGGACAGAGAGGGAGCAGGAGCGGGGAGAGTTCGCGCTCATTATTTGAGCTAGCAGGGGGCGTGGCCTATCTATCCCGGTCTTTTGAGCAGGAAGACGCGCGCTCTGGCTTTTCTCCTGCGACCCCCTCACTGTGGCGGCCATTACTCAGGCTCCTGGGCTCCTCGGACCGCTCCCCTCCTCGTATAACACCACGGCCAGCTGGGTGAGTGTGGATTCCTCACCCCGCAGCGCAGCGATCGCTATCCTGCAGCTGCAGTCTCATCAGAGACATAAAAATTGGCTGGGGCTCACAAATATATATATATTTTGGTGAGTTTGCAATATTAACCCCTTTGAGGGTTATTTCTACCTGCTAAATTTGCTGACTGAATACCGCTGGGGTAACTCTGCTTGGTGGAGCGTTAACCCTTCAGCGTTTGAAAAAAAAAAAAAAAAAAAACCGCATAGTTTTTTGCTGGTATTACCGCTTTGACCTGTTCATACAGGTGAGACATGTCTGAACAGAGTTCAGATGCCGCGGATCACGTCCCAGTGCCATTGCGGCAATCAGATACGCAGACCTCCACAACGTCTAGCGCTGCGGTTGACAGCGGTGGAAAATTGGATGATATCGCTCGATCGATTAATAACTTATCTGACCTTTTAGGTCAATATGTGTCTGCTAATTCCTCTCAGAGGAAGCGACGCAGGCCGTTACCGGCCTCTACACGGAGCGAGTCAGATGTATCTGATATTGGGCAGAGTTCCCCTTTATATTCGGATGGAGAAATATCCGATTCTGATGCGGACGAGCCGCAGGGGCGTTCCTCTATGGCGAAGCGTACGGAGGCATTAATTGAAGCCATGAGAGATATACTACAGTTACCGGAGGAGGTAACTAGTCGTCCTGGTAAAACAGCACGCATGTTCCAGGAGTCCCGTGCTTCGCGCACAACATTGCCAGCTCTGGATGAGCTTAATGGTGTAATAGAGGAGGAACGTCTATGTCCAGATAAGCGTTTTCATGGAACGCATTTCTTTGATACACTTTATCCTTGCTCTACGGAGTTAAAGGCTAATTGGACTTCTGCTCCTGAAGTGGATGTCTCTTTGTCTCAGCTTAGTAAATCCTCACTACTCCCTATTAAGGGAAAAGCGAGCTTACAGGAGCCTTTGGATAGAAAGGCAGAATTGGCGGCAAAAGCAAGCTATGAGGCTGCGGGTCATGGATTTCGAGCAGTGCTAGGATCCATGTGTGCTGCTAGAGCTTCTCTAAGCTGGTTGGCACGTCTGAAGACGGAGTTGCAAAATGAATCTCCGTTATCTGAGATACGGGAAACTTGTGAATGGTTAGAAACGGCAGCCTGTTATATCTTTGATGCCGGTCTGGATACGGCATCTCTGCTGGCCAAAGCGCAAGCTTCAGCGGTCACAGTCAGAAGAGCTTTATGGCTCAGACAGTGGGCCGGGGACGCAGTTTCCAAACAAGGGTTGTTGGCCTTACCTTACAAGGGTGGCCATCTTTTTGGATCCGACCTCACAGAGCTGATTTCCAGGGCTAAGGCGAAGGAATCAGCATTACCACAGCGAAGGGCCATGGCCTCGGTGTCCAGTAAGCCTGGTGTTTATAGTGGTCGGCGGTCCTTTCGGGGCCGAGGGCGATCTAGTCACTCCTCGTGGGGATCGGGTCGTCCTTCTTTCTCAGGAAAGAAATCCTCTCAGAAAACTCGTACTCCCTGGAAGCAGAGTTTCCGCCAGAACAAGCGGGAACTTGACAAGAAAACCGCAAAGTCGGATTGACGCCAGGGGTCCACTCGAGGATTCTCGAGTGGGGGGTCGCCTGCTTCTTTTCAAGGAGACTTGGATGGCTCGCGTTCCAGATTCCTGGGTAACGCGGATAGTGTCGGCAGGCTATTTCATAGAGTTTGCTTCTCAACCCCCAAATGTTTTTTGTCAATCTCGCGTTCCGTCGGAACCCGAGCTTGTTGTCGCTCTACAGCGAGAGGTCGAATCGCTACTACAAAAGGGTGTAGTGATACCGGTTCCGTCAGAGGACCGAGGAAAAGGTTTTTATTCCAACCTTTTTATAGTTCCCAAAAAGGAGAACAAATTTCGCCCGATTCTGGATCTCAAGCGATTGAACCGGCATGTCCATGCCCGGAAATTTCGCATGGAGTCGCTTCGTTCCGTTGTGGCAGCCCTGTCACAGAACGATTTTCTGGTGTCAATCGACATTCGCGACGCCTATTTGCATATTCCCATCGGAAAGGCTCATCAGCGCTTTCTTCGATTTGCCATAGGTCAGAATCATTACCAGTTCGTGGCTCTGCCGTTCGGCTTAGCCTCAGCGCCAAGGGTCTTTACAAAAATTCTGGCGCCCCTCATGGCACTCCTTCGAAGACAGGGGATTACGATTCTCCCTTATCTGGACGATCTTTTGATCGTGGCTTCCTCGGAGGAGGAGGCATTGACGGCTCGGGATTTGTCTCTTCAGTTTCTGAAAGACTTCGGTTGGCTGGTCAATTGGGAGAAGTCGTCCCTGGAACCATCGAGGACAATTCTCTTTTTGGGAATGCATCTCGACACGTTTCGGTCGGTAGTTTCCCTACCACCAGACAAACAGTCATGTCTTCTTCGACATGTACAGATTATGACATCCTCAATGGCAATGTCCCTACGGAAGTGTATGCGTCTTCTGGGACTGATGGTGGCGTCCATGGAGGCAATTCCTTTTGCCCAGTTCCACTCCAGGACTCTTCAAAGGTTCATCTTGAGTCGATGGAATCAGTCGCAATCGCTGGATTGCAGTGTCACCATTTCTCGCGCGGTGCGGGATTCTCTAGAATGGTGGTTACGTCCAGGGGCATTCTCCCTGGGGAAGTCTTTCCTCCCTCTGAAGTGGTCAGTCATAACCACCGATGCCAGCCTGACGGGCTGGGGGGTGTTTGGAACAATCTCTGGATTCAGGGGGTATGGTCACCGGAAGAGTCTGTGCTTCCGATCAACATCCTGGAATTGAGGGCGATTTTTCTTTGCCTCCAACATTGGACGGTCCCTTTGAGCGGTCTGCCAGTCCGTGTGCAGACAGACAATGCGACGGCTGTCGCGTATATCAATCACCAAGGTGGGACAAGGAGTTCCAGACTCATGGTAGAGGTGTCCCAAATTCTGATTTGGGCAGAGGCCAATGTACCAGCCATTTCGGCGATTCACATTCCAGGGGTTCAGAATATTACAGCGGACTTTCTCAGTCGCAGAAGGATGGATCCCGGGAATGGAGCCTCCACCCGGAAGTCTTTGCACTACTGTGCTCTCGCTGGGGAACCCCCCAAGTGGATTTGATGGCTTCCAGGTCCAATGCCAAGTTACCGACATTCATGTCCAGGTACAAGGACCCGAAGGCGGTGGCGGTGGATGCTTTAGTGGCTCAGTGGGATCAGTTCAAGCTGATCTATGTATTCCCGCCGATATCCTTACTTCCTCTAGTGCTGCGTCGGATCAGACTAGAGAGAATTCCAGCTATTCTGATAGCTCCAGACTGGCCAAGAAGGGTGTGGTTCTCGACAATAATGTCGCTGTTGGCGGCACCTCCGTTTCCACTCCCTCTTCAACCGGACTTGTTGACTCAGGGGCCCATTTGTCATCCGGACTTGATGTCCCTGCGTTTGACGGCGTGGCTCTTGAGACCGAGATCTTGACCCGTAGAGGTTTTTCAGCCGAGGTCATTGCTACCCTTCGTGCTGCAAGATGTCCGGCTACTTCTAGGATTTACCACAAAATTTGGGAAACCTTCTTTTCGTGGTGTTTGGGGTCTTCTCGGAACCCGAGAAAATTTTCCATTCCCAATCTGTTGGCTTTTCTGCAGCATGGGCTAGACAAGGGTTTGGCAGTTAGCACTCTGAAAGGTCAGATTTCTGCTCTGTCCTTATTGTTCCGGAGAACCATTGCTTCAAATAGAGACGTGATCTCTTTTTTTCCGAGTTATCTCTCGTAAGTTTCCGCCGCGGAAGGCACCCGTGTCTCCTTGGCGGCTCAACCTTGTTTTGGAGGCTCTTCAGCATAAACCTTTTGAACCTATGGTTTCTGCTAGCCTTTCTTTACTTTCTTGGAAGGTGGCTTTCCTTGTTGCAGTCACTTCCTTGAGGAGAGTTTCTGAATTGGCAGCTCTTTCTTGCTCGCCTCCTTTTCTGGAGTTTTTTCCGGATCGTGTAGTGCTTCGCACTCGGGGTGATTTTTTGCCTAAAGTGGTGTCACAATTTCATGTTAACCAGGATATTGTGTTACCTTCACTCTGTCCGGATCCGAAGAATATGAAAGAGCGAGATTTACACACATTGGATTTAGTGCGGGCCTTGAAGTTTTATCTATCTATTACTCAAGGTTTTCGTAAGACGGACTCCCTGTTTGTGGTTCCGGCAGGTCGTCGGCGTGGTCAACGAGCTTCCAAGGGTTCTATAGCTCGTTGGATCCGGTCAGCTATTTTGGAAGCTTACCGTCTTCGGGGTGAATCTTGCCCGATTAAGATTCGAGCCCATTCCACGAGAGCTGTGGCTTCATCGTGGGCTTTTCATCAAGGTGCTTCGGCAGTGCAGCTTTGCCGAGCGGCGACTTGGCGCTCTGTCCACACGTTTACAAGATTTTATAAAGTGGACGTCAGTGCTTCCGCTGATGCAGCCCTCGGACGTAGGGTCCTGCAGGCAGCTGTAGTTTAAAGTTCTGGATGAACTTGTGTTTAGCGCTGGTTGCGCTTTGTTGTTAAGGTTGTTGGGTTTCTGCCTTTTGTTGGTTTTTTCCCACCCTTATTTTTGAACTGCTTTGGGACATCCCATCAGTAATGAATACTGTGGCTCTCTTCCTTCATCTGCAGCTGAAACACGGATTTTGGTAAAGACTTACCTGTAAAATCCTTTTCAGCGAAGGAAGGAAGAGAGACACAGCACCCTCCCACGGCAGAGGTGTGTTGATGTTTTCAGATGCAGCGCGACCCTTATCTGATAGCGATTATCTGGGCTGAGGTCAGCGCGCTAAGGCTCTGTTCCAGCATCGCCAGCTCATCGCAGTAGTCAGGTTCCGTGAGTAGTACCTGGAACTCTGTGGTTTTTGGCTTTCTTTGCATGCATAACCTGTATCCTTGTGTTTTTTCTCTGAAGTTCCTTCAGAAGGGGTTATGTTGCTCCGCTGGTGATCTTGGCTCTTTTCCTAAAAGCTTTGATACGACTGGAGCTGAGTAGGAGGAGCCCGAGCTGGAGGGGCCAGCCAGTCATCACTCTTTTGATCTGAGGTAACATCCTGATCTGGGGCTCCGCCTACCCATCAGTAATGAATACTGTGTCTCTCTTCCTTCCTTCGCTGAAAAGGATTTTACAGGTAAGTCTTTACCAAAATCCGTGTTTTTCACTCACAAACTATTTTTTTGCTCAATGAACAAGTATTTTCCAAATATATTTTCCAAATGTATCAGACTCTCTAACGATCTAGTGAACGGATCTTGGATGACATTAGGCACCTTTTCACCTTTGATTCTTATTGTATACAGAGCAGTTTCAAGATTCTTAGTGCACTGCCCTCACCAATCATGGTTCAGATATAGGGAAAAATACAAAAACCAGTACAACATTTTTAGGAAATACAGGATTCTATCATTGTGTTATGAGATGACGGTCACTGATTGTCATGATTTTATTCTTGTGTCCGATGCGCCCTCAAGAGAAGAGGGAAACTTAATCTATCTGGAATACAGAAACAAAAAAGTTCCAGATCTACAACTCCACAAATGTGTGAGCTGAGCTGCGATATGAGATATGGAGGCCTTAGTGCTCCTTAGCAGGTATCTGTTCTAAAATCAGCCCATCATGTTGGACATGAAAGGTTGTCTTCAAAGTGTAATGCCATAAAAAAACTAAATTAAGTTTATAAACTATACAGTGGGGAAAATAATTATTTGATACACTGCCGATTTTGCAAGTTTTCCCACCTACAAAAGATGGAGAGATCTGTAATTTTTATCATAGGTATACTTCAACTGTGAGGCAGAAACTAAAACTAAAAACCAAACAAATCACATTGTATGATTTTTAAATAAATTGCATTTTATTGCATGAAATAAGTATTAAATCACCTGCCAACCAGCAAGAATTTTGGCTCTCACAGATATGTTAATTTTTCTTTAAGAAGCCCTCCTACTCTACACTCATTACCTATATGGGCTTGATACCTGTATAAAAGAAACCTGTCCACACACTCAATCACACTCCAACCTCTCCATGGTCATGGCCTAGACCAAAGAGCTGTCTTAAGGACACTAGGGACCAAATTGTAGACCTGCACAAGGCTGGGATGGGCTACAGGACAATAGGCAAGCAGCTTGGTGAGAAGGCAACAACCACAATTATTAGAAAATGGAAGAAACAAGATGACTGTCAACCTTCCTCAGTATGAGGCTCCATGCAAGATCTTGCCTCGTGGGGTAAGGATGATTCTGAGAAAAGTCAGGAATCAGTCCAGAACTACATGGGAGGACCTGGTCAATGACCTGAAGAGAGCTGGGACCGAAGTCTCAAACATTAATATTGGTAACACACTATGCTGTCATGGATTAAAATCATACAGGGCACGCAAGGTCCACCTGCACACGCCAGCACATATCCAGACCCGTTTGAAGTTTGCCAATGACCATCTGTATGATCCAGAGGAGACATGGGAGAAGGTCATGTGGTCAGATGAGACCAAAATAGAACTTTTTGGTATCAACTTCACTTGCCGTGTTTGGAAATAAAATAAGGATAGTTACAACCCCAAGAACACCATCCCAACTGTGAAGCATGGTGGAGGAAACATACTTTGGGAGTGCTTTTCTGCAAAGGCTACAGGGTGACTGCACCAAATTGAAGGGAGGATGGATGGAGTCATGTATCGCAATATTTTGGCCAACAACCTCCTTTCCTCAGTAAGAGCATTGAAGATGGGTCGTGACTGGGTCTTCCAGCATGACAATGACCCGAAATACACAGCCATTGCAACTAAGGTGTGGCTTTATAAGAAACATTTGAAGGTCCTGGAGTGGCCTAGCCAGTATCCAGATCTGAACCCAATAGAAAATCTTTGGAGGGAGCTGAAACTCGTTGCCCATTGATAGCCCCAAAACCTGAAAGACATGAAGAAGATCTGTATGGAGCAGTGTGCCAAAATCCCTGTTGCAATGTGTGCAAACTTGGTCAAGAACTACAGGAAACATCTGACCTCTGTAATTGCAAACAAAGGTTTTTGTACCAAATATTACGTTCTGTTTTTTTGTATCAAATACTTGCAATAAAATGCAAATTAATTATGTAAAAATCGTACAATGTGATTTTCTGGATTCTTTTTAAGATTCTGTCTCTCACACTTGAAATGTACCTATGATAAAAATTACAGACTTCTCCATTCTTTGCAGGTGGGAAAACTTGCATTTCATAGACATTTATACCATTGAGCAGTAAATTAAAAATATTTACATTTTTACCACAAAAATTTTGTTTTAGCCCCAGATTTGACATTTTCACAAGGGGAAATGGTTAAAAATTCACCAAAATGTGTCACACAATTTCTGATGAACCTGGCAATATCCCATATGTGGCTGTACAGTACTGCTTAGTGACATGGCGAGACTTGGGTGGGACGGAGTGCAATTTACCTCCTGGAGCGTAAATTTTCCTAGAATAGTTTGAGGACATATTTAGAGCCCCTAAGTGCTAGAAAAGCAGAATCCCCCCTCATGTGACCCCATATTGGAAATTATACCCCTGCAACACATGTGGACGCTAAATGTGGTTTAGGCACACTGTGGGGCTCAGAAGGGAGGGGGGGGCATTTGGATTTGGGAGTGCAGAATTTGCTGAATTTCTTTTGGGGCGAGGAGCCATTTCGCTTTTCCAGAGCCTTTGTCCTACCAGTAACGTGGAAGCCCCCTATATTTCTGTTAACAGATTAAGGATCTAAGTGGGGACTTGCTTTTTTGTGGATTGAGTTGAAGATTTTGTTGGGAACATTTTACATACATTTTGGGATTACATTTATCCTGCTCTCTACACTGAGCACTCACATCGGGGTTTACATCTAAATCTCCGAGTGACGTGATTCAATTGAAACCCCCAAGGGATGCATTCATTATAATGAGGCAGCAGAGTAACTCTGTTCAGCGGTGTCCTTTTCAGAGATGCACAAAATTGTAGTAGACCGCCCTTTTATGCACTCATAAAAAAGCTGGACACCGCCGGATCAAAGGTCAGATGGCGTCCACAGTGCCTCAATCTGCTTCATTATAGGGAATCTTCCACCAGGGGTTCTGTCTGAATCACGTATTTCAGAGATTTACACGG
The DNA here is from genome assembly GCA_033576555.1 of Oophaga sylvatica. NCBI lineage: Eukaryota > Metazoa > Chordata > Amphibia > Anura > Dendrobatidae > Oophaga > Oophaga sylvatica. The sequence continues at coordinate 467,965,985 of JARQOD010000005.1, forward strand.
AAACCTCGGTGTAAGCGCTCAGAGCACAGTGCAGGATAAATGTGAGCCGAGCCTTACTGCTATCTTTGGGGGCAGAATGAAAAAAATCAGGTGAAGATTTGGTTTTATTTATTTTTTACAGCGATACCAGATTTTTACATGTTTTTTTATGTTTGGCTGCTGTCACACACTAAAAGACGCTTTTGTTGCAAAATCAATTTTTTGTATCTCCATATTTTGAGAGCTATGATTTTCATATATTTCTAGCAATGGAGTAACATGAGTGCTTGTTTTTTGCGGGCCGATTTGACGTTTTTATTGGTAGCATTGCATTTTTTGATCACCTTCTGTTCTGATTTTTGGGAGCCTGAATGAAAAAAAAAAATTCAGGACTTTTTTTGTTTATGCTGTTCTGCGCATCTTAAAATTAATAAGGCAGCTTTATTCTTCGGGTCAGTACGATTACAGCAATACCTCATTTATGTCATTTTTTTATGTTTTGGAGCTTTTATACAAAAAACTTATAGAAAAATAATTATTTTTGCATTATTTTATTCTGAAAGCTATAGCTGTTTTATCTTTCCACTGGTGGATCTATATGGTGGCTTGTTTTTTTGCTGGACAAGATGACGTTTTCAGCTATATCATTTTTATTTACATTCGTCTTTTTAATCGCGTTTTATTCCACTTTTTTCCAGCTGCATGATGAAAACCATAGTTTGCCAAGTTTTTTATTATTCACTGAAGGGGTTACTAGTATGATAGTTTTATATATTTGTAAACAAAGGAAAAAGGGAAAAATTGGAGGATAAGGTCAGCTCACCAGTCTCTGCAGCAGTCCACAATCTTCACACGCACGGAGCCACCTTGATCCGAGTCGTTGGCTGAAGCAAAAACATGAGGAAAGAATCTCCAGCGCGGAAGTAAATAATATTTGTTAGAGAATATTAAAATCCATCTTGGGTAGAAAAAACAGACAAATTGCAGGTGGGGTCCTTGGTGGTCTGAAACTGACGTGTTTCGACTTAGCAGGTCTTATTCATGTAAGACCTGCTAGGTCGAAACCGTCAGTTTCAGACCACCAAGGACCCCACCTGCAATTTGTCTGTTTTTTCTACCCAAGATGGATTTTAATATTCTCTAATAAATACTTATTTTTTATCTATTTCCGCGCTGGAGATTCTTTCCTCAGTTTTATATATTGTGTCATTTCGGATGCGGCAATAGCAATTATTTGTACTTTTTTGTTAGTTTTTTTATTTAAAAAAAAAGTGTATTTTTTGGTGTACTATTCTTTATTTTTAATAATACATTTTTTTTTTTTTTAAACTGTCACTTAAACAGGATCGCCATCAGGTCATTACTACCCTTACTTTCCTCTGCACCCCAGGGGCAGGAAACTTTCTGTTCAGTAAAAATCTATTGCTGTACGTGAAGCAGGTGGCTTTCCGCATGGCAATAGTTAACAGCCGCCAGCCAATCACAGGCCAACAGCTTACATCGGTGCGTAACTTCACTGCCATTGTCTCTGGATTGTGCCCAGGTAAGAAGAAACTCATATGGGGCAGGATGGATGATACATGGGGGCAAGATGGGAGATCATATGGGGAAGGGTGACTATAATACCTGTACACTATATACTATATACAGAGCTCCTGCGTATAAAGTCACTGGTGATCACTGTATTACCTGTACACTGACACAGAGCTCCTGTGTATAATGGCACTTATGGTAATATTGGTATTGTGTTTTTTTTATTAATGATCAGTGTCAAGGGGGGGACTCCGGAGGGGTCACTCAGAATCCCACCGCTGCCATCAATTTGTCAAGATATTGCAGCCCGGAAAGGTCACACAGAACCACTCGCTGTGATCTTTGTGTGGAACAGCTCTCTGCTGCCCCCATCATCATAACAATTGATTAATGGAGGAGTCTGCAGGCTGTTTCTATTAATAGGCCGGTTATCGGGAAACTAGCAGTGAGCGTTTGGTATATACAGTCATGGCCAAAAGTTTTGAGAATGACACAAATATTATATTTTCACATGATCTGCTGCCCTCTGGTTTTTATGTGTGTTTTGACAGATGTTTTTATCACAGACAGAAATATAATTGCAAACATATGAGTAACAAAAGCTTATATTGACAGTTAGAATGAGTTAATGCAGCAAGTCAATATTTGCAGTGTTGACCCTTCTTCTTCAGGACCTCTACAATTCTCCCTGGCATGCTCTCAATCAACTTCTGGACCAAATCCTGACTGATAGCAGTCCATTCTTGCACAATCAATGCTTTCATTTTGTCAGAATTTTTAGGTTTTTGTTTGTCCACCCGTCTCTTGATGATTGACCCCAAGTTCTCAATGGGATTAAGATCTGGGGAGTTTCCAGGCCATGGACCCAAAATCTCTATGTTTTGTTCCCTGAGCCATTTAGTTATCATCTTTGCTTTATGGCAAGGTGCTCCATCATGCTGGAAAAGGCATTGTTGATCGCCAAACTGCTCTTGGAGGGTTGGGAGAAGTTGCTCTTGGAGGACATTCTGGTACCATTCTTTATTCATGGCTGTGTTTTTAGGCAAGACTGTGAGAGAGCCGATTCCCTTGGCTGAAAAGCAACCCCACACATGAATGGTTTCAGGATGCTTAACAGTTGGCATGAGACAAGACTGGTGGTAGCGCTCACCTTGTCTTCTCCGAATGAGGCGTTTTCCTGATGTCCCAAACAATCGAAAAGGGGATTCATCAGAGAAAATAACTTTACCCCAGTCCTCAGCAGTCCACTGCCTGTACCTTTTGCAGAATATCAGTCTGTCCATGATGTTTTTTCTGGAGAGAAGTGGCTTCTTTGCTGCCCTCCTTGAGACCAGGCCTTGCTCCAAGAGTCTCCGCCTCACAGTGCGTGCAGATGCACTCACACCTGCCTGCTGCCATTCCTGAGCAAGCTCTGCACTGCTGGTAGCCCGATCCCGCAGCTGAAACACTTTTCGGAGACGGTCCTGGCGCTTGCTGGTCTTTTTTGGGCGCCCTGGAGCCTTTTTGGCAACAATGGAACCTCTCTCCTTGAAGTTCTTGATGATGCGATAGATTGTTGACTGAGGTGCAATCTTTCTAGCTGCGATACTCTTCCCTGTTACGCCAATTTTGTGCATTGCAATGATGACTGCACGTGTTTCTTTAGAGATAACCATGGTTAACAGAAGAGAAACAATGATGCCAAGCACCAGCCTCCTTTTAAAGTGTCCAGTGGTGTCATTCTTACTTAATCATGACAGATTGATCTCCAGCCATGTCCTCATCAACACCCACACCTGTGTTAATGGAGCAATCACTGAAAAGAGGTTAGCTGGTCCTTTTAAGGCAGGGCTGCAATGATGTTGAAATGTGTTTTGGGGGATAAAGTTCATTTTCTAGCCAAATATTGACTTTGCAAGTAATTGCTGTTAAGCTGATCACTCTTTATAACATTCTGGAGTATATGCAAATTGCCATTAGAAAAAGTGAAGCAGTAGACTTTGTAAAAATTAATATTTGTGTCATTCTCAAAACTTTTGGCCATGACTGTACACCTCCGATTCCAACGTAGGGAATATGTACATACACCCCGTTACACTCACTGCAAGCACAACGATAACCCCAGCAATACTCACTGCCATTACCAGTCATTTTTAAAGGCTGACTGGACGCTGATTTCCCGTAGCAGATGGCTTTGGGATGCGACTTGCAGAACAAAACGAATAGAACTATTAAATTCTATATTTAATCCAAAATGAGGCAGTGTTTATAAAAAAAATATACAAAAGATTTTACAAAGGGGACAATACAATACAGTATATACAGTTACATAAAATAAAACGTATAAAACAAAAGAAACTTACTACACCGATCACAGATATGATTCGGCCTAGCAAAGGAGAGCGCTTCGTTTGAAGAACGTTAAGTGGACGGGAATCATGCATACATAGAAGTGTATCTTTATACAGGGATAAAGATGGTAATGTGTCTTGACCTTTTATCAGTAAATAATTACACCTACACACACACCCCGTGATGACCTCACGTGAGCCGGGTTGTGTATGTCCTAAGACCTTCAGGATTTTATGAAATTCCCAACTTATGCAATAACTTTAGACTCCTGATGATCGCAGAAGTTCAAGATCACTGCCATATTTTTCATTGGGATTTTACCTTTCCCCAGAGATAAAACATGAAGTGGCTGTTGTCAGTTATCTGGCCACTATTGATTTGCGGCTTATAGGCATAGGTTACAGTTCTGAAAAAAACATGCATCTTCTTCCCCAGATAGCCCTGACACTGAAAATGTATGTCCCATCACGATCGGATTTATACAAACCCCAATATTCTTTTTTTTTTATCGGTGCCCTGACTTCTGGCAAAGATGTTTGGAAGAAGAACAATAGCTATCTCTAAAGGGTGTGAGAAGTTCCCAAACTTGAGAGGCTTTTCCTGTCTTAACTATTTGACCAATCTGTATCTCTTTGTCCATGCACAATAGACATCCTCATTCAGACACTGCTGGGGTCTTCCACTTCACAAAGGGGCTGTCTGCATGTTAATTGGGATAGTTCACTTCTCTTTGTCACCAATCTATATAATACAATCTTAAGGCCCTATCTCACATAGTGACACACCAGCGATCCCGACAACGATCAGGATCGCTGGTGTGTCGCTACATGATCACTGCTGAGCTGCCAAACAGGCAGCAATCAGGACAGCGACACTGCGGGTAACGTCGCCTAGTTACCTGCAGTGTACGTTGGATACCAACACCCTGATGCAGGGAGCTGGTAACCAAGGTACACGTCGGGTTTCCAGGTGCTGCGCGGTGCCTGGAAACCTGACGTGTACCTTGGTTACCAGCTCCCCTGCAGCAGCACGCTGGTATCCAAGGTACACGTCGGGTTTCCAGGCACAGCCCCGTGCCTGGAAACCGATGTGTACCTTGGTTACCAGTAGATCGCTGGTCTCCTGCCTGTCACACACAGTGATGCGTGCTGGCCAGCGGGAGACCAGCGATCAAAAAAAAAGTCCTGACATACACTAGAGAAGGGAATTTACGCCCCCCCTCTCTTTTGCAGTAGGACAAGAGCTGGAAATCCAGCTGACACTCTGAAAAATAGACTTATAATGGACATAGGGAAGTCGTGAATTACTGTCACGCTGTATAGCAGATATATATATGAGATGTCTGTAATCTATATCAAAAAGGGCAACATACTATATAACATGCGCATAGATATATTATAACATGGATTTACCTGACAGAATGTCCACTGGGTCAAAACGGAATCCGTTATACGCTGTCTCCGGCTAGAGGGTGACCGGGGTCTAAGCTGACCCTGAACTGGGGTCCTAACTAATCCCTCAACCTGGAGGTACTGTTAAAGGTACAGAGGTCCAGGCCACCAGCGTAAACCCTGTCTCCTATCAATCCCTGCCAACTGTATTCTAGTCCTAAGAAGGACCCTGATTACCACCAAAGGGAATGAACAGGTAACGGATAATGAACAGAAAGACATACAAGAAAGAGAAGGAATAAAGTAAATAAAGTCTTACATACAACACTCACACACAGTAGGAACACCTAAGGTCTCAGAGATTAACTATAAGCTATAAGAGTAAAAACACCTAATGAACTCTTAGCTTAAATATTCTCAGAACCGATCCAGTCTGCTGAACTACATGAATGCTTTCACCGGCGTCTAACACCCAGACTGGCAGAAATATAAAGGAAACTAATTAGAACATAATCAAAAGCAGCCGGGCGAGGCTGCACCTAGCCTTAGCAAAGAGCTAGGAAAAATTAACTCTCACATTACCAAAAAACAAAGAAACAGAAGCTCAGCTGTGAGAAGTCAGAATGTGCAATCGCGACGATCTTCGTGGCGATGCACCCATGACAGTACCCCCCCTTCTACGAGGGGCCTCCGGACCCTCATGACCAGGTCTGTCTGGGTGAGTTGTGTGAAAGGTCCGTCCACGTTATCATTGACCACCACTGAAGGAGGTAGAGGTGACGGTATGACTGGTGCCACATACTTTTTAAGTAATGACTTGTGAAACACATTATGAATTTTAAACGTAGGAGGGAGGTCCAGACGAAATGCCACAGGATTAATTATGGAGCTGATCCTGTACGGCCCGATGAATCTGGGACCCAACCTCCAGGAGGGAACTTTAAGTTTAATATTCCTGGTAGACAACCACACCAGATCATTCACCTTCAGATCTCGACCAGAAACTCTCCCCTATCAGCCATCCGTTTGTAACGGTTCTCCGTAACCTTCAGTCTTAACTGATCTGGAACTATCAGTCTCCCTGGAAGTCCCACAGGGGCGTCCCCCTGAGCCCCAATACCTCCCCTCAAGCTCAGAGCATACAGCTGACACTACAACTCCCTCCTGAGGAATAGGAACCGGATCATCCATCCTCCCGGTCCCTGGGAAAGTACGAGATAAGGCATCAGGAAGCAACTTTATTGAGCAGTCATATGCGCGATGAGGAGGTAACTCCCTACACCCCTCCTCCGAGAACATCTCCCCAAAGTCCTCCAGAAAAGGAGGCAAAGTCCTAGGTACAACCGCACCGATGACCGTGCTCATGCAGTTATTCTTGCAAAATTCACCCCACTGGCTAATCTTTCTGGATTGCCAATCAATCACTGGGTTATGTTTAGCCAACCAAGGAAGTCCCAACACAATAGGAGTAGGTAGACCCTCCAACACATAACAAGACAATTGCTCTTTATGTATTGCCCCTACTCGAAGATCTATGTTATGAACAGCTTGAACCAAGCTACCTTGACCAAGAGGTCTAGAATCAATAGAGAGTATAGGGACCGGTTTGGCCAATACACTCAGTTGCATACCATGCACCTGGGCAAACCGAGCGTCCACAAGATTAGCCCCGGACCCACTATCAAGAAAAACAGAAATCCTCTCAGTTCTAGTACCAATCACCACCTCCGCAGGCACGATAAACTGAGAGGGATTTGGGGATGAAATACAGACTCCCAGGTTAACTCCTTGGGTCAAAGAGGTCCGGGATGGACAACCCCCAACAAAATGTCCCTCTCTCCCGCAAAAGAAACACCTTCTAGTCTTGCGGCGCACCGCCGATTCCCTCCTACAAAATTATGTCCCTCCCAACTGCATGGGTTCCTCAGAACAGACCAGGGGAACCTCAGTATAAGGGACTTTAGTAGTAGGTGGAGTCATCATGGGGGGCGGAGTTACCTCGCGTCTTCCCCGAAGTCGTCTATCAATGCGAATAGCGAGGGCCATAGCAGCCTCCAGTGATGGAGGAGAATCATACTGAGCCAACACATCTTTTAATTTGTCAGACAACCCTTGACAAAACTGGCTCCTAAGAGCTGGGTCATTCCACTGAGTATCTGTTGCCCATCTACGGAACTCAGAAGAATATTCCTCCGCTGGACGATTTCCTTGCCGTATTTTACGTAACTTAGTTTCAGCAAGGGAAACTCGATCCGGATCATCATATACCAGACCCAGGGCAGTAAAAAATCGATCCACTGACTGGAGATCTGGGGAGCCTGGAGGAATAGAGAACGCCCAAGATTGAGGGTCCCCTTGTAAGAGCGAGATAACAATTCCCACCCTCTGCTCTTCACTCCCAGATGACCGAGGCCGCAGCCGAAAGTACAATTTACATGCCTCCGGAAAGTAAAAAATTTGTCCCGCCCACCAGTGAACTGTCCGGGAGAGCAACCTTAGGTTCAGATCTGGTTTGCTCTGGGAGGGACAAAACCTTGGACTTAATGTCTGCAAATTCCATGGACAACCCTGCAACTGTCGGGCCAGCTGGGCTACTGGATCCATGACAGCTGGGGAGAATCTTTAGTTTTGGCCGGTGAAAATGTCACGCTGTATAGCAGATATATATATGAGATGTCTGTAATCTATATCAAAAAGGGCAACATACTATATAACATGCGCATAGATATATTATAACATGGATTTACCTGACAGAATGTCCACTGGGTCAAAACGGAATCCGTTATACGCTGTCTCCGGCTAGAGGGTGACCGGGGTCTAAGCTGACCCTGAACTGGGGTCCTAACTAATCCCTCAACCTGGAGGTACTGTTAAAGGTACAGAGGTCCAGGCCACCAGCGTAAACCCTGTCTCCTATCAATCCCTGCCAACTGTATTCTAGTCCTAAGAAGGACCCTGAATACCACCAAAGGGAATGAACAGGTAACGGATAATGAACAGAAAGACATACAAGAAAGAGAAGGAATAAAGTAAATAAAGTCTTACATACAACACTCACACACAGTAGGAACACCTAAGGTCTCAGAGATTAACTATAAGCTATAAGAGTAAAAACACCTAATGAACTCTTAGCTTAAATATTCTCAGAACCGATCCAGTCTGCTGAACTACATGAATGCTTTCACCGGCGTCTAACACCCAGACTGGCAGAAATATAAAGGAAACTAATTAGAACATAATCAAAAGCAGCCGGGCGAGGCTGCACCTAGCCTTAGCAAAGAGCTAGGAAAAATTAACTCTCACATTACCAAAAAACAAAGAAACAGAAGCTCAGCTGTGAGAAGTCAGAATGTGCAATCGCGATGATCTTCGTGGCGATGCACCCATGACAATTACACAGTTAAACATATGGGGAATGAATAAAGGCCCCGTCTCACATATCGAGATCGCTGCTAAACAGCGATCTCAGCAGCGATCTCGCTATGTCTGACACGTACCAGCGATCAGGCCCCTGCTGTGAATCGCTGGGCGTGTCAGAAATGTGGGCAGCACGGTGGCTCAGTGGATAGCACTGCAGCCTTGCAGCACTGGAGTCCTGGGTTCGAGTCCCACCAAGGACGACATCTGTTGTGAATAGGCTGGAAATGAGTTCTGAGCAGAAGCTCCCTCTGGTGGTTACAAACGGTACTGGACTGTCCAGTGAAGATTGTGAGGATTGGGAATCAGGTGTTACTGACTGGTCTTATATAAGGGAGTCACCTTCCCATCAGGGTTGCCGGTGATCAATTGTTCTGGTCTCAATCCTTGATTCCTGTTTCCTTGGTAGCCTGCTGTGTCATGTCTGAATCTCCTGCTAACAGATAAGACATTTTCTTCTTTTTGTTTTTGTGCTTGATTTTTGCATTTTGTCCTGCACTTCTGTGGGGGCCTTCAGGGTCCCCTCTGGGGGCTTTTGCCTCTCAGTTCAGTTCAGCCACTGTTGTTTGTACATTTGCTTTTTCCAGTTTTTTCAGTGGCTGCTGTTTTGTTTTTGGTTACACCAGAGAGCTAATTTAGGTGGTAGAGGTCGTGTGATCTCAGGTGTTTTTGAAATTAGTAGAGTTGGTGCTTTTCAGGGTTTTTTGGGATTGCAGTAAGTGCCCTTCCTATACTTTTCTATTTAGTAAGTTTGGGCCCCAACGTTTGCTCATACTATTTTCTGTCTGTGTCAGTATTTCTTCTTGTCTAACCGCCATTACATGTTTGGGGGCTTTCTATGTTCTTTGGGGATCTGCTCCGGGGCAGATAGCTTTCCTCTTTCTATCTTTAGGTGTAGTTAGTTTCTCAGGCTGTGACGAGGCGTCTAGGACCAACGTAGGAACGCTCCACGGCTGCCTCTAGTTGTGGTGGTTAGTCAGGGTACTGCAATCTCATAGTTTCCAACTGCTCTGGTGTATTTCCTTTTTGCCTGCTCTCCTCAGCTACCAAATCATAACAGTATCACCGGCCTAAACTGAAAATTATATGGTACTCACAGAAGGGAAAAATATTGTGAAAGAAAAAAGTTGTCAGAGTTGTCAGAGATTTTTTTTCTGTTTGTTGCATTTTTTTTTTCCCTCTGTATCTCTGGGTGCTGAGGAGGATTTTTTTTTTTCTCTCAATGGAGTTTGCACAGTTGTCTGGCCGTGTGGATCAGCTTGCCACTGAAGTTCGGAGTATTGCTACCTATCTTGCTAGGTTGCCTGTTGTGGAACCTAGGATTCCCATGCCAGATTTGTTTTTAGGGGATCGAGCTAAGTTTCTGAATTTCAAAAATAACTGTAAATTGTTTTTTGCCTTAAAATCTAAGTCCTCAGGGAACGCAGCAGGTTCAAATTGTCATCTCTCCTGCGCGGCGATCCTCAGGATTGGGCTTTTTCCCTGACACCTGGGGATCCTGCTTTGAGTGATGTTGATGCGTTTTTTCAGGCTTTGGGGTTATTGTACGATGAGCCTAATGTCACTGATCAAGCTGAAAAAACTTTGTTGGCATTAAGTCAGGGGCTTGAGGATGCTGAGTTATACTGTCAGAGCTGCCGTAGGTGGGCAGTCCTGACCAAATGGAATGACAACGCTTTGGCAGCTCTTTTTCGGAAGGGACTGTCAGATAATGTAAAGGATGTTATGGTGGGATTCCCTGTTCCCTCTGGTCTCAATGATTCTATGTCATTGGCGATTCAAATTGACAGACGTTTGCGTGAGCGGAGAAGTATGCGTGGAGTGGTGTTGCCTTGTGAGCCAGCTGCTGAGCCCATGCAGTGTGATGGAGTGGTGTCTGGGGCACAGCGTCATGAATTTCGAAAGCGCAATGGGTTATGTTTCTACTGTGGTGATGCCTCTCATGCTATTTCTGTCTGCCTAAGCGGGGAAGACGTTTTGCTCGCTCAGTTGTCTTGGGTAGTGTTCAGACTAAGTTTTTGTTAACTGTTACCCTGATATGCTCTCTGTCCTCATTTTCTGCTCAGGCTTTTGTTGATTCTGGAGCAGCTATTAACCTGATGGATTTTGATTTTGCTAAACGTTGTGGGTTTCCCTTGATACCCCTACGGAAGTCTATTCCCCTACTAGGGATCGATTCTACCCCTTTGGCTGAGAATAAACCTCAGTTCTCTACTCAGGTGATAATGAGGGTAGAACCTGATCATCAGGAGAGTTGCAAATTTTTGGTTCTGTATAATCTGCATGACATTATCGTACTGGGTTTCCCTTGGTTACAGTCTCATAATCCTGTTTTGGATTGGAAATCTGTGTCTGTAACCAGTTGGGGCTGTCAATGTGTTAATACCAACACTCCTGTTTTTTCTGCCTCCCCCAGGCTCAGGATGTTCCTGACTTTTTGACTGATTTTTCTGATGTGTTTAGCGAAAGTAAATCTGCATCCTTACCTCCCCATAGGAGCTATGACTGCGCTATTGAATTAGTGCCTGGTAGTAAATTCCCTAAAGGTCGCCTTTTTAACTTGTCTGTACCTGAACATGACGCTATGCGGTCTTATATCAAGGAGTCATTGGAGAAGGGTCATATCAGACCATCCTCTTCACCCTTAGGTGCCGGTTTTTTCTTTGTGCCAAAAAGGATGGTTCATTAAGGCCGTGTATTGATTATCGTCTCTTGAACAATATTACTGTGAAACACTGGCGCCGCTATAATGAGGCGAGTTGAGCTGTTATTTCAGGCGGCGGCAGCCAGGGGGCGGCAGAGCAGAACTCATAATGTGTGAGAGGAAGTGAGCAGGAAGCTGCCGGATCATGGAGAGGTGAGTCTGGCCGCTGTGCCTGTGAAGCTGGTGTGTGTGTGTGTTGTGTGTTTTGTGTGTGTGTGTGTGTGTGTGTGTGTGTGTGAAGCTGCTGTGTGTGTGTGTGTGAAGCTGCTGTGTGTGTGTGACGCTGTGGTGTGTGTGTGTGTGTGTGTGTGTGTGTTGGTGTGAGACGCTGTGTGTGTGATAGATGAGGAAGCGATATCAGCGTTGGAACGGGCAGAGGTGAGTAGTTTTTTTTATGCAAGGCCATTATTCAGTATGGAGCACCATGTGGGGCTATTATACTGTATGCAGCAGTTTATGGGCCATTATACAGTATGGAGCATCATGTGGGGCTATTATACTGTATGCAGCAGTATATGGGGCCATTATTCAGTATGGAGCATCATGTGGGGCTATTATACTGTATGCAGCAGTATATGGGGCCATTATTCAGTATGGAGCATCATGTGGAGCTATTATACAGTATGCAGCAGTATATGGGGCCATAATTCAGTATGGAGCATCATGTGGGGCTATTATACTGTATGCAGCAGTATATGGGGCCATTATTCAGTAGTTTTTTTCTTTCCCATCTTTCTTTCTCTCTCTGTTCTTTTTCTTTCTCTCTGTTCTTTCTTTCCCCTCTTTCTTTCTATCTCTGTTCTTTCTTTCTCTTTCTTTCTCTCTTTGTTCTTTCTTTCTATCTCTGTTTCTTTCTTTCTCTTTCTTTCTCTCTCTGTTTTCTTTCTTTCTTTCTTTTCTTTCTTTCTCTCTCTGTTCTTTCTATCTGTTTTCTTTATTTCTCTTTCTCTCTCTCTGTTCTTTGTTTCCCATCTTTCTTTCTCTCTATCTCTCTGTTCTTTCTTTCTCTCTTTGTTTTTTCTTTCCCCTATTTCTTTTTTTCTCTCTGTTCTTTTTTTCTATCCCCTCTTTCTTTTTCTGTTCTTTCTTTCTCTCTGTTCTTTCTTTCCCGTCTTTTTTTCTTTCTCTCTCTGTTCTTTTCTCTCTCTGTTCTTTCTTTTCCCTTTCTTTGTTTATTTATTTCTCTCTCTACTTTCTCTCTGTTCTTTCTTGCTTTCCCCTCTTTCTTTCTCTCTCTCCTTTCTCTGTTTTCTTGTTTCTCTCTCTGTTCTTTCTTTTACTCAGTACCAGTGTGCCCATAGTACCAGTCACTGTGCCCTCAGTACCAGTCAGTGTGATCACCAGTGCTAAATGGGTGTGGTCGGGGCGTGGACATGGGTGTGACTAGTTGTGAAATGGGTGTGGTCGGGGCAGTGGCCTAAAATTTCCCGCGGCCCGCTGTGCGCGCCGCAACCTTCCTCGCTCGAATTGGGAGGCGCCGTTTTGCAGTTCGCCTCAGGCAGCACAGAGGCTAGTGTTCACCCCTGCTGTGAAATATCAATATCCGTTACCCTTGATCTCTGATCTGTTTTCCAGGGTGAAAAACGCTACTTAGTTTACCAAGCTTGACCTCAGGGGGGCATATAACCTTATTCGCATTAAGCACGGGGATGAATGGAAGACGGCATTTAATACCCCTGAAGGGCATTTTGAGTACCTTGTGATGCCCTTTGGGCTCACTAATGCTCCTTCTGTCTTCCAGTCCTTCATGAATGACATTTTCAGGGATTTTGTGGATACATTTCTGATTGTTTATTTGGATGATATCTTGATTTTTTCCAATGACTGGGACTCTCATGTAAAACATGTTCGGACTGTGTTCCAGATTTTGAGAGAGAATGCTCTGTATGTGAAGGGATCAAAGTGTCTTTTTGGCGTTCAGAGGATCTCATTTCTGGGTTTCATTTTGTCCCCATCTGTTATTGAAATGGACCCGGTCAAAGTTCAGGCTATCTGTGATTGGGTCCAACCTACTTCTTTAAAGGCTCTTCAAAGATTCTTGGGTTTTGCCAATTTTTATCGTAAATTTATTGGTAATTTCTCTGTTATTGTTAAACCATTAACTGATTTGACCAAGAAGGGTTCTGATGTGGTGAATTGGCCTCCAGAGGCAGTCTCTGCATTTCAGGAACTTAAGCAGAGATTCACTTCTGCTCCTGTTCTACGGCAGCCTGATGTTTCTCTACCATTTCAGGTGGAGGTTGATGCCTCTGAAATTGGGGCAGGTGCCGTTTTGTCCCAAAGAGATCTAGAGACCTCTAAAAGTAACCCTTATGCCTTTTTCTCTCGAAAATTTTCTCCCACTGAACGTAATTATGACGTGGGTAATTGGGAGTTATTAGCCATGAAGTGGGCTTTTGAAGAGTGGAGACTGTTGTGAATGGGTTTGAGATGAGTTCTGAGCAGAGGCTCCCTCTGGTGGTTACAAGCGGTACTAGTGAAGATTGTGAGGACTGGGAATCAGGTGTTGCTGACTGGTCTTATATAAGGGAGTCATTTTCCCATCAGGGTTGCCGGTGATCAATTGTTCTGGTCTGAATCCTTCTTTCCAGTTTCCCTTGTAGCCTGCTGTGTCGTGTCTGCATCTCCTGCTATCAGATAAGACATTTTCTTCTTTTGTGTTTGTGCTATATTTTTGCATTTTGTCCTGCACTTCTGTGGGGGCCTTCAGGGTCCCCTCCGGGGGCTTTTGCCCCCTCAGTTTAGTTCAGCCACTGAGTTTTGTACTTTTGCTTTTTCCAGTTTTTTCAGTGGCTGCTGTTTTGATTTTGTTACACCAGAGAACTAATTTCAGGTGGTAGAGGTCGTGTGATCTCAGGTGATTTTGAAATTAGTAGAGTTGGTGTTTTTCAGGGTTTTCTGAGATTGCAGTAAGTACCCTTCCTGTCCTTTTCTATTTAGATAGTTTGGGCCCAGCGTTTGCTCATACTATTTTCTTTCTGTGTCAGTATTTCCTCTTGTCTAACCGCCATTACATGTTTGGGGGCTTTCTATTATCTTTGGGGTTCTGCTCCGGGGCAGATAGCTTTCCTATTTCTATCTTTAGGTGTAGTTAGTTTCTCAGGCTGTGACGAGGCGTCTAGGACCAACGTAGGAACGCTCCACGGCTGCCTCTAGTTGCGGTGGTTAGTCAGGGTACTGCAATCTCATAGATTCCAACTGCTCTGGTGTATTTCCTTTTTTACCTGCACTCCTCAGCTACCGTAACATAACAGTATCACCGGCCAAAAATTGAAAATTGTATGGTACTCACAGAAGGGAAAAAATATTGTGAAAGAATAAGGTTGTCAGAGTTGTCAGAGATATTTTTCTGTTTGTTGCATTTTTTTCCCTCTGTATCTCTGGTGCTGGGGAGGATCTTTTCTCCCAATGGAGTTTGCACAGTTGTCTGGCCGTGTGGATCAGCTTGCCACTGAGGTTCAGAGTATTGCTGCATATCTTGCTAGGTTGCCTGTTGTGGAACCTAGGATCCCCATGCCAGATTTGTTTTTAGGGGATCGAGCTAAGTTTCAGAATTTCAAAAATAATTGTAAATTGTTTTTTGCCTTAAAATCTAAGTCCTCAGGAAACGCAGCGCAGCAGGTTCAAATTATCATCTCTCTCCTGCGCGGCGATCCTCAGGATTGGGCTTTTTCCCTGATACCTGGGGATCCTGTTTTGAGTGATGTTGATGCATTTTTTCAGGCTTTGGGGTTATTGTACGATGAGCCTAATGTCACTGATCAAGCTGAAAAAGCCTTGTTGGCATTAAATCAGGGGCTTGATGACGCTGAGTTATACTGTCAGAGATTCCGTAGGTGGGCAGTCCTGACCAAATGGAATGACGACGCTTTGGGGCCCTTTTCCGGAAGGGTCTGTCGGATAATGTAAAGGATGTTATGGTGGGATTCCCTGTCCCCTCTGGTCTCAATGATTCTATGTCATTAGCGATTCAAATTGACAGACGTTTGCGTGAGCGGAGAAGTATGCGTGGAGTGGTGTTGCCTTGTGAGCCAGCTTCTGAGCCCATGCAGTGTGATGGAGTGGTGTCTGGGGCACAGCGTCATGAGTTTCGAAAGCGCGATGGGTTATGTTTCTACTGTGGTGATGCCTCTCATGCTATTTCAGTCTGCCCTAAGCGGGGAAGACGTTTTGCACGCTCAGTTGTCTTGGGTAGTGTTCAGACTAAGTTTTTATTAACTGTCACTCTGATATGCTCTCTGTCCTCATTTTCTGCTCAGGCTTTCGTTGATTCTGGAGCAGCTATTAACTGATGGATTATGATTTTGCTAAACGTTGTGGTTTCCCTTGATACCCCTACAGAAGTCTATTCCCCTACTGGGGATCGATTCTACCCCTTTGGCTGAGAATAAACCCCAGTTTTCTACTCAGGTGATAATGAGGGTTGAACCTGATCACCAGGAGTGCTGCAAATTTTTGGTTCTATATAATCTGCATGACATTATCGTGCTGGGTTTCCCTTGGTTACAGTCTCATAATCCTGTTTTGGATTGGAAATCTGTGTCTGTAACCAGTTGGGGCTGCCAATGTGTTAATACCAACACTCCTGTTTTTTCTGCCTCCCCCCAGGCTCAGGATGTTCCTGACTTTTTGTTTGATTTTTCTGATGTGTTTAGCGAAAGTAAATCTGCATCCTTACCTCCCCATAGGAGCTATGACTGCGCTATTGAATTAGTGCCGGGTAGTAAATTCCCTAAAGGTCGCCTTTTTAACTTGTCTGTACCTGAACATGATGCTATGCGGTCTTATATCAAGGAATCATTGGAGAAGGGTCATATCAGACCATCCTCTTCACCCTTAGGTGCCGGTTTTTTCTTTGTGGCCAAAAAAGATGGTTCATTAAGGCCGTGTATTGATTATCGTCTCTTGAACAATATTACTGTGAAATATCAATACCGTTACCCTTGATTTCTGACCTGTTTTCCAGGGTGAAAAACGCTACTTGGTTTACCAAGCTTGACCTCAGGGGAGCGTATAACCTTATT
Organism: Oophaga sylvatica; assembly: GCA_033576555.1. Taxonomy (NCBI): domain Eukaryota; kingdom Metazoa; phylum Chordata; class Amphibia; order Anura; family Dendrobatidae; genus Oophaga; species Oophaga sylvatica. The sequence continues at coordinate 467,982,364 of JARQOD010000005.1, forward strand.
CGCATTAAGCACGGGGATGAATGGAAGACGGCATTCAATACCCCTGAAGGGCATTTTGAGTACCTAGTGATGCCCTTTGGGCTCACTAATGCTCCTTCCGTCTTCCAGTCCTTCATGAATGACATTTTCAGGGATTTTGTGATAAATTTCTGATTGTTTATTTGGATGATATCTTGATTTTTTCTAATGACTGGGACTCTCATGTGAAACATGTTCGAACTGTATTCCAGATTTTGAGAGAGAATGCTCTGTATGTGAAGGGATCAAAGTGTCTTTTTGGCGTACAGAAGATCTCATTTCTGGGATTCATTTTGTCCCCATCTGTTATTGAAATGGACCCGGTCAAGGTTCAGGCCATCTGTGATTGGGTCCAACCTACTTCATTAAAGGCTCTTCAGAGATTTTTAGGTTTTGCCAATTTTTATCGTAAATTTATTGGTAATTTCTCGGTTATTGTTAAACCATTAACTGATTTGACCAGAAAGGGTTCTGATGTGGTGAATTGGCCTCCTGAGGCAGTCTCTGCATTTCAGGAACTTAAGCAGAGATTCACTTCTGCTCCTGTTCTACGGCAGCCTGATGTTTCTCTGCCATTTCAGGTGGAGGTTGATGCCTCTGAAATTGGGGCAGGTGCCGTTTTGTCCCAAAAAGATCCAGAGACCTCTAAAAGTAACCCTTGTGCCTTTTTCTCTCGAAAATTTTCTCCTACTGAACGTAATTATGACGTGGGTAATCGGGAGTTATTGGCCATGAAGTGGGCTTTTGAAGAGTGGAGACATTGGCTGGAGGGAGCCAAACATCAGGTGGTGGTCCTTACGGACCATAAGAATCTGGTCTATCTGGAATCTGCCAAGCGACTCAATCCTAGACAGGCCAGGTGGGCCTTGTTTTTCACACGTTTTAATTTTGTGGTTTCCTTTCTTCCTGGCACTAAGAATGTTAAGGCGGATGCCCTCTCGAGGAGTTTCCTTGCGGACTCTCCTGAGTTATCTGATCCTTCTGTTATTTTGAAAGAGGGTGTAGTTCTTTCCGCCATCTCGCCCAATTTGAGACTTGCTCTGGAGGGGTGTCAGGAGGATAGGCCCGAGCGCTGCCCTGTTGGAAAATTGTTTGTCCCGGACCAATGGAAAAAGAGTGTGATGTCTGAGATTCATTGTTCCGCATTGGCTGGGCATCCCGGAATTTTTGGTACCAGAGACTTGGTTAGTCGGTCCTTTTGGTGGCCTACCTTGTCTCGCGATGTCAGGGAATTTGTGCAGTCCTGCGGGACTTGCTCTCGCTCCAAGCCTTGCTCTCGCTCTAGTGGTTTGTTGATGCCATTGCCTGTGCCCAAGAGACCATGGACCCATATCTCTATGGATTTCATTTCCGATCTTCCTGTTTCTCAGAGAATGACCACCATCTGGGTAATTTGTGATAGGTTTTCCAAAATGATACATCTTGTGCCATTACCTAAGTTGCCTTCCTCCTCTGAATTGGTGCCGTTGTTCCTTCAGCACGTGGTTCGTTTACACGGCATTCCTGAGAACATTGTGTCTGACAGAGGAGTCCAGTTTGTTTCCAGATTTTGGAGGACTTTTTGTTCTAAACTGGGTGTTCAATTGTCTTTCTCCTCGGCATTTCATCCTCAGACCAATGGTCAAACTGAGAGAACAAACCAGACATTGGAGACTTATCTAAGATGCTTTGTGTCTGCTGATCAGGATGACTGGGTCTCTTTTTTGCCTTTGGCTGAGTTTGCTCTTAATAATAGGGCTAGCTCTGCCACTTTGATGTCTCCGTTTTTCTGTAATTCTGGGTTTCACCCTCGATTTTCTTCAGGACAGACTGAAGCTTCTGTCTGTCCAGGTGTTGACTCTGTTGTTGAGCGTATGCAACAGATTTGGGACCAGGTAGTGGAGAGGTTGTCCCTCTCTCAGGAGAAGGCCCAGCGGTTTGCTAACCGGCATAGGACTGATGGTCCTCGGTTTAAAGTGGGGGACTTGGTCTGGTTGTCCTCAAAGAATATTCCTATGAGAGTAGCATCTCCTAAATTTAAGCCTAGGTTCATTGGACCTTATAAGATCATGGAGATTATTAATCCTGTTTCTTTTCGTTTGCTTCTTCCAGGGACATTTAAGATCCATAACGTGTTCCACAAGTCCTTGTTGAAGAGGTTTGTTGAGCCAGTGGTTCCTGCTGCTGTGCCTCCTGACCCTGTTTTGGTTGAGGGCAATCTGGAGTATGTGGTTGAGAAAATATTGGATTCTCGTTTTTCTAGACGAAGACTCCAGTATTTGGTTAAATGGAGAGGTTATGGTCAGGAAGACAATTCTTGGGTGTTTGCTTCGGACATCCATGCTAGGAGACTTATCCGTGCGTATCATAGAACTCATCCTGACCGACCTGGTTGCTCAAATGAGGGTTCGGTGACCCCTCCTCAAGGGGGGGTACTGTTGTGAATGGGTTTGAGATGAGTTCTGAGCAGAGGCTCCCTCTGGTGGTTACAAGCGGTACTAGTGAAGATTGTGAGGACTGGGAATCAGGTGTTGCTGACTGGTCTTATATAAGGGAGTCATTTTCCCATCAGGGTTGCCGGTGATCAATTGTTCTGGTCTGAATCCTTCTTTCCAGTTTCCCTTGTAGCCTGCTGTGTCGTGTCTGCATCTTCTGCTAACAGATAAGACATTTTCTTCTTTTGTGTTTGTGCTATATTTTTGCATTTTGTCCTGCACTTCTGTGGGGGCCTTCAGGGTCCCCTCCGGGGGCTTTTGCCCCTCAGTTTAGTTCAGCCACTGAGTTTTGTACTTTTGCTTTTTCCAGTTTTTTCAGTGGCTGCTGTTTTGATTTTGTTACACCAGAGAACTAATTTAGGTGGTAGAGGTCGTGTGGTCTCAGGTGATTTTGAAATTAGTAGAGTTGGTGTTTTTCAGGGTTTTCTGAGATTGCAGTAAGTACCCTTCCTGTCCTTTTCTATTTAGATAGTTTGGGCCCCAGCGTTTGCTCATACTATTTTCTTTCTGTGTCAGTATTTCCTCTTGTCTAACCGCCATTACATGTTTGGGGCTTTCTATTATCTTTGGGGTTCTGCTCCGGGCAGATAGCTTTCCTATTTCTATCTTTAGGTGTAGTTAGTTTCTCAGGCTGTGACGAGGCGTCTAGGACCAACGTAGGAACGCTCCACGGCTGCCTCTAGTTGCGGTGGTTAGTCAGGGTACTGCAATCTCATAGATTCCAACTGCTCTGGTGTATTTCCTTTTTTACCTGCACTCCTCAGCTACCGTAACATAACAGGAGACATTGGCTGGAGGGAGCCAAACATCAGGTGGTGGTCCTTACTGACCATAAGAATCTAGTTTATCTGGAATCTGCCAAGCGACTTAATCTTAGACAGGCCAGGTGGGCCTTGTTTTTCACACGTTTTAATTTTGTGGTTTCATTTCTTCCTGGCACTAAAAATGTTAAGGCGGATGCCCTCTCGAGGAGTTTCCTGGCGGACTCTCCTGAGTTATCTGATCCTTCTGTTATTTTGAAAGAGGGTGTAGTTCTTTCCGCCATCTCGCCCAATTTGAGACTGGCTCTGGAGGGGTGCCAGGAGGATAAGCCCGAGCGCTGCCCTGTTGGGAAATTGTTTGTCCCGGACCAGTGGAAAAAGAGTGTAATGTCTGAGATTCATTGTTCCGCGTTGGCCGGTCATCCCGGAATTTTTGGTACCAGGGACTTGGTTGGTCGGTCCTTTTGGTGGCCTACCTTGTCTCATGATGTCAGGGAGTTTGTGCAGTCCTGCGGGACTTGCTCTCGCTCCAAGCCTTGCTCTCGTTCTAGTGGTTTGTTGATGCCATTACCTGTGCCCAAGAGACCATGGACCCATATCTCTATGAATTTCATTTCCGACCTCCCTGTTTCTCAGAGAATGACCGTCATCTGGGTGATTTGCGATAGGTTTTCCAAGATGATACATCTTGTGCCATTACCTAAGTTGCCTTCCTCCTCTGAATTGGTGCCTTTGTTCCTTCAGCACGTGGTTCGTTTACACGGCATTCCTGAGAACATTGTGTCTGACAGAGGAGTCCAGTTTGTTTCCAGATTTTGGAGGACCTTTTGTTCTAAAATTGGTGTTCAATTGTCTTTCTCCTCGGCATTTCATCCTCAGACCAATGGTCAAACTGAGAGAACAAACCAGACATTGGAGACTTATCTAAGATGCTTTGTGTCTGCTGATCAGGATGACTGGGTCTCTTTTTTGCCTTTGGCTGAGTTTGCTCTTAATAATAGGGCTAGCTCTGCCACTTTGATGTCTCCATTTTTCTGTAATTCTGGGTTTCACCCTCGATTTTCTTCTGGACAGATGGAGGCTTCTGTCTGCCCAGGTGTTGACTCTGTTGTGGAGCATATGCAACAGATTTGGGACCAGGTAGTGGAGAGGTTTCCCTCTCTCAGGAGAGGGCCCAGCGGTTTGCTAACCGGCATAGGACTGATGGTCCTCGGTTTAAAGTGGGGACTTGGTCTGGTTGTCCTCAAGAAATATTCCTATGAGAGTGGCATCTCCTAAATTTAAGCCTAGGTTCATTGGACCTTATAAGATCATGGAGATTCTTAACCCTGTTTCTTTTCGTTTGCTTCTTCCAGGGACATTTAAGATCCATAACGTGTTCCACAAGTCCTTGTTGAAGAGGTTTGTTGAGCCAGTGGTTCCTACTACTGTGCCTCCTGACCCTGTTTTGGTTGAGGGCAATCTGGAGTATGTGGTTGAGAAAATATTGAATTCTCGTTTTTCTAGACGGAAACTCCAGTATTTGGTTAAATGGAGAGGTTATGGTCAGGAAGAAAATTCTTGGGTGTTTGCTTCGGACATCCATGCTAGGAGACTCATCCGTGCGTATCATAGAACTCATCCTGACCGACCTGGTTGCTCAAATGAGGGTTCGGTGACCCCTCCTCAAGGGGGGGTACTGTTGTGAATAGGCTGGAAATGAGTTCTGAGCAGAAGCTCCCTCTGGTGGTTACAAACGGTACTGGACTGTCCAGTGAAGATCGTGAGGATTGGGAATCAGGTGTTACTGACTGGTCTTATATAAGGGAGTCACCTTCCCATCAGGGTTGCCGGTGATCAATTGTTCTGGTCTCAATCCTTGATTCCTGTTTCCTTGGTAGCCTGCTGTGTCATGTCTGAATCTCCTGCTAACAGATAAGACATTTTCTTCTTTTTGTTTTTGTGCTTGATTTTTGCATTTTGTCCTGCACTTCTGTGGGGGCCTTCAGGGTCCCCTCTGGGGGCTTTTGCCTCTCAGTTCAGTTCAGCCACTGTTGTTTGTACATTTGCTTTTTCCAGTTTTTTCAGTGGCTGCTGTTTTGTTTTTGGTTACACCAGAGAACTAATTTAGGTGGTAGAGGTCGTGTGATCTCAGGTGTTTTTGAAATTAGTAGAGTTGGTGCTTTTCAGGGTTTTTTGGGATTGCAGTAAGTGCCCTTCCTATCCTTTTCTATTTAGTAAGTTTGGGCCCCAACGTTTGCTCATACTATTTTCTGTCTGTGTCAGTATTTCTTCTTGTCTAACCGCCATTACATGTTTGGGGGCTTTCTATGTTCTTTGGGGATCTGCTCCAGGGCAGATAGCTTTCCTCTTTCTATCTTTAGGTGTAGTTAGTTTCTCAGGCTGTGACGAGGCTCTAGGACCAACGTAGGAACGCTCCACGGCTGCCTCTAGTTGTGGTGGTTAGTCAGGGTACTGCAATCTCATAGTTTCCAACTGCTCTGGTGTATTTCCTTTTTGCCTGCTCTCCTCAGCTACCAAATCATAACAGACATCTGCAAGGAGTTTGTATGTTCTCCCTTGTTTGCGTGGGTTTCCTCCGGGTTCTCCGGTTTCCTCCCACATTCCAAAAAAAACATACAGATAGGGAATCTAGATTGTGAGCCCCTTCGGGGACAGCGACGATAATGTGTGCAAACTGTAAAGCGCTGCGGAATATGTTAGCGCTATATAAAAAATAAAGATTATTATAAACTGGTAATATCTCCCTATAAATGCGTTTAACAAGTCCATAGGTTTTCATTAGCAACACGCTTCCCAAAAAAGTACTCTTTAGCCTATAGTTTGTTGGTGTTATGAGAGTGCACATGGATGCCATCCACAATCTTTCTCCTCCATACATCTGTGACATGGTCTCCCGATACATACCCACATGCAACCTTCGATCCTCTCAAGATCTCCTCCTCTACTCCCCTTTTATCTCTTCTTCCCACAACCGCATACAAAACTTCTCCCGTGCCTCTCCCATACTCTGGAACTCTCTACCCCAACATATCAGACTCGCGCCTACCATGGAAACTTTCAAAAAGAACCTGAAGACCCACCTCTTCCGACAAGCCTTCAACCTGCAGTGATCCTCAGTCTACTGAACCACCGCACGACCAGCTCTACCCTCTCCTAGTGTATCCTCACCCATCCTTGTAGACTGTGAGCCCTTGCGGGCAGGGTCCTCTCTCCTTCTGTACTTGTGTGTGCCTTGTATTGCTCACGTTTACTGTACTTGTCTATATTTACCCTCTTCACATGTAAAGCGCCATGGAATAAATGGCGCTATAAAAATGTATAATAATAATATTAGGAGCTACCGTAATCCATGTGCACTCTCATAACACCAACAAACTATAGGCTAAAGAGTACTTTTTGGGAAGCGTGTTGCTAATGAAAACCTATGGACTTGTTAAACGCATTTATAGGGAGATATTACCAGTTTATAATAATCTTTATTTTTTATATAGCGCTAACATATTCCGCAGTGCTTTACAGTTTGCACACATTATCGTCGCTGTCCCCGAAGGGGCTCACAATCTAGATTCCCTTAATCTTTATATAGCGCTAACATATTCCGCAGTGCTTTACAGTTTGCACACATTATCGTCGCTGTCCCTGAAGGGCTCACAATCTAGATTCCCTATCTGTATGTTTTTTTTGGAATGTGGGAGGAAACCGGAGAACCCGGAGGAAACCCACGCAAACACGGGGAGAACATACAAACTCCTTGCAGATGTCATCCTTGGTGGGACTCGAACCCAGGACTCCAGCGCTGCAAGGCTGCAGTGCTATCCACTGAGCCACCGTGCTGCCCACATTTCTGACATGACCAGCGATTCACAGCAGGGGCCTGATCGCTGGTACGTGTCAGACATAGCGAGATTGCTGCTGAGATCGCTGTTTAGCAGCGATCTCGGTAGCGATCTCGCTATGTGAGACGGGGCCTTTATTCATTCCCCATATGTTAAACTGTGTAATTCACGACTTCCCTATGTCAATTATAAATCTATTTTTCAGAGTGTAATCTGGATTTCCAGCTCTTGTCCTACTGCAAAAGAGAGGGGGGGCGTAAATTCCCTTCTCTAGTGTGTCGTAAAGGTTTTAATATTTTCTATGACAATCAGTATTGTAGTATTCGGTCCCTATGTGGTGGTAATATGTGCTCTGGTCATGATGTGGCAGTATTTGTTAGTTGGATGTGGTATTATTCAGTCACTATGCAATGGTAATATGTGGTCTGGTCATGGTGTGATGGAATTTGTTTCTTGTATGTGGTATTATTGGTCGTTTAAAAAAAAAATGTATGTGACATTCTCTTAAAGAAAAATAAATACAAATATACCTAAAAAAAATTGAGTATTTTAAGAAATGATTAATAGCTTTAGAGTAGGGCCCGGCCACAAGAATTTACCTTGTGGTGGCAGGCTGAAAAAAAATCTTTTGGCCAAAACAAAAGCTGCTGGCTATGTATATGATATGGTGTCGATGGGAACTATTAATATGTGATTGGTGAGGATGTGGTGCAGAAGTGGAGTTTTTCCAAAAGTGGGTGGTGGGACTGTGGAAGGTTCAAGGTGTGGATGCGTAGCCAGAATGTGGCCTGGGCACTATCTCAAGGGGGCCTGAAAATTTTTACAGTATGGGGCACTGAAATTATTAGTGGCAGCCCAGCATCATGATGCGGGAACTGACACCCGCTCATGACGTGCTATGTCCGTCTTTAATAGTAAAGGGGTTAAAGGGAATCTGTCACCAGTTATTTACTACCTTAACTGAAACCAGCGTAATTTGGAGCCAGAGACCCTAATTCCAGCAATGTATCCCTTAGTGGCCTGATTAATGTAGTTTTTTTTTCTATAAAATCTCAGTTTTTTTCAGCAGGAGATTATCACAAGAGGACTACTTGATTTGCTGCAAGGTAGTCCGACCACACACACCACCAATGATTGGCAGCTTTCTGCCTATGTACAGTGTAACAGAAGCTGCCAATCAGTGGTGGGGTTACACTAAGCTCAGCATTCAGAAAACTGGTAGGTATGCAGTAGATAAAATAGTTTTTAATCAAAATTGCAGCAACCACTAAAGTTAGAGCAGTTATTCTACATCATTCTGCTCTCAGATGGGTTAGCAGATACCTAGTGACAGCTTCCCTTTAACCCCCTCACAACTGCTGGTCGTCACTGACAATTGAACTCATGCAGATAGGAAGCACGTCATTGATGCCGTCCATTGGCACATCCATCATATGATTGCGGGGCAGTGATAGGTTGTCATGACTGGCGAGGATGTGTTGAAGACTGGCATTCATAGATCTTCGTGGCTAGCAGCCATAGGAGATCGTGATTTCTGCTACACAAAGCAGAGCCGAAGCCTGCTATGTATAGCACAGGCGGTCGGACGATCATAGCTTCAAGTCTCCTAAGGGGATTATTAAATACAGGAAAAAGTAAAAAAAAAATGTTTTAAAAACAATAAACAAAACACAAAAGTTCAAATCACCCACTTTTTCCCCATTAATATTAAAACAATAAAAAAAGAAAAATACACATATTTGGTATCACTGTGTTCAGAAATGTCTTATCTATAAAAATATAAAATAAATTATTCTGATTGGTAAACGGCGTAATGAGAAAAAAAAATCAAAACGTCAGAGTTCGGGTTCCCATTATTTTCAATGGGCTTTGAGTTCTGGTTCAGGTACAGTTCTGGTACCGGAACGAACTTTGGAATAAAGTTCGGGTTGGGTACCAGAACCCAAACTACCATCCCTAAAAAAATAAGCCCTCACACAGCCTTAGATCCCAAAAAATGAGAACTTCATGAATGTCGGAAAATGGCAACAAAAGCAAAATTTGTTTTTGACAAAAACTATACAGGTTTGGTATCTGCTTAGGCTACTTTCACACATCAGGTTTTTTGTGTCAGGCATAATTCGTCGAATACCTGAAAGGACGGATCTGGCGCTTAGTTTGGAAAAACTGATGCAACGGATCAGTTTTGTTGCCGGATCCGACCTGAACTTTTGAACCCGGTCTGGCACAGAGAGAGAGAGAGACCTTGGTTTCCAGATTGGACAAATGACTGGTCCGGTTCCATAGACTTCTATTGTTTACGGCCTCCTGATCGCCGCTTCAGGCACTATCAGGCGGGTCCGCTAAAAAACCAAAACGTTGCAGTGGCCGCCGGAATGTACATTTCCCCTGGATCTGGACAAAAACGGATGCAATACAACGACATCAGGCGCGATCCGGCGCTAATGAAAGTCAATGACAAAAAAACACATCCGGTACCGGATCCGTTTTTTTAACAACACGCCGGATCGCGCCTGACGTCAAAAAACTGATGTGTGAAAGAGGCCTTACTTGTACTGACCTGGGGAATCATACTGTCAGGCCAATCACCGTACAGTGAACATTGTAAATTAAAAAAAACATTGTGGAATAGCACTTTTTTTTTGCTATTTCACCGCACTTAGAATTTTTTCCCTGTTTTCCAGTACACTATCTGGTAGAATGAATAGTGTCATTCAAAAGTACAATTCATCCTGAAAAAAAGAAACCCTTATATAGCTATATCTCTGGGAAAAAATATATTATGGCTCTTGAAAAAAGAGGAGAGGGTAAAGAGTTTAATGGGGTTGTCCAAGACTTTTACACTGATGTCCTGTTTGTAGAATAGGCCACCTTCATCTGATGTATACAAATATTTTTATTTATTTATGTTTGTACTTCTTTATTTTACTCATATATATCCTATATAGCTTGTGTAGCTTTTGATTAATGGATTTGGAAATTTATAAAAAATAAAAAAATAAAGTTAACAATTTCACAGAACCCAAATGATCATAGAGACATTAGATGTAAGTGTTTTTTTGGCTTATATTACAGGAGGTCAGCACCATCTTCATTGTTCCATAAAACAAGTTATCTATTCACACAAAGTATATGGCCGGCGTCACACTGGCAACAGAATCGGACGACTGCAATGCGATGAAAAATCGTATTGCAGTCTGCCCTATGTTAATCTATGGAGCAGCTCCCAGTATCAGATTTTTTGTGGTCCGTTTTAAACGTCCGAGTGTCACCGATTGTGGGTCGACTATCGCCAATGCAAGTCTATCGGAGCGATGAAAAATCTGATTACAAACGGACCGCACGTGTGACTTGCGATTAAATCGCATCGGTGTTCTTTAGAAAAGCCGGCAATTCATCCCCGGCTATACTTTAAAATCACACTAACCGCTTTAATAAAGAATAGAAAGAATAGATATATACACACATAGAATACATATATATATATATATATGTCATTGTGACATATATATATATACATATATTTATAGTTCTTACACTTCTACATACTGTAATAGCCGCTAATTCAATTGCCGGCTTTTGTGAAATCACAGAAGCCGACATGAAATGATACATTGTTTAGACACAGTTAACCATGTCATTTCCTGTATTTTGATATATGGTTTGAACTTACAATTACAGAAGTGTATGTGTGCCAAATTTCAGACATGTAGGGTTAATTAAAGGTGTAAATTCGTTGAAAAAAAATGCGTGGGCTCCCGCTGTATTTTCTCCACCAGACAGACAAAGCAAGCGAGTGGGGGCAGATAATAATAGCCTAGGGAGGGTACTTTATTTTTTTGTGCCCCCCCTGGCTACTAACATCTGCCCCCAGACACCCCAGAAAGGGCAAATCTATAATTAGATTTGCCCTTTCTGGCACTTTGCCCGTCTATTCCCATTGCCCTGTAGCGGTGGCGAATGGGTTAATAAGGGGTTACAGCCACCTTGCAATTGAAAGGTGACTGTAAGCCAGGTTAATAATTGAGAGCTGTCAATTAGACAACTATCAATTATTAATCCTATTGAAGTAAATAAAAAAACACACACACACTTTAAGAATAAATAATTTTAATGAAATAAAAACCACATTTTTTTGACCATCTTTTATTTTACTCTTAATCCGTGCGAAGCCCTTGATCTCCTAAAATAAATATAAAATAATAAAACAACATTATTCTTACCTATCTGGCGATCTGTCACGTCCCACGATGTAATCCTTCACAAAGGGTTAACTAGCAATCAGCTAAGCTGCGCAACTAATGCTGCGTGCTCAGCTGATAGCTCCTGAATGAATGAGCTTATCTCCTGCCGACAGGAAAGGATGTGATTAATGAATGAAGCTTAATTGATTGTATCCCACTTTCACCTTAGGTCAGGTCACTGAAGTGAAAGTGGCAATAAATCAATTAAGCTTCATTCATTCATCTCTTCCTCTCCTTTCGCTGGTAGAGGAAGTTATTCATTCAGGAGGTTATAGCTCGGAGACAGCATTATAGCTCTCTGCGTGCTGTAACCTGTTAACCCTTTCTGATGGATTACACCGTGGGACCTGACTGTACATCGGATTGGTAAGAATAATTTTGCTTTTTTATTTTTATTACAGGAAATGGTTTTAGCAGGAAAATAAAATATTGTCAAAAACTGTGTGATTATTTCATTAAACTTCTTTTTTATTAAACTGTGTGTTTTGATTTTTCTTTCATACAATAGGATTAATAATTGATTGTTGTCTAATTGACAGCTCTCAATTATTAACCTGGCTTACAGTCACCTTTCAATTGCAAGGTGGCTGTAACCCCTTATTAACCCATTCGCCACCGCTACAGGGCAATGGGAATAGACGGGCAAAGTGCCAGAAAGGGCAAATCTAATTATAGATTTGCCCTTTCTGGGGTGTCTGGGGGCAGATGTTAGTAGCCAGGGGGGGCACAAAAAAAATGTACCCTCCCTAGGCTATTATTATCTGCCCCCACTCGCTTGCTTTGTCTGTCTGGTGGAGAAAATACAGCGGGAGCCCACGCATTTTTTTTCAACGAATTTACACCTTTAATTAACCCCTACATGTCTGAAATTTGGCACACATACACTTCTGTAATTGTAAGTTCAAACCATATATCAAAATACAGGAAATGACATGGTTAACTGTGTCTAAACAATGTATCATTTCATGTCGGCTTCTGTGATTTCACAAAAGCCGGCAATTGAATTAGCGCTATTACAGTATGTAGAAGTCTAGGAACTATAAATATATATATATACATGTCACAATTACATGTGTATATATAATATATATATATATATGTGTTCTATGTGTATATATCTAATCTTTCTTTTGTGATTTAAATACTATTCTTTTGGATCCATTATATGTCAGTTTTGCAAGCCTGCGAGAAATTCTCGCAAGTCGGATGAAAATCGGATGTTACAAGGTACACACACATGCGACTAAATCGCATCTTTGAAGGAAAATTGGATGCCAGGCGGATGTGTGATTTTTCATTTTGGTACGATAATCGACCGACTAAAACAGTCCGATTTTTTGTAGTTGTGTCTGACCCCGGCCTATAAGTGCACAGAGAAAAAGTCAAGCAAAGTGTATGAATCCAGGTTACATATACTGTATGAATGTACACAGCAGAATGCTCCATAATATAATCATTTCCTAAATAAGGAAGTTATAGCACACAGAAGTTTAGTAAGAGGATTAGGGTGGCAGCTGTACCCGGAGCTGCTGAGAGGTACGGACAGGCGCTGGAGAATCAGCGGACCTAAGCAAATATACAATTCAGACAATAAACATAGACCATTGCTTCATATTCCTTATTACTCGAGAGAGCTAACGCACTAGATTGCCAATTCTCATCTTCCCACAAACTGTTGCCGGTCACCCGCTACCAAATTTTTTTTTTTTTACAATTCAATTTAAGATTGTTGGTCAAATTTGGATATTACAAATCCAATCCATATTTTACTGCAAGATCTAGAAATCCAAAAATGACTCTTGGATTTCTGCCTTGGAACAACACAAGGATTAGCTCCATGGTCGTTTTCATGGGCTTAAAGCTTGTTCACATGCTGCGTCTTTGCTGTGGTTTTTCCCCATGCATTTTTCAAGGGTAAGAAATGCTGCAATTTACAGTACCAGCAAAATGAATACGATTTCTGAAATCTCATGCACATGCTGCTTGTTTTTTACTTTCGGGTCTGAACCATCATATTGTCTTTTTCAAATCTGCAGCATGCCAATACTTTCAGAGTTTTTCACCCTTTCAAATGAATTGGAAAAAAAGTAGGTAAAAACACAAGTAGAAACACGTAAAAAAATGTGAATGTTTTATACAGCGATTTTTCTGCCAAATATTTGCAGCGGGTTTATCTGCTCCAAAATCCAAATGTGTACAGACCCTTAATCTTCAGCTTTTCTGTGTAGAATTTACAAGGAAAAGGAGAATCATCTGCACGGAATATTTTTATATCTTCTAATACAAAGTGCTATCGAGTACAAGGAGGGTGTGGGAACAGATGACAGAAAGGATGAGAATCTCATGCAAAAGAAGGCTAAAAACAAGTCCATTTAAAACTGGATTCTGGGAATTATCCCAATTGTCTCGGGAACTGCATTACAGAAAAATGGCGCCACACGAGAAGAGTCACATGTGAGTGGGATGTTCAGATTATGGAGGATGTAAATCTTGGAACATTATCAGAACCGAGAGCATGGGTAGAGTGGTAAACAGAGAAGGTGATGTAGGGCAGCACAGCACTGTGCAGCGCTTTGTGGGTCAGTGTGATAAGTTTTCATTGTATTCTGTAGTGGATAGGCAACCATTGCAATGACTGTGACAGGGCGGAAGCATCAGTGTAGCAGCTGGACAGAAATATGACCCTGGCTGCTGTATTCAGGATGGATTAAAGAGGGGAGAGTTTAGTGAGAGGATGACCAATTAGTGGAGAGCTGCAGTAACTGAGACAACTATAAATCAAAGTGCCATTAAGAGTTTTTGCAGTTTCAAATTATGTTCCCATAATGACTTTTGGGAAGTTTTTAATGTTGCTGATTTTATACAGCATTCCTTCACCTACTAGATTTCTTGCATTTTTTTCATTGCCTTTTTGAGTGTGTTGTTTACATGCATTTTTATTGCGTTTTTGACGTTGCATTTTTTGTCTATTTGGTATGTCCTTTTTGGTATGCTTTGTATTTTATACTTCCTGTATTCTTAAGTTGTCTCCTTAGCAACGCAGAGCTATGCAGTCTCCTTACTTCCAGGTTAACAGCAGGGGGGTTCTCCTTCTTCAGTGACAGTTCTGGTGAACAGCAGAGCCAGAGGCACATCCAGCAGTTGGGCACAATCGGGTCGCCTAATGCGGCGGTCCGAAGTGTCTCCCCCCACATTCTGCCGCCCGACAGACTGGGAGTCGGCAGTTCTCTGAGCCAGCTGTCAAGCTGACAGCCGACACAGAGAAACTGCAGCACGCCGGCTTCCAGTGTTCAATAGTACTCGCATCTAACAGACGCGAGTACAATTGAAGCTTTGACAATTGGGTCAGAGCGACGCCAGCAGTGTAATTATGTCATGTGATCACAGTGCTGTCACTCGCCGGTGCTGCAGAGGCGCATATGGATGGTAAGTGCTCCACATTATTGGAGCTGAAGACACCGAAGATAGGAGGGGAGGGTGGGTATTTACTGGGGGAAGGTGTATTTAGTGTGTGTGGGGTATTGCCTGTGTGTGTTTGTAGGGGGGTATTTGCTGTGTGTGTGGAGGGGTAATTACTGTATGTGGAGGGAGTAATTACTGTGTGTGGAGGGGCTATTTACTGAGTGTGTGTGGGGGTATTTACTGTGTCTGTGGGGGGTTTAAATTGTGTACAGGTGGTATTTACTGTGTGTGAGGGGGGTATTTACTGTGTGGGGGAGATTTACTGTGATGGGGTATTTACTGTAACGGGGCTGGGTGAGATTTTGTGTAACGGTATCATTTGAGGACACAAATTTGGGGAGCAAGGAAGTGACAGGTGCAGACACAATATGGGAAGTGGGAGAAATTTGAAGACAATATGAAGAGGAAGGTATGAGATGGGGGCTTGTATGCGGGAAGGGTGCAGACACAGTATGGTGAGTGGTGTTACGGGTGCAGACACAGTATGAGGAGCGAGGGGAAAATGTATGAGGACACAGTATGGGGGTGATGGGATGGGTGCGGAGTGTGGACACAGTATGGGGAGTCAGAGGGATGTGTGAGCAGGCAGTATGGAAAGTGAGAGGGAAAATGTATAAGGAGAGAGGGGGAAACTTGCAAAGAGACAGTATGAGGGAAAGTGTGAGTGGGCACAGAATAGAGACTGAGTAGTGTGTGGGGTGTAGCATGGGGGAACAGTGTAAGGGCACAGCCAGGACCAGGAGGTGACAGTATACCAGGGGGGTTGTGATGAGGGGGCACAGTTTAGAGACAGGGCCCAATAGGTGAGACTCAGTGTGAGAGAACAGTGTGAAGAGGTGGCCCAATATGGAAAGGAGAGCAGTGTGGAGAGCATGTACCATAAAAGGGACAGCTTGGGGACATATTTTGTGCAGGGAATATAGTGAGGGGCAATTATTTATCCAGGGGCTCAGCATAGGGCAAATATTTTTATTTGGGAGCATTATAATGACACTGCTATCTTTAAGGGCGTCGTGTGGGGATGCACTGCACAAGACCGGAGAAGATGGAAATCTGCAGAGACGAGCTGTGGATGAGAAAACTCATCATGGGGTCTGGACAAGATGAAGAAAAGAAGCAGAACGACTCAAGAGACAACATCATCTATAAGGTACCTGAATGTAAAATTTTTTTGTGATACTGACTAATTCTCATATTTTTATTCTCATATTTTTATTCTCATATTTTTGTCCAAGTTTGTGATGAGTCTGCAGTCATTCTATGTGACTTCTGAATTCTCACAGTGCACACTGCATGCTGTCAGGATTCTCTGGTGCCAGTGATTTGCATACATGTGGTCATGTGCTGACTAGACATGCATGGCCTCACTCAATGAAAATGAACTGAGTGAGGCTGCGCACATCTAGTCGGAATGTGGCCAGAAGTATCCAAATCACATACTTGTGGAAGGGAGATTTCTAAAAGTGTGCAGTGCATGCACCTTGAGAATTCAGAAGCCTGCAGCCACCTATTGTGACTGCAAATTTTCATCTCAAACCTGGACTCAACCTTTAATAAAATAAAGCACTGCAGCATGCCAATCCTAACAGCATGTAATAATACATCTTTTCTCTGGGTGTTTGAGTTCTGCTATTCTGGTTGCAGTCTGTCTAGTTTAACAAAGGTGTTTTTTGTCTGCCTATAACCTTTTCGGTGCCACTTTATGTTCTGTCCCCCAGCAGGCATTGCCTGCTTGTGATAGATTAATTTGGATGTTCTGACATTCTATTGATGTTTGGAGACAGTCTGAATTCCAGCTAAGGATTTTCGCCTTCCTGTTTCTTTGCTATACTTTGCACCTGTCTTCTGTTTATCATTAGTAAGTAGGCTGCATACTTGCTTTATTCTTTGGTATTTTATTTTTTACTTTACTCACTCTAGGATCTTTCCTTTGTCCAGCACTCTTCTCCTCTTGTAGGTAATTCACATTCTGCTCTACCCCACGGCTCTTTAGGAGGAACATGAAGCAACTTGATGGCAAGCTTAGGTCTGAATTGCCATCGCCTAGTCTGTGGTTAAGGCTATCTCTTCACCCACAGGCACCTCTAGTGACTACGGCGTCAGGATATCTAGTCTGTACAGGAACCAGAAGGGTCAGTTGCAGTTTTTAATTTATAACTGATTTTCACAAGTGAGTTGCTACACAGGCCTAACAATATTTACATACAAAGATAAGCGAGTATTTAAATAAATATCTCCAAACAGTGAGAGTCGTAATTAGGAGAACTGGACTGAAAGCAGCCGATGCTTGTGACTTTGAAACAATTATAACAGCATCTTGTCAGGAGCTGTGGGGGAGAATGAAGATGAGCCCTTAACTGCTGTACAGAATCAATGGGCAGGAAATAGGTGACTGGGATGTTATGAATTATCTTCTTACTTGGAATGTAATTACTGAGCACAATCAATGTGTACATGGTGGTCGAGCTCAATGGAAACCAGCAGCACAGTATGAAAGATAACAGCTATCATTGGAATATAATGGCAACAGATAGAAAAATCAAGTGAATTTCAAACTTGATTATTTTCATGCTAACTAATTAAAGCAAATTAATAACTTGGGAGTACCTCTTAAAGGCCAACAGAGTAGACCATAGTGAGGAGTTGTAATCCATGGTATAAAATGTTGCAGAAAAATTCAGAAGGATGAAAACGGAGAAGGGATTCAGCTGGAGTGTTGTTCATATCAAATATGACTCATGAGAACAAGGTCTTCATAATATCTGCTAATTTTACAAGTAGATCTACACATTACAACTCCATCACTGAGGTCCAATAAAAAAGTAAAGTGGTCTCTAGGGACTGTACCACCCTAAGCTTTAAACAGGATACCTACCTTACTAAAAAATGTCCATGCTATATATTGTTCAGACACGAATTATACATTAGATAAACTAAGATAAATTGTAAGTTCTTCTAGGAGAAACATTTTACTTACTGCATTGTGGCTTCATACATTTTTATTAAGGTATGTACATACAGATTTTTTTATAAATATATGTTGTTTTTTATTTGAACATTGCATATGTACAGTGGATTCGGAAAGTCTTCAGACCCCTTTAAATTTTTCACTCTTTGTTTCATTGCAGCCATTTGGTAAATGCAAAAAAGTTCATTTTTTCTCATTAGTGTACACTCTGCACCCCATCTTGACTGAAAAAAAACGGAAATGTAGAAATTTTTGCAAATTTATTAAAAAAGAAAAACTGAAATATCACATGGTCATAAGTATTCAGACCCTTTGCTCAGTATTGAGTTGAAGCAACCTTTTGAGCTAGTACAGCCATGAGTCTTCTTGGGAATGATGCAGCAAGTTTTTCACACCTAAATTTGGGGATCCTCTACCATTCTTCCTTGCAGATCCTCTCCAGTTCCGTCAGGTTGGATGGTGAACGTTGGTTGTTATGATTTGGTAGCCGAGGAGGACAGAAGCCAAAATAGCCAAGGTGCCAGACACTCAGAGAGGTTGGTATCTAGTGGATTGCAGACCCCTAAACTAACCGCACAACTAGAATAGCCGTGGGACGTACCTACGATGACCTAGACGCCTCGGCACAGCCGGAGAGTTAACTAAGCCTAAAGATAGAAAGGGGAAAGCTAACTGCCCCGGAGTAGCGCCCCAAAGGAATAGATAGCCCCCACACATATATTGGCGGTTAGACAAGATGAAATACGAACGCAGGCAGAAAATAGAAAAAGCAAACGCTGGGGCCCAAAACTGTCTAGATAGAATAGGACAGGAAAGATTACTGTCTGCATTCCGGCAAAACCCTAAGAAAAATTCCAATACTTCTGATTTCCAAAAAATACTGAGACCACATGATCTCTCCCCCGCTAGATCAGAACTCTGGTGTGAACAAGTAGCTAGCCAGCAGATACTGAAATAACAGGGACTGAAAACATAAACAGTGGTAAATGAGAAACAGAGACCAGCGCAGGCCCCAGCAGGGGAACCTGGCTGACCTCACTCCAGAAGGGCAGAAAAACAAAAGGAAAAACAAAAAGCCACAGAAACAAGCAGCAAATAACTTATCTGAAAGATGCAGGAGAAAGCAGGGAGCAAGCTGACTTCCAAATGGGACCAGGAAGAACAACTATTCACCGGCGAGGATCATGGGAAGGTTACTCCCTTAAATCTTCCCAGTCATGAATCCCTGATTGCCAATCGTCCCCAGCTGAAAGACATCTGTCAGTCAAAGCAGCTTCATTACTATCAGCAGCCATCAGAGGGAGCCCCAACTCAGAAGTCCAATCCAGAGCGTTCACAACAGTTGGTGGACAGCCGTTTTCAGGCCTTTTCCAGAGTTGCTCAATTAGGTTTAGGTCAGGGCTTTGGCTTGGCCAGTCAAGAATAGTCACAGAGTTGTTCTGAAGCCACTCCTTTGTTATTTTAGCTGTGTGCTTAGGGTCATTGTCTTATTGGAAGGTGAACCTTCGGCCAAGTATGAGGTTCAGAGCACTCTGGAAGAGGTTTTCATCCATATCTCTGTACTTGGCCGCATTCATGTCTACTTCAATTGCAACCAGTTGTCCTGTAACTGCAGCTGAAGAACACCCCCATAGCATGATGCTTCGACCACCATGTTTCACAATTGGAATTGTATTGGGCAGTTGATGAGCAGTGCCTGGTTTTCTCCACACATACCGCTTAGAATTATCTCCAAAAAGTTTTATCTTCTTCTCATCAGACCAGAGAATCTTATTTCTCATAGTCTGGGAGTCCTTCATGTGTTTTTTTTAGCAAACTCTATGTGGCCTTTCATATGTCTTGTACTGAGGAGAGGCTTCCATTGGGCCACTCTGCCATAAAGGCCCGACTGGTGGAGGGTTGCAGTGATAGTTGACTTTGTGGAACTTTCTCCCATCTC
Organism: Oophaga sylvatica; assembly: GCA_033576555.1. Lineage (NCBI taxonomy): Eukaryota > Metazoa > Chordata > Amphibia > Anura > Dendrobatidae > Oophaga > Oophaga sylvatica. Next base: position 468,002,069 of record JARQOD010000005.1, read on the forward strand.
CCTAATGCATCTGTGGAGCTCAGCCACAGTAATCTTGGGGTTCTTCTTTTACCTCTTTCACAAAGGCTCTTCTCCCACGATTTCTCAGTTTGGCTGGACGGCCAGGTCTAGGAAGACTTCTGGTGGTCCCAAACTTCTTCCATTTAAGGATTATGGAGGCCACTGTGCTTTTAGGAACCTTGAGTACTGCAGAAATTCTTTTGTGACCTTGGCGAGATCTGTGCCTTGCCACAATTCTGTCTCTGAGCTCCTTGACCAGTTCCTTTGACCTCATGATTCTCATTTGGTCTGACATGCACTGAGAGCTGTGAGGTCTTATATAGACAGGTGTGTGCCTTTACAAATCAAGTCCTATCAGTTTAATTAAACACAGCTGGACTCCAATGAAGGAGTAGAACCATCTCAAGGAGGATCACAAGGAAATGGACAGCATGTGACGTACATATGAGTGTCTGAGCAAAGGGTCTGAATACTTATGATCATGTGATGTTTCAGTTTTTCTTTTTTAATAAATTTGCAAAAATTTCTACATTTCTGGTTTTTATCAATCAAGATGGGTTGCAGTGTATATTAATGAGAAAAAAATGAACGTTTTTGCATTTACCAAATGGCTGCAATGAAACAAAGAGTGAAAAATTTAAAGGGGTCTGAATACTTTCAGAACCCACTGTATGTTATTATATATACATTTATATGGATTTTGAGGCGGATCCACTCCAAAATCCTTATCAAAAATCTCTTCAAATACTCCCTCTGATGTGAATTTTGAAGTGAATCCGCTTCAAAATTCACACAGAAAAAAACCCAGTGTGAACATGTCCTAAGTATAATTTAAAAATAGTTGAAAAACATGCTCCTGACAATGCAGCGATATAACCTGATAATTAGCTTTTAATTTGTAGAGCTCGCGTAGTAAAGTGTCAAAGACCATTCTGGTCATAAAATATTTTCAGTGTAATATTCTCTCCCTCCCTCGTTCCCTACAGATAGATGGCTGAGTCTACTGGATGAAATCAAAGTACTTGTCAATGAAGAACTCTGACAAATAAGACAACACTTTTCCTTGCAGCTGAGTGACCGGAGTTTTACTCAGGAGGCAAAACTAATTAAGACATGACAGAGGTTCTATGGAGAAGAAAATCTATAGAGCATGAGTGAAACGGATTAAGTGTCAGTTGTGATGTGGCTTAAAAGTGAAGTATTAGCAGAAACACCTTATTGGCATTCAACTGAGAACGCCCAAGAATTTGTAAGAAAGGATTTTTTTTTATAGATTCAAATCTCTTGAGACCTTAGTTGTATGGATCCATAAACATATGAGACCCTAGTGTGGGCAGCACGGTGGCTCAGTGGTTAGCAGCATTGGGGTCCTGGGTTCAAATCCCACCAAGGACAAGATATGCAAGGAGTTTGTATGTTCTCCCTGTGTTTTTGTGGGTTTCCTCTGGGTTCTCCGGTTTCCTCCCACACTCCAAAGACATACTGATAGGGAATTTAGATTATGAGCCCCAATGGGGACAGCGATGATAATGTATGTGAAGCGTTGCGGAATTAATGGTGCTAAGTAAGTAAAATAATAAATATTGTACCTCTGCATGACCCTGATTTCATACAGATGTAGGAAAAGGGTCAGATTTAATCAATTGTGGAATGCTCCATGTTATGCCACAGAGATCTCCCCACAATATGGCAGCAAATAAAGCACTTATGAAATAATAGTTTTATGCATTTACCCGTATTTATGTAATGTATGTTCGCACTGTCTGATTTTGGAGTGAAATCGCATTGTGCCGAATACAGCTGAGAAAAAATACGCAGATCTGCTCTGCCTCATTGAATAACATTGGTCCGAGTGCAATCCTATTTTCTATCGGATTTCACTCGTCCAATTTATACTCTAATGTGAGCGAGCCCTAAATTTTAGGATTTGTGATTAAATCAATAAACATTCAGTTATAAAGAGGGGAAAAAAAACAATTCTGCATTTCACGGTATTTTATGGAAGACCTTTGTCTCCCTTCATTCTTCCGGTGCACAATAACCTGAGTGGTGTAGGAAGGAACATTATGCTTACTGGTAAGGGGATTTCTTTGCGCACTTGACAGCACCACAATTTTTAGGATCTATCATGCCAGAAGTGAGTAAACTTGAATTTAAGGAATAAGCAACTCTCATTTATATCTAGTAAATTACATGGATATAAAGGGTAAGCACATGTGGGTCACATGAAGAATAACAGGTTTAAATAAAGGATTACATTAAATCAACTTTAATATCTTCATTATCCAGAGCTATCAAGGTATGAACATCAGACTTCTGGTGAAATAAAGGCATCTATGACTGCATTTTATACCTTAAAGAGGACCTGTCACCAGGTCAAAAGTTCTTGCTCCTGTATTATTCCTGCTGCAACCGAGTATTCCGATTTTCTTTTTAAATTCCCCCCGTACGGTTCCAGAGATTTGGGCCTTTTTATTTAGTGCTAATTTTTATGGTCTTTACCAAAGGGGTGTTGCTCACAGAGTAATATTAAAGGAATCTGTCACCCTAAATTGGCGGGATATTTAAATGATGGCAGTCAGGTCAGATGGGCGGTGTTTTGGGTACTTGCCTTAACATGTTGTTCGCCGCTGTCTCCATTATTTCTGGGAATTGTAGTCGTTGCCCTCCATATAACGCACCTGCACATTACAATCTTGAATTGCGCACGCGCAGTATGCTTTCTCGCAGATTGCAATGCGCAGGCGCGTTATATGGAGGGCAACGACTACAATTCCCAGAAATAATGGAGACAGCGGCGAACAACATGTTAAGGCAAGTACCCAAAACACCGCCCATCTGACCTGACTGCCATCATTTAAATATCCCGCCAATTTAGGGTGACAGATGCCCTTTAAAACGCCCCCAGCCCAGAGAATCATATAAACCATACCTCCCAACCGTCCCGGTTTCAGCGGGACAGTCCCGATTTCGAGTCCCTGTCCCGCTGTCCCGGCCGGGAGGCTTAATGTCCCGCGATCGCGGTTGGGTAGTGATGACAGCAGAGTGCACAGCGGATACCCCGGGGACTGGGAGAACTTTCTCCCAGTCACTTGTCACGTTCCACAGGAAGTGACCGCTGACCTCATTTCCGGCGGTCAGCTGGTACAGCACGAGGAGGTAATGCTAGTTCGGGAGGACAGAGATCCGGCGGCGGCGGTGCATCCAGCGCTCCATGCAGTACCCGGCTCTCACTCCAAGAGATGATGATCCCAGATTCTGCAGCTCCATGCGCGGCAGCATGTGAGAGTGAGACAGGCAGGATGAGATCATCATCTCTTGGAGTGAAAGCCGGGTACTGTGCAGCGCTCATCTGTGCACCGGGGGAGGGATTTTTACAGCCAGAGAGTGAGGCAGGCAGGGCTGAGACGCTGCACTGTGCCAGCCATTTGTTTCCACATCATCCTCAGTGCTGTCTAAGCCCTGCCTGCATCACTCTGTAAACAATCAGTGTCTCACTTGGCTGTGGTATATGCCTCAGGACTGAGAGTCAGTATACCAGTGGTATCTCTCAGTCCTGAGGCTCCTGATTCAGTAGTGTAGAGATCCAGTCATGAAACTGACTGTCAGCAATTGGCACCATGTCGATGGGTCAGTAGGATTCCTCCGTAAGGCTGGGTTCACATTGAGTCAATGGCAATGCGCTGACGGCATCCGTTACATAGTGGCACTAACGCTATGTAACGGATGTGTTAGCGCACCCATAGACTGCAATTATGTAGCGCATCGCTAGCACATGTCATATTTGGCATGCGTTAGCGATGTGCCGTCATTCTGTGACAGACCATCGGACGCAGTCTGCAGCATTAGGCTACGTTCACATTGCGTTAGTGCAGTCTGCTCAACGTATGCGTTAAACCGACTGCGCTAACACAACTGCCTTTTAAAGATTGCGTTATGTGATCGTGCTAGAGGTGATGGACCCCCGAACGCTGCAGACTGTGTCCGAGTCTCTGTCACAGAATGACAGTACATCGCTAACACATGCCAAATATGACATGCGTTAGCGATGCGCTACATAATTTCAGTCTATGGGTGCGCTAACACATCCGTTACATAGCGTTAGTGCCGCTATGTAACGGATGCCGTCAGAGTATTGCCATTGACGCAATGTTAACCCAGCCTTCGGGGGTCCGTCACAGCTAGCGCGATCGCATAACGCGATCTTTAAAAGGCACTTGCATTAGCGCAGTCCGTTTAACGCATACGTTGAGTAGACTGCACTAATGCAATGTGAACGTAGCCTAAGATAGAGTAGAATTATGTCTATCTGCTTCTTTCTCCAATGGAGACTCTCCTATATATACAGTCTTGATGTAGTGTACGGGGAATATATATATATAGTGTACAGGGTATATATGTACAGTGAACATGTAGTGTACGAGGTATATACAATGTATAATTGCATAGTGTACAGGGTATACAGTGTACACTGTATAAATATGTAGTGTACAGTGTGTCCATATATAGTGTGTATATGTACTGTTATACTGGCACATGTCGGGGGCCTGCACACTTCCTGTCAGGACTGTGATCTGCTTCTTTTTGATCCACTCCTTTGTTGCCTTGGATGTACGTTTTGGGTCATAGTCTTGCTGGAAAACCCAGCCACGACCCATTCTTAGGCCGGGATCACACATGCGAGAAACACGGCTGAGTCTCACATGTGAAATCCCAGCTCTGGCACCGGCACTCGGGAGTGGAGTGTGCGGCTGCATGTAGTTATATGCAGCCGCTCGCTCCACTCCCGAGTGCCGGCGCCAGAGCTGGGATTTCACATGCGAGACTCAGCCGTGTTTCTCGCATGTGTGATCCCGCCTAAATGTCCTGGCGGAGGCAAGGAGGTTGTCAGGATTTTACAGTACGCTTCATCCATTCTTGGGTGTGGTTGGGGCGTGGATATGGGTGTGACTGGTGAAATGGGCGTGGTTTGGGGCGTGGCCTAAAATTTGCCGCGGCGCGCATAGCACGCCGCGGCCTTTGTCCCTCTTTCCCTTCTTCAAAAGTTGGGAGGTATGTATAAACCACAATCCCTTGGTAAAGACCATAAAAGTTAGCACCTTGGGTGACTAAATAATACAGTCCATATCTCTGGAACCATATGGCGGATAGAAAGAAAAATCAGAATCACATGGGAGTAAATGGATTAAAAAGAGCAAAAAATGGCTACTTTTAAGCAAGTGACAAGTCTTCTTTAAAGGTTTGTACTCATTTAGTGGCAGCAAAGAAAGATCTGTGGTTGCTGCAGAAAAAAATCTGGAAGTAAAAATGACATACATTTCAAAATGTTAATCTGCGTCTGCCACAGATTCTACCACTTCACCCTATGCAATACAAATGTTAGAATCCATATACAATTATAATTCACCAAAACACCATACATAGTGCAGGCAGATTTTTTTTGTGAATTTCCTACAAATCTGTGACACAATCTAAAGTTGAACATTTTCATGTGTGAACATACTCCAGTTCCATCCAGCTTTAAGGAAAGCTAAAGTTCTAGGGATGTTGATTAGGACCTCACTACATAGCGCTCAAACATCAGACCAAATAATAAAACAGCATTTAGGCATCTCTCCCATTCGGCTGCCACAATTTTATTGTTGAACCCCATGTCTACGGCGAGGATTTGGAGCTTTGTGCTACATTTTTAACCTCATACAAACACATCACTAAAAGGTACTGAAAATAAATAATGGAAACTTATGGCAAAATCCCCACTGTAATTTGGATGTAACGCAGATGAATTTCATCACATTTTTTTGCATAATTCTTGTCTGGTCCAACAACAAAACATTTACGTGATGGACCAGCCTATATGAGGAGCACGGGTTCCTTCTGCATAATTTCCTGGACACTTCAGGTTTTCCCTTTAGGAAACAAGTGAGTAGCAAAAACTTGCAACATTAAGTACATTGGATATAAAAAGTCTACACACTGATGTTAAAATGCCAAGTTTTTGTCCTGTAACAAATCACACCAAACATCACACCTTTAATGTCAACTATTATCTGTACAATTCAATTGGAAAATTAACTGAAAAGTTTTTGCATGGAAAATGAAAAATAAAAAACTAAAACAAAACACGCGTCCCTGGCCAGCGATATTCCGTCTCCCTGGCTGCATAGTGAGTCAACTGTGGATCCTGATACCTGATAATGTCTCCCTCTCCAAAGACAAGGAGGCCTCACTGGAGGCTGTGAAGCAGCCAACCCCACCTCCCTGCAGTCTCTCGCCAGCAGCCGCCATCTTCTTGGGCTCTCTAGTTTGAAGCCCTGTAATCTCTGAGACATCTTTCTCTACCCAGGAGGACATAATCTGCACAGCCACATGTATTGTAAACCCTGGGAAGGAAAACTCCACAAAGTCCTGAATTATTCTGTCTCTCGCATGAACACCCGGCACTGCCGCCAGCACTCGGACCGGAGCATTCAGCTGCATAGACATACATGCAGCTGCACACTCCGGTCCCGAGTGCTGGCGGCAGTGCTGGGTATTGATGCGAGAGACTCACGAGAGTTTCTCGCATTGCACTCGCAAGTGTGATCCCGGCCTAAGAGTTAAATCCTATGACAAATCCTATTGCAGTGTCCAACCACCATCTATTGGCCTCCTAACATAACTACACCATCAACTAGATTTTCTTTATCAAGCTTACTATTTGTTTTCACTACTGCAAAGCTGGGAAAATGAAGCACAGATATCCCATATAGGTTGGCCCTACAGTTCCCAAATCTATTGTTACAGAATATCTAACTTGAAAACAAACATGATGGGAAACGCAGCCCAAACAGGACACATGATGACAGTGCTACAAACACCTGAAATGGACTCGCTCTACTGTTCATACTCTCGGGGATGATTGGAAAACGTTGAGGTCACAGTATAAGACCTTCACCATCATTCCCCTGCACCGAAGGTAAACCAAACAACACTATTGTGCGGTTCTTCAAACCGGTGGCCCCGAATACAGCATGTCCTTCTTTGACTAAAGTGGCACCAATGCCTAACTTGTTAATCCCTTTGCATGGGACTTCCAAATGCACCGAGGAAAACCCTCACAAAACTTAAACTCATACCTACATGGAAGATATACCAAGAAGTAGGAGAGGGGCTATCACTCCTGTAATGTTGAAAACGAAAAGACAGGATGCACCTCTGCCACTACAAGTCCGCTATCCCACACACTCCAGCACGCACAGAGGCGCTGTCCTCTAATGATTTCAGGTGTCCAGACGCTATGGGAACTCATACATTCTCTACCAACGAAAAAAAATATTGACTCCCTATTGCCGAGACTTGAAACCTCTTTTCAACAGGCAATTGACTCATTATTAAGCTTGGTGCCTTGAGAATTTGCTGAGTCTCACATAGCCTCCAACACAATTACATTTGCCTCCTTGTATCTATCCAATTCAGGGCAAGATAAAGGCTCAACACTTTTTGAGATCAGCTAGACGCATTTGGGGAAGGACCGCTGATCTTAGGGAGTGTGAAAAAATCATTGGTAAGGTGCTGGAGGGGAAATATGTTTTGCTGTGGTTACTGGCTTCAGTGATGTAAAACCCAGAAGTTTTCCTACAGCACATTAAGTGCTGCGAGGGGTTAACAGCCAATTTTATTTAAAGGGCTGGGTTTTTTTGTGGATAACCATTGAGCGGGTGGGAGGTTGTCCACCTTATCTCCACCCCAGGGCATGTTCTGGGGCTTAAAGCTGGGTGTTCAGTGTGTGGAGAGGAACACGCCAGAGAAGTGTGTGTAAGGTTCTGTGTACATGTTCCTGAAACTCAGTTTTTTCGTCAGCCATTTTACTTTCTGTCTTGCTGCAGCTATCTTGCCCTCAGTCAATATGGAGTTTCCAGCTTGCATGTTCCCGCCCTGATTCTCTCCTCTTGCTTCTTAAGCAGCCACAGCTGAGCAATCAGTGCTTCAGAATCAAGCCTGCAGTGAACCTGTGACCTGACTCCTGGAAGCCTTGGACTTGTACTCCAGTTATTTCCTATTGTGGAACTTTGGAACACTCGTGGACTTTGGAACCTTGCTATTTGATAAATCCACGTTTGCATGGACTTACGGTAACAGAGAAGAGATCCTGAACCTGTTGTGGAGAGTGATTGCTGAGCTTAAGTTACTCTGGCCTGCTGTGTCTCCTGCTTTTGTATCTGCAAACTGTGTGACTATTATTGCCACTTGTATGAAGTAATACAAGACCTTCTATATCAAACCTGTGACTCCTGTGTTTTCATCGCACCCAAGCACAAGACACTATATGAACTGTACTACTTACATTACAGTGTGTGTATTTGTGCTTAAACCTCAACCAAGTGTCTTGCTAACCCTGAGCGGTCTGGTCCCCACGACCACAAGTACTGTGCTGCGTGATACCATTTTGATTTGTTTTTGCCCAGAGTGCTGTCTTTACTTTTTGCTTCAGCTTGGTTTATGCTGCACATAATAAACCAAGGAAGATCTTAAAGAGACAGTTAGTGTTCCTGTGTCTATCTCCGTGTACAGTTGAGTGAGCCGGTCTACCACAGGGGAGACTATACCACAGCCTTTGACCCATCTATGGACAACTCTAAGAGAGCTTCCTTCATGTCCCACACAAAAACACATTTTAAAATGCCTGCAAGAGCATTAACTGATACTTGACGCCTGCTCCACCCCGCAGACAGGGATTTCTCCTTCTATTCCAACTCTCATGATGTTTATACAAGAATAGGCTACTCTTTACTAAAACATCAAGACATTACCCTAGTCCAAAAGTCCTATATTGACAGTATCTTCTTCTTGGATCACGCACTTGTTAGTGTTTCCATTACATTTCCTGTCTTTAGACCCAAGCAATGACACTAGCTCCTAAACTCCACTCTTCTCCATGATCACATTGTGAAGTCTGACGTCAAGAAATCTATTGTGCAATATAAGCTCGGCACACACCAAAGTAATGTGATGAAGGTTTAATCAAAATGTAGTACATACAACAAACGTTTCGGTCTAAAAAGACCTTCTTCGGTGTACTATAACATAAGCACATGAAAATAAATAAAACAATATGCAAAAAACCGCATAGTAAAAACGGGCATATAAAGAAAGTATATACAAACATCATATTATGGTGGTCGCATAATGTAAGGGTAATGAGGACATATAATGCTCAGGAACTTCCAATATAATATATTATAGAAATATGCACTGTGCAAAAGAAATTCAGAGGAGTGGGGTATCCCTCAGAACAAAGATAAACAAGGATAAACATGAAATAAAGCAATTGAACATGCGAGCTTACATACCAGGATATGTGCTATAAGTTGATAGAGATAGTACCTGGTGGAGATGTGATAAAAGTGGTGAGTGCACTGGCTGACCTATTTACAGAGAGAACCTCTGTGTGAGGGTGGTAAATCTAACTTACCCTGGGCTACAGAGCTGTGCGGTGGGTAGTACGTACTGGGGAGGTAATGATTATTACTGTAAACTGTGCCGTGGACAAAAGTCATAGGAAGGCAAATAGCTGGTAAGAATAGCAGAGATCTGTGCTTATTAAAGGTGAAGCTTACTGTTGCGGTACAGGCAGGAGAGAGTGGCTAAGACGCGGTATACCCCGCTTGTCATGGAGCACTGTTAGCCCGCTAGTGAAGGCATTTAAAGCCTGGTGTACGTGTGGTCCGGACCGGAAGTCCGGTACCGGAAGTGTGGCGGCGTGCGTTCCAGTCATGCCGCAAAGTGCGTTCCAAATACAGGAAGCAGTATGGAGGACGGGAAAGAAAATGCCTAACTATGCAGTGTAGCGACATATGGTGTAAATAAACGATCTAAAGTGCAAATAGCAGTAAAATAACCAGTGATGATGAGACATAATATTGTAGTCAGGGAGTGAAGTTGGTAATAGTGGTGCTCCCAAGTTCTGTGCCCAGAAAGTAGATGTGAGATTCATTGTGACTGATTCTGTAAATAAGAAAAATATGGTCAGTACATGATAAAATATATGGTCAGTGCATGATAGAAGTGAAACAAACGTAGAACAAAATGTCGCATAAGAGATCAATTTTAGATGAATGATGCAATGTCGTATTCTCTGTTCAACCCTTTTGGGTGCAGAGTATCTAATTGATGAATCCAGTATGCTTCTCTTATTTTAAGGAGACTAATGTGATCGCCTCCTCGGCGCGGTACATGTACTTGTTCAATGACCTGGTATTGTAGTTGTGCTATATTGTGACCAGATGATATAAAATGATTGGGAATGGGAAGGAGAAGATTTTTGCATCTAATCGTCGACTTGTGTTTGGAAATGCGGTTTTTGATGGCCTGTGTGGTCTCACCCACGTATAATAAGCCGCAGGGGCATTTAATGAGATAAACAACGAAGTTCGAGTTGCATGTGAAATAATCTTTTATCTCATACCTCTTACCCGTATGTGGGTGGTGGAAAAAGTTACCTCTAATAATGTTGTTACATTGTAGGCATTGAAGACATGGAAATGTCCCATGTTTAGGGTTGGAGAGAAAACGTTGTCTGGTAAGGGGGTGAGAAGGCCCAATGTCGGCTCTGATTAGATGGTCCCTTAAATTGCGCGGTCGGCGGAAGCAAGGGAGGAATGGTCTGCTAAATTCTTTAATAAATGGGTGTGCGGTACTCAAGAGGTGCCAGTGTCGGCGTATGCTGGTGTGAAGTCGGTAGGCTATGGGATGATAGTCATGTATGAAAACAATCCTGTCATTTGTGTCCGCTTTGGGCGGAGTGGGACTCTCTGGAAGGCAAGTGTATGTTCGGGGTAGCCTCTGGCGCGAAACTTATCGCGCATTTCTTCGATACGTGTTTCTTTTGTTGTTGTATTGGAGACGATTCTCTGGACCCGTTTAAGTTGAGATTTTGGAATTGAGTCTTTCATTTTTGTGGGATGGAAGCTTTTGTAAAGCAACAAACTATTGCGATCCGTGGGTTTTGAATATATGTCAGAAGAAAGCCTATTGTCGCCTTCTCTAATGATGCTTACATCCAAAAAGTTTATTCTCTCTTTATCAAAGGTCATGGTGAAATCCAATCCTGGCCAAGAGGTGCACAGGAAGGAAAAGAAATCATTGAGGGTACTTAAGGGACCCCTCCAAATACAGAACACGTCATCAATATATCTTTTCCACACGATGGCATGTGTGCGGAAGAGATGGTTTTGGTAAATTTTGCTATCTTCGTAATGGGCGACGTAGCAGTTAGCGTATGGGGGTGCTACGTGTGAGCCCATTGCGGTGCCCTTAGTCTGTAAATAAAAATCATCCCCAAAAAGAAAAAAATTTTTGGTTAACAGGATTGTTAGTAATTCACAGCACATGTTAATCTGATCTGAATTGAAGGTAGAAGACTCCAGAAGTCTACGTACAGAATGTATACCATCCTGGTGTGGTATGGAGGTATAAAGATCCTTAATATCGAAAGTGACTAGTAAGGCCTCCTCAGGGATATGATCAAGGTTGTGTATCATATTGAGGAAATCCCCTGTGTCTAGGAGAAACGAGGGGGACTGTTTGATCAAAGGTGTAAGTATTTTCTCCAAGTACTTGGCAATTGGTGAAAAGATAGATTTAGTGGAGGCCACTATGGGTCGCCCTGGGGGGTTAGTCAGATTCTTGTGTATTTTTGGTAGTACGTAGAAGACTGGAGTGATGGGGAACTTTTTTTGTAGATATTCCCCAGTCTTGTTATCAATAGTACCGTTTGAAACGTATTTAGTTAGAATAGCTTTGATAACAGAATTGATTTCATTGGTCGGGTCATGGTCAAGTTTGTAATAAACAGAGGTATCCCTTAGTTGGCGATTGATTTCGCTTAGGTACATAGATTTGTCTAGAACGACTATGGCACCCCTTTGTCAGCTGGTTTCACTATGATATTTTTATCCTCCTGTAAATTGTGTAATGCCTGTTGGTCAAGGGATGTCATATTGGAGGGAAAAATAATTTTTTCTTGTTCAGGTCTGTTTTGAGATCACTGAATGTTTTCTGAATGAAAGAGATGAAGGTCTCGATGGCATGAGAACCATTTGGGGGTCTGAACGTGCTTTTATTGCGAAGTCCTAGTTGGTGGGCTGACAAGAGCATGGAGGGGGTGTCTGTGTTGATGTGTTCAACATTGGAAAAGTACAATTTTAACCTTAACGATCTATAGAATCGTTGTAAGTCCATGTCAAGTTTAAAAGTATTATAGCGATAGCTAGGGCAAAAGGATAGCCCTTTTTGCAGAAGTTGGTATTCTGCTACGCCCAGGTTTTTTGATGAGATGTTTATGACCAGGGGATTGTTACCTGGGAGCGGGTCACGCGGTGGAAATCTCTGTGAATGTCTCTTTCCTCGACGGGTCCTCTTCTTCTTGTGGCCCGTCTCCTCTGTCCTAAAAAACGGTTGGACTGAAAGGGTCTGTCCCGATCTGATCCAGAGGAGGATGCTTCTGTGGAAGACCTGTAGTAGGAGCGTGAGAAGTTCCCAGATGTAGGTAATCCTTGCCATTTGTAGACCCTTTGATGTTCGTAGTCTTCTGTGTCACGGGCAAACTTATTCCTCTTTCTTGTCTCGGTCTCCCGGCGATGTAAGTTGATAGTGTCGTTGATCTTTGTTTTGAGGTTGGCGAATTCCTCTGGTGTCGTAGAGGCGGTGAGTTGATTTTCAATGTTGGCGATCTCTTCTTTACTTTTAATAATGGCTCGGTGGAGATGTTCCAGTGTGAGAGTTATGAGATCAAAAGAGCATTTGTTAATGATTTGTTCAAATTTGGTACAAAACTCTTGTGAGTCATGAAATATGGTGGGACGTAGTGGAACGCGTAACCCTCTCGGTATCCTCTGGACTTTGAGGTATTCCGTGAGGGTAGCGCAGTGGAGTTCGAAATTGGTGCACCTCCTGAGTTCCCTTTCTAGATCCCGACCCCTAGTTTCTTTGGGGGGGACACGTAAAAAATCGCTAGAAAGAGTGGATCGTGCTATAATATTGGATGTTTCATCCGCATTATATGAAAAAGTCAGGGATGATGACATTGCCCGGAAACAGTGTGCTCAAAAAAGGGGTAATCTATAAGAATTAGTCTTTGGCACAACTGTAGAGAAAGGATCTGTGGTGCCAGAGTAGGATCCCAATCCGTGCGAACATGCAATATAAGCTCGGCACACACCAAAGTAATGTGATGAAGGTTTAATCAAAATGTAGTACATACAACAAACGTTTCGGTCTAAAAAGACCTTCTTCGGTGTACTATAACATAAGCACATGAAAATAAATAAAACAATATGCAAAAAACCGCATAGTAAAAACGGGCATATAAAGAAAGTATATACAAACATCATATTATGGTGGTCGCCTAATGTAAGGGTAATGAGGACATATAATGCTCAGGAACTTGCAATATAATATATTATAGAAATATGCACTTTGCAAAAGAAATTCAGAGGAGTGGGGTATCCCTCAGAACAAAGATAAACAAGGATAAACATGAAATAAAGCAATTGAACATGCGAGCTTACATACCAGGATATGTGCTATAAGTTGATAGAGATAGTACCTGGTGGAGATGTGATAAAAGTGGTGAGTGCACTGGCTGACCTATTTACAGAGAGAACCTCTGTGTGAGGGTGGTAAATCTAACTTACCCTGGGCTACAGAGCTGTGCGGTGGGTAGTACGTACTGGGGAGGTAAAGATGATGACTGTAAACTGTGCCGTGGACAAAGTCATAGGAAGGCAAATAGCTGGTAAGAATAGCAGAGATCTGTGCTTATTAAAGGTGAAGCTTACCGTTGCGGTACAGGCAGGAGAGAGTGGCTAAGACGCGGTATACCCCGCTTGTCATGGAGCACTGTTAGCCCGCTAGTGAAGGCATTTAAAGCCTGGTGTACGTGTGGTCCGGACCGGAAGTCCGGTACCGGAAGTGTGGCGGCGTGCGTTCCAGTCATGCCGCAAAGTGCGTTCCAAATACAGGAAGCAGTATGGAGGACGGGAAAGAAAATGCCTAACTATGCAGTGTAGCGACATATGGTGTAAATAAACGATCTAAAGTGCAAATAGCAGTAAAATAACCAGTGATGATGAGACATAATATTGTAGTCAGGGAGTGAAGTTGGTAATAGTGGTGCTCCCAAGTTCTGTGCCCAGAAAGTAGATGTGAGATTCATTGTGACTGATTCTGTAAATAAGAAAAATATGGTCAGTACATGATAAAATATATGGTCAGTGCATGATAGAAGTGAAACAAACGTAGAACAAAATGTCGCATAAGAGATCAATTTTAGATGAATGATGCAATGTCGTATTCTCTGTTCAACCCTTTTGGGTGCAGAGTATCTAATTGATGAATCCAGTATGCTTCTCTTATTTTAAGGAGACTAATGTGATCGCCTCCTCGGCGCGGTACATGTACTTGTTCAATGACCTGGTATTGTAGTTGTGCTATATTGTGACCAGATGATATAAAATGATTGGGAATGGGAAGGAGAAGATTTTTGCATCTAATCGTCGACTTGTGTTTGGAAATGCGGTTTTTGATGGCCTGTGTGGTCTCACCCACGTATAATAAGCCGCAGGGGCATTTAATGAGATAAACAACGAAGTTCGAGTTGCATGTGAAATAATCTTTTATCTCATACCTCTTACCCGTATGTGGGTGGTGGAAAAAGTACCTCTAATAATGTTGTTACATTGTAGGCATTGAAGACATGGAAATGTCCCATGTTTAGGGTTGGAGAGAAAACGTTGTCTGGTAAGGGGGTGAGAAGGCCCAATGTCGGCTCTGATTAGATGGTCCCTTAAATTGCGCGGTCGGCGGAAGCAAGGGAGGAATGGTCTGCTAAATTCTTTAATAAATGGGTGTGCGGTACTCAAGAGGTGCCAGTGTCGGCGTATGCTGGTGTGAAGTCGGTAGGCTATGGGATGATAGTCATGTATGAAAACAATCCTGTCATTTGTGTCCGCTTTGGGCGGAGTGGGACTCTCTGGAAGGGCAAGTGTATGTTCGGGGTAGCCTCTGGCGCGAAACTTATCGCGCATTTCTTCGATACGTGTTTCTTTTGTTGTTGTATTGGAGACGATTCTCTGGACCCGTTTAAGTTGAGATTTTGGAATTGAGTCTTTCATTTTTGTGGGATGGAAGCTTTTGTAAAGCAACAAACTATTGCGATCCGTGGGTTTTGAATATATGTCAGAAGAAAGCCTATTGTCGCCTTCTCTAATGATGCTTACATCCAAAAAGTTTATTCTCTCTTTATCAAAGGTCATGGTGAAATCCAATCCTGGCCAAGAGGTGCACAGGAAGGAAAAGAAATCATTGAGGGTACTTAAGGGACCCCTCCAAATACAGAACACGTCATCAATATATCTTTTCCACACGATGGCATGTGTGCGGAAGAGATGGTTTTGGTAAATTTTGCTATCTTCGTAATGGGCGACGTAGCAGTTAGCGTATGGGGGTGCTACGTGTGAGCCCATTGCGGTGCCCTTAGTCTGTAAATAAAAATCATCCCCAAAAAGAAAAAAATTTTTGGTTAACAGGATTGTTAGTAATTCACAGCACATGTTAATCTGATCTGAATTGAAGGTAGAAGACTCCAGAAGTCTACGTACAGAATGTATACCATCCTGGTGTGGTATGGAGGTATAAAGATCCTTAATATCGAAAGTGACTAGTAAGGCCTCCTCAGGGATATGATCAAGGTTGTGTATCATATTGAGGAAATCCCCTGTGTCTAGGAGAAACGAGGGGACTGTTTGATCAAAGGTGTAAGTATTTTCTCCAAGTACTTGGCAATTGGTGAAAAGATAGATTTAGTGGAGGCCACTATGGGTCGCCCTGGGGGGTTAGTCAGATTCTTGTGTATTTTTGGTAGTACGTAGAAGACTGGAGTGATGGGGAACTTTTTTGTAGATATTCCCCAGTCTTGTTATCAATAGTACCGTTTGAAACGTATTTAGTTAGAATAGCTTTGATAACAGAATTGATTTCATTGGTCGGGTCATGGTCAGTTTGTAATAAACAGAGGTATCCCTTAGTTGGCGATTGATTTCGCTTAGGTACATAGATTTGTCTAGAACGACTATGGCACCCCCTTTGTCAGCTGGTTTCACTATGATATTTTTATCCTCCTGTAAATTGTGTAATGCCTGTTGGTCAAGGGATGTCATATTGGAGGGAAAAAATAATTTTTTCTTGTTCAGGTCTGTTTTGAGATCACTGAATGTTTTCTGAATGAAAGAGATGAAGGTCTCGATGGCATGAGAACCATTTGGGGTCTGAACGTGCTTTTATTGCGAAGTCCTAGTTGGTGGGCTGACAAGAGCATGGGGGGGTGTCTGTGTTGATGTGTTCAACATTGGAAAAGTACAATTTTAACCTTAACGATCTATAGAATCGTTGTAAGTCCATGTCAAGTTTAAAAGTATTATAGCGATAGCTAGGGCAAAAGGATAGCCCTTTTTGCAGAAGTTGGTATTCTGCTACGCCCAGGTTTTTTGATGAGATGTTTATGACCAGGGATTGTTACCTGGGAGCGGGTCACGCGGTGGAAATCTCTGTGAATGTCTCTTTCCTCGACGGGTCCTCTTCTTCTTGTGGCCCGTCTCCTCTGTCCTAAAAAACGGTTGGACTGAAAGGGTCTGTCCCGATCTGATCCAGAGGAGGATGCTTCTGTGGAAGACCTGTAGTAGGAGCGTGAGAAGTTCCCAGATGTAGGTAATCCTTGCCATTTGTAGACCCTTTGATGTTCGTAGTCTTCTGTGTCACGGGCAAACTTATTCCTCTTTCTTGTCTCGGTCTCCCGGCGATGTAAGTTGATAGTGTCGTTGATCTTTGTTTTGAGGTTGGCGAATTCCTCTGGTGTCGTAGAGGCGGTGAGTTGATTTTCAATGTTGGCGATCTCTTCTTTACTTTTAATAATGGCTCGGTGGAGATGTTCCAGTGTGAGAGTTATGAGATCAAAAGAGCATTTGTTAATGATTTGTTCAAATTTGGTACAAAACTCTTGTGAGTCATGAAATATGGTGGGACGTAGTGGAACGCGTAACCCTCTCGGTATCCTCTGGACTTTGAGGTATTCCGTGAGGGTAGCGCAGTGGAGTTCGAAATTGGTGCACCTCCTGAGTTCCCTTTCTAGATCCCGACCCCTAGTTTCTTTGGGGGGGACACGTAAAAAATCGCTAGAAAGAGTGGATCGTGCTATAATATTGGATGTTTCATCCGCATTATATGAAAAAGTCAGGGATGATGACATTGCCCGGAAACAGTGTGCTCAAAAAAAGGGGTAATCTATAAGAATTAGTCTTTGGCACAACTGTAGAGAAAGGATCTGTGGTGCCAGAGTAGGATCCCAATCCGTGCGAACATGCAATATAAGCTCGGCACACACCAAAGTAATGTGATGAAGGTTTAATCAAAATGTAGTACATACAACAAACGTTTCGGTCTAAAAAGACCTTCTTCGGTGTACTATAACATAAGCACATGAAAATAAATAAAACAATATGCAAAAAACGCATAGTAAAAACGGGCATATAAAGAAAGTATATACAAACATCATATTATGGTGGTCGCCTAATGTAAGGGTAATGAGGACATATAATGCTCAGGGAAATTGCAATATAATATATTATAGAAATATGCACTTTGCAAAAGAAATTCAGAGGAGTGGGGTATCCCTCAGAACAAAGATAAACAAGGATAAACATGAAATAAAGCAATTGAACATGCGAGCTTACATACCAGGATATGTGCTATAAGTTGATAGAGATAGTACCTGGTGGAGATGTGATAAAAGTGGTGAGTGCACTGGCTGACCTATTTACAGAGAGAACCTCTGTGTGAGGGTGGTAAATCTAACTTACCCTGGGCTACAGAGCTGTGCGGTGGGTAGTACGTACTGGGGAGGTAAAGATGATGACTGTAAACTGTGCCGTGGACAAAAGTCATAGGAAGGCAAATAGCTGGTAAGAATAGCAGAGATCTGTGCTTATTAAAGGTGAAGCTTACCGTTGCGGTACAGGCAGGAGAGAGTGGCTAAGACGCGGTATACCCCGCTTGTCATGGAGCACTGTTAGCCCGCTAGTGAAGGCATTTAAAGCCTGGTGTACGTGTGGTCCGGACCGGAAGTCCGGTACCGGAAGTGTGGCGGCGTGCGTTCCAGTCATGCCGCAAAGTGCGTTCCAAATACAGGAAGCAGTATGGAGGACGGGAAAGAAAATGCCTAACTATGCAGTGTAGCGACATATGGTGTAAATAAACGATCTAAAGTGCAAATAGCAGTAAAATAACCAGTGATGATGAGACATAATATTGTAGTCAGGGAGTGAAGTTGGTAATAGTGGTGCTCCCAAGTTCTGTGCCCAGAAAGTAGATGTGAGATTCATTGTGACTGATTCTGTAAATAAGAAAAATATGGTCAGTACATGATAAAATATATGGTCAGTGCATGATAGAAGTGAAACAAACGTAGAACAAAATGTCGCATAAGAGATCAATTTTAGATGAATGATGCAATGTCGTATTCTCTGTTCAACCCTTTTGGGTGCAGAGTATCTAATTGATGAATCCAGTATGCTTCTCTTATTTTAAGGAGACTAATGTGATCGCCTCCTCGGCGCGGTACATGTACTTGTTCAATGACCTGGTATTGTAGTTGTGCTATATTGTGACCAGATGATATAAAATGATTGGGAATGGGAAGGAGAAGATTTTTGCATCTAATCGTCGACTTGTGTTTGGAAATGCGGTTTTTGATGGCCTGTGTGGTCTCACCCACGTATAATAAGCCGCAGGGGCATTTAATGAGATAAACAACGAAGTTCGAGTTGCATGTGAAATAATCTTTTATCTCATACCTCTTACCCGTATGTGGGTGGTGGAAAAAGTTACCTCTAATAATGTTGTTACATTGTAGGCATTGAAGACATGGAAATGTCCCATGTTTAGGGTTGGAGAGAAAACGTTGTCTGGTAAGGGGGTGAGAAGGCCCAATGTCGGCTCTGATTAGATGGTCCCTTAAATTGCGCGGTCGGCGGAAGCAAGGGAGGAATGGTCTGCTAAATTCTTTAATAAATGGGTGTGCGGTACTCAAGAGGTGCCAGTGTCGGCGTATGCTGGTGTGAAGTCGGTAGGCTATGGGATGATAGTCATGTATGAAAACAATCCTGTCATTTGTGTCCGCTTTGGGCGGAGTGGGACTCTCTGGAAGGGCAAGTGTATGTTCGGGGTAGCCTCTGGCGCGAAACTTATCGCGCATTTCTTCGATACGTGTTTCTTTTGTTGTTGTATTGGAGACGATTCTCTGGACCCGTTTAAGTTGAGATTTTGGAATTGAGTCTTTCATTTTTGTGGGATGGAAGCTTTTGTAAAGCAACAAACTATTGCGATCCGTGGGTTTTGAATATATGTCAGAAGAAAGCCTATTGTCGCCTTCTCTAATGATGCTTACATCCAAAAAGTTTATTCTCTCTTTATCAAAGGTCATGGTGAAATCCAATCCTGGCCAAGAGGTGCACAGGAAGGAAAAGAAATCATTGAGGGTACTTAAGGGACCCCTCCAAATACAGAACACGTCATCAATATATCTTTTCCACACGATGGCATGTGTGCGGAAGAGATGGTTTTGGTAAATTTTGCTATCTTCGTAATGGGCGACGTAGCAGTTAGCGTATGGGGGTGCTACGTGTGAGCCCATTGCGGTGCCCTCAAGAAATCTATTGACACATATTTTGAGGTCAATTCCATTGGGTCAACAGACCCGTGTATTGTGTGGGAGGCACACAAGTGAGTGATCGGGGGGGAACTTATTCAACATCGGGTGCGGGTGAAACAAGAACACACCCATGAGATTACCTGTCTGCTGAGTGAGATTGGTGACCTGGAAAAGCTACATAACACTTTCCTTCTGAGGGTTTGAGGAAGACTCTTACAACTAAACGGGAAGCCCTCCGCTCTAAAGAGCTCTTACGCAACGCGAAAGCTGATTTTTCCAAATGCTGTTGTCATTATTATGAACATGGTAACAAAGGTGGCAAGTCACTAGCGTGGGCCTTGAGAGCACGGAAAAATACCACCTAAGCCCCTTACATTCTGGACCATGCACAGCTGCTCAAGTATCTGTTGCCCAATATGGCCGAAATGTTTAAAGTTTCTATTCCTCCCTATACTCAGTAGATTCAAAGAACCCGACCACCCAAGGTAATGACTCCTAATCCCGCATCCAAAAGTACATAAGGGAGTCAGGCCTACTCAAGTTAGCAGAATCTGGCTCGGAATCCCTTGAGTTGCCCTTCACGAAGAGGAATTACCGGCAGCTGTAAAAGAATCCAAATCAGGGAAAGCTTCGGGCCCGGTTGGGCTTTCCTTACCCTATTCTTAACAGTTTTTGGTATCTCGTGCTCCCCACCTTATCTCTAATTTCAATGCAATAACTCAGGGCTCCTCATTACCAGGAGACTCCTTGAGAGCTCATATATCAGTCATTCATAAAGAGGGGAAAGATCCATCCCATTGTGCAAGTTACAGACCCATCTCACTCCTTAATGAAGACATTAAATTACTTGCAAAAATGATTGCGTCCAGATTGGCCCCTCTTTTAACTTATATTATTCACTCATATCAGGCGGGGTTTATGAGAGGTAAAGAGGCTAGAGACAATACAACCAAGACATTAAATCTCAGGCATAGAGCCAAAGTCAAGTCTCAGCCCCTCATGCTCTTATCAACTGATGCAATAAAGGCTTTTGACAGGGTACACTGGTCTTTAGTCTTTCATGAATGATACATTATGTATCCTGGGACTAAAACATAGTATGTTACCTTGTATCTCTGCCTTATACTCAAAACTAATGCTAGAGTCAAGGTTGATGTGTTTCTATCTCAGGACTTTACTATACGGAATGGTACACTTCACGATTATCCGTTATCCCCTTTAATTTTTATACTTACACTGAAGCACTTCCTTAGGAGGATACGGTCCAACAATAACATTATGGGCCTATGGGTCTGCCATCCTCCCAACACGATCCGGCTTATACAGATGACTTACTTTTCTTCATATACAACCCAGCTTTCTCACCTTCAAATTTAATGACAGCAATCCGCTTATACAATGGCCTATCTAATTTAAAAATCAACTTCTCCAAATCAGAGGCCATAAACAGTAACATTCCTTCCTCTACTATAGCGCCCTTGAAAACCACATTCAGTTTAAAATGGGCTAATTCAGCCTTGTATCTTGCTTCCGAAAGATGTAAACCTGACATACTGGCTCAATTTTATTAAATTACTTCAGTCATTACAGGAGAACTGCTCAAGATGGACGAGGAATGCTTTTACATGGTTTGGCAGAAGCGCAATTATTAAAATGAACATTCTCCATTGGATCTAGTATGTAATCCAAGCACCCCCCCCAGTTGTGGTTCCCTTGTCCATCTTCAGGAGCCTTGCAGTGGTACAAAGTTTATATGGTCGGGGAAGAACTGTTTTATATCGCTCAAAGTAATCAGGCGGTATAGCCCTGCCCGATTTCAGATCCTACTATGTCGCCTCTCACCTTCTAAGAATCTTGGACTGGTGTAGGAATGGTGGGCAGGTAGGCCTGGGTCGGGATTTAACAAACTTTTTTTTTTTTTCCAACATGTTTTATTGATTTAAAAGAGTATTACAGTAAATTTTCATCATACAAATCATGAAGTAATAAACTGAATTAACAACTTAAAGCTCAGAGTAGTAATTTAAGGAGCATTACCATAAAGTAAGTCGTACAAGATTAAGAGTATCAAGCTTATCTCACAAGTATAATTCTCATAAATGTCCCCCCCACTACCCTCCGCCCTCCCATCCCCCCAACATGTAAACCCTTATAACTTCTCTGCATTCTATTGACAATCAACAAAATTTTAAGGAATAGGATCATGTCCACTGATTTTCTTAAGAAGATACCACCGAGTATTTTCAAAATTTGACCTTAATTTGTCCCTAGTGTCTTGAGTCAGAGATGGAATGAAAAATGACCAAGTGGTTAAAAATTTCCCAGTCAATTTCTCTTTATTTGTCAGGGTATCTAGCCAGTCCATTCGAAATATATACATAATTTTTGAATAAATGAGGGATTTGGGTGGTGGCAGTGGATCCAACCAATGTTGCAATAGACTTTTCCTGGCAGCTGAGGCCCATATTATTAACATGGCTTTGACATTTTTGGGGAGATTATGTTGAGAGCTATCAAGTATATTAAATATTGCCCATTGCGGAGTCAAAGGAAACACTATCCCGCCAAGATTCTGAAGTTCAGCATGAATAGACTGCCATAAGTTTTGCACAATGGGACATCCCCACAAGTGATGAAATATGTCTGTATTTCCTGTCCCGCATTTGGAACAGGTGAATGTACCCCTGGAGACATCCTAGACTTAATGTGTGGGATAATATAAGCTCTATGGAGGAGTAATAGAGACATATCTGCATAACTACTAGAGGGGATCACCTTCCGTTGCATCATAGTGGCAACTAAGATTTCACCTACTGTTATGTTCTGTATATCATTAACCCATCGTGCTGGACCAGTCTTTTTGCCCTCCCATGACCATTGCTTACGCAACAGTGTATATATACTACTTGTCGAAGCTATCTGCACCCTGGCGGTCCTAAGGAAGCCATCCAAAGCGTTCCTCCCTCTCTCCCCACCCCAGCAGCCATGCTTTTCAAAGTTAAGCTCCTTGCCTGAAGAAAAAGGAAGGGCCTGTTCACAAATGCTGGGAAGCGCCGTGCTGCTGCGTCAAATGAGAGCATAGAGAATCTATCATCTAATAGGTCAGCTGCCAATATGCAACCCTGCCCAGCCAGCTCTACATAAGATAAGGGCGGCTCACCCCTATAAAGCCCGGATTACCTAGAAAGGGCACAAAATGAGAAACATCACTTCTCAACCGACACAGTCCTCGGCACCTCCTCCATGTCTGTATCGTTTGCCACAAGGTGGGTGGTTTCTTATTTCTGCAATATAGTCTTCATTAGTCATATGTAATAATGCTGGTAAAGAGACCTTTGGACTCAATTGTTGATCTAATGGTACGTTTGCGAAATGTGAACTACCTCTCAACCAGTCAATGGCGTATCTGAGATTTGCTGCTAGATTGTACTTTACAATGTCTGGGAAGTTTATGCCACCCTCCTCCTTTGGGGCTTGTAGTTTGATCAAACCTATGCGTGTACGCTTTTTTCTCCCCATATAAAATTCCTAAAAGCAGTGTTTAGAGTATTAACATCGGCACGTGACAACAAAATAGGAAGAGATTGGAAAATATATAATAGTTTTGGAAAAATTATCATCTTAATTAAATGGCATTTTCCAGAAAAGGACAACGTAAAGTGTTTCCAAGAGTTTAAAAGGTTAGATATGGATGTGATTAGGGGTCTAATATTAATGTGATATAAGGACGCCAGATCTGCCGGGAGATAAACACCCAAATATTTAATAGATGATGTGCTCCATTGGAAAGGAAGTGTTGCGTTATTTAATTTTCCTTGCTCAAATAGGGCCAGGGCCTCTGACTTGTTTAATTTATTTTAAAGCCTGAGCATTTGCAAAATGATTTAGGGCCTCCATGATAACCGGCATTGCCGCATTGAGGTTGGAAATGAAAAGGAGTATATCATCGGCAAATGCCGCAATTTTGAGAGAAGTGGAGCCTACCTCTATTCCCCTGTATATTGAAGAATTTTGGAGGGTTACTAAGTAAAGGATCTAAAGCTATGTTAAAAAGTAATGGAGACAAGGGGCAGCCCTGACGCATTCCTCTCTGGATTTCAAATGTGGAAGAGAGTATACCATTTATGGCCAACCTGGACACCGGATTCTTATATATCAACTTTATCGCCTCACAAAACCACGGGCCAAAGTTTCTGTATTCCAGGATGTCCAGGAGATAATCCCATGCAACCCTGTCAAACGCTTTGTCGGCATCCAGACTAACCACAATAGACTCTAAGCAGCCATGAGATTTTCCGTAAGAGATAGCACCCAAGGCCGTCCGTATGTTGTATGTTATGGATTTCCCGTGGACAAACCCAATTTGTTGGGGCAATATCAGGTTAGGGATTATTTTTTGCACTCTGTTTGCTAGGATTTTAGTAAATATTTTAAAGTCTGAATTTAAGAGCGATATTGGTCTGTATCCTTCCACTAATGAGGGATCTTTGCCCGGTTTAGGGAGCACTATTATATCTGCTTCATTGAAACGGTCCGGGAGCCGCCTGAACACACCATCTGATTAAAAACTTCACAAAGATGTGTCCCTATACTGCCTCCCAAAATCTTATAAAATTCATTACTGAACCCATCAGGGCCAGGAGATTTAGAGAGCTTCAAGGAGCTGATAATTTGGATGACTTCTGAAGGGGATATAGGAGCATTAAGGATTTCCCTGTGTTCCTCTGTTAGTAAAGGTGCCACCTCTTTTTGCATAAAGTTGAGAATATCGTCCCCCTCTCTCTCCTCTGCTTTATACAAGGTGCCAAAAAACGATCTAAATTCCTCAACAATCTGCTCATTCTCTATCAACACTCTGCCCTTTGGACCGAATTTTGTGAATCCTGGTGGCCTTTCTGTATGGTCTGGTGAGAGATGTTTATATGAGCAATGGCAATCGTATTCAATCAAGAATGGTATGAAAAGTAGCTGATTGAAATATTAAAACTTAACCTTTAATCTCTTATATAAAACTGCAAAAAGTGCCAAAAGTGCTAATGTGCATGTGCAAAACCAAAACAAAACCAATACACAGTGTCTATAAATAAAAGACAAAATATCCAATGGTTTACCAAAAAACTAATGATGGACGGTAGTGCTTCTATACCGACAGTTTGACCATACTATTAAATGGGACTATTACAAAGATAAAGTACCCTTATGTTTAGTGGTATTTTGTCAAAAGTATAGTTCCTTTCTTATGGGAGGTCTTTAAA
>JARQOD010000005.1:468027167-468140413 GCA_033576555.1 Oophaga sylvatica
TTACTCTAATGTCTGAATTTTCTGATTTTGTTTGTTCATGCCCCCTATAAATTATAATGAACTCCGGAATATGATGGCGCTATATAAATAAATAAAGATTATTATTTTATAATTATTATTGTTGGGGAACCTTTTACTATTCTGAGCTGCGCTTTATTTATGTCGGATAAAGTTAATTTTAGACTGAATGAAAAGCCCCATGTTCGTCCATGATGCAGAATACCATGCATACATACAGTCATGGCCAAAAGTTTTGAGAATGACACAAATATTAATTTTTACAAAGTGTAAGGTTCTGTGTACATGTTCCTGAAACTCAGTTTGTTCGTCAGCCATTTTACTTTCTGTCTTGCTGCAGCTATCTTGCCCTCAGTCAAAATGGAGTTTCCAGCTTGCATGTTCCCGCCCTGATTCTCTCCTTTTGCTTCTTAAGCAGCCACAGCTGAGCAATCAGTGCTTCAGAATCTAGCCTGCAGTGAACCTGTGACCTGACTCCTAAAGCCTTGGACCTTGTACTCCAGCTATTCCTACTGAGGAACTCTGAAGCACTTGTGGACTCTGAACCCTGCTCTTTGAAAGACCCACGTTTGCATGGACTTACGCACAAGACGCTATATGAACTGTACTACATACATTACAAGATTCTGAAGCCAAAACGTTAGTGTCTGCTGGGTCTGGAAAGGCTGTGTCTGCTGTAACTGTGGATATCGGATGTCCGGTTGTACTTTCTGTGATGACAGTGGTTGTGACTTCTCACAACCATTCCAGGTGAGCAATTCCCTTAAGTGTTTTTTTTTCTGCAGTGTTACCACAGGTAAACACTATTGTTTTTTTTTTCTCTTTTCTCTTTTTTGTCTGCTGTAACTGTGGATATCAGATGTCCGGGTGAACTTTCTGTGATGATAGTGGTTGTGACTTCTCACAACCATTCCAGGTGAGCAGTTCCCTTAATTTTTTTTCTCTCTGCAGTGTTACCACAGGTAAACACTATTGTTTTTTTTTTTCTCCTCTCCTCTTCTTCCAGTACTCCTGTCTTAAAAGATCTGGAAAATGGAGGCCCGCATAAAGGAACTTTGCGGAGTGACTGATAATATCCTTGCAGATTTGCAGAATATAAAGACCCGTTTTTCAAGCCTACAGGACCTCACTAATCACAATTTGCAAGTGTTTGGACAGACTGCCCAGGATTTGCGAGCCAGGATTGAGGTTCTAGAAGAGCGAGTCCAGGCTCCTGCCGTAGCCCCGAGTTCTGGGATTCCCAAGTTGCCCCCTTTTCGTTTTGGCGGTGAACGTGAGAAATTCAGGGGATTTATTAATCAATGCAATCTTTTTTTTTCTGCACATGCTTCACAATTTCCCACTGAACGATCTAAGGTGCTTACTATAATTATGTTGCTTACCAACAAGGCTTTGATGTGGGCAAACCCTCTGATTGAGACTGAGGATGATTGTTTGAATCACCTTGATGCTTTTATTTCAGCCATGGGCAGGTGTTTGATGACCCCAATCGAGGTGCAACAGCTGAAGCAGCCATGTTAGCTTTGCGCCAAGGTAAGCACTCGGTAGCTGAATATGCCTTGGATTTCAGGAGATGGCCCTTGATACCACCTGGGCAGTTCGCCAAAAAATCTATTTTCGAAAGGGGTTATCTCCACTGATTAAGGATGAATTGCTCGTGCCGACCCTCCCACTGCGTTAGGTGACTTTATTAACTACTGCATCCGTATTGATACTCGTCTGACTGAACGCAGGCAAGAGTAGATGGTTCGAAAGCATCGCACTAACTTTTCCTACTTCCTCTCCAGCTAAGGAACCTTGAGTAGGATCACGGAACCTGACCTGACCCATGCAGTAGACTCTTTTACAACGACGGGTTAGTGATGCACGCAAGGAACATCGTTTTAAGGAAAATCTATGTTTCTATTGTGGTAAGTCAGGGCACTTCATTATAAACTGCCCCAGCCGTTCTCGTAAGACTACTGCAGCACTCATTCATTGTGAGTGTTGCGAGAGGGGATCTGTCAGGTCCGAGCCTCAGGCTCCAGAGAGATCTGCAGCAACAGATCTTGATTTCTCGGACTTAAACTCCGTTACCTCTGAGGACGTTGACTGTGTAAACGCTGCCATTTTTCAAGTTTCCTCAGCGGTGTCCCAGCTGAGTTGTAAGAAAAACAATTCTCATTGCTTTCTTTCCATCAAACTCTGGGTTGACTCAGCTTGGGTGTCTAGCTCTGCTATGATCGACTCAGGGGCAAGTGGAAATTTTATGGATGTCTCCTTTGCTCTGAAACAGGGGATACTTCAGTGAAGAAGGCTACTCCAGTACAGATGGAAACTGTGGATGGCTCCCTGCTGACCTCTGGACCAGTGGATCAGGAAACAGAGCCTTTGAGGGTTCTTATGGGTAAATATCATCAAGAGAAACTGTCCTTTATGCTTATCTCTTCTCCCCACTTTCCCATTATTCTAGGGCTACCATGGCTGCAGGCTCAGAATCCTACTATTAACTGGGAGACCAAGGAATTACACTTTCCAGAGAAACAGATGAGTCCAAAAGTTTCAGCTTGCTCTGTTCCTAAAGGAACCATGTCAGTCCCTGAACTACCAGCTGTATACCAGGACTATGTGGATTTATGTGACAAGAAGAACGCTGACCAGCTTCCTCCTCACCGTCCATATGATTGTCCAATTGAATTATTGCCTGGAGCAGAGATACCTTTTGGTAAGATCTACCCCCTGGCGGGGCCCGAGCTAAAGGCTTTAAAGGATTACATAGACGAAAATCTAGCCAAGGGCTTCATACGCCCCTCTTCATCTCCTGCAGGTGCACCCATCTTCTTTGTAAAGAAGAAAGATGGATCTCTGAGACCATGCGTAGACTATAGGAACTCAATAAGGTTACTATTAGAAACCGTTATCCATTGCCTTTAATCCCTGAGTTATTGGAGAGAGTGCGACATGCCAAAATTTTCTCTAAACTAGATCTTCGTGGGGCCTATAACTTAGTCCGTATTAGACCTGGGGATGAATGGAAGACTGCATTCAGGTCACGCTATGGACACTTTGAATATCTAGTTATGCCTTTTGGTCTGAGTACCGCCCCAGCCACTTTCCAACACTTGGTGAATGACATCTTCAGGGATCTCCTAGATACATTCGTGGTAATTTATTTGGATGATATTCTAATTTTTTCTAACTCCACAGAGGAACATCATGGACATGTGAGAATGGTCTTGGAACGTCTAAGACAAAATCATCTTTACATCAAACTTGAAAAGTGTGAATTCCATAGGACCGAAATTCAATTTCTGGGGTATGTACTGTCTACACAAGGAATTAGTATGGATGGAAGCAAAACCCAAGCCATCAAGGATTGGCCAAGTCCTAGAAATGTGAAGGAGGTACAGCGCTTCATCGGGTTTGCCAACTTCTATAGACGTTTCATTAGAAATTTCTCTGAGGTAGTGTCACCTATCACCCAACTTACCCGGAAAGAGTCTAGGTTCTCCTGGACTCTCCAAGCCCAGGAAGCATTTTCCCGTCTAAAAGATAAATTTACCACTGCACCTATCCTAGTACATCCCAACCCCGAGCTTGCCTTCATAATAGAGGTGGATGCTTCAGACTGTGCCGTTGGAGCTATACTCTCTCAGAGAACAGGTGAGAAGAATGTCTTGCATCCCTGTGCCTTCTTTTCCCAGCAGTTGTCTTCGGCTGAGAGGAACTGCGATGTGGGCAATAGAGAGTTGTTGGCCATTATTTCCGCCTTCAAAGAATGGAGACACCTTCTTCAGGGAGCTGCACAGCAAATAGTCGTCCTGACAGATCATCGTAACCTTGAGTTTATCAGGTCGGCTAAGTGCCTGACTCCTCGCCAGGCTCGCTGGAATCTTTTCTTAAACCAATTTAATTTTATCATTTCTTATAGACCAGGATCGCGCAATGGAAAGGCTGATGCACTCTCTAGGATTTACTCAGCAGAGACACGTCCAATTACTCCTCCTAAGACTATTCTTCCTGACTCTAGATTCCTAGGAGTAATTCATAATCAAGACCTACTTAAGGACATCAAGGAAGCATACCATGCGGATTCCTTTTTGGCACAACCCCCAAGGGACGTAAGTCTTGTCTTTAAGAATGGTGTGTGGATTCAGGACAACGCCTGTATATTCCTGAAACAGTCAGATTGAGAGTATTGCAACTCATTCACGATTCCAAGATAGCTGGGCATAGAGGAATTCTAAAGACACAGGAATTTCTCTCTCGTTTCTTTTGGTGGCCCACTTGCAGGAAGGATGTTTTAAACTATGTCACTTCATGTGAAGTCTGTGCAAGATGCAAAACACCTCGCTCCTCACCAACTGGTCTGTTACAGCCTCTTCCCACCCCGTCCCGCCCGTGGGGATCCATTTCTATGGACTTCATTGTGGAGTTACCAACCTCTCAAGGGAAGAACACCATTCTAGTGGTGGTTGACCGTCTAACAAAGGCAGCTCATTTTATCCCTTGTGTCGGCTTACCCACTGCAAAACAGACATCAGATTTGATGATTAAAGATGTGTTTTGCTTACATGGAGTACCGGATGAGGTTATTTCGGATCGAGGGGTGCAATTCACTTCTAGGTTTTGGCAAAATTTCTGTGCAGCATTGGACATTAAAGTAAACCTTTCTTCTGCTTTTCATCCCCAGACTAATGGACAGACCGAACGAACCAATCAAACCCTGGAGCAGTATCTCCGCTGCTTTATCTGCCACCTACAGGATGATTGGGTGGATCTACTTCCATTAGCTGAGTTCTCGTATAACAACTCTCAGAGTGCCTCCACTAAGCAGTCTCCTTTTTACTCTAATCTAGGTTATCATCCTAACATTCTACCACGATTTCCCATAGAAACGCCTTTACCAGCAGTGGCTGAAAGAATCACGTCTTTACAGAAGAATATGGATTTTCTAAAGGAGAATCTGGAATCGGCTCAGGAAAGGTACAAGAAAGCAGCAGATAAATTTCGTAAACCTGCACCAGCTTTCAAGGTAGGAGACTTGGTCTGGCTGTCAACCAGAAATCTTAAGTTAAGGATTCCATCGTCTAAGTTGGGACATAAGTACATTGGACACTATAAAATCAGTAAAATTATAAGTGCTGTTGCTTGTCGTCTTCAACTGCCCAGAACTATGAGAATTCACCCTGTCTTTCATGTATCCCTACTAAAGGCTGCGACACCCAATACGTTTCCTGGACGTTCTTCTCCTTGCCCTGACCTAGTGCTAGTCGATGGTCAGGAAGAATTTGTGGTGGAAAGGATTTTAGATTCCAGGTTGTATAGAAATCAGTTACAATATCTGATTAAATGGCAGGGCTACCCAGTGGAGGACAACTCATGGGAACCAGTCAATAACGTTAATGCTCCTCGCTTGCTCCGTCAGTTTCATCAGAGGTACCCACACAAGCCTGGCCTGAGGTCATCCGGAGGTTGTCCCTAAGGGGGAGTAATGTAAGGTTCTGTGTACATGTTCCTGAAACTCAGTTTGTTCGTCAGCCATTTTACTTTCTGTCTTGCTGCAGCTATCTTGCCCTCAGTCAAAATGGAGTTTCCAGCTTGCATGTTCCCGCCCTGATTCTCTCCTTTTGCTTCTTAAGCAGCCACAGCTGAGCAATCAGTGCTTCAGAATCTAGCCTGCAGTGAACCTGTGACCTGACTCCTAAAGCCTTGGACCTTGTACTCCAGCTATTCCTACTGAGGAACTCTGAAGCACTTGTGGACTCTGAACCCTGCTCTTTGAAAGACCCACGTTTGCATGGACTTACGCACAAGACGCTATATGAACTGTACTACATACATTACACAAAGTCTACTGCTTCACTTTTTCTAATGGCAATTTGTATATACTCCAGAATGTTATAAAGAGTAATCAGCTTAACAGAAATTACTTGCAAAGTCAATATTTGGCTAGAAAATGAACTTTATCCCCCAAAACACATTTCAACATCATTGCAGCCCTGCCTTAAAAGGACCAGCTAACCTCTTTTCAGTGATTGCTCCATTAACACAGGTGTGGGTGTTGATGAGGACATGGCTGGAGATCAATCTGTCATGATTAAGTAAGAATGACACCACTGGACACTTTAAAAGGAGGCTGGTGCTTGGCATCATTGTTTCTCTTCTGTTAACCATGGTTATCTCTAAAGAAACACGTGCAGTCATCATTGCAATGCACAAAAATGGCCTAACAGGGAAGAGTATCGCAGCTAGAAAGATTGCACCTCAGTCAACAATCTATCGCATCATCAAGAACTTCAAGGAGAGAGGTTCCATTGTTGCCAAAAAGGCTTCAGGGCTCCCAAGAAAGACCAGCAAGCGCCAGGACCGTCTCTTAAAAGTGTTTCAGCTGCGGGATCGGGCTATCAGCAGTGCAGAGCTTGCTCAGGAATGGCATCAGGCAGGTGTGAGTGCATCTGCACGCACTGTGAGGCGGAGACTCTTGGAGCAAGGCCTGGTCTCAAGGAGGGCAGCAAAGAAGCCACTTCTCTCCAGAAAAAACATCATGGACAGACTGATATTCTGCAAAAGGTACAGGCAGTGGACTGCTGAGGACTGGGATAAAGTTATTTTCTCTGATGAATCCCCTTTTCGATGTTTGGGACATCAGGAAAACGCCTCATTTGGAGAAGACAAGGTGAGCGCTACCACCAGTCTTGTCTCATGCCAACTGTTAAGCATCCTGAAACCATTCATGTGTGGGGTTGCTTCTCAGCCAAGGGAATCGGCTCTCTCACAGTCTTGCCTAAAAACACAGCCATGAATAAAGAATGGTACCAGAATGTCCTCCAAGAGCAACTTCTCCCAACCCTCCAAGAGCAGTTTGGCGATCAACAATGCCTTTTCCAGCATGATGGAGCACCTTGCCATAAAGCAAAGGTGATAACTAAATGGCTCAGGAACAAAACATAGAGATTTTGGGTCCATGGCCTGGAAACTCCCCAGATCTTAATCCCATTGAGAACTTGTGGTCAATCATCAAGAGACGGGTGGACAAACAAAAACCTAAAAATTCTGACAAAATGAAAGCATTGATTGTGCAAGAATGGACTGCTATCAGTCAGGATTTGGTCCAGAAGTTGATTGAGAGCATGCCAGGGAGAATTGCAGAGGTCCTGAAGAAGAAGGGTCAACACTGCAAATATTGACTTGCTGCATTAACTCATTCTAACTGTCAATATAAGCTTTTGTTACTCATATGTTTGCAATTAATATATTTCTGTCTGTGATAAAAACATCTGTCAAACACACATAAAAACCAGAGGGCAGCAGATCATGTGAAAATATAATATTTGTGTCATTCTCAAAACTTTTGGCCATGACTGTACTGTAAACCCACTGAAAGACATCGCTGTTACTGTGCAGTGATCCAAAGTAGCAAATGACAAATGTTGATAATTTATAGCAAGCAGTCAAATGGATTGTAGCTTAAAAGATTTATTACAAGGTTTTTAAAGGTTAAACATTGAAAGAAAAAAGACAAATTTAACAATAATTGCGATAGTGAAAATGCATAGATTTAATAAATGACTTGTCCATTTTTAGAAAAAAAAGATTTGCTTTATTTATATATATATTGTTTTTTTTTGCACAAACAGTACCACTCTCGTTTATGGTCAAGGTGGCAATACCAGACACTGCCCGTGTATGTGAGTGGCACTGTTTATAGGTAAGAAACAGAGCAGACCATTTTTCCCAGTCATAATATGTATGGGTTATGGCATTCTGAAACTGTAAGGGGTCTTTCACATTGCGTTCTTGTCCACACTCAGTGGTCCCATCAGGGTTTGTGTCGAATACTCCCAATACAGGATTCAGGCATATGTGCCGACGGGGTCAACGTGTATTATGTCGTACATCATTTTCAGTGTATATGTCTACTGGACGTAGTAGACTGTGCCTGAGTGTCCACCTCCAGTAGGCATATAGCCCGAAAATGACGAACGACAGAGCACACCTTGACTCAGTCTGCACCTTTATAGTTGTTCTGCCTTCATACACGTTGACACGGTGTGCAATCTAGCATACAGCCTAAACCACGATTCTATCTTCCAAGTAAGCAGACTGTCCTCTGTAGTCTAACTCGTTTATTGGTGAACAGTATAGAACATGCGCGGTAAAACTATAAAAATACAAATGACAGATAAGTATTGGGCACACAGCTGACACTTTACAATTAACAGGAAAGTATACAGTATGATGCAAACTGTACACAGGATTCTAATAACATCTCCTAGCACTGGCTGCTATACAGTTAATAACCTCCTAAACACTGCATTGCTAGAGAAGATATTGATCTTACCAGATATGCTTTACCAGGATAGCAAACTCAAGTTGAAGAAGTTACAGGAGAGCACATGAACATGTGTATTCCCTGAAGTACATGGAAGAAAATGGAGATTCTTCTTCCCAGCATACCTTGCTTCAATCCCACAATGTAATACTCTGCTTTTAAAGGCACAGGCTATAAATTCAGCCACCACTGGATGGTGCTATAACAAACAAACCAGCACAAAGTACCAAACATACTGCCCTGTACTCAGATGGACAGAACACTCCCCGCTTGGCATCAACTGATGCCACATACAGGCTCTTTTGGCGAAAGCAGTAAAACTAGTTCCGCAACTGGTCTGAGGAATAGTTTACTCTCCCTAGCCTTCCATACTTTGACCTCGACCTTGCGCACCTTCCCATCTTTGCTTGGGAATACCTTGATGATGAGGCCTAGTGGCCACTCATTTCGGTGTGACTGGCTGTCTTTCATGAGCACATCACCTGGTTTGATGTTCGACTTGTCGATCTGCCACTTCTTCCTAGGCTGTAAGGCAAGGTTCACATTGCGTTTTGTACAATCCGTTTAACGGATCCATTAAACGGATGTGCTTAAATGACCCAAATTTAGTGTAAATTTGGCATCACATTAAAGCTTGCGTTAACGCATGTGACTGCGTTATGTCATTTTGAGGTCCGTTCTTTAAGCATCCGTTTGTCTGCTTTCAGGCACTGTCAATAAAGTTGTTCAATTTTTTTTCCTTTTGTCTGCGTGGCATGGGAGTCGACACTCATTATCCATTTTGAGAGCATCGAGTTCTGCTACCAAAATGTTTGTGTCTGAGCTGGTGCGATTTCGCTTGAAGTATCTGCGACGTCAGCAGAGAAGGGGTATTTCTCAAAGGAGATATTGGATCCATGAAGTTAATTTTTTACGGGATACATATGGTGCCTTTCACACCCTGTATGTTCAGCTTCGGGATCATCCCTTTAAATTTCAACATTACCTGTGGATGTCCATCGAAACCTTTGATATTCTGCTCTCACATGTGAAGGATGACATAGATCATCGGCGCAGCACTTTCCGTGAGAGTATTTGTGCGGAGCAATGTTTAGTGGTGACCCTGAGGTAAATATCCTTTTGTTAACATTGTTCTATTGACAAATACAGGATGTAATTTATTGTGGTGCATGTCTTGTAATTTTGTACACATTGCCAATTGTCAGTCAATGTAAAGTTGCCTTTTTTATTGTGGTCTCTGTAAAAATATGTAAAATATGTCCATAGTGCTAAATGATTTTTTTTTGGCTTTGTCGATAGATATCTGGCTATTGGTGAAACGTTTGCGCATATCTAATTTCCCGAAAGATTTGAACGGGATAGTGGCTAATTTCCCAAGTTTGCATTGGTGTCCGTGGACGGGAAACATATTCGTATTCAGAAACCCGCGCATAGTGGATCCCTGTACTATAACTACAAAAAATACTTTTCAATTGTATTAATGGCTATTGCGGATACTAGATACAGGTTTATAGCTGTGGATATCGGTGCATATGGACGGACGAACGATTCCAGGGTGTTCAAAGAGTCCAACATGGGGAAATGTTTGTACAATAAAAGATTCAACATTCCCTCAGCACGACCACTTCCGGGGACCGAAGGCCCAAGTTTGCCCTATGTTTTAGTTGGAGATAAGGCGTTCCAACTCGGCAAAAATCTACTAAAGCCGTACTCAAGCCATAGTCTTAACAATACAAGACGCATTTTCAATTATCGCTTGAGCCGGGCAAGATGTTATGTGGAATGTACCTTTGGTATTTTAACCTCAAAATGGCGTATTCTACTTACTTGCATGCAACTACAACCCGAAAATGTGGACCGTGTAGTGAAGGCATGCATCTGCCTTCACAATTTTGTGTGCAGACATGAACCCATAGTGGTTGACCCCGATGACTGTGATTCGAACCTCATGAGCATAGACTCCACTTCTGTGCGTTCTACAGCGGAGATAATGAGGATTCGTGATAAATTTGCTAATTATTTCATGCAAGAAGGTGTAGTTTCCTGGCAAGAGATGCATGTCTGAAAATTGACTTTACATTAGTTTGGTTTCTGTTCTGTTTGTGTTGTTATTTTTGGTTGAATTCTATATAAAGTTTAAATACATTTGAAAAAAAAACCAGACAATTTAATTTAGAAATAATATAAAATTTTACTTAAATATTTTTTCTATTCCTCTCTGAATGTTCACATACATTTTTGGCATATATGATCCCATAGGGATGACCAACCAAAAACAAAAAAACATTAAGTTGGAAAAACAAATGTTTACACACACAGTTTTACAGACTTTGATATTGCGCCGGCGTGTTGTCGGCCCAACCGTACCCCGGACTGCTACATTGCCTCTGCATTTCCATACCCATTTCACCATGGGCTCTAGATTGGGCTTGGTATGACGGCATGTCCATGTTTCTTTGTCTCAAGGAAGTGGGTTCCTGAGTGGCCAAAAATTCCTCAAATAGATCATGAAAACGTTGTCTAAACTGTAAATTTCTGTGTGGCGGTATCTTTTCGGCTACAGGCACATACGACAAAAACAGGAGCTTCCACTCATTCGCTGCATACACAGATTCTCGAGATTGCAATTTCGCAATTTCCCGCCTTATATCTCTGTGTTCACTGTGGCACAGATCCTCAAGTCGTTGCAGTCCTTCCACAATTATGGCATCAACTTCTTTATTGGCTGCTGTTTTCTTGCATCCGCGCTGTGTTTGCAGACGGGCACTGACAACAGGAGTCACAGTCCCGCTGTCCATCGATCGTGGCTCACTAAGGACAGATACATCTCATTGCCCATCTGTTGACTTGGTTCCTGTTCACATGGCTCCGATGCCTCAGCCTCTCGAGGCGCAGCGGTACTGCATATCGTTCTATCCCAAAAAAAGAAAAATATTGTTTGAGAGATTTTAATAAAGACTTGTTGCTCTATCCCATTTTTACATCCAAGTGTACTTACGTGCGCTGAGACAACGTTTTCTGCAGAAACATTAATTGATCATAATGGACATACGGGTCACTCGTTTGCCACCAGACCCACTTGGTGTGTTTTGGCTGTTGCGGAAGTCCCTCACAAATCTATCTCTATAGATCTCCACCGGGTATGGACTGCATCAGCTACAATAAAAGCAAACAAATAATGTTTATTTCAATGAAAACATTTTTTTTTAATAATGTAAGTGGAGTGTTAATTACCAATTTTTTTTTTCAAGGAGGCTGACTTCTCCATATATCGAGGGTCAAAGTGACAGATAATCTTCTCCCACAACTTGCGTTTTTTATAAATGTCATTGTGGGAGCTGTCACTTTGATCCCATATCGATGGATTCGCTTCCACTAGATTTATCAATGTCTCGTTATCAATTTCCAGCGGCTCCTCGTCAACATCCAGTTGTTTTCTTTTTTGAGAGCGCTGCTTGGGCTATAAAATAAAAAATTTTAACACTTAAGATTTTCAGGTTTTTAAAATTTATATTGCAATGTTTTTTGGTTGTTTGCCCTTGTTCTTTTGAATGTTCTTTTCAATGTTATGACATGTATGTAATTTTAAACATTCACATATAGTGTTGTTTGGTGAGTTATGTTTATGTCTTGTTTGATGTTGTGTTTTTAAAAAAAAATTAAAATTTTTTGTTTTTTAAATGTATATCGGCCCTCATATTTACCACTTCTAAGTGAGGTGATGACACACAATGAGGCATTTTTTAAAAAGTTTTTCAGAAACCTACAAAGTAGAAAAAAGAAAAAAATTACAATTCTAGTATCAATTTATATTTTAATTACAAAAAAAAATGGTGCAATGTACCTTTTTAGCCATTTTAGTATGTTTTTTTGGGGGGGCCTGGCAGGTTCGGGATCAGAAGATTCCTATTTGCAATAAAAACATAATTACACCTGATTACATTACATACACATCGAGTGCCACAACACATTGTGAGTTTTCAAACGGCAAGCCTACCGACTGTGATGAAAACACGGCTGACACACCGCTGCTGCTTGATCCCTCACTATCCGACATCTGTGTACACACAAAAACATACATTTAGTACAAATACATGGGACATGCATACACAGTCATCACTACACACTGAAAGGAGGTATATAGACATATTGAATATATATAGGTTTGTACTTACATTCACTCTGGCTGATCACAAGATGCACACACTGCGTAGCTGGCGTTTCCTACAGACAGCATGCTCCAAAATGGCTGAAATTCTATTTCCTGTCACATGAACACCTGGAAAAGAGTCATTAACGCAATGCAACGTATGGTATCATTTGTACATTTTGCTACATTTGCGTCTGGATGCGTTAGCAATAGACTTCTATGGCAGAATTAACGCTTCCGTTATCCGTGCGTTAGCTTCGACGGACCCGAAAACGCTGCAGGCCGCGTTGGAAGGTGCGTCACAAAAAAAACGGAATGTTGGTAATGCATGCCTCTTTTGACATGCGTTACTATGCGTAATAACAATGCAAGTCTATGGATGCGTCACAATGTCCGTTACATTGCGTTTTGGGTACTTAAAAACGTGTCCGTTAGACGGACTCGCCTAGCGCAATGTGAACCCAGCCTAAGGTAGAGAGATATTGTTTTCTCCAACTGTCCCAGAAAGTATTGGAGAGACTTTGAACTTGTCTTCATTGACATCTGTAGAGGTTCTTGTTGCTGAATTCTCCCAGTGGAGCGCTGGGAGTGTT
Source organism: Oophaga sylvatica (assembly GCA_033576555.1). Taxonomy (NCBI): domain Eukaryota; kingdom Metazoa; phylum Chordata; class Amphibia; order Anura; family Dendrobatidae; genus Oophaga; species Oophaga sylvatica. The sequence goes on from JARQOD010000005.1 coordinate 468,040,243, forward strand.
GGTTTTCTGAGTGAGTAGCATGGCGGGAGTGGGAATGGTTGGATCAAGCTTTTTCAAGACACTATCTCTAGAAATGGGTTTTCCCTTGTTGAGGTTGTCTATTTCTCTGGCGTAGGTTTCCTTTTGCACAATACGAAGTATTGAAACCTTGGCTCTTTCCAAGTTGATGGTGGTAAAAGCATGCTTGCAGTGGTGCCAACCTTTACAAGATCTCTGGCTTGCAGGTAATGCTGACTTGTAGGACTAGGCCACATGAAGTAGACAAGCAACGGCTCGAACAAGTGACTTCCAGGTTGAGAACCTGTTGAACCGATGAGATTCCAGGTAATGACTTGAAATCCCTATATGCAGAGCAGACACTTGAGGACGGAGCTCCACGTCAGCATCTGGATCCACCAGTTCGAACGTTTCAGGCCTGTCGATATGGGGAGTCGAACGGTACAAGGAAGCAGGGCCTGTGAACCAGGTAGTGTCCTTAAGATGACTTGAAGCAACGGATCTAGTCACATGGTTCACAGAATTGAGGTGAGTAGATACATAGTACCACTGACTAGGGCGGGTAGATCTTATCCTCAGTATCCGGTTGCTGACGTAGACATAAAAGCGTCGCGTTTCATTGCAGATGTATTCTAGTACCACTTTGCTATCGGTGTAGAACTCTACAACTTTGGTCTCCAGATGTATCACACCTGAGATAAGCTCGGCCAACTCAACTGCGAGGACAGCAGTGCAGAGTTCTGGTCTGGGTACCGTGTGTTCGCGGAGTGGTGCCAGTTTAGTCCGGCTCATGACAAATCCGATGTGGCTCTGTTCATTGACATCTATAGTTTTGAGGTATGCTACTGCTGCGATTGCTTTGACTGATGCGTCGCAGAAGATACAAAGTCTTTGTGTCTTGACTTCTGTGGATGGCACGGGAGCATACGGTCGTTTCACACGAAGGTCGGTCAAAGACCTCTTCCACTCTGCCCACAGCTCTGCCTTTTCTGCTGGCATGGATCATCCCAATCAGATGTGTCTTGGTGAAGTCTCTTAGCATCATTTTCCTTTGAACAGTAACTGGAGCTACGAATCCCAGGGGGTCGTAAAAACTATTCACGAAAGAAAGAACTCTGCGCATGAAGGGTTTCTCGTCTTTACTGATCTGAAAGGTGAAGGCATCCGTCTTCAGATCCCAAAGCAATCCAAGACTCCGCTGCATGGGAAGAGTGTCGATGCTTAGGTCTAGGTCCTTTAGATCGCTGGAATAGTCTTGAGAGGGAAATGCTTCCATCAACTCTCGACTGTTGAAGGAAATCTTGCGTGACCTTAGGTTAGACTGAGCGAGCATTTCTTGAGCCCTTTTTAGTAGACTGATTGCAGCCTCATTTGTTGGTGTGGACTTCAAACAGTCGTCTACGAAAAAGTCCTTTTCTACGAAGGATCTGACGTCTGACCCATACCTTTCTTCGCCATCTTTGGCAGAATTATGGAGGCCATAGATAGCAACTGCTGGGGAAGGGCTGTTCCCAAAGATGTGTACCCTCATCTGATACTCTGTGATGTCTTTGTCTGGGTTGTTGTCATGGTACGAGAAGAACCTCAAGTAGTTTCTGTGTTCTTCTTTGACGAGAAAACAGTGGAACAACTGTTGTATGTCAGCCATAAATGCCATCATATCTCTGCGGAAAGAGAGTAGTACTTCCAGAAGTCTGTCATTGAGGTCTGGGCCCAACAGTAGGACATCATTTAATGAGACATCTTCACATTTGTCACTTGAGTCGAATACCACTCTTATTTGACCTAGCTTCTTGGGATGGTATACTCCGAAGATGGGCAGGTATCAACACTCCTCTGAGGGCCGAAGTGCAGGTGCAATTGTGTAGCCCTGGTGTTAGGCACACGCAGTACCCTGGAGAGTGTATGGCGAGACGGCAGTTTAATGCTAAATATTCATTCACTCAACATATACTAGACACACCCTTAGGGTAGTGGAGTTTACTCTTGTGGGAGTGGTCAAGGTAGTATGTGTTGGAGTGATTTAGTCTAGTCTAGTTCCTGTCTTCGGACAGAGAAGACGTCTGGAGTCAGTGTCCAGACTTCAGAGAGAGAAGACGTCTGGAGGGAGGAAGGAGTCCAGATTGCTCTATCACCAGCTTTGGAAAGTGGAGTCTAGTATAGGTGCTTTAATTCACCTTAGCCTAGTCAGAGCTGTACTTCATCAGCATACACTGGAAGGAAAGAAGAAGTTTAGTGCAGAAAGTCTTCAGCATCCTGTCTAAAGGACGGTATCAGGTTCAGAGACGTGCTCCTGCCTATCGATAACTGAGCATCTGTAACTAACTTGAAGTGAAGGAAAAGAAAGAAGTGACTGCTCGACCCTTGGCTAGTTTGAGTGCTTATGTTACCAGCGTGGACAAGGCGAAAGGCACAGTGGTTTTATTGGAATAGTGCTTACGGATTGAAGAAGTCCTGCACATTGCTACCGGTCACTGGGGACCGAAGGATCACTACTGTTTCAAGCATAGTGGTAAGAAAACCAGGAATTTACCGGACCTTAGGTCGCGGCAAACAAGCCCCTTATAGTCAGTACGTAACTGGGGTCAGGGGAAGTGAAGACTTTGAGTCTCTGCAGGACAAAATAAGAATTCAGCTTCTTCGCAGGAAGGCTCCTAACACAAAGCTGACTGGGCAGGTACAGCTATAGATTAGCTGGAGATTTTGAGGGAACTACGCTTCAGGCTGGTTGTACTCGTTGTATTGGAAGTAAAGGAGGCCCCTAACTTGTCCAGCTGCTGTCTCAAGATACACTCTCCTTGGATCAGCCTCCCTGGGACCTGCCTGAACATCTTACAAGTAAAGGTATGGAAAGACGCTGACCGTGTGAGACTGTGTTCTTTATCTGCACCCGACTTCACAAATCCCATAGACTTTGAGGGACCAGTCCCACCTGTAGGGGACCCGACATCTAGCTGCCTCACCATCCCCTCAGAGATCTACAGCAGCGCTGGTACTAATTACCAGAATACTACAGGTGGCGTCACGAACTGTACATAAATCAATCCCCTGTGAATATATCCCCAACATACGCCAGACCGCCAGGGCCACAGACCGAGCCACAGCTGCCTGTGACAAATCCCCATAGACTTCCATGGGCTCGGCACTGAGTACCCCATTGCCCTGGTAATCCACAATTGTGGTGGCGGGTCGACACAACTTGGCGTCACGAACAGGATGCGAAACTCGCAGAATTGCGAGCCCTGTGTGCCTAAGGAATTGTTTTTGTGAAAAAGGACTGTTTGCACTTTTGGCGCCAAAATCGCCATTTTTGTCGCCATATTCGCGCCCTCAGGCGCTGGAGAAGAAGGTGGGCGTACCTTCGTGGGCGTCTACCCCCCAGTGGCGCAAGAAAATGCCTGCCCTCTCAAAGTGCTATTACAATATGCGATCCTGCCCTACAGCAAAGGAGGTCCGCCTCCTCTTCACCTTCCCTGCGAGGAGGAGGAGACGCAAATCCCACCTCCACGGAAGAGACCGGATGTCTCCGCAGGAAGAAGAGAGAATCTTCTGGAACATCATGGAGGCAGGACGTGTGCAGCCGAGCAGGGAAGCTGAGGAAGGCAGGCCCCGTGCCCCAGCCAAGCTGCCACCAACACCGGAGTTATCCGTGATCCTGCACCTGCAGCAGGCGTTGCTAGAGATAAGAGAAGAAAATGCACGCCTGAAGAAGATGGTCCAGCACCAAACTGGACTGGAGGAGATTGAGAGACGCCGATGTAACCTGATGCAGTGGCGACTGTGGAACACAGCGTCCTCTCCCCTCAACGACCCCCCACGATTCGAAATACCGAAGAGTCTGCTGCCCAAGGCGAAGGAGCAACCGGAGGCTGCCCCCGAAAGTACCGATCCCGATCCCACCGGTGAAGCGGTGGAAGCGAAGGAGGTTGAGGAGGTACAGCCAATCCCGGAACGCCCGCCCGGCCAAGAGGCCGCAGCAGATGATCGGTCCCCGGCAGGGACACCGGAGGGGTCCTGTCCGTCACTACCAGATGTGGACTGGGACGAAATGGCGCGCCTGGATGACGTCGCCTATACCGCCCAGTGGGAACAGGAATGGCAGAGTCGTGAGGAGAAGAAGAAACGCCAGCAGGAGGAAGAGCGGGAAACTCAGCGGAACCGTCAGCGACAATATGCAGAGCTGATCGCGGACAAAGAGAGTGTCCGGAGAGATAAAGGTACCCTGAGGGAACCACGGCGGCAGGGGTGTGTGACTGAGTTCCAGCTCCGGAAGGGCTGGGGCTTTATCCGTGAACCGGGCCTCTACCCAGGGGTCTTTGTCAGCAGGCGTGACGTAGAATCCCACCTGCCGCAAGGCCATCCCGGGAGGGACTTAGCAAATGGAGATATCGTCACATATACGCGGCACTGGGGAATGAAGGGATGGTATGCCCTTAACGTCACCATCGTCCGTGACCCCGTCCCAGACGCAGGTATCGTCACCATTACCGCAGCGTCCCCGTTTCCAGCTCAAGCAGAATCTGGCCGTGCCCCAGCATCGCCCCCTGCAAATTCATCGCAACAAGCGACCCAGATTTCATCGCAAATTAAAGCCACCTCTACATCGCAACATGCGACCCAGTCTCAATCGCAATCCATGACGCGGTCCATATCGCTAACTGTGATTGAAACGCAATCGGTGTCACGTGAAGAAAATGTACCCGTTGCGCCCCTAGAGGTTCGCACTAGAACTGTGGCGACCCAGACCCTAATCGCAGCACATGATTTGCTAGTCCTGGGATCTAGGGCCCATTGCATTGTTCCAGCCCCCGGGGTGGAAAGTGTATTATTTGAAAATGAATAGATAGTGAGGAAAAAGTGGTGAGATCCCTATCGGGTCTACCAAAAGTAAAAAAGTTTGAAATGTTTTATAAAGTTTTGCACAAATTATATAGTGAATATATATATTTCTAACTGTAGAATGCCCGGCTGGGTAAATGATAAACAGTAACCAGAAAAGTTGCACTTTCGTATTATGTGATTTGATATAATATGTCTTTGGTTTTACATTGGACTTGGAGGTTGAGGACTATGCCAACCCAGAACTTACTTGTAAATAGTTGCGCTTCGGTGCCCTATCTTGGTTTTACATAAACCAGTACAACTACCTCTGAAAACAAAACCCGTGTGGTGTGGCACTGAGTGAGGTCTGCAATCGGATGTCCTGCAGCCCACCCGGGACCCGCGTTGAAGGTTTGGTGCGGGTCCTTCACAAGTATATTGTATATTTATTGAACGCTATTTAATATTTGTATTTTCTATAATGTTTGCAACGTTCAAGATATTCTCACCTCCCGGATGGGAAGAAGTTATTGTTTAATGTTTATTGCATAAACAAAATGTCTCTTTTGTATTTTACAGCCCGGGAGTGCTGTCTTTTACCATGGGGGAATGTGTAGCCCTGGTGTTAGGCACACGCAGTACCCTGGAGAGTGTATGGCGAGACGGCAGTTTAATGCTAAATATTCATTCACTCAACATATACTAGACACACCCTTAGGGTAGTGGAGTTTACTCTTGTGGGAGTGGTCAAGGTAGTATGTGTTGGAGTGATTTAGTCTAGTCTAGTTCCTGTCTTCGGACAGAGAAGACGTCTGGAGTCAGTGTCCAGACTTCAGAGAGAGAAGACGTCTGGAGGGAGGAAGGAGTCCAGATTGCTCTATCACCAGCTTTGGAAAGTGGAGTCTAGTATAGGTGCTTTAATTCACCTTAGCCTAGTCAGAGCTGTACTTCATCAGCATACACTGGAAGGAAAGAAGAAGTTTAGTGCAGAAAGTCTTCAGCATCCTGTCTAAAGGACGGTATCAGGTTCAGAGACGTGCTCCTGCCTATCGATAACTGAGCATCTGTAACTAACTTGAAGTGAAGGAAAAGAAAGAAGTGACTGCTCGACCCTTGGCTAGTTTGAGTGCTTATGTTACCAGCGTGGACAAGGCGAAAGGCACAGTGGTTTTATTGGAATAGTGCTTACGGATTGAAGAAGTCCTGCACATTGCTACCGGTCACTGGGGACCGAAGGATCACTACTGTTTCAAGCATAGTGGTAAGAAAACCAGGAATTTACCGGACCTTAGGTCGCGGCAAACAAGCCCCTTATAGTCAGTACGTAACTGGGGTCAGGGGAAGTGAAGACTTTGAGTCTCTGTAGGACAAAATAAGAATTCAGCTTCTTCGCAGGAAGGCTCCTAACACAAAGCTGACTGGGCAGGTACAGCTATAGATTAGCTGGAGATTTTGAGGGAACTACGCTTCAGGCTGGTTGTACTCGTTGTATTGGAAGTAAAGGAGGCCCCTAACTTGTCCAGCTGCTGTCTCAAGATACACTCTCCTTGGATCAGCCTCCCTGGGACCTGCCTGAACATCTTACAAGTAAAGGTATGGAAAGACGCTGACCGTGTGAGACTGTGTTCTTTATCTGCACCCGACTTCACAAATCCCATAGACTTTGAGGGACCAGTCCCACCTGTAGGGGACCCGACATCTAGCTGCCTCACCATCCCCTCAGAGATCTACAGCAGCGCTGGTACTAATTACCAGAATACTACAGGTGGCGTCACGAACTGTACATAAATCAATCCCCTGTGAATATATCCCCAACATACGCCAGACCGCCAGGGCCACAGACCGAGCCACAGCTGCCTGTGACAAATCCCCATAGACTTCCATGGGCTCGGCACTGAGTACCACATTGCCCTGGTAATCCACAATTGTGGTGGCGGGTCGACACACAATCTCTGCGTGGTTGTTCTGGAATATCCTTCCCATGAAGGCAAAGAAGTGTTCCTTCATCTCAGGTGACTTCTTAAGCTTGTGTCTGAGGGAGATGAATCGGCTGTAGACCAGTTCCCTGTTGTTGGGTAGGTGCCTTCTCTGAGAACGAAATGGTAAAGGTGCGACCCAACTGTTCGATTTGTCTTTGACTATTTGTCTATCCATGATTTCCAGGAACATCCTAACTTCTATGGACATCGCTACCTTGTCGTCTTCCTTTGTCCTGTGGAAGACTGTACATCCCATGTGGTCTTGTTCACCTTCACAGGCGTGGTCTTCGTTGGTAGGTACTGAGAAAGGGCAAGGTAGGGGAGTGCTGTTTGGCAATTCCTTTACCAGCAGACTATTGTGACATGGCTGGAAGAGAGACGGACGTCCATTTTCTAGTGTGCTGGTGAGCATACTGTTGACTGAGGCCGGCTTGTGTGCTCCTCCTAGACAAACGTCTCCTATGATGACCCATCCAAGGTCGAGCCTCTGAGCGTATGGAGCATTTCTGGGGCCGTTTATATATTCTCTAGTCTTGTGGACTCGTAGTATATCTCTTCCCAGGAGTAGGGCTATTGGGTCTTCTGGATCCTACTCAGGTATCAGATGGGCTATACGCTTCAGATGGGGGTGATGTGTCGCCACCTCCGGTGAAGGTATCTCTGACCTGTTGTCAGGAATCTGGTTGCACTCCAGGATGGTTGGTAGCGATAGGCAGGTTTGACCATCTATGGACTCCACCTTGTATCCGGTCGCTTTTCTCCCCGCCGTCTCAACGGTACCTGAACACGTCCTCAGGGAGTAGGGAGAACCAGGGCCTACAATGCTGAAGTTGTCAAAGAAGATGGACCTGGCTAAAGACCTGTTACTTTGGTCATCTAGGATTGCATATATCTTGAGGGCTTTGTCCTTGCTGCCTGCAGGGTAGACTTGGACAAGGCAGATTTTTGAACAGGACCTTCCTCCTTTCCTCCTGTGAGTCCCTTACAGATCTCCGTACATTGAGAGCTGACCACAGGGGTATCTTCATTAATGTTCTTCTCCTTCCCATCGTGCTCCTCTGCTTGTGCCAACACTCGTGGAGGTGGTCCAGGGTGCAAGGCTGTATTGTGATCCATGCTGCTGCATTCTGCACATTTCACGCTAGCTTCACAGTTCCTGGCAAGGTGAGAGGTTGTGGCACAGCATTTGAAGCAGATGTGTTGTTCTCTTTGAGGAAACCTTTGCGATCCTCCAAAGACTTCTCCCTGAAGGCTCTGCATTTTGGTAGAGGATGTGGTTTCTTGTGTAGAGGACAATGTTTACTGACATCTTGAGGCTTGTTCTCCTCTGGAGGGGGTTTACTCGCGTTGTGAGGAGGGCCTGTGGAAACAATGTAAGTTTTGTGGACTGCCACGGGTGTCCTATTGGGTTTGACACCGGCGGCAGTGGAACGTGACAGAGTGAAGTCAAAACTAGGGTCATTTCTGATCTTAGCTTGTTGGGTGACAAATTCTACAAATACAGTGAAAGGAGGGAATGGTACATTATGATTTTGTTTATACTGTGAACCATATGTAACCCACTTTTCTTGTAGGTTGTAAGGAAGTTTTTGCATTATCGGATTGACACCCCTAGTGGTGTCTAAGAATGCCAATCCGGGTAAGTCTCCTTCCTCCTGGGCAACCTGTAACTCTATCAATAAATCACTCAATTCTCTAAGCTTTTGATAACCTTTAGGTCATATCTTAGGAAAATCATCTATTCTTTTGCATAAAGCATTCTCTATGACTTCTACTGTCACATAGCATTCATCAAGTCTTTCCCACACTTTGCGTAGACCTATGTGTGGATGCTTTATATTTATGTCTCTTAGTCTTTTGGCATGCTCGACTGACTCACTTCCGAGCCACTTTAATAGGAGGTCTAACTCCTCACTATTAGAAAGGTCCAGACCATGAATGGCATTTCGGAACGAGGCTCGCCATGACCTATAGTTCTCGGGTTTATCAGTGAACTTTACAAGTCCTTTTGTAACCAGTTCTTGGCGGGCAAAGAACTTCGCAAAGTCTATGGTGGCTTGGTCAGTGCTGGCACGAGTTGGTGTGTTATAGTCATGTCTAGTGTGTGGTGTATCACCATACCTGTGAGACGCTTCTGACTTCGTATAGTCTCTGCAGTACCTTCTCGGTGAAGGAGGTGTCCTCTTTAAGGCGGGATAGGAGCTGTACCTTCCGCTCAGTGGAACAGCGGCTGTGGTCGACATCTCTGTGCTGGACGACTCCTTGTTTGTGGCAACGAAGTTCGGGGTTGGATCGCTGGTAGCTGGCGTAGGCTGGTCGATGTGGTGCATCAGGGCTGTCATCCATGCCGGAATGTTGACGGACATACTCTGCGACACGCTGCACTGGATCTTGCTGTCCTAGATCTGGGCCACGAATTTTGCTGCATATCTCACAATCAGGATCCTTCATAGCTTCCAAATACTCTGCTTGAGCAATTGCAGCTGCTGTCTCTTTGTCTGCCGCAAGTCTTTCTAGCTCTGCTTGCAAACGTGCAGTTTCGGCTTGCAGGCGTGCTGTTTCGGCCTCTCTCTGCCTGCAGACGTGCGGTTTCGGCCTCTCTCTCTGCAGACGTGCGCTTTGCGGCCTGCAGACGTGCGGTATCTGCACCTTGCTCCGCCTGTCTCAGCTTTAGGCGTATCTCTCTTTTGCCGAAGGAGGAACTTGCTTTGGCTGCCTCGGCTTCGGCACGGGTGACAGCAGCGAGCTCTGCTAATGACGACCTGCTGGAGCTTGCTCGTGACCTTGTTTTGAGTGAGGATGTGCTGTTTTGAGACATTGTGCGCTTAGCTGCATACTGCTGAGTATATTAGCGGGAAACAGTCTATGTATGTACGGCTTCCGCGTGGCAGGAATGATGAAGCGCTTGATGGCGGGCTGTATTTTCGGTACTTGTGACTGTATGGCGGCCGCTGCAGTATCCGCAGGCAGTGCGGTGTGGGTACAAGCGGCTCCTTAAGTCATATTCACTATCGCAGGCGTCTAGCATCTGTTTTATTGTTCTGCCTTCATACACGTTGACACGGTATGCAATCTAGCATACAGCCTAAACCACGATTCTATCTTCCAAATAAGCAGACTGTCCTCTGTAGTCTAACTTGTTTATTTGTGAACAGTATAGAACATGCGCAGTAAAACTATAAAAATACAAATGACATAGATAAGTATTGGGCACACAGCTGACACTTTACAATTAACAGGAAAGTATACAGTATGATGCAAACTGTACACAGGATTCTAATAACATCTCCTATGCACTGGCTGCTATACAGTTAATAACCTCCTAAACACTGCATTGCTAGAGAAGATATTGATCTTACCAGATATGCTTTACCAGGATAGCAAACTCAAGTTGAAGAGGTTACAGGAGAGCACATGAACACGTGTATTCCCTGAAGTACATGGAAGAAAATGGAGATTCTTCTTCCCAGAATACCTTGCTTCAATCCAACAATGCAATACTCTATCTGCTTGTTAAAGGCACAGGCTATAAATTCAGCCACCACTGGATGGTGCTATAACAAACAAACCAGCACACAGTACAAAACATAATGCCCTGTACTCAGATGGGCAGAACAATAGGCCCAGTTGGCACATATGACCAAATGCCATATTTCGGGAGGTTCAGACGGAAGCTACGACAGTACCAATGAGTGTGTACAAGAATGCAATGTGAAAGGAGCCTTAGGTGAGAGTATATACCGTACATACTCGAGTATAAGCCGAGATTTTCAGCCCATTTTTTAAGGCTGAAAGTGCCCCTCTCGGCTTATACTCGAGTCATATTCCGGGGGTCAGCGGGCGAGGGGGAGCGCGGGGTGTCAGAGAACATACTCACCCCTTCCTGGCACGGTCTCTGCAGCCCCGGCAAATCCCATGGTCTCGGAGCCGCAGCTGTTCCAGGTTTCAGGGGTCACGTGGTACCGCTCATTAAAGTCATGAATATGTGCATATTCATGACTTTAATGCGCTGTAGCACGTGACCGCTGAAACTTGGAAGAGCTGTAGCACCGAGACCATGGAGAAGCAGGGGTGTTATGTTTAGGTAGCTGAGGAGGCAGGAGCAAAAAAACCGCATAGGCAGCCGAACACCAGAGAGGTTGGAAACTAATAGGTTGCAGACCCCTAAACTAACCGCACAACTAGAAGTAGCCGTGGGACGTTCCTACGGTGCCCTAGACGCCTCGTCACAGCTGGAGAGATAGCTATCCCTGAAGATGGAAAGAGGAAAGCTAACTGCCCCGGAGTAGACCCCAAAAGAATAGGAAGCCCCCAGACATATAATGGCGGTTAGACAAGATGAAAATATGAACACAGACAGAAAATAGATTGAGCAAACGCTGGGGCCAAAAACTGTCTAGATACGACAGCAAAGGAGAGAATACTGTCTGCAACCCAAAAACCCTAAGAAAAACTCCAACACTTCTGAATCCAAAAATACTGAGACCACACGGTCTCGACCACCTATATCAGATCTGTGGTGTGGACACGTAGCAACCCAGCAGTAAAATATCACAAGAACTGAGCAAAAGAACAAATACAAAAAACGAACGGGGACAGCCAAAGCCCCCCAAAGGGGACCCGGCTGAAGACAAAAAGCAATGCAGCAAAAAGCAAGGAATTCAAACCACAGTAAAAAAAACTGAAAGAGACTTATCTGAAAGCAAGCAGGAGACAGCAGGAAAGCCAGTTGAATTCCAACCTAGAACAGGAAGAACAATTGATCACCGGCGAGGATCATGGGAGGTCAGCTCACTTATATCAGGCCAGTCAGTACCACCTGACAACCACTCGTTATCTGTAGGTGTAGGACTCTTGGTGTTGAACATAGGTTCAATACCATAAGCAACCACCAGAAGGAGCTTCAGCTCCGAAGTCGTCTCCAAAACGTTCACAACACAGGGCTGTAGAAACCGTGCGTGAGACCATGGGATAAGCAGGGGCTGCAGAGACCGGAGGGGGTGAGTATGACGGGGGAGGACGAGGAGCAGAGCACTATTCATATGTCCCCGTTCCACCGCCGCACGCTGTCTTCCGCGTCCTGCCGTCCTCTGTCTGTGACATTCAGGTCAGCCCTCTGCTGAACATCACTGCAGAGACCTGGGAGACAGAGCAGCGCATGACGATGGAACGGGGACAGGTAAATATTGCCAATGCCGGGGTCCTGAGCCAGCGGCGACATCGGCACCTGGCCCACATAGCGCACCTGTGTCCCCGCCTGCTCAGGACCCCGGCACCTGGCCCCCAGCGACGAGAGGTGAGTATGTCTTTTTTTTTTAATTGCAGCAGCAATATATGAGCCGTATTTATCTATCGAGCATCTTCTTGGGCCACCATTAACCCTTGTGCAGCATTTTATGGGGGTATTTATCTATGGAGCATCTATTTGGACCACCATTAACCCTTGTGCAGCACCACCCTCGGCCTATACTCGAGTCAATAAGTTTTCCCAGTTTTTTGTGGCAAAATTAGGGGCCTCGGCTTATACTCAGATCGGCTTATACTCGAGTATATACGGTGTGTGTGTGTGTGTGTTTGATATATATATATATATATATATATATATATAATCAATATATATACTGTATAATACATAGATATATAGATGTCAGTGACACACACACATATATATATGTATATATATATATATATATATATATATATATACACTGCTCAAAAAAATAAGGGGAACACTTAAATAACAGAATATAACTCCAAGTAAATGAAACTTCTGTGAAATCAAACTGTCCACTTAGGAAGCAACACTGACTGACAATCAATTTCACATGCTGTTGTGCAAGTAGAATAGACAACAGATGGAAATTATTGGCAATTATCAAGACACACTCAATAAAGGAGTAGTTCTGCAGGTGTGGGACCACAGACCACATCTCAGTACCAATGCTTTCTGGCTGATGTTTTGGTCACTTTTGAATGTTGGTTGTGCTTTCACACTCGTGGTAGCATGAGACGGACTCTACAACCCACACAAGTGGCTCAGGTAGTGCAGCTCATCCAGGATGGCACATCAATGCGAGCTGTGGCAAGAAGGTTTGCTGTGTCTGTCATCGTAGTATCCAGAGGCTGGATGCTCAACCAGGAGAAAGGCCAGTACAGCAAGAGACGTGGAGGGGATTGTAGGAGGGCAACAACCCAGCAGCAGGACCACTAGGTTGATCTTTTTTCAACAGTCAGAAATTCCCTCTCTTTGTGCACAGATAGGGAAAACTTATCATCAGGGTCCAGTGGGTAAGGCCCATACAGGACATAATTACAACAGATGTGAGCAACACTGGTTGGGGCACACCTGAGGAATTACAGTTCAGGAACAAGGTCTTCTCTAGAGAGAAGCCAGGGATCGAACCTGAAAGAGCTATGGGCTGTGGAAAGGGCTCTAAGAGACTTTCTTCCCTTCCTCTTGGGTCACCATGTCCAGGTCATGGCGGACAACCGAGCGACTGGCGTATATCAACCACCAAGAGGCAACTAGGTCCAATACCCTAATGATGGCAGCAGGCAATCTACTCCAGCTAGCAGAACAACACCAGTTGTCCCTTACAGCACTTCATATAAGGGGAGTAGAGAATACAAAGGCAGACTTCCTGAGCCACGAAAAACTGAAACAGGGAGAATGGTCTTTTAATTCCCAGATCTTTCAGCAGATAGTTCAGGCATGGGGGCAGCCACAGATAGATCTATTTGCAAATTTAAAGAACAGGAAAGAGACAAACTTCTGTTTGTTAGACCCGAAGGAAAAACCATTTGCGGAAGATGCTCTTCAGATTCCTTGGAAATTCAGGATTGACGATGCCTTCCCTCCAATAGCGATGATTTCAACAGTCGTGAGGAAGATCAGGGAAGATCAGGCAAGTGTAATTCTTATTAATCCATTCTAGCCAAAGAGACCATGGTTTTCCCTTCTACAGTATATATCACGGGAAGGATTGCAAGAGAACTCACCAGTGCAATCTCCCGGAAGACGGGGACAGCAGAACAGCCTCAGGCTCCTAGGAACGCGGGGTGAGCAGGACAGAAGAGAGATTACTTCAGGCCAGATAGGACCTGAAGCACCTGACTGTTGGGGCGTGGCTTAAGCTCTGGAGAGCTAGAAGCTGAAGGAAAACTCTGAGAAAGGTAACTATGGAACAAAGTTACCCAGGGGCAAAGACAGGGATGTAAACCAGATCAGGCCGGGGTCAAAGCTCAGGATAGCATGACAGTACAAAAGGATTAGACAGAACGGATAGTCGGGGCCAGGCAGAGGTCAATACCAAACGGACAGAGAAGGTACAGAAACAGAATCCAACAAGCAGTATCCAGAGATCAGGCCGAGTCAAAAACCAAAGTATCAGGCAAACCAGAACACGGCACAAAACACACTCAGTGGTCAACACATCAGCCAAGAGCGAAAGTATCACTGACAAGGGAAATTTACAAATGGAGGCCATAAAAAGTCCACACAGGGTCAGAGTGAGGCTACAGGAATTAACACTAGAATAATCGAGCCAGCCAAACCATGACACTAAGGTTAAAGTCAGTGTCAGATCCGTGGATCCTGCTGGAGATCCCGGACCTCCTCACACAGGGGCCAGTATGCCACTCTCAAGTGAAGAGCTTCCATCTAGCAGCGTGGAATCTGAGAGGGCAATACTGAGTCAAAAAGGTTTCTCACCAGGGTTAGTCTCCACTCTGCTAAAAAGTAGAAAACATCAAGAATTTACGGCAGGACTTGGAAGAAATTTCTGGAATTTTTAGGGGATAAGGCTCCAGTAGGATCCATTCTAGAGTTCCTGCAAGCAGGACTTGAGCTGAGGTTGGCAACTAACACAATCAAGGTACAAGTCTCGGCGTCAGGCGCCTTATATAATTGTAATCTGGCGGCAAATAGATGGATGTCACAATTTATAAAATTGTGTGGTAGGTCCAGACCGGTTATATTTCCAAAAATTGCACTATATTATCTAAATCTGGTACTAGAGGAACTATCTAAAGATCCATTCAAACCCCTACAGGATTTATCTGGCAAATTTCTCACGCTAAAGACCATCATATTAGTGGCTCTAACATCGGCCCTCATAGTGAGCGATATACAGGTCCTGTCCATATGCCCTCACTATACGCAGATATATGATGTTAGGGTTGTACCTTCCCAAAGTGGCTTTTAAGTTCCATAAGAGCAAAGAAATTGTTTTACCCTCTTTTTGTGATAACCCTAGGAAACCAGGAGAACCCTAGGAAACCAGGAGAGGAAAGATTCCATAGGTTAGATGTGAGGAGGTCGCTGTTGGAATATATGTCCATGATCAGTCAATGGAGGAAGGACCAGTCCCTGTTTGTAGCCTTTCAGGGTAGCAGAAAGGGGTATGGGGTATCCAAGGGTATCATTGCCAGATGGATCATGGAAACCATTAGTTTGTCTTACACTGCAAGTGGTGCTCCGGTTCCTGAAGGCATCAATGCTCACTCTACTAGAGCCGTGGCAACCTCCTGGGTAGATAGAGCGGAGGTATCAATTGATCAGATTTGTAAGACCGCTACCTAGTCCTCACCATCTACCATCTTTAAGCACTACAAACTGAATCTGTCCTCTCCTGTGCTGACTTAACCTTTGGTAGAACAGTGCGGCAAGGGGTGGCCCCTCCCTAAGGTGTTTAAATTCTCCAAAAATCTCTCAGATGTGCTGACATGGGTGAAGGGAAAACACCAAGGTTACTTACCGGTAGCTGGTTTTTCCAGAACACATGACAGCACCCATATATTCCCCCCCTTTCTCACCTTATGGGTGTGCACTATAGTTTGGGTGTCTTATAATGTGGTGTTGGTTATGTGTGTAAATTAACCTGGAGGCCCTCTAATGCTCTGCAGCCCAACTGAAGAGGAGGAGAGGTACCGCCCTTTTATTTCGGTAGGTTTCTTGTCCTAGCTGGGCGGATCCCTATCTAAGGTGTGCTGTCATAGGTTCTGGAAAAATCGTCTACCGGTAAGTAACCTTGATGTTTCCACACCTGCCTAAAAGTTTTTCACAGAACTGTGTGTATATGTATATATAGTTATAATGTCATGAATGGCTGAGATTGGAATAATGCTCATTTCCCCACCACCCCTCGCAAGGGGGTATAGACTTTGCTGCAGAAGGATTTCCAAAACGTAGTCAGAAGAAAGTCCAGAGTCAGAACTCAGATTTGGACAATAGCTACCTGGCACACAAACCTAAGGACTAAGCAGGAGCATGTTCGTGAACAAGGTTGAGATCTGGACTAGTGATGAGTGAACGTGCTTGGATAAGGTGTTATCCGAGCATGCTCGTGTGCTAACCGAGTGTCTTTGGCGTGTTCAAAAAATATGTTAGAGTCCCTGCAGCTGCATGTCTCTCAGCTGTTCGAAAGCCGCAACACAAGCATGGATTGCCCTTTTGTTAGGCAAACGAGACGTGCTGTGAGACATGCAGCATTTTTCCACCATTTTCTATATACATATATACAACAGTTTTTTCTAGCATTACTACATTACAATGATACCTCACACATCTGTACTGAACATTTATAGAACTACAGCAGAAAAGTACTCCACTTATGTGAGCAAATGTTCAAAGTGTAATGTGTCATGTTATGACTAGTAAGGATTTGTTTCCCCCGGGCTATGGTATGCACTGTGTTGAGAGGGAGATGTTTTTGTAGTGCTCTTGTCCTAACAAATATTTTCCTGTACTTGGTCATTCTATTTAGAATACAGGGCACAGCTGTAATATGAGGCACCCTTCCAGCAGGGATATCTATGTGAATGAACCTATAATGCCTAAACAGATATTCAATATGACATTTTGTAAGAAAAAAGTGCCATAGTAAAGTGAGCAGATTGGTGTTTGATAGGGATTTTCCCTACTTTACCATCATTTGATTGATGAATTATAATAAGTAAATAAAATCCTGTACTCTCTTTCCCGGGCAGTGCCTGCCGCTACTCTGCACTGGCCATTGTGTCCAATACTGGTCTCCTGGCATAAATAATGTCACGTGAGAGGTAAAGTCAATCAGCGGTCGCTTCGTCACTGTCACATGGGCTCATGCACTTTGATCATTATATGCACTAAGAACCATTATTACCTGTGCTTCCCTTTAAATAAGTTTCATGCTTTGAAATAATTATTTCCTCCTGACCTAGTGCAAAGTGACCCCAAATTTGTTTTCTATTCCACTAAAATATATACACATTAGACAGTCATATGATAAATACATATTCAGTGTTTATTTAAAGAATATTTAAATTATTATGCGGAATTGTCTTATACATTTACATTTTGGTGAACTAGTTTCTTTTAGCCATTACAGAAAATGAAGTCTAATATTGTAACGTCTCTGCTCATTAACATTGGAGGATGATGAGTCTGCATTGCTGCTGGCTGGGGGCACCATCTCTGGTACAGAGAACCTTCTCTCTTGATTCACACTGGAAGATGGTGGTGGTGGCTTCGGGTAGAAGCTCTTGTATGGTCCACCGCTTCTCTAGTCTCAAAATCAGACTCAGTGCTGCTACTGGTTGATAATGCCACTTCTATTAGAGTAAAACGTCTCTGTTCATTTATACTAGAGGGTGATAGGAGCTTTGGGGTAAAGGCTTTCAGATGGTCCATAGCTTCTTCAGTCTCAGTATCAGATTCCGTACAGACATTGTATGATGACTCTTTCTCAGACACATTAGAATAATTGTAATATTTAAAGGACAAGTTCTCTAAAAGGTTATCAATGAGATGTGTTGCTTCAGTGTCTTCATGTTGGGGTATATCATGGACGTGCAGTAGCTTACTTGTAATCCTGGGTTTCATATTCTCAAGTACTTTTATAACTATGTCTTTGGAGTATAATTCTAGACTTGAGCTGCTGTTATTGACTCGTGCCAGAAAAGTGCCAATATTTTCATTTTTCACATGAACTGTCAGATGGGGCTTGCATTTAAGAGCTATTGTATCAACAAAGGCAGTGGTTTTATTATTTACGGCTGCAAGTAAATGGTGACTGAGTAAGATTTCTTCTGCATAAAATGCATCCACTGAGTTGGTGTCATTATTTGGAGTATGAATAAAATGAAAAATACTTCTTCTTTCTTCTGAAAAACAAGGGGTCTCCTCTGGTTCTAATGACATGGAAGATTGCTCTTCATATGACAGGTTTGCATAGTAGTGAACGTCTTGTATATATTTGGAAAGCTTTGCAATTATGATTTCAACAATGTCCTTGGCCACAAATTCAATATCTGATCTAGAAATTCCTAAGGTGAATTCACAGAGATTGTCAGATGAAGATTCATTGGACTGATTCTTAGAAGTTACCTGCGATCTGCCCTTCTGTAATTGCAATACAGTCTTTGTCTGAACCTTATGCAGGACACATTCCACTTGTTGTATCATAGCTAATAATTCAGGCTCCGAGCTAGAAGAACTATGGGACATCAGACTCATTTCATATTTTGATCTATGTATGTCAATACTATCTATATTGTTTAAATCATGAGTTAAACTGGTATCACATGAAACTCCCTTTGCATAAAATTTCTGTAAAATAATATTTACAACTTCAGTGGCTAGAGTATTTTTATCAATGACGTATTTCATTCCACCATACATGAACATTCTTTCTTGTTCTGACTTCTCTGTATGAGTTCTGTTACTGAACTGGCCAAGTTTCTTGCGCAGATATCGAGAGTTAGATTAGATAGATTAATGGTTGTCAGATTGTCAATTGTGTTCTTAATGATAATTTCCACCCTTTCCACAATCTCCATTGCTTTATATTGTATTGCTTTTTCTTCTGTCTCTACTTTGTCACAAGATTTTAATTTGTCCGAAGCTCCCTTAGGCTGGTATGTATACTTTAAAGACTGTAGAAGGACATCGAATATGTGATTAGCAATGTCGATAATAAAAAGTGGCAAAAAATTCTCGTTAGGAAAATTGTCCTTGAACTGTTCATGTAGGTGTTCTTCAGCTTGGTAAACTATGTTGTCAGCTAACTCCCGAGCATAACTCTCAAGTCTTGTATCTGACAATATGTCTTTTTTTGTCTCAGATTGGATCAATTGTCGAAAAAGAGTACAAATTTTAGAAATGACAATATTCTTTATTTTTTTAAAAATAGGCTTTATTTTTTTTACATCATAAATAAGATCCATTATGTCTCTGGTGGAGCTGTCAGTTTGGTCATGCAATTTACACACATGCATAATGTCAGAGAGAATTTTTAGGATATCCCAAGAAAGATTATGAACTTCAGACTCATGAAAAGGAGAACTATTCGCATGTTGTAAGGATTCTGAAAGTAGCTGTTGATGGAACTTACTCATCTGACTAGAATTGGTTAGTTTAAGCGGTACACTTAGATCAATCAAGAGCTGTTTGAAGAGCATCAACATTAGCTTCTTAACTTCACTTTCAATATCTGGTGTGACTGATTCTTTTCTTTCTAAATGCATACAGAGTTTTTGCACAATATTTTTTCTCATATAGGTGTCTATATTCTGCAGCACAGTTGTATCCTGGGGAAATTTTATACTTTCATCTTCTGAAAAGCTGGAGTGCAAGCTTATTGTCTCTACCTCAGGGTCAAACAGGCTGCTGGATTCAGATGTTACAGCTTCATCTTCGAGTAAAGACTGTATAATGTTATTAGATATCTTATCCAGTTGAGTCCAAATAACACATACAATTTCATGAGAAAGGTGTTTTGAATGACTGTACAGATTGGATTTTGGCATAGTGCTTTTTATTTTTATTTTTGGATGTTCTGCCACACCATAATGTACATCCTGCTGAGGGAATATTTCTGGAAAATAGATTTCTTTTGACTCATTTTTGCTGTATGGATGAATGACTTTGACTGCAAGACTAAGAAACCCTCTAAACTTTCCAAAAACAACTCTGAGAACTAAGTTACTTACTGTTTCAAAAAAATTTCACAGATTCCTGAAACATCAGATCCTTCATACTTAAGCAAGGACACATCTTCCTTTATTTCTTGCTTTGCACTACACAATATATTTATAAGATCTTCTACAATTAACTCGGATAGTACATCAATTTCAATGTGCAAGAAGCGAACACTGGTTTTACAGCACTTAGAAAGATCAGTCTCAAACTCTAGCAGTGTTGAGTGGTCAGATGCATACTTCATAGATTCTTCTTTTATTGTTTTCATTATCTGTTTGAAGGCCATCCCTAGGGTTGACGTTGCGATGTCTAGTAGCTGGGACTTTTGTGAATATGTAGTTATGGTCCTGTCATATACATTATGCAGAACACAACCTTCATCTAAGCACTCATGTGAAGCTGACAAAGCTGACCACCATTCTTCCGAGTTTACACCAAATTGTTCATTGCGTGTATGGTCAAGCAAAGAACTTATTAATACATGAGTTAAAATTGTGTCATCTTTTGAAAGTTGGTCTTGAGTTTGTTTCTGGGAAATTGAATTTGCAATTACACCTAAAAGTCTAGATATAATACCTTTTGTACAAACCTCTAATTTTGTGTGCATTTCTGGAATCAATCGCATTTGATCTGGTCAACTATATGTCCTGCAGTTAGATACTTCTTAAACTTTAGCAGCAGGAAACTTTCAATTTTTGCAGAGACTGTTTGAACTATTTCCTCACAAATCCTGTTTTTTTCAGAGTGACAAAAATCTGAAGCTGATGCTACCTGATGACATTCAGTCAATGTATAGGTTTTTCGCACATCTCTGACTGGAGAAAAAATAGATTGAAAAGATTCCTTCCACTTCTCATATGAGGAGGTTGCATACAGCATTTTTAGAATGTACTCTACCAAGTGATGGGAGAAAGACCTGATGTCAGACGGTAACAGAAATGCATTGCTAGCCTTTTGGTATTTAATTGTAATGTCAGTATCATCTGTGTTGGGGAATTGTGGAAAACCGTATAGATGCTCAGGGATGGGATATTTTAGATCCTTTAGTATTTTTATTAAAGTTTCAGAGACAAGGACATCTATGACTTTGAGAGGACGATTAAATTCATTTTGGCTGTGTATCAGATGGTCAGAGCTGAACATATTAAGAAGAAAGCAGTTATCTTCCAATTTGTCCTGGTTCCCTAGGTAAGTGTAAACATTTTTAACATATCCTCTGCATTGTCTATCAGGCTCCACTTTTCGCCAGCCAAGTTTTCTGCTGTCATGTTTATCCTCTTCCAAACAGCTGGCCATTCCTGGTACGCTGACTTCTTCAATTACACCTCTAAAGACCTGGTGCTCTGAGTCTGGACTTATTAAGGATTCTCGACTAACATGTGACTCTTGAGACTCTTGAGACGTAGTAAACACCAGAGTTCTGGAGTAACTTCTCAGAGGCTCCTTTTTAGTTGGTGTGTAGTTTTTTCCAAGATATTTGTGCAGCAGGAACTTTTCCTCATCAGAAATTACAACTTTCTTTCTAGTTTCTTGCCTTCTGTCATAATCAATGTTTGCGCTAATGAAATTAAACACTGTTTTAATAAGTTCTTGAATGGTCACATGCACTTTATGTTCAGGATTGTCTATACTTGTTGCCAGATTTTCTAGTTCTTTTTCCAGAAAGATCTGAGATTGTTCAATTGGTGCGAATATGTCACATAATGAACTTGTTAACCGATTATCATCAGATTTTGAAGATGTATTGTTCAAGGAATCAACTACTGCAGAGTCTGAATGTTGCTTAAAAGGCACCTTGAACCTTGATCTGGAAAATGTTTCTAGATGCCCAAGCACAATTTTTACAATTTCTTCACTACTTTCCAATATGGATGCTGTGGCTACAGGAAGTGTTGCCTTGTACATTTCCTCTTGACTATTACACACAGAAAAAAATTTGTACAACTTTTTGAATGGACTTCTTTCCTCAAATGTGTCGTCATATTGGAAGCTAAATTTTTGCACAGCAGTTTCATGCCATTTGCTTAAAGTATTCTCTGCAATTTCATTGGCAGCTGACATTACTTCAAGTCTAGAGACTAAATACCTGCATGCTGTTTTCCCTCTGATATCATGTAACATTTCTTTAGGCAATGTTTGAACCGGTGTAAATCCAATGTGGTGTCCCGATGCTTCAGAATTTAACCTTCCAAAGGCTATTTCTACCAGATCTTCAGAAACAGATGATAAGTAGGCACTTTGGGCTTCAAATATATTTTGAAACATTGTGGAATAGTTGGCTGTAAAATGTTGCAGGTCACATACTGGGAGCTCAGATTTCATCAGTGTCTTTTCAGAAGTAGCTATAGCGTTGCCTTTTGATGTATCTAATCCAGAAGCTGTTTCCTTATTAGTAACATATGTACTCAAATCAGTATTTAGAATGGGGCTGGCTACATCGGATAGATCATCAAACAATGATAAATCCTTGGGACGTGTCACAGTCAAGGAAGTTGGTTGAATTTCAGATGACTCTGAATTAGTTTTTTTGCTGTGGTTTATTGTACTAGAATGGATAGATGAATACAATTGGTTTTCATCTTCTGAATCATCAAACTTTTCTGAAACTGTCTTTTTCCTTTCCTAAAAATAGAAAACACATTATAGAAATAGAAAGCACATGACGGTATAAAAGTTGATATTAATTCTGGCGAAATATCCTTTTGTGACTCCCCTTTTTTGTATTGCCCTAATGCATATAATATTAAAAAAATTAAGGTACTTTGCAAAGTCTTGATTAAAAATCTACTATTCTTCTGTGCTCACACTTTCAATTCAGAATTATTTGTCTCCACGGTAACATCTTACTTTTTAAAGACATATTGCAAATTGGACAGGTTAGTAATAATTATGAGACAGATTGAAGTGAGTTTTAGGCTGTGTGTGTTGGCATATGCAACAGATTTGGACTTATTATAAGTAAAAGGAGGACTTTATACTAACCAGACAGCAGATGGTGATAGTGTGTAATGTTAAATTATTGCTGTAATGTGGGGATGGAAACTCTCTTGTTGTTGTTGGTTGCTTTACCTTTTGCTTCCTGTTTCGTTTTTCTCCATGGACTGTGTGACAGTGAATTGTATCTCATGTTTATCCAGTATGAAGTAAATACTGTTTACTCAAGATATCTTGCTGTCTGAAGCTTGCGTAAGTACAGTGCTGACGATAAGAAGATGCACTCTGCGACAAGTTATGGGCCCAGACACCCCAGACACTACGCAACCTAGACAAGCCCAGGCAGAAGGATCGCGGTTTATAACCCCAGATAATGGAGCACACAGATAAGCTCTGTAAACAGAAGGAAATAAATCCAGATACAGAGTGACAAAGGAATTCATGACCCCAGGAGCTGGATATAATTACAGAGAATTCAACACAAGCAGGACATACAGGAACTATCAAAAGAAAGAAAAAAAAAGAAAAAACAAGAGAATATCTTCAGTACAACTCTCTAAACAAGTCTATATAAAGATGATGAATAACACAGAACTGAAATTCACAGTAGCTAAACTGAATAGTGAAAATTATCAGTTATGGAAGTTTAAAGTAGAGATGTTGTTATCTAAGGATGATTTATAGGAAGTAATTGTTACAGAAAGACCAGATCAAGATAATCAGACATGGGATAAAAAGAATAGACAAGCGATAGCCACCATTAGCTTATTAGTGGATGATGCTCAATTAATACATATAAGAAATGAAGAAACAGCAAAAGGAATGTGGGAAGCAATAAGAAAACTGTATGAAAGACCTAGCTTGAATCACAAATTATTTTTATTAAGAAAGCTTTACAGTATGAGATTGAGTGCAAATGACGACATGCAGAAGCACATATTCTAAATGATGGAAGTGATATCACAGCTAAGATCTATTGGTGAAGACATTAAAGAAAGTCATATAGCAGCTATATTGTTGTGCAGTTTACCAGATTCGTATACAGCCTTGATAAATGCACTAGAGACAAGACCAGAAACTGACATTACATTAGATTTTGTGAAAACAAGACTAATAGATGAATATCACAGAAGAAAAGAACAAAGCAATGATGCTTCTACTGAAAAGGACAGTGAAAACACTCTTAAAGCTACAGAATTTAAAAAATCCTATAATAAAGAGACAAGAGAATGCTTCAGATGTAAGAAAAAAGGTCATTTAAAGAAAGACTGTACCATATGGAAAGCAGAACAACAAAAATTACAACATAAAAAGCATACACAGAAAGTGAAAAACACAATTTCCGATTCATGTGAGAATAATTGGAATGGCACATTCAAAATAACAGATAAAAAATCATCACTTGGTTGGTTTATTGATTCAGGAGCAACGAGTCATATGACAAGTGACAAGAATTTCTTTACTGATCTTTATTTAGATAAGAAAGAAGCCATTTATCTTGCAGATGGAAGCAAAATAACTGCCGAAGGTATCGGACAAGGTATGCTAAATTGTTCAAACAAGTTCGGACAAGATTCAAAGATACTTGTACAGGATGTGTTGTATGTTCCAAAATTGGAAGGTGGATTATTATCTGTGAAACGTTTAACAGCAAAAGGACTCACAGTGTAATTCAAAGACAATGAGTGTGCAATTATTGCAGGAAACAAGATGATAACCAAAGTCAAGGCAGATGAACAATTATATCATTTTGACAAACCAAAGGAACAGATGAAGGTATGTACACATGATCACAAAAACTGTATTCACATGTGGCATAGACGTCTAGGACATAGACACCCGGACAGTATAAGGGAACTACAGAGAAAAGAATTGACAAAAGATTTAAAGATATCAGATTGCTCAATTACCATAAGATGTGAATGTTGTATAAAATCCAAAGCCACAAGGATATCTATTCCAAAAGAAAGTGAGATGAAAAGCGAAAGACCACTTGATTTGGTGCATACTGACGAATGTGGACCCATGAAAGTGACTACATCAGGAGGCAATAGATACATATTGACTTTTATAGACGACTACTCAAGATACACAGTCACATACTTAATTAAGAACAAAAGTGAAGTTTTTGATAAACTTGTAGACTATGTAACAAGATCAAGTAACAAATTTCAAAGGAAGCCAATTGTCATCAGAAGTGATAATGGAGATGAATTTACAGGTCACAGAATAGAAGACTACTTAAGACAAAATGGAATAGAACATCAGAAAACTGTTCCATACACACCTGAACAAAATGGAGTAGCAGAAAGGAAAAACAGAACTCTAACAGAAATGATGAGATGTATACTGACAGATTCTAAACTACCAGAGAAATATTGGGGTGAGGCAGCAATGACAGCTACATATCTACAGAACCGACTTTTTTCCAGAAAACTGAAGAAAACTCCATATGAACTGTGGCAAGGTATGAAACCAAATGTCAATCATTTAAAGTTTTGGATGTAAAGTTTTTATATTCATTCCAACAGAAAAACGTTCCAAACTTCAAAACAGATCTATGGAAGGAATATTTGTTGGATATAGTGAAAACTGCAAAGGATATAGAATCTTAGATCCCAAAACAGACAGAGTTAAGGGTATGCCACACTAAACAACATCGCTAACGGGATCGCTAAAAAACGTCACTATTTAGCGATCCCGTTAGCGATGTTGTTGTGTGCGGCATGCAGCAACGACGTGGCCCCTGCTGTGATCTCGTCCGTCGTCCTGATCGTTCCGGACCCTATTCTGATTGTCGGCGTCCCGCTGGGTAAGTATATATCGCTGAGTGTGGCACCTTTTTTAGCGATTTAGCGGTACTTTTGTACCGCTAAAGTCGTTAAGGAGATCGCTAACCGCGATAGCGTCCTTAACGACATCGCTAAATGTGGCCGACACTAGCGATATTGTAAACGATCCCGCTAGCGATCTCATTAGTATGCGACACTAACGAGATCGTTAGCGGGATCGTGTAGTGTGGCAGTACCTTTACAGTGAGTAACAGTGTGACATTCATTGAAGATTTAAATGAAGACATTTATGATTTCAGTTAAAACAAAAAATGAGAAAAACAATAGTGACATAACTGAAAAAATATCTGATGAGAAAGAAGTAGAAATCTATGAGCCTACCTCTTGGGAAGACATATCTAAACTTCCTGAAGAAGAAGCTAATAATTGGATAGAAGCAACAGAAATTAAATCCATGCATGATTCAAATACATGGACACTAACAGATTTGCCAGAAGGAAGAAAAGCCATAGGATGTAAATGGATTTTTAAAGTAAAATACCAAACAGATGGCACACCTGAAAGATATCGAGCAAGACTCGTAGCTAAAGGGTATTCTCAAAAATATGGAGAAGACTATGATGAAACATTTGCTCCAGTTGTCAAACACACTACAATAAGAACTTTACTTACAGTTGCAGCAATGGAAAAGATGGAACTAAGACATCTGGATGTAAAGACAGCTTTTTTGAATGGAGATTTAATAGAAGAAATTTACATGGAACAACCTCCAGGATTCAAAGATGAAAGAAATCCAAACAAAGTTTGTAAACTACAGAAAAGCATATATGGTTTAAAACAAGGAGCTAAAGCGTGGAATGACAAAATCACGAAAGTACTAACAAATGAAAAATTTCAAAGAAGTAAAGCTGATCCATGCTTGTACACAAAAAGGATGAGTAATAGATGGATTTATGTACTCATATACTGTATGTAGACGACATTTTGATTTGTTTTAAACAAGAAAGGATAAAGAAAACATTCTAAAAATCCTGAAACTAAATTTGAAATCAAAGACTTGGGAAACGTAAAACAGTACCTAGGAATACAGATAGAAAGAGAAGAAGATGGAAGTTTCCTACTGAATCAAAATCACATGATTCAAGACATAACAGAAAAATTTGGACTAAAGAATGCAAAAACAGTAAAGTCTCCAATGGAAACTAATTATCTCAAAGAGATGAACAGTGAAAAAAATATGCTACCAAACAATGAAGAATACAGAACAGCAATAGGAAAACTACTGTATCTAGCGACTGTTACAAAACCAGACATCGCAGCAGCAGTAGGAATCCTGAGTAGAAAGGTATCAAAACCAAATAAAGCTGATTGGAATGCCGTGAAGGGAGTAATACGTTATTTGAAAGGAACAGCAATGTTAAGCTGAAATTACCCACAGGTGATAATTGCATTTTAACAGGATATGTTGATGCAGATTGGGCTGGAGATCCAACTGACAGAAGATCTACCAGTGGACATATTTTTTTTTTTCAGGTGGACCAATAAGTTGGACAAGTAAGAAACAGTCAATTGTGACACTATCTTCAACAGAAGCAGAATATGTTGCAGCAGCACACGCGAGTCAAGAAGTACTGTGGTTAAGACAATTGTTGACAGAATTAGGACAACCAACAAAACTAAAGAGGACAATTAAGGATGTCTTGTTCTTGCTCAGATGGAAAGAGTCAATCCAAGAACCAAGCATATTGATGTGAAATATCATTTCTTGTGAGATCATCAGGATCAAGAGTCTTGAAGTTGGAGTATTGCCCTACTGAAGAAATGACAGCAGACATTTTCACGAAGGCGTTAAATGCTGATAAACATCAGAGACTAATAAAAAAGTTGGGTTTGATTGAATAAGTCCTTGCTGTTGAGAAAGGGTGTTGGCATATGCAACAGATTGGGACTTATTATAAGTAAAAAGAGGACTTTATACTAACCAGACAGCAGATGGCGATAGTGTGTAATGTTATATGCTTGCTGTAATGTGGGGAGGGAAACTCTCTTGTTGTTGGTTGTTTTACCTTTTGCTTCCTGTTTCGTTTTTCGCCATGGACTGTGCGACACTGAATTGTATCTCATGTTTATCCAGTATGAAGTAAATACTGTTTACTCAAGATATCTTTCTGTCTGAAGCTTGCGTAAGTACAGTGCTGACGATAAGAAGATGCACTCTGCGACAGTGTGCACACGTTCAGGATTTTTCGCTTTTTTTCACTTTTTGCAGCGGTTTTCTGATGCAAAAACGCTAAAAAAAATGCATGCAATAAGCATCCTATGATTAGAATGCATTCTGCAACTTTTGTGCACATGGTGCATTTTTTTCCGTGAAAAAAACGCATCGCGGTAAAAAACGCAGCATGTTCATTAATTTTGCGGTAAATTTGCGTATTTCCCCTATATTATTGACCTAGAATGTTCAGAAAAAAATTGCGGTAAAAACACGCAAAAAGAAACGCAGCAAAAAAAGCGTAAAAACGCATCCGGATTTCCTGGGAAAAAGTCAGGTTTTTCTCAGGAAATTTCTGCAAAGATTCCTGAATGTGTGCACATAGCATAACATAGGATTTTTCATCTTACCTTTATTGGTTTAAGTTTCTGTGATCTTTCCTTCCTCATTTGTGAAAGAAGTCGTAGGTCATTCTTTGGCCAGTTCTACATATTTTAAATAATCCATAAAAATTACTAGAATAGGAATTAATTTTTATTTGTGCTTTAAGTAAATGATTCTAATTAATGCGATCACTATTCACAGAAGGCAGTAATGCTGCCATTTTTAATATATCATGAGTATTACTGCATGTACTGGAATAGACTTTACATATTAAATCCTAATTCCACTTATGATGTTGTTCCTACTACAATATTACACCACTCAAATAATAAAAATATGCATGTGCAGTAAACTCCAGGATTCCAATTATCATTACTATGATGGAGGTTCTAAAGCTGAGATACAGGTAGTTATTTGGCACCGAGGGTATAACGATCACGGTCACAGGGGATCTGGCCGCAATCGGGCCCATGAAGGAGGGGAGCCTGGCCAGGCCAGCACTATTTTTCAATTGGATGGGAATCCTTGGTTGCACCAACTGTTGAAAACTATTGCGGAGCAGAGAGCCACTAGCTCTTCGCCCTGCACTTTGACTACATTCAATACATGCCTATCAGAGGCCCACTTCAGCAGAGCACACCTTGAGTCTCGTCACAGGTGGTGCAATGAAGTCACTGCATTGAATAACCTATGCTGGAAAAATGCTGAAAAGAAAGATGCTTGAACTGGGAGTTGGAAGTGAGAGATTTGGTTGTTTTTATTAGTTTTGTGAGGAGTACTGGGGGTAGACCATAGTGACATAATGGGAGCATTACTTCTAGATCTGGGCCACGTAAGGGGATATTACTAATTTATGAGGGCTACATAGTAGGACATTTTTTACATTGGATTATTTTATTATGGGTGGCTAACAGACTCTATCAATGTTATAGGGGCACACACATCTAAGCAACATGCTAGTGGTGTGGGGGCCATAAGACTTTAGCTACACCACTCTTTAGCACAGTTATATTATCTGTCCCTGCCTTTGCCATGAAGGGAACACTGTGATCACCAATCTGCCAGTGGCAGCAGTGATGACTTCATGTTCCAAAGCCGTTGGAGAAGCAGCCAAGAGGCCCATGGTCACTCTGAAGGAGCTGCAGAGATCCCCAGCTTAGTTGGGAGAAATGGTCCACAGGACAACTATTAACTGTATAAATAACACAAAGTTCAAAAGAGCAGCGCACCGCCGCTGACGCGTCAGAAATGAAAATACAATGCTGGTCAAAAACTACCGCAGGCAAAATTACCCAAATCTTTGGGTGCTCACCGTCGAAAAAACAATAATGTCATATCCAAAGAAGAATGAAGGTGGCACTCACCAGATGAATTTCATACTTTATTAATCAAACTTACAAAAGTTCATCTTCAGCTGGAGAGAGGGAAGTCCTCGCACTTAACTGCCCTCCCTCCAGATGAAGATGAACTTTTGTAAGCTTGATCTATTAATTGTATACTCTACAAATCTGGCATTTATGGAAAAGTGGCAAGGAAGAAAGCCATTTTTGAAAGCAAGCCTTAAGAAGTCTTGTTTGTGAAAAGCCATGTAGGGAACACAGCTAGCATGTGGAAGAAGGTGCTCTGATCAGATGAGACCAAAGTAGAACTTTTGGGGTTAAATGCAAAATGTTATGGGTTGCGGAAAACCAACACTGCACTGCACATCACATCACAGTAGAAAAAGAACACCCCACCCACAATAGCTTAGGTTTCTCAGTGTGTAAAGATGTAAGATACAGCTCTCTGATATGCTTGTCTAACCTCCAGCATGACCAGAAAGTGCTAGGAGATAAGAGCACAGATGGCTTACATCTTTCAGATAAGGTAACTGGGGGGGAAGGGCAGCATAGCTGAGTTTAGCTGTGTCACATTACAAACCCCACTATCAGCTCTCCTCCTTCATCACTGTTCAGCTCTGCTGTATTGCCCTCCCTACAATGTCTATTACTGACATAACTGCAGTATCTGCTAGTTGAGAGGGTGTAAGCATACTGCAAGCTTATCTAAAGCCTGATCATCTGTGCTCTAATCTGAGCACGTTACATTATGCTAATGATGGACCAGGAGATGAAACTGTATCTTACTCTGAAAATGAGACAACCATAACTATTGAGGGGCATGTTCTTTTTCTGCTGCTCTTGCTGCCTCTTATGATTGTGCAATCTATAGAGGAGACTGGTCCCCATGAATCTGTATTGACACTTTGACTTAAGAAATTTAACTTTTGGGCCAAATACTTGTTTGCTAATATTAGCAACGGAAGGCAAATTGTATAAAGCTGCAAGATTTTGCTTTGCAGCACTATTGCTGTTCCAGTAACATGGAAAATTGGTAATAAGGTCCTTAAAATATCTATGACGATTCATGTTGTTTGTATACTTGTTATTTCAATATGATAAATGAGCAAATTTCAAAGCTAGTAAAAAACAATTTGCAATTTTTTGTTCTTGAAAAGTCCCTCCATGTAAGAAACAAGGATTTTTACTTTTTTAGTTACTGCTCATTGCCTAGGTCACCAGCTACCTTTTCGTCTACAGGTTCAATGATTCACGTTTGCAGTTCTTTGCTATAACTTGGATGCTCTGCTCTGACATTGGCTGGATTATTGGATCCAGCTAGCGATGTACATGCCACAGATCACAGTGGCTCATCCATGCTAAAGTTTAGCTTTAATAAGTGAATACAAGCCACGGTCAGAACTGGCATCTTTCGGAGAATCCTCCCCTTGACAGTGAAGCTGGAGGCAGTGGGCAGTGGCCCTGAAGATGACTTGAGGAACCTATAAACCTGGGTCTCAAAAAACGCGGCCCACGCCCAATTGCGGCCCTGAGACAGGCATCTTTCGGCCGTGGTGCACACAATCTCAGTGGGCCGCAGGGGGTTAATTTGAGGGCAATCTGCCGGTCTCCGGCCGAGGTCGGGGCCCCGGCAGATGCCCTTCATGGCGGCGGGCAGGAGCGACCCGCTTTCATGCTGCTGCAAGGAAAATACAGGAGGAGTGCATAGGTCCTTTCCTTCCGCCCGCACTTACTGTCTCTGACACACTACAGTGCCTGGATGATGTCATCATCAGCCGGCTGTGTCAGAGTGAGGAACGGCCCGTGATGCTGCGACAGGTGAGAGGTGTGTGTGTGGAGATTGTGTGTGTTACTGTGTGTGGAGATTCAAATTGTCATCTCCCTGTTGCGCGGTGACCCCAGGATTAGACCTTTTCCCTGACACCTGGGGATCCTGTTTTGAATGATGTTGATGTGTTTTTTCAGGCTCTGGGGTTAATGTACGATGAACTAATGTTACTGATCAAGCTGAAAAAACCTTGTTGGCATTGAATCAGGGTCATGAAGCCGCTGAGCTGTATTGTCTGAAATTCAGAAAGTGGGCAGTCCTTACTAAATGGAATGATGATGCTCTGGCAGCTCTTTTTCGGAAGGGTCTGGCAGAGACTGTAAAGGATGTTATGGTGGGATTCCCTGTCCCCTCTGGTCTCAATGATTCTATGTCATTAGCTATTCAAGTTGACAGACGTCTGCGCGAGCGTAGAAATATGCGTGAGATTGTGATGCCTTGCGGGCCAGCCCCTGAGCCCATGCAGTGTGATGGAGTGACTTCTGGGGCACAGCGTCATGAATTTTGTAAGCGTAATAAGTTGTGCTACTATTGTGGTGACGCTTCTCATGCTATTTCCGTCTGCCCCAAGCGGGGAAGACGTTTTGCGCGCTCAGTTGTTTTGGGTAGTGTTCAGACTAAATTTCTGTTGACTGTTACCTTGATTTGCTCCATGTCCACATTTTCAGCTCAGGCTTTTGTTGATTCAGGGGCAGCTATAAACCTGATGGATTTTGATTTTGCCAAACGTTGTGGTTTTCCTATGATTCCCTGCGGAAGTTTATTCCTTTGCTGGGCATTGATTTACCCCCTTGGCGGAGAATAAACCGTTTTCTACCAGGTGATAAGGCGGGTTGACCCGGACCACCAAGAGAATTGCAAATTTTTGGTGTTACATAATTTACATGACATTGTTGTACTAGGTTTTCCTTGGTTACAGATTCACAATCCTGTTTTGGATTGGAAGTCTGTGTCTGTGACCAGTTGGGGTTGTCAATGTGTTCGTGCTGACACTCCTGTTTTTTCTGCCCCCCCAGTCTCAAATGTTTTTTCTGCCTCCCCCAGTCTCAAGATGTTCCTGACTATTTGACTGATTTTTCTGATGTGTTTAGTGAGAGTAAGTCTGCATCCTTACCTCGTCATAGGAGTTATGATTGCGCTATTGACTTAGTACCCGGTTGTAAATTTCCAAGGTCGGCTCTTTAATTTATCTGTACCTGAGCATGAGGCTATGCGATCTTATATCAAAGAATCTTTAGAGAAGGTCATATCAGACCATCCTCTTCACCCTTGGGCGCTGGCTTTTTCTTTGTGGCCAAGAAGGATGGCTCATTGAGGCCGTGTATTGATTATCGTCTCCTGAATAAGATCACTGTTAAATATCAATATCCGTTACCCTTGATTTCTGACCTATTTTCCAGAGTGAAGGGTGCTTGTTGGTTTACCAAGCTTGACCTCAGGGGGGCGTATAATCTTATTCGCATCAAGCACGGAGATGAATGGAAGACATCGTTTAATACCCCAGAGGGGCATTTTGAGTACCTAGTGATGCTTTTTGGACTCACTAATGCCCCTTCGTCTTCCAATCCTTTATGAACGATATTTTCCAGGATTTCGTGGATAAATGTCTGATCGTTTATTTGGACGATATCTTGATTTTTTCCAATGACTGGGATTCTCATGTAGAACATGTTTGGACTGTATTCCGGATTTTGAGAGAAAACGCATTGTATGTGAAGGGATCAAAATGTCTTTTTGGCGTACAGAAGGTTTCATTTCTGGGATTCATTTTGTCTCCGTCTGTTATTGAAATGGACACGGTCAAAGTTCAGGCCATTTGTGATTGGGTTGAACCCACTACATTGAAGGCTCTCCAGAGATTTTTGGGTTTTGCTAATTTTTATCGTAAATTTATAGCTAATTTCTCTGGTATTGTGAACCACTGACTGATTTGACCAAGAAGGGTTCTGATGTAGTGAATTGGTCTCCTGAGGCAGTTTCTGCGTTTCAGGAGCTTAAGCGGAGATTCACTTCTGCTCCTGTTCTGCGCCAACCTGATGTTTCTCTACCATTTCAGGTGGAGGTTGATGCTTCTGAGATTGGTGCAGGAGCCGTTTTGTCCCAAAGGGATCCGGAGACATCTAAGATTAACCCTTGTTCCTTTTTCTCTCGAAAATTTTCCCCAGCGGAACATAATTATGATGTGGGTAATCGGGAGTTATTGGCCATGAAGTGGGCTTTTGAGGAGTGGAGACATTGGCTGGAAGGAGACAAGCATCAGGTGGTGGTCCTCACGGATCATAAGAACCTGGTTTATCTTGAATCAGCCAAGCGACTTAATCCTAGACAGGCCAGGTGGGCCTTGTTTTTCACACGTTTTAATTTTGTGGTCTCTTTTCTCCCGGGCACTAAGAATGTTAAGGCGGATGCCCTCTTGAGGAGTTTCTTTCTGGATTCTCCTGAGGTAACTGAGCCTGCTGTTATTTTGAAGGAGGGTGTGGTTCTTTCCGCTATCTCGCCCAATTTGAGACTGGCTTTGGAGAAATTTCAGGAGGATAAACCTGAACATTGCCCTGCTGGGAGATTGTTTGTCCCAGACCAGTGGAGGAAGAATGTGATGTCCGAGATTCATTGCTCCACATTGATCGGCCATCCTGGTATTTTTGGTACCAGAGATTTGGTGAGTCGGTCCTTTTGGTGGCCCACTTTGTCTCGTGACGTCAGGGACTTTGTGCAGTCCTGTGGAACTTGTTCTCGGTCCAAACCTTGCTCTCGCTCTAGTGGTTTATTAATGCCATTGCCTGTGCCCAAGAGGCCATGGACCCATATCTCTATGGATTTTATTTCCGACCTCCCTGTCTCTCAGAGAATGACCGTTATTTGGGTAATCTGTGATAGGTTTTCCAAGATGATACATCTTATGCCACTACTTAAGTTGCCTTCCTCCTCCGAGTTGGTGCCCTTGTTTTTTCAACAGGTGGTTCGGTTGCACGGCGTTCCAGAGAACATTGTGTCTGACAGAGGAGTCCAGTTTGTTTCCAGATTTTGGAGGACATTTTGTTCCAAACTGGGAGTTCAGCTGTCTTTTTCCTCTGCGTTCCACCCTCAGACCAATGGACAAACTGAGAGAACAAACCAGACCTTGGAGACTTATTTGAGATGTTTTGTGTCTGCTGATCAAGATGACTGGGTCTCTTTTTTGCCTTTGGCTGAGTTTGCTTTGAATAATAGGGCTAGTTCTGCCACCTTGATGTCTCCATTTTTCTGCAATTTCGGGTTTCATCCTCGATTTTCTTCAGGGCAGGTGGAGGCTTCTGTCTGTCCTGGTGTTGACTCTATTGTGGAGAGAATGCAGCTGATTTGGGATCAAGTAGTGGATAAGCTGTCTCTCTCTCAGGAGAAGGCCCAGCGGTTTGCCAACCGGCATAGGACTGATGGTCCTCGATTTAAAATGGGTGACATGGTTTGGTTGTCCTCAAAAAATATCCCTATGAGAGTCGCGTCTCCAAATTTTAAGCCAAGGTTCATTGGACCTTATAAGATCGTGGAGATTATTAATCCCGTTTCCTTCCGTTTGCTTCTTCCAGGAACATTCAAGATTCACAACGTATTTCACAAATCTTTATTGAAGAGATTTGTCGAGCCAGTCATTCCTATGGCTGCGCCTCCTGATCCTGTTTTGGTTGAGGGCAATTTGGAGTATGTGGTTGAGAAGATATTGGATTCTCGTTTGGCCAGGCGGAGACTCCAGTACTTGGTGAAGTGGAAAGGCTATTGTCAGGAGGACAATTCTTGGGTGTTTGCTTCTGACATTCATGCTGAAAGACTGGTCCGTGCCTATCATCAAGCTCATCCTGATCGTCCTGGTGGCACAAGTGAGGGTTCGGTGACCCCTCCTCAAGGGGGGGTACTGTTGTGAACGTTTTGGAGATGACTTCGGAGCTGAAGCTCCCTCTGGTGGTTGCTGAGGGTATTGAACCTATGTTGAATACCAAGAGTCCTACACCTGCAGATAATGAGTGGTTGTCAGGTGGTACTGACTGGCCTGATATAAGTGAGCTGACCTCCCATGATCCTCGCCGGTGATCAATTGTGCTTCCTGGTCTAGGTTGGAATTCAGCTTGCTTTCCTGCTGTCTCCTGTTATGTTTTGGTAGCTGAGGAGAGTAAGTAAAAACGGCAATACACCAGAGAGGCTGGAACCTATTGGATTGCAGTAACCTGAACTAACCACACAACTAGAGGTAGCCGTGGAGCGTTCCTACGTTGATCCTAGATGCCTCGTCACAGCCTGAGAGATAACTACACCTAAAGGCAGAAAGATGAAAGCTATCTGCCCTGGAGCAGATCCCCAAAGAAAATAGGAAGCCCCCAAACATGTAATGGCGGTTAGATAAGAAGAAGCACGGACACAGACAGAAAATAGAATGAGCAAATGATGGGGCCCAATCTGTCTAGACAGAAAAGTACAGGAAAGGATACTCACTGCAATCCAAAAAAACCCCTAAAAAAGACAAAACTCTACTGATTGCAAAAACACCTGAGATCACACAACCTCTACCACCTAAATCAGTTCTCTGGTGTAACAAAACTAAGCTGCAGCCACTGAAAAAACAGGAAAAAGCAAATGAACAAACAACAGTGGCTCCAGACAAACTGAGAGGAGCACAAGCCCCCGGAGGGGACCTGGCTGACCTCCACAGAAGTGCAGGGAACAATGCAAAAAGCAGCACAAAAATAAAAGCAAAATATCTTATCTGATAGCAGAAAAAGCAGGCAAGACTCAGCAAGCTTCCAAATTAACCAGGAACCACAATTGAGACAAGAACAATTGATCACCGGCAACCATCATGGGAGGGAACCTCCCTTATATCAGACCAGTCCGTGATCCCAGATTGCCATTCCTCGCTGAAAGGCCCAGCACTGTCAGCAACCACCAGAGGGAGCCTCTGCTCAGAAACCATTTTTAGCACATTCACAACAGTTTCCTGCTTGCTTTCAGATAAGTCTCTTTCAGTTTTTTTTACTGTGGTTTGAATTCCTTGCTTTTTGCTGCATTGCTTTTTGTCTTCAGCTGGGTCCCCCTTGGGGGGCTTTGGCTGGTCTCCGTTCGTTTTTTGCATTTGTTCATTTGCTCAGTTCTTGTGTCTTGTGATATTTTACTGTTGGGTAGCTAAGTGTCCACACCAGAGATCTGATATAGGTGGTGGAGACCGTGTGGTCTCAGTGTTTTTGGATTCAGAAGTGTTGGAGTTTTTTCTAGGGTTTTTCGTCATGATTAAGGGTGCTGCGACACCAGAAACGCGTTGATAACGCATTTTTTTTCTGCTATCTATGCTGATACTTTTATCCTCTATGCTTGATATATCAAGTGAATAAAGATCTACTTTTTCACTTTGTCTAAAGATTAAAAGGGAAGGTATAATACCAATAAATTAGTAATAAATAATTATAAAATATATTTAAAGAAATATATATATAAAAAATATATATAATTATGGAATCAATACCTCCAGACAATTAGATGGCAGACCATCCGGCAGAAATACACAAAAAAGGATATGGTGGGTACAGACCAACAAGACAGGAAAAGGACAAACCAAGAAAGATAATAAAATAGCATAAAATATATATATATATATATATATATATATATATATTATATATAAATATATATCAAATCAATTGCCACAAGATAAAATTTGATAATACAAAGGCCTTTATTAATACATGACAACAACTAAAAACCACAATAACTATATGTAACAATGTATTGTATATAATAAATAGAGGCTGGCAAATTAATCTAATTGCTCACAAAAAATATATATATACACATAAAATGATGTATTAATGATAACAACAAAAAAATTATTAAATCAAAAAATTGTACAGACACAATAAATATCACAGGTGCATTGGTGCATATCCTAGCTTACAAAAGGCTGTATACAACAGAATGTACAAAAAAGTGCATTAGTGCAAAAAAATTATATAAAAAAATCAAATAAATATCAGAGGTGCATTGGTGCATAACCTAGCTTACAAAAGTCTGAATACAACAGAATGTACACAAAAGTGCATTGGTGCAAAAAAATAATAATAACATGGGCTCATTAAGCTAACACAGGTGCATTAGTGCATGTCCAAACACACACTAGGCTATATACAAAGGAGTGTATAAAACAAGTGCATTTGTGCAATGAAATTAATAATACAGACTGTAAAATAAACCACAAATTGTGTAAATAAAGTGTAGCAGTGCCTATGTATAAAAGATATGTCACACTGACCATGTGATATTGCAAACTACTAATAACAGCCGAACATAGAAAAGAATTAAATCCAAATATACCTGGGAGTCAATGTGAGCAATTGCAACAGCCTAAATGAACGTGCCCCGACGCGCGTTTCGGATGTCTTATACTTCGTCAGGGGAATACGTCCTCAGCTATATGCATAGGGGTATTTATAGTGAGTAAATCAAAGATTGATCTAATATCGGCGCATGTGTCTCCGGGACGCCGGCGGAAGTCACTTCCCAGCAAGCGTCATGTGACCCAGCGTCACCGGATCAATTCCCTGACGCTGGTCACATAGAGACGCCGCTGCCAAGCACTAATGCACTTTTTTGTACATTCTGTTGTATACAGCCTTTTGTAAGCTAGGATATGCACCAATGCACCTGTGATATTTATTGAGTCTGTACAATTTTTTGATTTAATAATTTTTTTGTTGTTATCATTAATACATCATTTTATGTGTACATATATTTTTTTGTGAGCAATTAGATTAATTTGCCAGCCTCTATTTATTATATACAACACATTGTTACATATAGTTATTGTGGTTTTTAGTTGTTGTCATGTATTAATAAAGGCCTTTGTATTTTCAAATTTTATCTTGTGGCAATTGATTTGATATATATTATATATATATATATATATATATATATATATATTTTATTTTTTTTATGCTATTTTATTATCTTTCTTGGTTTGTCCTTTTCCTGTCTTGTTAGTCTGTACCCACCATATCCTTTTTTGTGTTTTTCACTTTGTCGTGGAGCTGGATTTTTTTCTTAATTTTGCCATGTTATACGTCTGACACAGCGGTTCCGTGCTCCGATCCCTGGGATGTTATACTGGTGAGCTGGACTTTATTTTATTTTTTTCTGGGTTGCAGACAGTATTCTCTGCTGTACTGTCCTATCTAGACAGTTTTGGGCCCCAGCGTTTGCTCAATCTATTTTCTGTCTGTGTTCGTATTTTCATCTTGTCATCTTTTGGGGTCTACTCCGGGGCAGTTAGCTTTCCTCTTTCCATCTTCAGGGATAGCTATCTCTCCAGCTGTGCCGAGGCGTCTAGGACCACCGTAGGTACGCTCCACGGCTGCTTCTAGTTGTGCGATTAGTTTAGGGGTCTGCAACCTATTAGTTTCCAACCTCTCTGGTGTTAGGCTGCCTATGCGGTTTTTTGCTCCTGCCTCCTCAGCTACCAAAACATAACAGATGGGATTGATGGGGAAAATGCAATGATGTGAGTGTTGGGGAAAAAGCAATGATGGGAGTGATGGGAAAAAGCAATGATGGGAGACATGTGATGAAACGAGCACACGGTCCGCCACACGGTAGCCCGGGGTATCACGGCTTGTGATCCCTCCGTGCCGCAAATGTGACGAAAACGTGCACACACACGACGGCTGCTGCCGTCCGACCCAGTAAACTGCAGGGATTTATAATTATCCCACTTCCCCTTTGGAACTTGCAGCTCTCTGGCGCCCCCATTACCCTCAGGTCAATCAGGGAACTGCACCTAGGATAATTAGTCGCCAGACGGGTCACTTGGATGTGTGCTGGCTATTGGGCACGCTGCAGTGAGGGAATTATAATTACTCCGGGCCGCAGCCAGGCAATACTCTTATAAGACCCGCTCCGTCACTGCCAACGCCACCCCATAGGTAAACACTTTACACCCCTTCTTTTAAGCTGCCACCAGCTACGATTTACTTAAGGAACAATTTATCAAGAGGGTCCGTAGCAACCCCAAAACAGTAGCGTAGTACTTCAGGCACGTGCAAATTCGTTTATAGAGCAGGAGAATCAAACTAATAATTTTATAGGTTTATTCCTTAAAAAACAGGCAGTGCTTATACAATATAAAAAAGATTAACAAGCTGAGGCAATATAGTTATGTACAAGGCAGTCAGAAATAAAATAGGATTAAAGATGAAAATCACTCACATGGTAGTTATATCATTTACAGGCAAGCCAGGCTGGGGGAGGAGCCACACGTCATAGTTCATTTGCAGATCTCTTAGTCAAGACGTCACAGCAAGGAATGAAAAAGGGGGGGCTCACCACAAGACTTATACATGTGGGCTGCTGACCTCACAAAAGGGGACGGTTTTCCTGGCCACCTCCCCAGGCTGAAAGCTATGGTTTGAGCTCTGAAATATCATAAGGTCCATCCCTCGTCCTGTGAACCTAGCAGAATAACGGCAGATCTATCAATGATCTTACTTTGAAATAACTGTTCAAATGAGCCCAAACTTGGGTGGAATAGCTCATGGGGCATCCGAGAATTCCATTTCTCGGGTTCTGTTGGAGTTACAGGTTCACCAGTACCACGGGAACGATGCCTGTCAGCGCATGTTTCAGAACAGTGACTTTCGTGTTTCTGACGCAACTTCCCACCGTGGTATAAGCCAAAAGAATGAATCCTCATAATGGCTGCCATGGAGGGACAGCACATGTGAAGACAATAGGGACCCCCTGCGGTGAGGCGGGAAAACTCCAGCACTGGCAACTCAGGTTACACTACTTGTGTGCAGGCTGGGGGGTTGATGAGAAGCGTGAGAGGGAGGGGTAACTTCACTCTGTGGGCTGTCAAGCAGCAAAAGAAAAATGAGGACTGTAGTTCTCGCACAGCACAAGACATGGAGCTTCCAGTATCATCACACCTCCCCCCCTTAGAGGGCGCTAAGGAAGCATGACCTGCCGGTAATCCGACATGCGCACCTCAGCGGGTTCGCCACGTCGTGACAACCCATCAGCATTCCCATGATCGCTGCCTTTCTTGTGTTGTACGGCAAAATCATACTGCTGTAGGGCAAGGCTCCAGCGTAGCAACCTACAATTGGTTCCGGACACTGTGTGCAGCCAGCTCAGAGGGTTGTGGTCGGTGACCACCTTGAAGGTGCGCCCGTACAGGTAGGGCTGCAAACGTTGCAGCGCCCAGACCATGGCCAGGCACTCCTTCTCGATGGTGGAGTATGCCACTTCCCTCGGCAGAAGTTTCCGGCTCAGGTACAGCACGGGGTGCTCCTGGTTCCCCGAATCAACCTGGCTGAGTACAGCACCGAGGCCAAATTCGCTGGCGTCAGTCTGTACCAGGAATGGCCGACTGCTGTCGACGGCTTTCAACACTGGAGAGCTGCACAGGGCTTTTTTCAAAGCTCGGAATGCCGCCTCACAGCCATCTGTCCAGCTGACTGTTTGGGGTAGACCGCCCTTGGTGAGGTCCGTCAAGGGTTTTGCAATGGCGCTATAGTTCGGTACGAAACGCCTATAGTACCCTGCAGTGCCCAGGAAGGACTTCACCTGCTTTTTGGTCCTGGGGGTGGGCCAGGACACGATCGCGTCCACTTTCTCGGGCTCTGGACTCATGGAACCCCCGCCTACCCGGTGCCCCAGGTAGTGGACCTCCCTCATGCCCATCTGGCATTTTCCCGGCTTGATGGTCAGACCTGCCTGGCGAATACGCTTGAGCACCTCCTGGAGATGCTGAAGGTGTTCCTCCCAGGTGGAACTGAAGACGGCAATGTCGTCCAGGTACGCCACAGCGTACTCCTCCAGTCCCTGAAGCAGGTGGTTGACCATCCGCTGAAAAGTGGCAGGGGCATTCTTCATGCCGAAAGGCATGACCGTGGACTCGTACAGTCCAAAAGGGGTGATAAAGGCGGATTTCTCCTGCGCCGCAGGGCTCAGGGGAATCTCCAGTATCCCCGGCTTAAATCCATGATGGATATGTACTTGGCATTCGCCAACCGCTCCAGCAGATCCTCGATGCGTGGCATTGGGTGCGCATCAGAGGTAGTGATGGCGTTGAGCCCCCTGTAGTCCACGCAGAACCGGGTGGTCCGATCCTTTTTTGGCACGAGAACTACAGGTGAGGCCCACGCGCTTTTGGACTGCCGGATCACCCCCAGCTGCAACATCTCCTGGATCTCCTGGCGCATAATCTGCTGCACTTCCTCAGAGATCCGATAAGGTGTCCGCCGTAACGGGGCGTGATTCCCGGTGTCCACCTCGTGGACTGCCAACTTGGTCCTTCCGGGTCGGTTAGTGAACTCGGCCCGGAAGGGTTCCAGAGTGGTCAGCAACTGCAACCGCTGGGAGGCGGTTAGCGAGGCATTTACCTCCAGGTCCTCAATGGACCCATTGGCCTTGGCTTGGGCCAGCATGTCCAGGAGGGGATCCTCCTCCCCGTCCTCGGGCAGGTTGCAGACCGGTAGGACGCAGGCTTCACGTTCGTGATGGGCCTTCATCATGTTGACGTGAAAGGCCTTGCAACTACCCCGAGTGTGGTCAAGCGTGACCACGTAGGTGACTGGGTTGAGCCGTTGGTGCACGACGTACGGGCCTTCCCAGGCTGCCTGAAGCTTATCCTTTGGTACGGGGACCAGCACCCACACCTTTTGACCCACCTGGTAGGTCCACTCCCGGGCGTTCTGGTCGTACCAGTGCTTCTGGTCAGCCTGAGCCTGCGTCATGTTGTCATGCACCAACTGCGTCAAGGTCTGCATCTTGTCGCGGAAGCGCATGACATAATCCACGATGGACACTTCTGTGGGGTTTGGCTCATCTTCCCAGGATTCTCTTATCAACCCAAGGGGTCCCCGGACTCGCCTGCCATACAGGAGCTCAAAGGGGGAGAACCCCGTCGAGGCCTGCGGGACTTCTGTGTAGGCAAACAGCAGGTGTGGGAGGTACCGCTCCCAATCGCGTCCCTGGGTCTCAACCAGCATGCGGAGCATCTGTTTGAGGGTACCGTTAAAGCGTTCACACAAACCATTGGTCTGTGGGTGATACGCACTCGATACCATACGCGTCACCTGCATTTTGCTGCAGAGAGCCTTCATTAGGCGAGACATAAATTGGGTCCCTCGATCGGTAAGCATCTCCCTGGGAAATCCTACCCATGAAAAGATGGTCACCAGTGCATCCGCCACCTTATCTGCCTTAGTTGAGGACAGAGCTACTGCCTCCGGGTACCGGGTAGCGTAGTCTACCACAGTAAGGATGTATTGCTTTCCAGAGCGGCTGGGGACGGCCAGCGGGCCCACGATGTCCACCGCAATCCTCTGGAAAGGCTCCTCTATCACTGGCAACGGGATCAGGGGAGCCTTAAGAGCAGGCCCCACCTTCCCCACTCTTTGACAGGTGATACAGGAGCGGCAGTAGGTAGTCACATCTGTCCCCATCTTGGGCCAATAGAAGTGTTGAGACAGCCGTGCCTTAGTTTTGCTGATCCCCAAGTGTCCAGCGAGTGGAATCTCATGGGCAATCCTCAACAACTCACCTCGGAACTGGTGCGGGACGACCAGCTGTTTTTCCCTCAACCACTCCTTTTGGGAATCTCCGGGTACTGTCTCCCGGTACAGCCTTCCTCGTTCCCAGAACACCCTCTCCTTATCAGTCACGGAGGTGGGCGTCTCGGCGAGGTGCCTCAAGTTCTCCAGGCTCGCATCTGAGTGCAGAGCGGCCTGGAACTCCTGGCTGGAGGCAGCCAGAAGTGACGTTAGGGTTCCTTCCTCACTGGGACCCTCTGGGACCGGCTCTGGGTCCACCTCTGGTTCAGTCTCTCCTGTAGCGGAGGAGGGTCCAGATGGCAGGGCGCTACCTGCGATCCGGGCACTCTG
This sequence comes from Oophaga sylvatica, assembly GCA_033576555.1. Lineage (NCBI taxonomy): Eukaryota > Metazoa > Chordata > Amphibia > Anura > Dendrobatidae > Oophaga > Oophaga sylvatica. The sequence goes on from JARQOD010000005.1 coordinate 468,083,388, forward strand.
ACTGCGGGTGACAGCAGCTACATATGCAGTCTCCCCGGGGATTTCTATAGACCCATCAGCCTGCGCTGCTATGGGCTCTACCTCCCCATCCACCCCCAACACTTCAGGAGCAGTGCTACTTATGGGCCAGTTACCTTCCTCGGTGACACTGGTCAGTGTCATGGCGTCACCTTCCTCACGGTTCCCATGCACCTCCCCATTTCCTTGAGCACTGTCGCGTGCTCCTGCTAGGGGTTCCTCAGCCGTCTCACTCCGCAGAGCGACGGGGCTGAACGCTCCTGTACCTGTGGACACATCTACCACTTCAGAGAAAGGGTTAACAGGTTCAGATGGCACAGATACATCACTATCAGCATCATTCCTAGGGAAAGAAAGGTTATCAGTTGCATAATCACTTCGCAAAGCATTGGCAGGTAGCACAATCAGTTTCCCATCATCATCAACATCAACATCATGGTTAACGTTAACCTTATTATCAGATTGGGGAGGGGTGTCAGGGACATAGTACACGACCATCCTCCCCAGATCAGTCCCCAATAAAACATCAGTGGGCAGGTTTTCGGACACCCCCACTTCCTTCACCCCGCTCCCGCACCCCAGTCAATGAAAACTCGGGCTATCGGCAAGGGGTAGTGGACGCCCCCAATCCCTGTGACCGTTAAGGTTTTCCCCGGAATCAACTCTTCAGGGGCCGCCAGTTCGGGTCGGATGAGGGTTCGTTCAGCCCCGGTGTCCTTGAGGCCTGTAGCAAGACGGGCCCCCACGCGGACGGGCTGCACGTTGTCATCAACCCTCCCCACCACACCACCCACCAAAAGAACAGAGGCGTTGGGCCCGGAGGCCTTGGCTGGGGGGTTCTTCTGCCTCTCCGGACAGGTGGCGCTGATGTGTCCTGTCCGTTTACAGGAGTAACACTGGCGGGGGTCGGATGTAGGCCTGGCGCTGGCAAAGGGGATAGTGCCTCCAGAGGGACGGCTGGCAGGGGCACTGGGGTTGGTTGCAGGCTTACCCCCTCCCCAGCGGGCGGCGACGGGCTTCCGCACCTCGGGTTTCCGGTTGGCCTCATAGCTGTCGGCGATCCGTGCTGTTAGGACCGCGTCCTCTGGTTCTCGGTCCAGGATGAACTGTCGGACCTCAGCTGGGCACAGATGCAGGAACTGGTCTTTGATCATCAGGTCTCTCAGCTCCTCAAAGGTGTCAACTGACAGTCCATGGATCCACTGGTCAAAGTGGTTCCTGAGTCCTTGCACCACATCGCTATAACTGTCGTGTGGGCCACGTTGGAGGTTCCGGAACTTCTTTCGGTATACCTCAGGGGTTAGCTGGTACTTGGCGATCAGGGCCTGCTTGATGGCCTCATAGTCATCATCTTGATCTGACGTGAGGGAAGCAAACGCCTCCAGAGCTTGCCCTTTAGCCCGGGGGTCAAGTATCTGGCCCATTGGTTGTCAGGCAGCCGGTACTGTCTGCAGACTTTCTCAAAGGCCCGCAGAAAAGTGTCCAAGTCTCCGTCCTTTTCCAGCACGGGAAAGTGCTCCGGCCGGGGCTTCGGACTCTGAGAGCTGCTGGGTGTACCGCTCTGGGCTGTGGAGGGTATTACCCCTTGTCTGAGCAGTTCCAGTTCATGGGCTCTCTGAGCTTCCTGCTCGGCTCTCTCAGCCTCCCGCTGGGCTCTCTCAGCCTCCCGCTGGGCTTGGCGCTCGGCTCGGGCCTCCTGCTGGTATTGCTGGATCAGCTTCAGGCGCTCCTCCCGGTCGTCGGTGGGGAGTCCCTCCAGGGCCGCCTGCAGGTAAGGGTCCAACCCGCCCTGGGTGTAAGCATGCAGGGTTTGGGCCTCTGCTGCAGCACCACCTTGGCTTGGGCCGGCTCCTGCGCCCGCCACGCTCCGATGCTCTTCCAGTTCCTTCAGGGCCTGGACAAGTCGGGCTTTGGTTTGGTTCTTGTGGTCAAGGCCGTGGTACACGCAGATTCCCACAAGAGTGTCCCTGTTCTGCTTTTCGAACCAACTTGCTCCTCTTGTAGCCATGTTTGCCAAATAAAAGATAGGATAGAAAAACAAAGAGAAGGAGGGGTAACCGCAAGTACACACAATTGTCTCAGGACTAATAAACACTGAGTCTGTTCTCCAAAACTTTAGTTGCAGGGTCCCTGAAGAACCGTGCAAGTTTTTTAGTGAATGGAATGATTGCTCAAACCAGATCACTAATGCTCTATAATCCCACCGCTCTGCCACCACATGTGATGAAACGAGCACACGGTCCGCCACACGGTAGCCCGGGGTATCACGGCTTGTGATCCCTCCGTGCCGCAAATGTGACGAAAACGCGCACACACACGACGGCTGCTGCCGTCCGACCCAGTAAACTGCAGGGATTTATAATTATCCCACTTCCCCTTTGGAACTTGCAGCTCTCTGGCGCCCCCTTACCCTCAGGTCAGTCAGGGAACTGCACCTAGGATAATTAGTCGCCAGACGGGTCACTTGGATGTGTGCTGGCTATTGGGCACGCTGCAGTGAGGGAATTATAATTACTCCGGGCCGCAGCCAGGCAATACTCTTATAAGACCCGCTCCGTCACTGCCAACCCACCCCATAGGTAAACACTTTACACCCCTTCTTTTAAGCTGCCACCAGCTACGATTTACTTAAGGAACAATTTATCAAGAGGGTCCGTAGCAACCCCAAAACAGTAGCGTAGTACTTCAGGCACGTGCAAATTCGTTTATAGAGCAGGAGAATCAAACTAATAATTTTATAGGTTTATTCCTTAAAAAACAGGCAGTGCTTATACAATATAAAAAAGATGTAACAAGCTGAGGCAATATAGTTATGTACAAGGCAGTCAGAAATAAAATAGGATTAAAGATGAAAATCACTCACATGGTAGTTATATCATTTACAGGCAAGCCAGGCTGGGGGAGGAGCCACACGTCATAGTTCATTTGCAGATCTCTTAGTCAAGACGTCACAGCAAGGAATGAAAAAGGGGGGGCTCACCACAAGACTTATACATGTGGGCTGCTGACCTCACAAAAGGGGACGGTTTTCCTGGCCACCTCCCCAGGCTGAAAGCTATGGTTTGAGCTCTGAAATATCATAAGGTCCATCCCTCGTCCTGTGAACCCAGCAGAATAACGGCAGACCTATCAATGATCTTACTTTGAAATAACTGTTCAAATGAGCCCAAACTTGGGTGGAATAGCTCATGGGGCATCCGAGAATTCCATTTCTCGGGTTCTGTTGGAGTTACAGGTTCACCAGTACCACGGGAACGATGCCTGTCAGCGCATGTTTCAGAACAGTGACTTTCGTGTTTCTGACGCAACTTCCCACCGTGGTATAAGCCAAAAGAATGAATCCTCATAATGGCTGCCATGGAGGGACAGCACATGTGAAGACAATAGGGATCCCCGGCGGTGAGGCGGGAAAACTCCAGCACTGGCAACTCAGGTTACACTACTTGTGTGCAGGCTGGGGGGTTGATGAGAAGCGTGAGAGGGAGGGGGGAACTTCGCTCTGTGGGCTGTCAGCAGCAAAAGAAAAATGAGGACTGTAGTTCTCGCACAGCACAAGACATGGAGCTTCCAGTATCATCACAGGAGTGATGGGGAAAAAGCAGTGATGGAGAAAAGCAATGATGGAATGATGGGGAAAAAGCAATGATGCGGTGATGGGGAAAAAGCAATGATGGAAGTGATGGGGAAAAAGCAATGATGGGAGTGATGGAGAAAAATCAGTGATGGGGAAAAAGCAATGGAGCATCTTATGGGGGCATAAAATATATGGAGCATCTTATGGGGGCATAAAATATATGGAACATCTTATGGGGCATAAAATATATGGCGCATCTTATGGAGGCATAATCTATGGACATCTTATGGGGCATAAAATATACGGAGCATCTTATGGGGGCATAAAATATATGGAGCATCTTATGGGGGCATAAAATATATGGAGCATCCTATGGGGCATAAAATATATGGAGCATCTTATGGAGGCATAATCTATGGAGCATCGTATGGGCATAAAATATATGGAGCATCTTATGGGGCCATTATTAACCTTTATGCAGCGTTATGTGGGGCGTATTTTGTATGGAGCATCTTATGGGGCCATTATGAACTGTATGGCGCATTATATGGGGATCCTGATTCAATATGGATATTCAAAAACATTTAACCTACTGATGTCTCAATTAATTTTACTTTTATTGGTATCTATTTTTATTTTTGAAAATTTACCAGTAGCTGCTGCATTTTCCACCCTAGTCTTATACGCGAGTCAATAAGTTTTCCCAGTTTTTTATGGCAAAATTAGGGGTTGGCTTATGCTCGGGTCGGCTTATACACGAGTATATACGGTAAGCTGTACATTGCAGCTGACAACTTATTTGAACGCCACAGAGAGAGGGGGAGGTCCGGAGGGAGAGAATTGTTATAGTAGTTCAAATAAACAATTGTTTAAAAAATAATTTTGTACTGTATTAAGTTTGAATGGAATGCGGCCCCCCAGCTTAAATTTTTTTTTATGTGCGGCCCCATTACTCTGCCGAGTTTGAGACCCGGCTTTAAACTATGAAATGTTACATTGGACCTGTAAACTTTCCAGGCATGTCTGTTTTTGTATATACTTATAAACCCCATAAAATAACAGTTCTAGAGCATCTTTTCCCAAAATATGTATTGTGTCATTCCCATTAACAATTACTGTTTAATGCATGTTGACATTGTCAGCCTGTTCAGGAATATAACGGGGGAGGTTAAGATGCCAATTATTCATATATTTCTAGGAAGAATAACACATAAATGCAAACCAGTCTGGAAGGAGTAACGTACTCAGGATAAATATTGTGTATCTTAAATAGCTTGACTATATTGCTGATGTTAATAAGTAAATAAAAAATAACAATTTAAGGTTTTCTCCATTTCAGTTATTTATATGTTGAGTTTTATGTGAGACTCACCTTCTCCATTATTTTCAGTAGCTGAGTTTTATATTGCTCCCTTTTGTCTATCCTGTCCAAAAGCTTAGCACTGTAGAATAAATACAAATACAGAATCACATTAAGGCCCTGTGCACACGTTCAGTATTTTCTCAGTATTTCACATCAGTATTTGTAAGCCGAAACCAGGAGTGGGTGATAAATACAGAAGTGGTGACGTGTTTCTGTTATATTTTCCCTCTGATTGTCCCACTCCTGATTTTGGTTTACAAATACTGATGTAAAATACTGATCAAATACTGAAATCTTGACTGAAACCTTAAAGGGAACCTATGATGTCTCCTAACTATCAAAACACACTAATTAAGCATTATACTGTATTTGCAAAATTCTGTATTCTAAAAAGATTTTTTAAAAGGCACAGTAACGCTGCTATCTTATAAAAATGAAGTTTTAGTCTACAGTTCAGTATATGCACATGAGACAAGACTAATGCAGCAGGACGTCATTTGATCCAAACTAGTCCTGCCTAGGATCCTCTAATCAGGCCTACATGGATGTGATTGACATACTCCATACAATCCCCACCTTGATAGGAACACCGGCACATTGCTCATTATTTCCAGCAGTCCTATCAAGATAGCAATCCAACAAAATTAGATCCATGCTCCATTGAACTCTGTATGTATGAATGTATGAAAGCATTATTCACTTAAAGCATTTCACCAGTATAACCATATAGGACAGATGGCTTGTATAAACCAAAAGCAGTGACGGACTGGGGTGCCAAGGGCCCACCAGTAACCAACTCCAGGGCCCCACTTTTCAACTACATGCAAATGTGACATTATCCTCAATCACAAATTTATATAACAATGAACTGGATAGAATGGTAAATGAATAAGATGCCTCCTCTGTCTGTACATAGTGATTCAAGTATATGGTGTCAAGTACTGCTCATATAAGAGAGTGGTGGCCACCGGAGGATTCCCTGTTTCTCCAGTCGACTAGTCCAAGCCTAGCCCTAAGGCCGGGGTCAGACATGCAAGAAACTCGCATGAGTCTCTCACCTCAATACCCGGCTCTCCTGCCAGCACTCAGGACCGGAGCGTGCGGCTACATAGAAATACATGCAGCCGCACGCTCCTGTCTGAGTGCCGGTGGCAGTGCCGGGTATTGACATGCGAGACTCGTGCGAGTTTCTCGCATGTCTGACCCCGGCCCTATGGGTAAGTTTCAGCAGAAAATCCACAATATCTGCAGAGAAGTTTGCAACTGTAGATCAGTAGAGAATCGATGGATCTTTAAGGACAGAATGGTATAGAAGACAGACATACTGGCATAGATGCCCTACTAGGCGTGGGGAAAAAAAATGAAAAGGGATATCTTCTGCTTTTTTTTTCTTTTTTCTTTTACATTCCTCCCTTGCACATGTAGCTGTATGTCCACAGCAAACTCACAGTATTGCAAATTAATTGTGGATTTATGTCTAAAAATCTGCATTTCATGTGTAGGCAAAATACACAGGCAAAATTGACATTCTGTAGATAGAAAAATGAGTTCAGCACAGTTCAATTTCCAGATTGAAAATATAAGTGTGGATGAAATTAGAGAAATCACATCCACTTTGCCAGTACTATATTCCTCTGTGGATTTTCTGTCCAAAAATTTCTATATTTTTTGGTGAGGTGTGAACATACGATACGATACGATACACTTTATTGATCCCGGGGGAATTACAGTATTACAGCAGCAATACAAACAGCAGTACATAAAATATTAGGACACAAATCTTGCACAGGTATACCAAACATTACATAATTAAATAAAAGTGTGTAGTTCAGGTTATATTAAGACGATGTTAATTGACATTAGTACACCAGCCATCAGTCATTATTTTCTACCACCCTTAGGAAATTATTATACATCCCCATAGCAGTGGGGTACAAACGATTTCCTGAATTTCTCCTTCTTGCACCTTAGTAGGATTAGACGGCTGCTGAATGTGTCTCTTCTGCTTCAAGAACAGCTCGTATAGGGGGTGTGTATTATTGTTCATTATAGCCCTACACTTCTTCTGAATTCTATCCTCCAATACCTCCTCAAAAGAGACAAGATGGAGGCCAACAGCTGCACTTGCCTTCCTGATAATTTGTTGAGCTTATTAGCGTCAGCTACTCGCACACTACTGCCCCAGCAAATGATAGCAAAAAAGATGGCGCTTGCTACAACGGACTGGTAGAACATCTCCAGCATTTTACTGCACACATTGAACGACCTGAGCTTCCGCAGAAAGTACAGTCTGCTCATTCCCTTCTTGTAAACCTTTTCTGTATGACACCTCCAATCGAGTTTACTGTCAAGGTGAACCCCCAAATATTTGTAGCTCTCAACCATCTCCACCTCCTGGCCACAATGGTGATCGGTAAGTAACCTCCTTTTTTCCTTCTATAACTCACCACCATCTCCTTGGTTTTCTTTACATTTAGTTCTAGACAGTTAGTCTGACACCAATCCACAAAGTCAGAAACCCTTCTATATTCCTCCTCCCCCCGGCCCCCCACAATGCCCCCTACAATCCGAGTCATCTGAGAATTTTTGGAGGTGACAAAAATCAGATTTATACTGAAAGTCAGCTGTATACAATGAGAAGAGGAAGGGTGACAGCACTGTACCCTGAGGGGCTCCCCACCTGCTCGTTCACTGCCAGATACCACCTCCCCATCCTTACAAACTGTGGCCTGTCTGTCAGGTAGTCACTTATCCAGTTCACCATCCCCTCATCTACCGCCCATATCAGTCAACTTATTACGTAGTAAGAGCGGCTGTAGGGTATTGAAAGCACTAGAGAAGTAAAAAGAACATGGCGCGCACTGCAGTTCCATCATTGTCCAAGAACGAATGCATTGTATGTAGCAGAGACCCTTATCTCTGTGTCCATGCCATAACAGAAATCAGTGAAAATGAAAGTAGTTTTCTGGCTTAATTTAATTCATAATAATGGCATTTATAATGAAGGTGACTTTAAATTTAGTCCATATGTTAATATCCTGAATTTATACTTGAGCATCCATATAGTGTCCTACAGTATGTACACCAGGCACAATCTGTGTATCATTATGCAGAATAAATTTATCTCAGGATTCATGGACATGTTTTAAAAAATGATTAAACATTTTATTAATTCTCACCAATAGAAATATTTTTATATTTCTGTATATATAAGAAATCACCAATAGGCATGATACATAATGTGGGACATGGCAGGGGTTCCAAGAGGCAAAGTTGGTACATATGCGAAGAAACACTTACTTGCTTTTATTAATGCGTCGTTTTTGCTTCCTTATATGCTCCTTAGGAAGAAAACACATTATTATTTGAATATGGTAGAAAGTGTAGAATTGTTAAGTAATTAGTAGTCAGCTGCACCTTATAATAAATAATAATCTTATTTTTATATAGCGCTAACATATTCCGCAGCGCTTTACAGTTTGCACACATTAACGTCGCTGTTCCCCGATGGGGCTCACAATCTAGATTCCCTATCAGTATGTTTTTTTGGGGTGTGGGGAAACCGGAGACCCGGAGACACCCACGCAAACATGGGGAGAACATACAAATCCTTGCAGATGTTGTCCTTGGTGGGACTCGAACCCAGGCTCCAGCGCTGCAAGGGGTGCAGTGCTATCCACTGAGCCACCGTGCTGCCCGATATAAAAGCATACCCCTTTCCCTGGCACATCTGAGAATTAGGGATTTATGATTTTTTTCCCCAAATAAAACAGAACCACACCATACTGATTGTATATGGTATTGCAACTCAGATCTACTATTGTGCTCGGGGATGAGCTGCAATACCATAGACAACCTGTAACCATGTGTGGCACTGTTTTTCAATTAAGCCAACCAAGTTTTTCTAATTCAATACAGCCCCCCCCGAAGAAGCCAACTACGTGAAACGCGTGTCCGGGCTAGAGCGCGCACTCTTCATCTGGTCCCTCCTCCCCACATGGGTAAGCAATAGACTGTACTATGGGACTATGAGCGGCACTTGTTTCTCAGGTCTCATTAAGCATATGCTAGTTGGATAGATTTATGTCTCATATTCCCATAATAGAGTGATTTGGGACATGAGAAAGGTAACATCGTCTTTTATATGGAAATTACCTATGCAGTTTGTTTTTGAGCTAAGTGCATGTTTTTTTGACTAATATATGTCTATTGGAGGTCTTTTTATGAACAGTACCGCCTGGTTTCTCTTTCCCAAATTTTAAACACTTGTCTTGTACTTTTTTATATTGGGCTATTATGCCCTCACTATTTATGTGAGTTGTACTAATAAAGACTTTTTTCACTTTATTCACATTATCTTGCCTCATCTCACTTTGTATACTCCTCCTTTTTTGAGAGCTATTACTCCTTTTTCTCTTGTAGAACTATATATTCATGTGGAGTGGTTCTTGCTTATGATTGTTAGGTCCCGGGATGGGGACTGTATATTCTAATGTGTTTCCAAAATGTCGTTGTTGTTAACTAACGCCTTTCATTGGGTAACCCAACTACAAAAAATTTGACAATACCTCGTATCTTTATTACACGGCATCACTATGTGATCAGGGAGGGTCCAACTAACGAAAATCCCACCAATTACCAAAAATACTGACCTGTTCCTTTCGATATTGTCTGTTCAACGCAATCATCTTATGGTGAATATAGTTATTGTACTGATTAAACTCTAGTAAGGAACACTTGACCTAAAAAGAGATATTTAAGAGATAACACACCAAGCTTAATGTTTTTCTGTCAAGATAAAAAAAAAGTAAAAGGCTGAAAACTCCAAAATAATGGTTAAAATTTTTTATCATGGAAGTTCCCCTTCTAGTCCCAGCCCAGCCCGGACCCTTAAGCCACTTTTCAGAAATGTGCAGTTTTCCATTATACTTTTTCTCCTGTACATAGTATTTGGTTTAGTGACGCAATAACTGTCCAATATACTGCTGTGCGGGAGTGGCCTAGTAAAATGCCATCGTTTAACACCATAGCTTGCAGAGAGTAAACTTTGCGACATCTAGAATGTCACTTAATGACATTGTCGTATACTGTATTTAAATCCTTTTAATTTTTCAATCATTTCTGTTAGAGGCACCAAGACAGCGTAAGGAGACTTTTTGGATCTGATTTTGACAAGGTAGCGTCTCATGGAACCCCCAGTGAGTTACTCTATCCAGTCAAATTAAAATTTTCCCCTCTTTTGATGATGAGGGGCAAACATCCCAAACATAATTGAATTTTTTGTTTGTTTCTTATCCTAAATCACGTGGCAAGGCTTTTTTAAAGGGAATCTGTCACCGGTTTTTTACTATGGATCTGAGGCTGCATGATTAGGGGCAGAGAACCTGATTCGTGATGTTACTCTTACTGGTTTGCCTTTGATAGAACTGTGTTCTCTCTTCTTTTAATGTGCGTGGTACAAGCTGGGCTTTTGTATAACCCCCACCCACATACTAATTGGCGGCTTCTTGTGCCCCCCGTACGTTATCGCAAATGTGGGGGTGGGGTTCCAGATTGGCTAATTTCCTGGCAACAGGATCCTACTCCAGCAGTGAAAAGTCCGCTGAGCAAGTGAAAAAAAGTGCCTAAATCAGGCTTTCTGTCCCTGCATTATCCTGATTCGATTAAAATAGAAAAAAACGACCAAACAGATTCCTTTTTTTAAGGTCACTTTGAGTTTTAATTGCTAAATCCAGAGGCGGCCTAGAGTTCAAGCCTTCTACCTCTCTGAAGAGGTTATTTGCATGTTCAGTCCTATTGTAAATGATTACTGTAAATTTGCTAACATCGGGAAATTCTTTTTACATTTCCCATTTTGGAAAAAATGCATAGACTCCTTCAACTTTTCAAACCTAACCCCTTAAGGTATGCCACCCTAAACAGCGTCGCTAACGAGATCGCTAAAAAACGTCACTATTTAGCGATCTCGTTAGTTTACGTTGTTATGGTGGCATGTAGGGGAACGAGTGGCCCCTGTAATCCTGCTGTGATCTCTTCGTCGCTGGCAACGGTTTCCCGGGCCCTATTTTTTACGTTCGGCGTCCCCGGGTGGTAAATAATTTATCGCTGAGGTTTTGGCACCTTTTTTTAGCATTTAGCGGTTTTTTTGTACCCTAAAGTCGTTAAGGAAAATTTTGCTAACCGGTTAAACGTCCCTTAACGACATCCTAAATTAACCGAACTTTGCGATAATTGAAACTATCCCAGCCCATTCCCCATTAGTATGCTTTTTATCGTGATCGCCCAGCGGGATATTTTATGGGAAATACCTTTATGCTGAGCCATTTTTTCCTTTTGACCGGCCAAAGTTTCAACGTATCCCTGGGTTCCGAAAATTTCTTCCTGACATATTGACATTAGTTGTGGTAAAATTTTGGTCGTATGTTTTGCTTTTATTTATGAAAAAATAGGGAATTTTGGCAAAAAGTTTGAAAATGTCCAATTTTTAAAACCCTTAAATTTTTTATATCCTTAAACCATTTTGTTCATGCCCCCGCAAAAAAATAATTAAATAAATAACATTTCCCATAGTCTTCTTTACAACTGCATCATTTTTCAAAAAGTTAATTTATTTTGTTAGGATGTTTAAGGGTTCAAAAATTTTCTTTTGCAGCAATTTTTAACTGTTTCAAGGAGTAACTTTCCTCCCTTGTGGAGGGGCTTTTCAAGCTTGGCATGCCAAGGGAGGAGACTTTAAGCCTTGCAAATGTTCCTCTGGGAAATTAAATATGCCAAATTTTTCTCTTCAGGGGAAGAGGACCCAAAACCTAGTGCCACTTTTTCTGAAAGTTGCTCCTAAAAGTCAATGTCAACCTTTAATGACCTTGCCCCCAAGGGCTTAAGGATAAAAGCCAAACTAAATCTCAATTTGCAGACACTGTGTTTCGGGGTACTGCCCCTCGTCAGTGCAAAAATGGGATTGGTTTGACAGATCTGGAACAGTTGTGAATACCATGTCACATTTGCAGAGTCCCTGAAATGCCCAAAACAGCCCGGAAAACCCCCCACAAATGGGCCCCATTTTGGAAACTTGAATTCGTCAAGAAATCCATTTTAGGGGGTGTACTGAATATGTTTAACCTACAGGTCATTCACAAATTTTCATTTTTTCCCCAAAAAATAGTGTTTTTTTAACACCAAATTATAATTTCAAGAAGGGTAATAGGAGAAAAGGCCCCCCAAATTTATTATGCAATTTTTACCTTTCAGGAAAACCTGAAGAAAAAAGTAACTTTGTACTTCAAAAAGCGTTGAAATAAACCTTTCATCTTATTTTACACACTGGGTATATGTCTTAATCTTTTCGGCAGCGCGGAGATTATCCACTAACCCCTTTTTTACCTTCGAATAGTTTGCAAATGACAATTTTGACTCTAAAGTGCCAGAACAGAGAAAAAAAATGCAAAAAAGTAAAGCTTTGTAGTAATTGCAGCTTGAATCATTTCATCTACTTTTGCAGTGCAATTTTGTAACACCCGCTGGTTTTTTTTTTTTGGGAATTGCAAATATGCCAGTTTAGGCCAATGACCATACTTTGCCCCCAAACTTTTGTAGTGCCCCGTATTTTGGGAGCCCCCCATAACATTGTGCCCACTTTTCTTCTGGGACGGTACCCCCCCGAAATTTTGCTAAGTGTCTCCCCCTTTAGGAATGCCAAACATTTGGTGGGTGCTTCTGCGGGGGGGTCGATCCGCCTTAGGGGTCTGTTCCAAAACCATCCGGGGTTGATACCCGCGGTGCAGCTGTATACATGGTAATTTCCCTTTCACGGGGGGGCTATTCACATCCCCAGGGCCATTTTAATGTGTATTGGCGGTCTTAAAAAGAAACGTTCCTATAATAGGTAATCAATATGAAAAATGGGGTTTACCCCAACAGCCGCATTTCCAAATGGTATCGCTCAGGAAGTAAACACTGCACGAGATGAACAACACACCTCTGTTTTTCTGGGGTGTGACCGCTGCTGAGAAATGGAAGAACTACCATTTAAGAGAATAGATGTTCTTCATTCTTGGCAGCAGCTACTACAAAGGAAAATGAGCCTATTATCCCCAAAATTTTTCATCCAGATCCAACTGAAACTGATAACCAGCTTAATTAATGGGGGTGCAAATGTAGAACCCCTACTAAGCTTTATTGATGTGACTTAAACCTAAGGCTTAAACTCAACAATATTATGTCACCTTTATGGCTGGTTTATTTTAAGTTTAAACCAAAGTCCCTGGGGATTGTTGAAAGGATTGCCTGTCCTATGGCTAACTTATCCACGCATGCTTTCATTACAAAAAGGTTCCCATTGGGAAACAAAAATTGCATAAACAAATATTTTAAAATTTTTTTTCAGAATATTTTTTCAAAAGGGTATAGATTTGTTTGGAAATCTTCTAGCTATTTCATGGGCAAAAATTGTATCTTGTTTAAACCAGCCTGGTGAGGGCAAAAAGGTTTTGAAAAAAACCCCTATTTATATTTTTGGTATTTTTTCTAGGAGCTTTTTTCCGGCATATATGTCAACCACAGTCAGGGCCGGTTCCAAAAATTGCTTCTCTCAATTTTTATACCTTCTTTTTAATTTGACTGCTTGTAATATTTAGGCAATACAATTTTAATTTGAAAGGTTAGGGAAAGGCCAATATTCTTTTCATTAAAACCGCTTTAAACGTTTTACACAAAGGTCGGGCTTTTTAATACTGTGTTCCATTTTTAAAAACCCTTTCAGAATAGTTTATGTTTTGCCTGGAAAACCAAGTTGAAAAATAAAAGGACCCCCTATATCCTTCCCTTCCTCCAAAAACCTTAAATTATTTTTCCCAAACCAAAAAGGGGAAATTCAGTCACACACAATGCAGCTTCTTTTCATACCTTTTACTTGAAGGTGTTTCAGCAAAATCCCGGGGAGCTGGTTGGGGTGGAGAATGCACATTCGGGTAACCGCTGAGCAGGTTAGAGGCCTCCATTACTTCAATATGTATGTGAGTCCAACTTGCCTGAAGCGAAGTTAACTCTGTTATATCCAGTTTTCTCAATAACTGACAAGCCCGGCCGACGTTGTGGTGGAGCCTTCTGAGTGGTGAGAACAGAGTCCTTCTATGCAGGGCCCTGCTAAAAGTCCCTGTCCCTCCTGACTCCGATTACGTATCGACACTTAGGGCTGCTCTCTGCGACCTGTAGTCCAGATGCCTCCGGTTTTCTTGTTACTATGCTTGAAACACTAGCAACGCCTCGGACTCCGGTGTCCGGCAATTTAGTGCAGGCAATCCAATACCTGAAGCACTTCTCTCTGTCTTCTCCACTATGCCCTTCGCCCTGCTCTCGCTCTTAGCATAAACACTTGTAGCTTTTGGTGGAAATGTCAGCTTTCTCCAGAGCTCGCTGAGCAGCTCTCAGTATCCTCCTTGTTTCAGCTTCTGCCGAGGTACTGATTAAGGGTAGCTCTGACTAGGCTAGGATGATTCACTTCACCCGTACTAGCCTCCACTTCTTTGTCAGGTGAGCTACGCTAGCTCTGCGAGGATTCAGTCCTCTCTCCTCTCCAAGTCCAGACTGAACTGGCACTGAACTGCACTGTCTGAAGACAGGGAACTGACTGACCTGAGCTCTTCTCAGACAGGAAACAGACTGCACTCTGCTACGTGTCACCCCCTCCTATACCCCTGGTGGGTGTGTCTGAAAGGGTGAGTGACGTGAATAGATAACAAGCTTTTACGGTTACCTTCCTGTGCACTCTCCTGGATTTTATGTGTGCCTTACATAGCTGGGCCACACATCCCCCCTTGGTTAAACACAGCACTCCCGGGCTGTAAAGAGAAAAAGAAAACATTTTTGTTTTGCATATAACAACAACATTTTAACTCTTCCCATCCGGGAGGTAAGACTTCTTTAACGTTACAATTTGTACATTAGAAAAATACAAAAGTATCAAAACATCATCACATTTTCATTATACAAGACAAATTCTTGTGGAGGACCCGCACCAAAAACCTCCCACGTGGGTCCTGGGTGGGCTGCAGGACTTCTGACTGCAGACCTCACTCTAGGCCACACCATACGGGTTTTTCTTCAGAGGCAGATAGTAATGGTTTCGTGTAAAACCAAGATAAGGCACTGTAGTGCAACTATTTACAAAGCAAGTTCTTGGGCTGGCACAGTCCACAGCCACGCAGTCCATTAGGGAAAAAGACACATAAATATATATATATTTCAAACTTTATACATTTTGTCAGTGACAATAAACCCTGTCTGGGTCTTGCTAGACTAGTGTACTAGAACTACTCCTGATAGCGAATAGGTAGTTTTCCCTTAGTGATACGTTCTGATCTACGTGGGGTAGCGTCAGGTATAGTAGTCTCTAACCTTTCTGTTCTGCGTAACGGCAAACTATAGATACGACTCCACCTCTCTAGGGACCTGGCAAGCATGATAGTGACTGGACGAGGCGGTACTGCTTCACCAGCTTCACCAGGGGACTCCACTTCTTGTGGTGCTGCTTCTTGAGGTTCCGCTGCTTGGGATCCCAATGGTTGAGGGTCTGCCGGAACAGGTCCTTCTGGAACTGGCTCCACTGGCACAATTGGTATGACTGGATGTAGAGACTCCTCTTGCGGTTGATAAAACTGCAGCACAGGAATAATTACAGCGTCTCCCAATCTGGGCCAATCCGCAGGTAAATCTCCCAAATCCGTATGTATGACCGCTTCATCATCTTCTTTCTGAAGGACAACAGGTTCTTCCTCACGAAGCTTTAATGGGCCAGGACACAACTTTAAATGATCTCTAGACACAGTTGCAGTCGTTTTTCCTCCATCCTTGCTGATGGTACAGACCTTTCTGTTATCAAAATTGGAATTTTGCACGACATATGGCTCCTGTTCCCACTGATCATCCAACTTGTGCGTTCTTCTTTTTCTTTTTAGCACAGTTTCTCCAGGCATCAAAGGCTTAGCGGGAGCATTTTTGTTATAGTTCTTCTCTTGCTTTTCTCTTACTTTGTTGAGACTGTCTTCTACGCAGGCTTGTACTCTCTTGTACTGTTCCTGTCGAGTTGTGTCCCAATCTTCAGCACTGTCATCAGCCTCTGGTTCTACCACACCCAGTTCCAAATCCATTGGCAATCTTCCTGGCCTTGCTCTCATAAGGTAGGCTGGAGTGCAGTTGGTGGAACTTACTGGTATGTGGTTGTACAAGTCAACCAGGTCAGGTAACAAGTCTGGCCACCGATTTCTTTCTTCCAGTGGTACAGTTTTCAGTAAATCCATGACAATGTGATTCATCTTTTCACAAAGACCATTGGTCTGAGGGTGGTACGGGGTCGTTCTGATCTTCTTACATCCATACAACCGACAGAATTCCTGAAACAGTTCCGCTTCAAATGCAGGACCTCGATCAGTCAGTACCTGCTCTGGATATCCGTGTGGTCTGCAGAAACTTGCTTGGAAGACCTTGGCTGCTGTCTCTGCTGTCAGATCTTTGACAGGGGCGACCACCAGAAATTTGGAATAGTGATCCACCATGGTCAGGGCATACGAGTATCCTGACCTGCTTGGGGACAACTTGACGTGATCCAATGCCACAATCTCCAAGGGACGAGTCGTCCGGATAGGCTGCAGGGGTGCTCTCTGACTATGATAGTCTTTTCGTCTGAGTCCACAGGGTCCACAATTCCGGCACCACTTCTCGATGGAGCTGCGCATCCCTACCCAGTAGAACCGACACCTCAACAGGGTCTCCAGCTTTTTCCAGCCAAAGTGTCCCGCTTGATCGTGGTAAGCTTCTAACACCATTTGGATGTCTGCTTTGGGGACCACTATCTGCCAAACCATTTCATGGGTCCTTGGGTCGACGTATCTCCTGCACAACTTCTCACGGTATATGAACAACCGGCTTCTCTCATTCCACAGGAGCTTTGTTGGTATGGGTGCGTCTTTCTCCAAGGAGGAACCTTCCTGTCTTATCAGCTCCTTGACACGGCTGACCACTGGATCGCTGTCCTGAGTCTCCTTCCAGCTGTGATGAGGTAAAGGTTCAACATCTCACCACACCGCTTTCTGTAGACTCGTTGCTCTTGGACCATCCCATTTCGGTGGAACGCATGGGAGCTCAATTTCTTCCAGATCATCTGATTCTTCCTCCGTGTCAGATTCATGCGGCATTCTGGACAAGGCGTCCGCGTTAGCATTTTTACGGCCCGCTCTGTACTTGATGGTAAACTGATAGTTTGACAACCGAGCCATCCAACGTTGCTCCATGGCTCCCAGCTTGGCTGTTTCAAGGTGCGTCAAGGGGTTGTTGTCTGTGTATGCAGTGAACTTGTTGGAGCAAAGATAATGTTTAAATCTTTCAGTAATGGCCCAGACCAGCGCCAGAAACTCCAGTTTGAAGCTGCTATAGTTTTCCGGATTCCTCTCAGTTGGCCTGAGTTTTCTGCTGGCATATGCGATGACTTTTTCTTGGCCATTCTGCTTCTGACTGAGGACAGCTCCTAATCCTTCGTTACTGGCATCTGTGTATAGCAGGAACGGTTGGCTGTAATCTGGGTAGGCTAAGATTTCATCGCCTGTCAGAATCTCTTTCATCTCTTTGAATGCCTCAGCTTGTTCTTTACCCCAATTGAATGGAGGGTTTCTGCTCTTGAGAGGTTGTCCGACCAGGAGGTCCTGTAAAGGCGCGCCTTCTTAGTGTAATCTTTTACAAACCTCCTGTAGTAACCTGTTAGCCCCAAGAACTGTCGCACCTCCTTTAGATTCTTCGGCTCCGGCCATTTCTGGATGGCTGTGACCTTCTCGGGGTCCGGGCTACTCCTTCGGAACTGACAATATGTCCCAAGTACTGTACCTTCCGTTTGAGCAGATGGCATTTAGAGGGCTTCAGTTTCATCCCATACTTGGACAGTGACTCGAATACCTCTGCCAGGTGCTTCAGATGATCTTCATATGTCTTGGAGTACACGATTACGTCGTCCAGGTACAGCAGCACAGTTTCAAAGTTGAGATGTCCCAGGCAGCTCTCCATCACTCTCTGGAATGTCCCTGGGGCACTGCTGAGGCCAAACGGCATTCTGTCAAACTCGCAGAGTCCCATTGGGGTGGTGAAAGCAGTTTTTTTTCCCGATCCTCCTCAGCCACAGCTACTTGCCAGTACCCACTAGTAAGGTCGAGGGTAGAAAAGTAGTTAGCCGTTTTCAGAGCAGCTAAGGATTCCTCTATGCATGGTAATGGGTATGCATCTTTATGTGTTATACGATTTACTTGCCTATAATCTACACACATTCGCATGCTACCATCCTTTTTCTTAACTAGAACTAGAGGTGCTGCCCAGGGGCTACAACTATCCCTTATCACCCCGGCTTCCTTCATGTCACGCAACATTTCCTTAGCTTTCTGATAGTGGGCTGGAGGTATAGGCCTGTACCGCTCCTTGATGGAGGATGACTGCCTGTAGGGATATGATGCTGTACTCCCTTAATTGTCCCAAAGTCGAGTGGGTGTTTGCTAAATACTTGTGCGTACTCTTGTACCACCCGTAGTACCCCCTGTTTCTGGTGGACGGAAGTGGTGTCTGTCCCTATATGAAGCTGCTGACACCAATCCGCTACCGGGGTTGCCGGATCATTATCCTCCGCTAGTTGGCGGGAGGCTAAGGACTCGGTTGTGAGGATAGAATTGTTATCTACGGCATGTAATTTAGCAACTGTGGCATAACGTGGTAAATTTACTTCATCGTCTCCCCAGTTGAGAAGTCGTACTGGTACTCTCCCATTTATTACTTCCACTACCCCTCTAGCAGTTAAGAGTGTAGGTCTGTGCTCTGAACGATGGGGCTCTACTACTGCTTGGTAGTTCTGTCCCCTCAGACCTATGGCTGCTCTACACCATATTAACATTTCACTCATTGGGGGTATTACAATGGGATTCGGGTCCGTGACCCGTACATTACCGATTTCACCATCTGTAAGCTTCGCTTGCTGCTGGCACATCAGGGCCCGGATCTCCCTCTGGATCACTCCCTTCTGCTTTGGCCTGGCAATTTCAGCGAGCTGTTGGAGCAAAAACACAACTTCTCCCAGACAGTTACTGATAACGTTAGTACCTAGTATCACATTTAAGGCATTCTCCTCATTTACATTCTTTACCACTAAAAGTCCCTGATCCTTCAGCTCCACCCTGCCCACTTTTACGTTTACGTTTTTGGCTCCAATTATTTCAACAGGGAGACCATTGGTGGCGTACACTGTCAAGTCAGGGCTCGGGGGCTGGAGACTGTCCATGGACCAAAATTTATTGTAAAGGACGTCAGGTATGATGGTCACCTGAGATCCCGTGTCCAGCAGTGCAGGGATTGCAATCCCGTCCAGAGTCATGGACAGGTAGGGCCGTCCACCCACGAACCTGCGGTTCCAGTCTAAGGGGCCTGGTGAGTCTACTCCTGGGAGTGGCGTGGTCCTCCTCCGGTGAGGCGACGTCCTCCATTTCCTCCGGTTCATCCAAGGAACATCCTCCGGACAGTCGGCTAGTAGGATCTTTCCTCCTTCCTCTTTCCGCAGTTGCAGGGCATCCATTACAGTGGCCAAGTTCTTAGTCAACTGGCGCACTTCGGAGCGCAGACATTCCAACTCACTAGGGGGCGCCACCTGCGTTTTAGCTTCTGCCACCTGCGGGGAAAAGGTGGGTGCTGCCGGCTTTAGAGGGGCTTCACCCGGGTGATACCGATTTGCCACCTCTGGCTTTTCCAAGGGTCGCAGTCCTTTTATTGCCATGTCCTTTAGGGCATCAAAAGTGGCATCTGGATGATCTAAGGACCACCAGTTTACAGTCCTGCCTTCCGCTGGAGACCTCAGTCCCCGCACGAATTGCTCTTTCAACATTTGGCTCTCATCAATGGGACTTGTGGGGTTAGCCTGTTTAAGAGCTCGCAGGGCCCCCTGTAGTCGGCAGGCGTAGTCCCTAATACTGTCACCCGGTCTCTGGAAGCACTGATAAAATGCCATACGGAGATCCGTTTCTGTGCGGTCCTCAAAGATGGCCTGTAGCTTTAAGAGAATCGCAGATACTGACTCCTGGTCTGTATTGGGCCAAGTCTCTACTTCTCTCTCAGCCGCACCAGCTAACTGCCCTATTACCACAGCAGCTTTTTGCTTTTCAGTCATTGAGTACATATCCAAAATACTACATATCTTCCGTTTAAACCCTGGCAGGGTGTCGGGCTCGCCGCTGTACTGGGGGAGCCACTTCGCTCCAGGCATGTATGGGAGCGTTAGCGGCATGAGCGGGACCACCGGACTAGGTGAGGGGCCTGCCCCTCCATCCCGTGCTACATCGCCAAGCGGTGGACTATTGGGGCCACCGGCGGGGGCCGCTCCGTCTGCTGGTTGCTGTGACATATTGATGCTCCCTAGGTTAATCTGAGCCTACCTCTTTCACAGGCTGCAGCGTCGCAGGCACAGCGGTGGAGACAGGACCTTTGTCGCTGTCGCTCTGATGCCAGAGCGTTCACTTCCTGTTTCACAGGACCTGCCGCCGCGTCAGAGTTGGGGGCGGGGCCAGGCAACAGCGCGCTTTTCTTTCAGGTACGCCTCCCTTCTTCACCAGCGCCTGAGGGCGCGAATATTGTGGTAAAGATGGTGGTATTATGGCGCCAAACACAGCAAACAGTCTTTTTCACCAAACAGTCAATATAGGCACACAGGACTCACAATTGCAAGCTTCTCATCCTGTTCGTGACGCCAAGTTTTAGTTGACTCGCTCCACAATTGTGGATACCAGGGCTATGGGGTACTCGGTGCCGAGCCCATTGATTTCTATGGGAGTTGTCACTGGCAGCGGGACTCGGTCCGTGGCCCTGGCAGTCAAGCGATGGGGGATATTTACAGGGGAATATAAGGATAGGTAGTTCGTGACGCCACCTGTGGTATCTGGTTAATTGGACCAGCGCTGCTATAATGATCTTCACAGGGGGTGTTATGGGGGCAGCTGGGTGGTAAGTCTCCCACAGGTGAGACTGGTCCCTGGAAGTCTATGGTGGTGATGCAGGGTGTAGATAAGAATTCAGTCACACACAATGCAGCTTCTTTTCATACCTTTTACTTGAAGGTGTTTCAGCAAAATCCCGGGGAGCTGGTTGGGGTGGAGAATGCACATTCGGGTAACCGCTGAGCAGGTTAGAGGCCTCCTTTACTTCAATATGTATGTGAGTCCAACTTGCCTGAAGCGAAGTTAACTCTGTTATCTCCAGTTTTCTCAATAACTGACAAGCCCGGCCGACGTTGTGGTGGAGCCTTCTGAGTGGTGAGAACAGAGTCCTTCTATGCAGGGCCCTGCTAAAAGTCCCTGTCCCTCCTGACTCCGATTACGTATCGACACTTAGGGCTGCTCTCTGCGACCTGTAGTCCAGATGCCTCCGGTTTTCTTGTTACTATGCTTGAAACACTAGCAACGCCTCGGACTCCGGTGTCCGGCAATTTAGTGCAGGCAATCCAATACCTGAAGCACTTCTCTCTGTCTTCTCCACTATGCCCTTCGCCCTGCTCTCGCTCTTAGCATAAACACTTGTAGCTTTTGGTGGAAATGTCAGCTTTCTCCAGAGCTCGCTGAGCAGCTCTCAGTATCCTCCTTGTTTCAGCTTCTGCCGAGGTACTGATTAAGGGTAGCTCTGACTAGGCTAGGATGATTCACTTCACCCGTACTAGCCTCCACTTCTTTGTCAGGTGAGCTACGCTAGCTCTGCGAGGATTCAGTCCTCTCTCCTCTCCAAGTCCAGACTGAACTGGCACTGAACTGCACTGTCTGAAGACAGGGAACTGACTGACCTGAGCTCTTCTCAGACAGGAAACAGACTGCACTCTGCTACGTGTCACCCCCTCCTATACCCCTGGTGGGTGTGTCTGAAAGGGTGAGTGACGTGACTAGATAACAAGCTTTTACGGTTACCTTCCTGTGCACTCTCCTGGATTTTATGTGTGCCTTACATAGCTGGGCCACACAGCACGAGTCTAGTAATGTTCTCAAATGGTAAAAACTTAGTAAAGTACACAATAGTGTTGGGTTAGCGCAAAGAGTGAGATCTCGCACTTTCAATGTGAGAGTGGCTGCGGAGATATGTGAGATCCCATTCTACGTGCCAGCAACCAGAAAGCTGGAAGTTGAAGCCCAACTTTTGCTGAGTGCTGAGATGATATTTAGAAAAATCACCAGTCTGGGGTTGCCCATTCTTTTACTAAACAAAAAGTCCAGCCCCAGATTAGTGACAGATGCTCTTTAAAAGGGACTTGTCATGATGAACACGGTGTACGCTCTGCATGGTATAGAGCAGGTGAAGCTAAACAGACCAATATATAGTTTGGAAGGCTATGTAGTGGTTATACCTTGTATGTTACTCATTTATATCCCTTCTCTTTCTAGTGTTAGAAATCACGTAGGCAGTGCTAATTATTGACTGACAGGTATCTCTGTATGACTGCATACAAAGCCTCTTGGTCGCTAAGTAGGACCACCCACTGGACTCCTAAGTACAGATAATTAATTTAAATGAATAAAAGGTCATTTATATATACCAAATATTTCCACTCAAACTATGTTAATCTGTTCCGCCTGTCCTGCTTTATAACATGCTGCCCACATATAGGAGTGTATGTGCAATGTGTTAAACTTCCCTTTTAGTAATTCTAAAGGCTATTCCACACACTGTCTGTTTTTCACGTTTTTACTATTTTAATTGAATGAAGTTGCACTAAACAGTCTGGTCATTTTGATATATGACATGTATATGCAATAGAGGGAGGGGACTACTCAGGTTTTTTTCTAGAGAGAGATAACAAAATAACCAATGACAGATAACAGAAACTTCTATATTTTTAAGGCAAGTAGACATCTGTTTATGTACTTTGATGAACCCCTTTTCCTGAGGCTGCTTTTCCTGAAGCAATAGACTGACATTGTATCTGATGGGGTGTCCTCAATATGCTACAGGAGGAATTTAGAGTTGCAAGTAATCGTAATAAATAGTATTGACAATAAACACATGTATTGATAAAAAGACAGATAGATCGATAGATAGCTAGATAGATAACCAGACAGAAAGATAAACAGACAATAAATGAGAAGTAGGAAGAATTACCGGTTCACCAAGTCTTGTTCTGTAGAATGAATACTTGTAGCCTGACTTGACAGGATATTTAGATGTCATTTCTAGTGCTTTTGCTGGATAAATAGAAGAAGCAGAATACATCATGCGTGCCAATGAGATGTCCTGGATTTTTTTGTAATGATATTCACAGTCACATTCACATGAGCTGTATGTGAGCCTTGATACCTTACCAATGCAGTGCTAAGATATTAGGAAGATGCTTGAAATACTTATTGTCTTTAAAGGGATTTCCAGTACTTTTATTATTGATGATACATTCTTAGTATGGGTCATGTCAAAATAAGATTGGGGTAATCAATCGGGAAGGTGGCACACACAGCAAATTGGAGCTAGCTTGAGTCGGGCGCTAGTTATTCTGGAGCCAACCACTGAGCTCCTGTAGACCAGTAGTAGAAAGAGTGAAGGGACTGCACTCCTAACGGCACATGAATATGCCTCTAATAGCATTTCATATCCATTGGTTACACTATGGTAAGTAAAGTATAACATAACACTTCAGAAAACCCTTCATCGGACGTATAGGCTATGTCAGGGCCAGGACAAGGTATCTTGGTGCCCTAGGCAGATGAATCCAATTTTGGCCTCTCCCGCTCCCCGCCACTGAAACCTCAGCCCCCAAGCATAGGAATGGGTCAGAAACCAAGGTAACAGGACCCCTATCACACCCCCACATCCTCTATAGGGTCAGATAACAAGCTCTGACAACCACTTTTACTAGAATTGTTGCCTTTTTCACTAAAAAATACCTGTAAAGTAAAAAAGTGGTGTACTTTAGGGTGAGGCTCAACAAGGAGTGCAATTTCAAAGTTAGATATAAATTAATTCATTGTTTGTGAACCATTTACACAACACCAGTGACATATAGCAATATTAATTCCTGACATCCCATATTTTAAATGTTAGACACAATGTCAGATAATATTAGATAGTCATGGAAACAAATATAGCTTAACTTTATCGGGGCAGTTTTGTTTCAATTAAGGAGCTCAGCATTTGGCAGATACCCTAGTGGAAACTAAGCAGACCCCATTATAGATAAAGGTATACATATGATGGATTTTGCATCCCTCATACCTCAAATACAGTGTGCAACAAAATTGATGGTGGTTCTGGTGCCATATTCTTGTATGGATAGTGGTTCTGGTGGCGTATTCATGTACTGATGGTAGTTCTGGTGTTGCATTCCTGTACTAATGGTGTTTCTGTTGCTACATTCATGTACTGCTGATGACTCTGATGATGTATTCATATAGTGATGAAGGTTATGGTGCTGTATTCAATATCAGAATGATCATAAATACATGAATATGAAACCAAACTCATCATGCAGAGCATAAACAGAATACCAGAGCCATTAATAGTACATACATACAGCACCAAAACCATCCTCAGTAAATAAATGCCACTAGAACCACCATCAGTACATGAATGCATCACCAGAACCATAATCAGTACATAAATATATCACAAGAACTACCATCAGTAAATAAATACACCAGGAGTTGTTGTTTTCAATCATTACAGCGGACCTTACGAACCACAGAACAAGTAAACATTTACATCCAGGTACCCTGTAGGTGCACTATTCTCTGACTGGAGGTGTTCTTTCTTTTCACCTCCATCTTGTCCAGACTCCTTGATGACTTTTCACATCTACATCTCATCTTTGCAGACTTCCCTCTTCTATGGTCTTCTGCAGCACATCCCAACACCATGCCTTAAAAATTAGTATGTTATTAAAATGGCCTCTGCAAAACAAAATCTGCCCAAACTATGTTCTAAATAAGCCTTCTGAGGTATATTGTCTACACACTGTCTACCTTAATGATCTATAAGCACCCACTGTCTGCCTTTTTAGCTATAATTGCCACACCATCCACCCTTATGAACCACACTCTATATACCATAGCTGTCCCCTCTCCACTGTTTTTCCTTACACTCTCTATATCTCCACACTGTCCCCCCATCATGCTAACCTCTCTCCATATTGTGCTCCCATTTAATGCTGTCCCCTTTCCATATCAGTTATGCCCCCTCTTCACACTATGCTCACATACTGCCCACTACACTGCCCTCTCCAGACTGTACCCCTCCTCACACTGTCCCCCCACAAAGTATGATGGTCACCATAGTTGCACATACAGTATTATATCCACAACAGCCCCCCAATATAAACTATGATGTTCATGAAAGCCACTCCATTCAGTATGATGTGCGTCCACCACAGATCCCCACTATAGAGTATCATCACCACCACAGCACACCATACTGTATCATCACCAATATAGTGTAATGGCCCCCACAACCCCTCATATACATTATAATGTCCCCCACAGCACTCAACACAGTATGATATCCACCACAGCCCCCCAATATGCAGTATGATGGCCACCATAGCTCCTAATATATTATGCATAGATAAAACTTGGCACTCAAAATTTTGTGTTGATGCAATTTATTAAGTGTAAGCAATCCAAAATATAAATGTAGATGTTTCGGTTAACACATGACCTTCATCAGTAATGCGAATTGCAGTAGTGAAAGATAAAGAAAGTAGTGACGCTGTAGATTGGCAGCACTCACTGCAGCAGAGAGTAGCTTTCCCTATATAATATGGTCACCACAGCCACCTATACAGAATACTGTCCCCACAGCACCTTATACAGATTGGTCACAACAGCCCCCAATATAATATGATCATCACGGTCCCCTCCAGTCTCCAGTGTGATAATCTCCCACTGTCAGCCCACAATGTGATAATCCTCCACAGCAAGACCCCAGTATAATGTTTCCCACAGCCAGCCCCCAGTATAATGTTCCCCATGGCCAGCATCCTAATGTCCCTCACAGCCAGCAGCCCTAATATAATGTTCCCCACAGCAAGCAGCCCCCAGTATTATGGTCCTCCACAGCCAGCAGCTCCCAGTATTGTGGTCCCCCTTAGCCAGCAGCCCCCAATATTGTTGCCCCGCTTTTGATGGCCCCTATTCTGTGGCAATACTACGGTATATACGCAAAAGAAAAAAAGCTTATACTCACCTATCCCAGCCTCCATCTCCTCTTCAGTTCTGTACAGCAATGGGCGCTGGATGGCACTGTGATTTCACTGCATCACCCCATCTGATGTCCCCTGCGTGTGCCTCTTCTTCTGTGTGCAGGCCGAAGAGGAGTTTGTTGTGATGGAGTCTCCCTATGGAGCTCCTCTGCTCCTATTCTGGTGGCAGCACATCAACTGTATTCGCATCTCAGAGACACAAATACAATTGAGTGCAGGAGGAGAGACAACCAGAGAGCAGGCCAAAGAGGAGTGAGCGGTGTCAGTGACTGACTATGCTACCCTGTGTGCATTTGCCCTGGCAGTCACTGTGCTGAATGCCTATGACATGAGGAAGGTGCCAGATGGCTGCAGGCATTGAGCAATGTCAATTTTTTTCCCAAAGTGTGCCTCCCTCAGGTAGGCAGAAGGTAGCGCCCTAGGCAGGTACTTACCCCTAGTCCTGGTGCTGGACTATTTTCACTGCATACAGATCAAGGAGATCCAGGGTGCGAGGTGGCCTTTCCCCAAACAGGGCAAGCGGGATTCAACTGTATTAATTCCTTATTTACAGCTGGATCCTGGTTGTCCCTGTTTGGGACAAGCTCAACCAGCACCCTGGACTCCTTAGATCCTTATGCAGTGATCATAGCTTATACGTCTGAGGAAGGGTTTTTCACTCAAAACATTTTGTAATACTGTTGGTGGTCCTAGACTGGAGTAGCATTTTGGGTGAGGCACACGGAGGCATCCACACTCTACAGGGAAGACCTGACAAATTTTCTAAGTGGCCTCTTATTGATTGTGGCCCATTGTAATCCAGCGACCCCTTTATTAACACTGGTGTGCGCAAACACCAGTCTAAATCACCCCCCCATGAGTCAAAAAAAGCTCAAGTGGCCAGTGTGAAAATTGTTACTTACTAATTATTTAAAAAAAAAAAAAAAATGTGATAGGAAAAAAATGGCAAATTATTTTTTTTAAATATATGCAACACAAAAAAATTATTTAAACACTAGCTCATGTTCTGATGACAGCTTCCTTTTAACCCCTTCATGACATCCGCTGTACATGTACAGCTCAAGTCGGAAGCATCATTCCTTGCGCTAATCAGCGCACCTCTGACATGATTGCATGTCAACGATAAGTTGCTAAGATAGCTGAGGATCTGCTGAAGACCCGTGTGCTTTTCATTGTGGAGCTCCCTTGATACCCTGCCTGTGACTGGACTTTAAAGGACACATGATTGCTGCTATACGCAGCAATGCTATGATATTGTTATATATAGCACAAGAGATCAGATGATCGCAGGTTCATAGTCCCCTAAGGAGGACTACAGTAAAAAATGTATTAAAAAATATGAAAGAAAAAAAATAAACATAAAGATTTTACCCCTTCTCTTTTCCCCTATTAAATATAAAATATATAATAAAAAAAAATTAAACATATGTGGTATCGGGGACTTCAGAAAGGTCTGATCTATAAAAATGTTAAAGTAATTAACATGATTGGTAAATACCGTAAACGAAAAAAAAATCAATAACACCAAAATTACATTTTTTTGGTTGCTGCAATTCCACAAAAAATGCTCAAACAAGTGATTAAAACGTTAAATCTATCCCAAAATGGTATCAGTAAAAATGGGAAGGGGATGAAAAAAATTAAAATGCAAAAACAGAAATAGGCCATGTTGTGAAGGGGTTAAAGGATTAAGGACCCAATTTCTAATTCCTACCAATGCAAACCTATGCCACTAGGTGGGACAAAATACAAAAAAAGGCAATTAATGTGAAGTAACATTAATGGCTTTTCAGTTTAGGCTATCATTATCACATCTATGTGGGTCTCCTTATCCCATTGATTGATTGACCTTCACACAAAGTATAATTAACCAACCAATATTCCAATATCCAAAACTATCTGGATGAATATACAGTATATACAATAATATAACTTTGTCTAATTCCTTGGCTACTTGCCATCCGGTATACCCAGCGCACACCAATGTCGAATGTCCAGTGCTTGATACATCCTGCAAATGTAACCCATAGCAACCAATCATGACTCTGCTTTCATTTTCTACTCTGCACTAGAAAAAGAGCTGGAATCTGATTGGATGCTCCATATTTACCCCAAATGAAGTGTTATTATTAGGCCACATTCACACGTTCAGTATTTGGTCAGTATTTGACATCAGTATGTACAGTACAGACCAAAAGTTTGGACACACCTTCTCACTCAATGATTTTTCTGTATTTACATGACTGTGAAAATCGTAGAATCACACTGAAGGCATCAAAACTATGAATTAACACATGTGGAATTATACATTACACTTTACAAAAAAGTGTGAAACAACTGAAAATATGTCTTATATTCTAGGTTCTTCAAAGTAGCCACCTTTTGCTTTGATTACTGCTTTGCACGCAGAAAAGGTGAACAGATGGACTCTACATGCCTGGTTCCCACCGTGAAGCATGGAGGACGTGGTGTGATGGTGTGGGGGAGCTTTGCTGGTGACACTGTTGGGGATTATTCAAAATTGAAGCCGTGAGCGGTCCAGCTCACCCCAAACCATCTCGATTGGGTTCAGGTCTGGTGACTGTGGAGGCCAGGTCATCTGGTGTAGCACCCCAACACTCTCCTTCTTGGTCAAATAGCCCTTACACAGCCTGGAGGTGTGTTTGGGGTCATTTCCCTGTTGAAAAATAAATGATGGTCCAACTAAACGCAAACCAGATGGAATAGCATGCCGCTGCAAGATGCTGTGGTAGCCATGCTGGTACACTATGACTTCAATTTAGAATAAATCCCCAACAGTGTCACCAGCAAAGCACCCCCACATCATCACACCACCTCCTCCATGCTTCACGGTGGGAACCAGGCATGTAGAGTCCATCCGTTCACCTTTTCTGCGTGCAAAGCAGTAATCAAAGCAAAAGGTGGCTACTTTGAAGAACCTAGAATATAAGACTTATTTTCAGTTGTTTCACACTTTTTTTGTAAAGTGTAATGTATAATTACACATGTGTTAATTCATAGTTTTGATGCCTTCAGTGTGAATTTACAATTTTCATAGTCATGAAAATACAGAAAAATCGTTGAGTGAGAAGGTGTGTCCAAACTTTTGGTCTGTACTGTATAAGCCAAAACCATGAGTGGAACAATCAGAGGAAAAGTATAATAGAAACCTGTCACCACTTCTGGATTTATCACCCACTCCTGGTTTTGACTTACAAATACTGATGTAAAATACTGACCACATACTGAACGTGTGAACGTGATCTTAGTCTGAAGACAGGTCCTGTAATGCACTCACCTGGTAAATTTTTACACATTTTCTTTTTGATATCAATGCGCTTTCTATCATGACGATTTCTTTTGTACTTTTTAAGAAATTCAATATACTGTTGTCTTCCTGTTTTTTTTTTTACATACTGTGCTGTAATTATAGAGTACATGCTTAGACCCTGAAAAGGGGCTTCACATATGTACACCCCTTCCAAAAGTGGAGCTGTCAGTCCAGTTTCTGAGCGTTCCTTAGAGGAGCTGGACAGGACAGGGGTGCAGACTTAGGCACGTCCTATTTATACCAAACGCAATGTTGGTAACTATTCATGTATTTGAGCCTTTCATTCGTTGCTCCATTACACACGTGGTCAAAATTGTTGGTACCCCTCGTTTAATGACAGAAAACCCCACAATGGTCACAGAAATAACTTGAATCTGACAAAAGTAATAATAAATCAAAAATCTATGAAAATGAACAAATGAAAGTCAGACATTGCTCTTCAGCCATGCTTCCACAGAATATAAAAAAAATAAAATTCATTAAATAGGCCTGGACAGAAATGATGGTACCCTTAACTTGATATTTTTTGCACAACCTTGTGAGGCAATCACTGCAATCAAACGATTCCTGTAACTGTCAATGAGACTTCTGCACCTCTCGACAGGTATTTTGGCCCCTCCTCAAGAGCAAACTGCTCCAGTTCTCTCGTTTTTGAAGGTTGCCTTTTCCAGACGGCATGTTTCCGCTTTTTCCAAAGATGCTCAATAGGATTTCTCTCTAGAATGTCTTGATAGTCTTGAGATTTCATAGTACCCTGCACAGATTCTAGACACCCCGTGCCAGATGCAGCAAAGCAGCCCCAGAACATAGCAGAGCCTCCTCCATGTTTCACAGTAGGGACAGTGTTCTTTTCTTGATATGCTTCATTTTTCCGTCTGTGAACATAGAGCTGATGTGCCCTGCCAAAAAAGTTCCATTTTTGTCTCATCTGTACATAGGACATTCTCCCAGAAGCTTTGTAGCTTGTCAAAATGTAGTTTGGCAAATTCCAGTCTGGCTTTTTTATGATTTTTTTTTCAACAATGGTGTCCTCCTTGGACTGCGGTGAACTCACTGACTTTTTCTCATATTGCTGAGTTCACTGAAGTTCAGGGACCCGGCTGGGAACGCAGCCTCAGTGACCGGCGGTAACCTTGATGATGTCACCGCTGCTTGCAGCAGCTCATTCCTCAATGGTTCTCAGCCTGAACGGCCCATGTGGTCCATGGAAACACACTGACATGTGCACAGACCAATTCACTTGAGTGGATCTATGTGTGTAAGTGTCACCAAACATACCAGAAAAATATTTAGACTTGAGAGTCCTCAGTGGATGATACCTTTTAATGGCTAACTGAAAAGATGGTAACAAATTGCAAGCTTTCGAGACTACTCAGGTCTCTTCATCAGGCGAAGACTAATACAACATCTGAAGAATCACATATTTATACAGAACACAGCACAGAAAAAATGCAATAAGATAAGACAATCTTATCTTATTGCATTTTTTCTGTGCTGTGTTATGTTCAACTGGCCGGTTCAACTGGTGTGGCTGCACCGGAGCCCAGAGGCTCCAGTGGGCCCCTGCAGGGCGGCTAATAATGAAGGCAATCTGGCCGGTTTCTCTGGGCCCAAGGCTCCGGGGGCCCCTGGCCAGATTGCCCTCATGTGTGGCGGGCAGGGAGCGATCCCAGCAGCTCCGCTACCTGCAAGAGACAGTAGCAGGAGCGGAGCTGCAATAATCCATCCTGCCCAGCGCCCGCGCTTCCTCTCTCTGACACAGAGAGCTACGCAGCTGGATGACTTCATCATTCAGTGGCCGGCTGTGATGGGGGTGATGGGGCGATGGGGAGAAGGCAATGATGGGGTGATGGAGAAGGCAATGATTGGAGTGATGGGGAGAAGGCAATGATGGGAGTGATGGGGAGAAGGCAATGATGGGGTGATGGGAGAATGCAATGATGGGGTGATGGGGAGAGGGCAATGATGGGGTGATGGGGAGAAGGCAATGATGGGGTGATGGAGAAGGCAATGATGGGGTGATGGAGAAGGCAATGATGGGAGTGAGGGGGAGAATGCAATGATGATGGTGGTGGAAAGGACAATAATGGGAGTGGTGGGGGAAGAGGAAATGATGGAGGTGGTGGAATGGGCAATGATGGGGTGGCAGGGGAGAAAGCAAAGATAGTGGTGGGGTAGAAGGCAATGATGGAGGTAGTGAAGAGGGGAATTATGGGGTGGGGAGAGGACAATAATGGGATGTGGGGGGAGGACGACAATGAGGGGTGTGGGGGATTGGGATGGTGGAAGCCTGGCGGCAGGAGGATGACGCTGACTAGTTTGGTGCTGCCTCTGCCACAGACTTCAGGCGCTCCGTGCTGCGGATTAGCAGCAAATATCGCTAATACAGTAATTTGCAGAAATGATTATACTGCCGTCTGCTCAGCCTGCACTATACAGGTAATTGTGTTCTTGTGAAAATGGAGGTTACGCTTTACATTACTATTGTACTTTGGTACTAGATATATTGAGAATTGCTAAAATCTGAATTTTTTTTACTCAAAATGTAGCTATGAAAAGCAAATATTGATATATATATATATATATATATACACACACAATTATTATTTTTTATCATTTTTGTTTTCATTCCTCAAAAACTTCACATAGTGCTCCATTTTGATACAGTAAAGATGTATATCTTCGTACCGTGTTAGCCAGTAGATAGAAGAATATTTAGACTTGAGAGTCCTCAGTGGTTGATACCTTTTAATGGCTAACTGAAAACATGGTAACAAATTGCAAGCTTTCGAACTACTCAGGTCTCTTCATCAGGCAAAGACTAATACAAAATCTGAAGAATCACATATTTATAGTATAAATATGTATAAGTATAATATTACAGGCTATATTCACTAGTTTCCTAGATACAGCGTTGATCCAGGGAGCTAGTCTGATTGCCATATGTGGAGTCGGGAAGGAATTTTTTTCCCCAATGTGAAGCTTACTGTTTGCCACTTGGGTTTTTTTTTGCCTTCCTCTGGATCAACATGTTAGGGCAGGTTAGGATAGGATATGGGTTGAACTAGATGGACTTAAAGTCTTCCTTCAACCTTAATAACTATGTTAATAACTATGTTACTATGATGAAGAGACCTGAGTAGTCTTGAAAGCTTGCAATTTGTTACCATCTTTTCAGTTAGCCATTAAAAGGTATCAACCACTGAGGACTCTCAACTCTAAATATTTTTCCATAGTGCTCCAGGCATTTACGTGCACATACTCCTGGGGACAAAGCTTTATTAGTGGATTTGACTTTATTCTTTTCATTCTCTCTAGAACACATAAACTTGTCCCAATAATTTAGAAAAAGCCAATACTGAGGACTCGGAGCACTAGCCGCGGACTAAGTAGCCACTGGTGACCACAGGATAGGAATCACACACCACTCTCTGCCTGCTCGGTCCATTGCTGACCCCTACTGGCGGTTCTGATTATTGCACACTGGATTAGTAACTTTCCCAAAGTAAAGATGGCTTCCGCCACGTAGGTAAAGTAGGCACGTGACTGGACGCTAACGTGACGCTCTCCCTCCGACCAACCAATGAATGAGAAGACGGTCTCCATGCCAACATGTTCCGCCCCCGGTCAGTGGCTCTTCCGGCCCCGGGTTCCTAAACATGGTGAGTGCTGTGTATCCTGGTCTATAGATGGGATGTCGGGCGCTGATGCGGGCGAGTGTCGGCATGTCGCGATATAAAGTAGCATAAGTGATGTAGCAGTGACCGCTCCTTGTCCTCAGACCTAGAATGCAGGTGTGACATGACATGGATTTGCCCTTTTAACTCCATCGTGGTTGTCAGTGGCATTTAAAGGGCACCTATGATGGTGACAGATCCCACCTGTGATGTCCTTTGTGGTGTAGGGCATATATTGGGGGTCTTATGGGGGTCCATTAGGGCGCTCCAGCACATAGCGGGGGACGGGGGGATAATTTACTAGCTCGTCCCCTTTCATACACTATGATGTCGGGTCTCGTACAGTTTTTCATGTCGGGAGCGCTCTGCAGATCCACAGCCTCCTGTCACCTCTGCCGGAAGTCCCATTATGTATCTGATTGGGGGTCACTACACCATTAACAGCAGGCACAAAGTATCCCCCGCACTGCCCCCATTCACCAGCGCAAGGCGCTGTGAGGCCGCAGTCCCGCGTGTCTTAACAGAGCCGGTGTAAGGGGCTCTCCGGTAAGACGTGAGCGCCCATCCATAGCGGATCAGCAGAACGCTGCGCTCAGCTTCTTCCTGCAGCCCATAGAGAATGAATGGAGTCGTGGTTGAGCGCGCTGCTGCTCCATCCTGACGGGGAGAAAGGTCCCCTAACTGCCGATCCCAGCTGTCAGACCCTCGTTGATCAAAAAGTTATCACCTATCCTTGTTTTTACTGGAGACCCCCCTTTAATGGTGAAACATCAGGGGGCTGTGTTTCATCCATTTTTTAATACTCGCCCGTCTAGAGCGTGATGATGAGACGGTGTCTGCAGTGACTACCCATCTGCTATTTGTAGGGTTAGAGGGCGATAATCGCAGGGAGATGGAGAAGGCGGCCGTGCCGTGATTGTCGAAAGTCGTAGCTTATGCACTCCTATCACTGGCGGATGCAGACAGTAATGGGCCTTTGGCAGTGTAATAGCTCCTCATAAAGCACAGTTACACCCGCTTTTGAGATTAGTGGCCCCCTTACCTCTTGGGCCCCTTGTGATCACATATGTGTCTGATACATGCTGCCGTGGATCATTCAGCTGTCCGGTTCCCTTTGAGTGGTGTAAAAAATTTCCAAAGTTTGTAAAATAAAATTTTTGACTTTTGTCCATTTTCTGAGACATGTAACATTTTTTTCTTGTTCTGTGGATGGAGCTGTGTGAGGACTTGTTCTTTTTTTTGTGGTGGGCTGTTTTATTGATACCAATATAAGGTACAAACGTCATTTTTATTTTATTTTATTTTTTTACTTAATCGAATTCTGGCATTTTGATTTTCTTTTTCTTTACAACTTTAACATGGAATTAGTTTTTTATTTTGATAGACTGGACTTTTACTGATGCAGCCTTACTACATACGTTTATTTTTAATTACTATATTTTAATGAGGGGGTAGGGTTTGATTCACATCTTCATATTTTAGTGTTTTTAGGGGGTTTTATACATTTTTTAAAACTTTTTTTTTCTTAAGTTCATTTTTTACTCTTTCTTTTTTTTTAATGAGCTGCAAAGGAGTACCAAGATGACAGGTGGGGGGACTTTCAGTAGGCTCCAAGCTGCCATGGTAACACATAGGTACCCCGCATGGCATGGGGCTTATTGGAGCAAATGCGCTGGAGCGCCGGTGACCATGTCATTTAATTGGCGTCGTCAGTGACTGAGGGCAGCGTTTAAATGGTTAAAAGCAGCGTTGGAAGCTCAGGTCCGGCCGCTGCACTTATGCACTGATGTAGAGGAAGCTCAGCTCCTGAGACACCTCTGCCGTTATGTGATATTGCATTAAGAGGTTAAAGAAGATGTCCGCAGAAAGGAGGTGAGGACCACGCCCTCTTGGCTAATAAGACTAGATTTACATACAGGGAAGAGGGGGCCACATCACAGGAACGAGAGGCACAGGAACAAAAGAAGAACAACTCCAGAGTCGAGAGAACAGCAGCAATTTGACCAGATGAAACAAGTAAATATTTATGACAAATGACAGGTCCTCTTAAATATTTATTTTTCTTTTTGTACTGTCTTTTGGAATCTTGCAGTGAGTATATTGCAGGATGCCTGCTTTAATAGGGACCTGGCACGATATTCGCTGGATGTTGTGTTGCACGGGATCCTCGGCTTCTGTACCATCCCATATGCAGTTGCCTTTGTCTGCCCCTCATGATCAGATCGGCCGGCCCTGCTGAAACACCTAGAGAACATGTTGTGTTGTCCCCTAGAGCCATGGCTTGTGTCAGATGGCAGAAGTTCAGAGGATGTGCTCAAACACGTGGTCCCGGCTGAGGACCATAGGCAGGGACCAAACTGTCACTGCACTGTCCCTGGTTGACTCTTCCCAGCCCTGCCACAGCCCATTGACAGGTCTTTTTATATGTACGGAGAGACCTGTCAATCACCTGCTGTGGCGCTGGATTCGTCTCGGCTCTCTCGACCTGCTGGATCTTCAAAGTATATTTTATCTGAAACGCCGCGGCGCTCCTGAGAATAGTATATCTGGCTGCAATTTCTGCTACCTGCTATTTGGGCATAATGAATCCCCCAACAGGTTCTTTTTAAAGAGGATCTGCAGTGTCACCCGGTCAAAAGGGGCCAATATTTGCGCTTATTTTATTTATTCTGTTGGTCCCTTAAGTATTACATGTGTTTTTTTTTTCTTTTCAATCCACGATATGGCCCTTATATTTCTTGGTAATTTCTATGGTCCTTACCCTCCGGCGTGGCTCACAGTATTTTCTGGGGTCATATCTTACGCTGCTCTCAGGGGGGTGTTATGGAGTTCATACAGTCGCCTTTTCTGTATGTCTTGGCTCAGTAAGAAGACATTTACATGCCTTTTTCTTTCATTTAAGGGACCATACATCTTTTCCGGAAGACACAGCGATCACTTTTGGGCAAATTAACGCAAGAATTTCGACTAGTGACATCTGACCGGAGGGTAAGTAGCTACTAAGGGCCGAATTATATTGGCGGGTAATTGGCTAAGTGGTTACAACAAAGCTCATTTCCATTTATTAGCCCATGTAGGTATTCTTCTGGGCGGTCAGCATATTGCTTGTTCACCATCTGGTCGGTTAAAGCAACATAAAAGTCACTTTTGTCGCATGTAAACGGGAAATGTGCTGCGGACAATATGATACTGTATTTGGACAGAACAATCATATTAACTGTCCCCATATGTTTTCGCTGACAAAGTCCATACACCAGGGCAGATCAACTGATATATAGTCAATCGGAGATGGATTATGGACAGGATCCTCCTTTTAAGCACTGCATATTTGGGGGATCTGGCATAAATCCACCAGCATTTGCAGAATTTGTGCACAACTGTGTCTAGCACAAAAATTGTGCAACAACTTTATGCGAGATTTCTGGTGCAAAGTGATGAATTGGGCCGAAAGTGTTATTTTATACTTTAGCTATGGTGACACATTCAAGATTCTGTGGCGCTATGATGTAAGAGTCGCTCCCAGTGTATTATAGGTCCAATGCATAATGACTGGCATGTAAAACCTAGCGCAAACCGTAGGGGGGATGTATGGGCTTCTCTTCTGGCTATAAAAACTTTTTACCTTGTTGACTTTTATTAAAAAGGAGTTCACACAAGCCTATGTCCAAAGTGCACACTTATTCTATAAGCAGGGCCCTTTATGCCTTGAGGACATACTTCTGTGTGTATCTGATTTTTGCACAATGCCTATTCCTCAATTCTATGGTTCGTCTTCCATCCATTATTATTACATCTTGTGAACATTTTAGTTTTTACATTGGCCACTAGATGGCACAACAGGTTGCACTGAATATCCTATCTGGCAGATGGCTTATATGGCACCATCATATTCTGCAGTACTGTACACACGTCATTGCTGTCCCCATTGGGGCGAACAATCTAGGTTCCCTATCTGTATGTCTTTGGAGTTTGGAGGAAACCCAAGCAAACACGGGAGACCATGCAAACTCCTTACAGATGTTGTCCTTGGTGGGATTTGACCCCAGCGCTGCAAGACTGCAGTACTAACCACTGAGCCACCGTGGCATGTAACTTTTAAAGGGAATCTGGCTGCTGGATTTCAACCCCCAAACTATTTATATGTCCATGTGTCTCTTTCCAAGACAAGTCCAGCAATACCATTATATGGACTCTCCGTTCCTTAATTTCTGAGAAATCAGCGTTTGAATTGATATGCAAGTAAAGCTGAAGAGCCACTGTAGATCTGAAGCCTCTGTCACTCCAGCTCTGTTCCCCGACCAGTGCCGCTTCCTCTGGCTTGACTGACTCTCATGCTTTCATTCCCTATGGTGACTTGTTTGAAGTTTTGCAGTATATAGTGTCAATGATGGTCATCTGCAAAGCTCAACCATTGGTACCAAGATGGCAATAATGGGAGTTGTCAGATTAACCCATCGACACCCCACAATCACTTCCCAAAGAGCTGGCATGCATCGACAATCACTTCATTTAAATGCTGCTGTTGGTGATTGACAGTGACATCTAAATGGTTAAACAGCAGCCAAAGCAACAGTTAAAAGCAAAAGGAACAACAACAGAAAAAAAATGTGGGCAACGGTGCACAAAGTATTCACTGCAGAACTAAAGTGTAAAATAGAGACATCTAGGAACAGTCAGTGAGCGCAGCCATATTGATCCACACTGTGTGAATGACTCTGGACTTTCTGTTTGCAGTCATGGAAGATCTTGCTGTTTGGTGCCATAAATGTGGTTTGCACGGGCTTCTTGCTGACGTGGTGCAGCTCTACGAACAGTATGGGTACGTAACTCCATGGAGACAATCGTTGGTGTCTGGCGCTGCACGTCCTCCCTCTCCATGCTACTTCTTTATTGGCGACATGTATTTATCACTGGTATTTTTAAGAGACTAAACTACTGTATTATAAAATGAGAGAAGCCTTTTATTAAGGGGTCGGTCCAGTGTGAGTTGTATGAAGACCGGTGCACAGCATAATAAAGGCAACCTGTCCACAGTTTCAGGCAGCGTGAGATCCAGACAGACTCCCTCATTATAGAGAACTATGTTTTATGGTGGTGCTTCTGAGAAGAGTCCGCTGGGGGGGGCTCCATCCTGCTCCTCCCCTCCCTGCGATACTTGAGTGACAGGTCCCTCCCTATATGGGAACGGGGTAAGACCTGACAGTCAAGCCAGGCTGGGCGGAGAAAGGCCTCCTAGGAGCCTCCAGTGGACTCTTCTCCTTTTTCTATGTTTTAGCATTTTTCAGAATAAAAACACAGTCTAATAAAGGGCCGTTTCTGAGCGTCATCCCGCTAGTTTTTTAGGCAGTATAAAGACTGTGGGTACATTCCCTTTAAATGATTGATGTGATTTTTGCATAATCGTGAAAAGTTAATTTTAGAAAACCCTATTCTCTCCTGCGTAACGTTACCAGCAGTGTGACGTGTTGTATTTCTTTTTCAGCTTTGACCGCTTATACCTACCTTACAATTTTTGACCTCTTCAGGTAAAAGCTTGTGATGAACTATATCATTATTATGTCATTTAGCATACGGCGAAAAAAATCAAAAATGTCCCCGGCTTGTATTTGGAGCAATGAATTAGCGGTGCCGAATGCCAGGTCCCTTTTTTGTCGTCCCAGGATGCCGGATCCATGTGATTTCCATATATGAATATTGCTGTGATCTACACATCATATTATGGACCAGTCCGTCCTTTTGTCCCATCTGCCCAGCAATGTCATTAATGGCGAATGCTTCCTCTATGTGCTCATTACTTTCCGTTAACCCTTACACTATATTCTGCCTTTATTTTCGCAGTTTAATAACGTGTTTGATAAGCTATTGGGTAATGGTGAAAAAACAAAGTCCAACATATTCTTTTGGGTATGTACTGCTTGCATGTTATTTGCGTGTTATTCTGGGTTCACATCCATCTATGGGCTCACTCCCACTTGGGAATAAATCGGACGAATGCAATCCCCTAAAAGATTCAGACCAATGCTTTTCTTTGATTGTGAGCTCTTTTGCGTTATTTTTCCCCCCTGTTCTGATTGGACGGAAGAAAAATACCGCAGCATGCTGTGATTACACGTGAATTTCGGATTGCACACACCCAGATAAGTCCATGGCTGCTCGTGACGCCGGCAGCAGAGGAGATGGAGAAGTTACTTTCTCCGTCTCCTCCGCACTTGTGCTGAGATTCTTTGTTGCAGGAGGATCGGAGCACAGAGCGCTGACACTCGGCTCACGATCGCCGCAGAGCAGGAGCCGAGCGTCATTATTATATCGCACTTGTGCGATTTCGGCTTAAGGGTGTTTTTGAAATTTGATTTATTCTTTTTTTCTCTTGTGGGACCCAAGCTCATAATGAATTGGTTAACCCTGTTATATTTTTAAAATTATTATATTTTTTTAATATTTAACTTTGTCCAATGGCTATTTCTTTGTTGTATTGTTCAGCCCTTTTTAAAGACCTATCAATAGGATGGTTCGCCATGAGATCAGCTGGGATTTTCCCCTTTCAGGAAATCCCAGTCCCTGGGTGCAGTTTGTTATTAAGAAAAGAAAACAACAAGTGGAGCTTTGCTTATCCTCCCCCGGTCTAGCACTGCATACCCACCACTAGTTCTGGTGCAAAGTGATGTCATTACCATTCACCATACACTGTGGCAGAGAGTCTGCTCTGGACCTGGGAGGGTGAGTTGATTTTATTTTTTTTTTTTGCAACAATATGCTCCCAGGGACCAAGATTTTCTGTTAGGGGACAACCCTTTTAATATACTAAATTCACAAGCTGCAGTTTGGGTACAACTTCAACCTCTGAGTAAATGTTACACATGTACGGTCCAACACCTGAGCGTCCTTTCACTGTTTGCAGTGCACAATAATAGTGTCCGGTGGCCATGTCTTGGTTGCTAGTGAGGAGTGCATGAGACCCCCGTGGGCCATAGTCTGCTGGTCAGAAAAACCTTTATCAATCTACTGAAATCCAGTAGACCGTAAAAAAGAACGTAAACTATCACAAAAACCCTGGCGCTCCCGTTTGTTTTAATAATAATTGGCAAATTGAAGTGTTTTCTATGGTTTCTAAATATTTTATGTTTTTTTCTTTTTTTTTAGATTTGAAAGGTTTGAAGTGTTATCAGTGTTCGCATCCACAGTCCTGGCACAGCTGGGGGCGCTCTTCATACTGAAAGAGAGGTATATGCCCCGAATGTCCTCTTGTAGATGCTCAGTCCGGACCCCAGCAACAATAAATCACATGATAAATGATGATAAATGCATATTAATTTAGCAAAAAAGGTTCAACTTGCGGTTACTAGAAATAATCGTGATTTTTAGTGGTTACTCTGACCGCTCTTCACACTGTTGTAATTTTATTGTGCACATTATATGCTCCAAAAAAAGACAAAAGTATTCTAGGGGTAATATTCTTTTTTTGGGGCATAAAAGTATTTTTCTGGCTTACACGATATCACAATTTTTTATTTTATCTATAATTTTTTGCCGTACGTCATAACAGTGTGCACATTACAAACACATAGCACTTGGTAAACCAATTCCTATTTGCAGGATAATT
The DNA here is from genome assembly GCA_033576555.1 of Oophaga sylvatica. Taxonomy (NCBI): domain Eukaryota; kingdom Metazoa; phylum Chordata; class Amphibia; order Anura; family Dendrobatidae; genus Oophaga; species Oophaga sylvatica. The sequence goes on from JARQOD010000005.1 coordinate 468,124,183, forward strand.
GTTGATGGGGGACTCCGTCCACTGTGACCCGCATTGATGGGCAGAGAGGAGCTTTTAGCCCCGATACAATGGAGCGGCACTGATGTGCTCAATCTGTCCCCCATTCATTTTCAGTGAGGCTGTTGGGTGCTGTGCTCGGCTTTTTCTGCCAGCCTTAAAGAGAAAGAATGGGTCTGCAGTCAGGAATCCCACCTGCTGTGCCAACTTGTAACGGGTAAAAATCCCAGATCTGGTGACTGGACAACTCCTGTAAGGGTACTGTCACACATTAAGTATTTGTAGCAGAGATTTCTGCATCTCTTGGCAGGAAAACTTCAGTGTAAAATAGGTGTGGTTTTGCTGCATTTTTTTTTTTTGGTTTTGTTGCAGATTTTTCCCCACTCGTTAGTATGGCTGTAATCTGCATCAAGAACGCTGAAAGAATTGCCATGCTGCAGATATAAATGTGCCCCAAATCTGCAAGGAAAAAATATGCGACATCTGCTTGAGGGTTCACTAGAAAATCCTTCAGGTTTTGTGACAAATCTGCGTAGAAAAAAAACGTGACAAAACGGCAACAAGTGCACAGACCCTTAATCTGTGTTTGACCTGGCAGAAAATATACCTGATAATCTTTGAACAACAGGGACACACTAGCCCTAAAATCAGTAAGAACATAAATATGGAGGTGGAAACACAAACCAACCGTGTTTCCGTAGGCGTGCGAGAGTACAGCTATCCATACTCCGCAGACCTTCATTGGTAGATCCCTGATGTCACGAGCGGACATATCGTGATCACATATTACATTATTCAGCCTGATTTTATTTTATTTTTTTTCTTTCCATCGTGGGATAAGCAGGCAGAATTTATCCGGCAGTAGCATCTTTTTTGTCCTTTTGGGGGCACCAGATCCGGCTGTCTGGTGTATAGACCTACCTCCTATTCCTGTTGTTCTCACTCTAAAGGCACAATGATCATTTTAGTGCATGAAACAAGATTCATCCAACATCGTTTAATAGATTTTTTTTCTTTTTTCCAGTGCTGAAAGATTTTTGGAGCAACCAGAGATCCACACGTAAGTGATTTTCCTTCTTTGCTTTTTCACACTGGCATCGCTGTAAAGTATTGCTTATACTATATTCTTTTTTTTCCTGTTCTTCAGGGGACGTCTACTTGTGGGAACATTTGTGGCCCTGTTTTTCAATCTGCTCACTATGCTTTCCGTTAGGAATAAGCCATTTGTGTATGTGTCAGAAGGTAAGTTTATATTACTACGTCCAGTTTTCTTCTGAGCGTCTCTGAACTTCTGGAGTCAGAGGGAGGTTGTGCTGCAATCTTCAATCATATGCTCAGGAGTAAAGATGAAGCCCTCTACCCCATTGACTTTCTCCTTCACCTCATTGGGAGACACAGACCATGGGTGTTATGCTGCTGCCACTAGGAGGACACTAAGCGAATACACAAAGAAATTGGCTCCTCCTCCCGCAGTATACACCCTCTGCTGGCTCTAGCCTGAACCAGTTCTTGCTTAGTGTCTTTAGGAGGCACTAGGGCAGTGTTTCTCAACTCCAGTCCTCAGGACCCACCAACAGGTCATGTTTTCAGGATTTCCTTAGTATTGCAAAGGTGATGAAATTAATGCTTGAGCAGGTGATAAAATTATCACCTGTGCAATACTAAGGAAATACTGAAAACATGACCTGTTGGTGGGTCCTGAGGACTGGAGTTGAGAAACACTGCACTAGGGTCTGACTTCAGACCCCGACTTTGTCATTTTATTTTTAAATTTTTTTACCTTTTTTTCATGAATTCGACGGGCGACGGGGCCTTTCAAGGTCCCGATCTCCCAAAAACATCAACAGGCGGGAACGCGGAGTGTCGCCTCCCCGTACCCCCTCCTGCAACTTCTAAGGCCTGGACTCGCATCAGGGCGACGGATTCCTTTAATGGGTCCGCTCTCCCCCCACATCACCGGACGGGAACTTGAGGTGTCGCCCTAACGTACCCCCTTCCAGAGCCAGGCCCGCAGCCGGACACATTGACTTCACTCCGGTGGAAGCTCCTCTGAGGCATTTGGTGGCCCTCGGCACCGCCACTATCAGAAAGCGGATGGTGCCAGAAACCTAAGGAGCCCTCTCCACCTCCCTATCAAAGGGATGGTGGATTGAGGATGGACGGCGCGCAGCGCTCCCGACTCTGCTACATACCGGCGATGTGACTACAGCCACTGGTTGGCACATTACCGCCATGAAAAGCGCCCGGTGCATGAGAAATTAACCCTCTCCGCCTCCCTATCAAAGGGATGGCGGATTGAGGTGGCATGACCGCATATGCCGTTGGCTCTCGCCGCAGTGAGTACCCAAACTCCGGCCCCGCCGCCGCGACCTGCGCCATCACCGCCGCCGCGGTCTGCGCCACACCGCCGCCGCGTCCTGACAGCGGACGGTGATGCTCTTATAGCTCCAACGCCATTACCATCAGCAGAGCGCTATGGCTCCGAGAGTGGCGAGCAGATTCCGCTTCGAAGAAATCTTTAACTTCCTTAAGCTCTTCCATTCCTGGAAACGCAGACCCTCACGGTCCAAACTCAAGGGTACCCCTTCCCACAAGTTTCTCTGCTCAATGACTCATTGCAGTATCTGAAAGACTCGGACAGGGTACGCATCCGTCTACTCCTGCTTTATCAGGTCCGGTTATTCTCGACCATGGGTCTGAAATCTAGTGGTTTCCAGATACGGACATAGAATTCCTGTTCCCCTCGCCAACTCGTTTCCTCCGGTCCTGTCTTTTAAGGACAAAAGGAACAAGTGGCCCCACCTTATTAGGCCATTTCATGTACTCTGCATCTATGGAACCATTCTCACGCTCCCACACACAGACAGGTTCAAACGGTCTTACCCAAACCTGTTCGTCGTTCCAAAGAATGACGGAACCGTGCGTCCCATTCTAGAAGTAAAACTGACGAACAAGTTTGTCTGGGTGCGTCATTTCAAAATGGAATTTTTCTTATGTTGTCACCTCTCATTCCAATCCTTTCCAACCCGACAAGGATTTCTCCGCTTCGCCATCGCAGACAACCATTTTCAGTTCACGGTTTTAACCTTCGGTCTCGCCTCTGCTCCCAGGCTGTTCTCCAAGGTCATGGCAGTCGTTATTTCTATCCCGTGTTCTCGGGCATAGTGATTCCACTCTACCCAGACGACCTCCTTTTCAAGACATCGCCCGTTCAAACCTGCGCAGAGAGGGTCAGCATCACCGTGGACACTCTCACTCTAGGTTGGTTAGAGAACTTGCTCAATTCCTTTTCATCCCATCTCAGAGGATCCTTGTTTCAGGCCTGGACACTTCCCGAGTGTTGATAATTCCTCCTTCAGGAAAGATTTTCACTGATCCACGAAGCTCAGAAGTTTCCTCTCGGCCGTTCCCTTTTTCCTGCAGTCTGGAACGCAGGTCTAAAAAAAAAAAAAAAAAATGGTGCTGACAATTCATCAGTACCATTCCCTCACATCTCCGTCCTCTGTTGCGGACATTGCTACCAGCGTGGGACCGATATCCATCCTCTCTGGACCGCTATTTTTCGCTAGTCCCTCCGGATCAGGCGGTCTCTGAGGTAGTGGACGTTGTTGTCCTTAATGATTCAGGTAAAGTACTTTCTTCCTTATCGCTCGCGGGTATCGACCACTGACAACAGTCTCCTAGGTTGGAGAGTGCTCTCCCGCCTCCACACGGTCCAGGGACGCTTGCCCTTTGGGAATCAGGTCTCCTGACCAATTTTCTTGAGATCCGGGCAATCAGACTAGTCATCCAATTTCTGCCTGCTTCCTGATGGTTATTCCCTCCGGATCCAATCAGTCCACGCCACGGCTGTGGCATACATCTGTGGTCAGGAGGGATCACGAAGCACAGGAGCTATGCTTGACGTAGCTCGCATTCTGCAAAAGGCCGATACAAACCATTTACCTTTTTGTAGGCAGTTCATGTTCTAGGGGTAGGAAATTGGGCGCACGTTTTTCTCAGCCGAAAGGGCGAGATTCCAGGACACTTGTTCATTCCCCTGGAAGCCTTTCAGCACGGTTGGCAATGCTTGGTAACGCTGCATATAGACCTCAATGGCCTCTACGCTAAACGCCAAAGTCCCGGCATTTCTAGATCTGTTCTGTGACCCAATTGTCCTCGGGTCAGATGACCTGGTGCTTCCGTGGCATCAGTTTCACTTCCATTACTTTTTCTCCGCCTCTTCTGCTAATTCCAAGTGTCCTCCAGAAGTTCAAGGCGGAGGGAATCCCACTGTTTTTTCGTCGCACCAGTCTGAATACGACGAGCGTGGTACTCGGTTCTAGTGCATCTAGACCCCTACCTCTGCGGTTACCAAACCGTCCAGATCTTCCTTTTCAAGAGCCCATTTCCCGCCAGGACTCGAGAGGGCTGGGCTTAACGACCTGGGCATTGACCGCCACACGTAGGTTCACCGTTATCGTCAATGTCCAGAAATTTACTCTCAGGCGTATTTACCATCATATTTGAGAAAGCTTTTTTTCCCTTGGTGTTTTTAACAACCACGTTTGTTTCCCACTTGTGTTTGCCATTTCGTCCATATTGTAGTTCCTCCAAGAAGTTTCCATTCAAGCCTGGCACTGTCTTCTCTCAATGCTATCCACCCTGTTTTCATCTGATCTCAGGTTCTTACAAGTGGTCTTCTTCAAACTCCTGTAAGATGTATCTATCACTCTTCCTTCTTGGAAAGCTCCCTTTCTTGTGCCTGTAACAAACATCACGTGGATTTTGGAATTGACGGTTTTGTCTTACAAACCTCCATTCTTGTCTTTCAACAGGGCAAAGTTGTGTTAAGGACTTCTCTGGCCTTTTTGCCTAATGTTGTCCTTCCTTTCATCTAAATAAGAACATAGTCTTGCCCTCGTTCTGTCCACCTCCGGTTCATTGTACTGGAAAGTCTCTCCACACTTTGGATTCGGAGAGAGCACTCAGGAAATACACTTCCAAAACAACGCCTTTCTCCAAATCGGATTTTCTCTCTATGTTTCCAGAGCGACACAAAAAAGGCCTACTTGCCTTTTTTTAAAAAAAAAAAAAACTACAGTAGCCAGATATATCTGCTCTCCAATTTAAGAAGCTTTCTGAGTCTGAGGTCTCCTATCCCTGCAAGCCTCAGAGTAGACTCCACTAGGTCAGTGGAGGCGTCCTGGGTCATTCGGCCCCGGACGTCGATACAGCAAGGTTGCAGGGCTGCAACTTGGTCCAGTCTTCTCACGTTAGTTAACCATTACAGCATTCATCCTTAAGCCTTTTCAGACGCTGCCCTTGGCAGATAAATTCTGCAATTGACAGCAGCGCATCTGTAGACCAGATTATTCGTTGCGTATATTAAGGTTTCAGCTGTCGTGCTGTTTCCCACCCATGGACTGCTTTGGGACGTCCCATGGTCTATGTCTCCCAATGAGGCGAAGGAGAAACAAAGATTTTTGTGTACTCACCGTAAAATCCTTTTCTCCGAGACGCTCATTGGGAGACACAACACCCACCCTTTTTAGTCTAACGATTTCTGTTTGTCTCTTTCAGTCGATGTGATGATCACTAATATTATGTGAATGATCTACCTTGGTATGATGTTAACCTTCTCCTACTGCTTTTACACCGAACTGGTTCAGGCTAGAGCCAGCAGAGGGTGTATACTGCGCAGGAGGAGCCAATTTTCTTTGTGTATTAGCTTAGTGTCCTCCTAGTGGCAGCAGCATAACACCCATGGTCTGTGTCTCCCAATGAGCATCTCGGAGAAAGGGATTTTACAGTGAGTACACAAAAATCCCTGTGTTGTACGCATGTAGTCAGTCTTTTGGATTTATATCATCTAGGTTTATAAAGTAACCCTGACTAAATCGGGACACTGTGCATCATCGGTGCTGCAGTACAGTGCTCCATGCAGCGCTGTATTTTGGCGTTGGTCTCCCATAGAAGAAAGCTTTTGGGGGGGGGCAATACCTCAGTAATACGGCATCTGATAGAGCATGGTGTTTTTTTTTAAATGTTGGACATTTGTATACCCTAGGGTATGTTCACATGTGGCATTTTTGCAGCAAAACCTTCACTCATGGCAGTAAAAACAATGCGTATAAAATTCTGCGTTTTTGCTATATATTTTTCTGCATTGTTCAGGCAGATTACATGTGTAATTTATCTAAAGTACATGTTAATTAGTTTTATTCACCAAAAATACAGCATAAATGTTATGTTGTCTATTTTTAGCGTTTTTGCTGTTTCTCATTACTTTCCGCCGCTAAAAAACACAGAAAGATTTTACATGTTGCAGATTTTCAAAAACATTGCAGTCCGGAAACAAAGAGCTGCATGTGCATGAGACGTCCGAAATCTTCTTGCTTTTGCGGCTAGTGGGAAATGCAGCTTCTCTTCCGCCCCCCGAAAAAACACACCACGTGTAAACATACCCCTATGATGGAGCTGAACGTCTCAGATGCATGAGGTTGTAGAAAATTTTAGGTGCTCACTCTGGTCAGACACCCTTAATCGGAAAACACTTGAGTACAATGTGTCCTTGGTATTATGAAGTATTATCCACAGTCCAGGAAGAAAAGAAATCAGTCAGAATGTTCATTATTTTTAAGATGATTGAGACACTGCAGTAAAGTGCCAAATCAAAAGTCTCTAAAGGTCTCATTAATCTTCTGTTGGAGCAATTTTAGGGTCTCCATCATCATTTGCCTTCTTAAACTTTTGCTATTTCCTTTGTGTACATCGTTTCACACAATGTTCCCCTCTTTGTATATCATCCATGTGTGCGCTCAGTAATGTTATAGAGTAAGGATCCCAATAGTTTTCTCTTTCCATCAGATCAGTATGGTATGTTACAGGTATTTGCTTTCTTTATCTTGCAGCTGCTAGTACAAGCTGGCTTCAAGAACACGTAGCAGACCTGAGCCGGAGGTACAGTGCTTATAACTCTACAGTCCTGCCATATCCAGCACGGGTGCATCTGGTCAGTCTCTGTGTCTGCACAAATGCCCTTGAGTGAAGATAGGGGTGTACACGATCCAGAAACAATCTTAAAGGGAACCTGTCACTGGGTTTTTCCCATATGAATTAGGACTAGACCTGTAATCCCTCATATGCAGCATTCTAGAATGCTGTGTGTATGTATAAAATATATATAATACAATATGTATCCGTATCCCCAATGCACTCTGCATAACACAGAAAAGAGCTTTTATTATACTTGCCTATGGCGCGGTCTGCTATGATCGGCCTCACTGGTCTTGATCTGAGGCCTCCTCTTTTCTTGGGATCATCGTTGTCGTCGTCCTCCTCCTTGCTTCGTGTGGATGATGCAACCTATGTCATCCACACAGTGTCTTCCATCGCACTCCTCTGCAGCCATACTTCTCTCTGCCGTGCTGAGGGCAGAGCAAAGTCCTGTAGTGCGCATGCGCCATGCTCTGTGTCCTTTCCTGCACAGGCACATTACAGCACTTTGATCTGCCCTCAGCATGGCAGAGAAAAGTACGCCTGTATAGACCGCTATGGAGGACACTGTATGATGACGTTGATATGTCATCCACACGAAGCAAGAAGGAGCACAGCATCGAAGAAGAGAGGAGGCGCCAGATCAAGACCAGAGATGCCCATCATCGACTGTGAAGTCTGTGAGTATAATAAAGCCATCTTTTGGGTTATGGAGAGCGCATTGGGGACATATACACAGCATTCTAGAATGCTGTATGTGAGTGATAACAGGTGCTTGCTCTACTTTATATGGGAAAAACCTGGTGACAGGTTCCATCTAAGGCTAATTCAGATGTCTGTGCAACTCATCCCGAGATCAGACCGCAATGCATGGACTGACTTCTTTTCCTCCGACCAGTTCATGTATATCTGTGGGAGAGCCACGGCCGGTCCGTGAGTTACCGTCCAATCTCGGACTGATTTGCATGGATGTCTGAATGAGCCTTTATAGAAATTTTAGAGAGAACAGATGACAACTTCCTGCTGATCTCTTCAGCATTGCTGGCTGTGGGCCCAGGGTGACGGGTTTATCAAGGGTCGGGGCTATTCTTTATATCCAAAGAGCAATAGTGCAGGTGTCCCGCTGTAGCCATATGCCTCACTACACTACACTGGATTTAGAGAAGGAGGAGGGGAAATGGCTGATCAAACTTCCTGGAAATATGAGTAGAATATCAACTGGGTATTCCTATTTCTTGGGAAGTTAAGTGTGTCTGTCGCTTCTAGCACTGAGTGGTTGGTAATAAGTCTAATTCACTTGCTTGAGTTTTCTTAACCAAAAAGCCTCTCGCCTAGACAAATAAGATCCCCTGCTTTGCACTGAGTATGGGTAAACACCCTGAAACACGTGTATGCAAATGGAAGTTCTGGTTTGGCATCAGTCGTGTGGCAAAGCTCAGTAAAGGATTGATATTGACTTTGAGGATTGTATATTACACCAAAAGACGTAGTCATTGTGTGAGTTTGGTCTGTGAATGAGATCAAATGCTGACATGTCTCCTTTTTTATTTCAGTTATGATTTGCAAAAAAAGTACGTGGGACATGTGCCTATTATACTCTATCTGCAAAAAAAATAAATTTGACAGTTCTATGTGCGAGTGTGGCGTAAGGGGGATTTGCACACATTGCGTTTTTCGTGCAGTTTTTTTTTCCATAAAAAGCGCAGCATTTTACTGTCACACCAAAGTGAATGAGATTACTGAAATCTCGTGTACATGTTGCTTATTTTTTCCTTTCAGATTTGAAGCATGTGAATTCTTTCCACACTTTTGCTGCATTTTTTCACCCATCCTAATGGTTGGAAAAATGCTTAAAAACTCCTGAAAACCGCTCTTTTTCCTGTGAAGAGGGGGGGTTTGTGAAAACCACAAATATGACCAAAAGTCCATATATAATTAATAAAAACTTATCTTTATTGAACATGTAATATACAAACAGGGAAGACGGTGATCACGGGTGCAACCACTAGCACAAATGTGTCGCTATACAAAGAGACGCCTGACCCGAGAGATTAAATCAATATATAAACATAAATCCATAGTGACCAAAAGGTAGCGTGTGTAAATACCAAGATATCCATTCAGCACTATCAAAATATGGTCACCGTAAGTCCTCCCAAACATATAATGTCATGCTGAATCCGACATTAGAGGCCTATACTTATATTTTCTATTGCCTGTGGTATATATATCACTTAATAGGGTTGTCAGGATCAGCGCGTCTACCCCGACGCGCGTTTTGGATGCTCGTCCTTCGTCAGGTGGCGTGACAAGTGAGGGAAAGTGGGAAATATAAATACACACCGGACCGGAAGTGGCAGCATTTTTTGTGTCAAGAAACACATTTTTGAAGCAGAGATGCCTGCAACACTTTACCTTTAAAGGAACACTTTACCAACACATACCAAGTTGCTCCAGCAATGTTATTTCATGGAGAATGCTTAAAAGGGAGAGCTGTTATGTTCCCATAATGGGAAAGAAATTATGGAATAATGGCTTTATCTATTAACACTAGAACTACTGATGGAGTCCTTTTAACTCTTTTCGTTTTTTATTTCTCTTCTGTGACTACATTTTTCAGAATTCCGGCTTGAAACTCGGTGACTTTTCCTCAAATATGATGTGAAAAAAGATTTTGTGAGAGTAAATAATTTTGGTGAAAAATTTGCGCGTTTTTTTTCAAAATTTACCAAGAACTACTGAAGGGAGTCATTTTGACTCCCTACTATATTTTGAGGTCCTTTTGTCACTAAATGTTGCTATAAAGTTTTGTGCATAATTTTTTCACTCTGTCTTATTTACCCTGATGTTCATATAGATGTAGTTCAATTTACATGTCAACTTTTCACATTTTCCTTGTGTTTTACCTGCTTGTATTACTGTGTAATGCTGAACAAAATAGCTTGTTTACTCTAGGCTCTTATCTTATGCTAATTTTTGATTCATATATATTGACACATTAAAGAACTGTACGCTTGCAGAAGCATGCAGGAACAATAATTTACAGTTTACTCTATCTGATGAGGAGCTAGATGCATTCATTGCGATATTCTATGCTCGTGGAATATCTGGCACGAACCGTCACTCGATTAGCAGTATTTGGTGTAATGACTGGGGAATACCGTTTTGCAAAGCGACAATGTCTAGGGACCGCTTTGTTGAAATTATGAGGTTTCTCAGATTTGATGAGAAATCTACTCGATCGGAGAGACTGCAAACGGACAAGTTTGCTCTATTTTCTACTGTGTGGGACAGGTTTATTGAAAATTGTATTGCGTGTTACAAACCTGGCCCATACATAACGGTGGATGAGCAACTTTTCCCAAGCAAAACTAGGTGTCCATTCACGCAGTACATGCCTTCCAAACCAGATAAATATGGCCACAAATATTGGCTAGCTGTTGATAAGGAGAGCAAATATCTGGCAAATGGCTTCCCTTATCTAGGCAAAGATGACACACGCCGTGCTGAGGACCGTTTAGCTGACCATGTGGTAATGAAGTTATTGGACCCGTTTTTGAAAAAAGGTCGCAATGTTACAACCGATAATTATTTTACTTCAGTAAAATTAGCTAAACAGCTAAAAAGCAAAGGAACAACCATCGTGGGAACACTGAACAAGATAAGGCGAGAAGTGCCTAAAGAAATAAAATCCATGAAAGAGGAATTGCACAACACTAAAGTGTTTAGAAATGAAGACAATTTTACACTTACAGTATATCAAGGAAAGCCCAACAAAAATGTTGTCATTTTGAGTTCGTCCATCCAGATGTTGTTGTTGCGTCTGATTCCGCTAAAAAAACTCCAGAAACGGTAAAGTTTTACAATGAAACAAAATATGGAGTAGATGTAGTGGATCAGATGGCACGAAAATATACCACACGAACATGCACAAGGAGATGGCCTGTTCATGCATTTGAAAATGCCTTAGACTTTGCGGGTATAAATGCATGGATAATATTCAATGAGATAACCCACCAAAAAATGTCAAAGGCATTTTTGCAAACGCTTGTGAGAGAGTTGAGTGGTCCTTATGTCACAGATAGGGAAAAGGGTTCCACGTCCCAAGTTTCTACATGCTCAGAAGTGATGGTTCAAACAAAATGTTGCCAGATCAAAGAAAAGTGCAAGAAAAATAGATCTGTCAGCAATTGTAAGACTTGTGGTAAGTCTTTGTGTGGGCAATGTACTGCCATAAATCAAAGGCAATGCCTAAAATGCGAAACACCAAATGTTTAGAAGGTGAATTCTGCGCCATATTTTCATTTTTATGCTCCTCCACCTACATTTTCTCTGCTTTTTGTTCTTCAGTTGTTGTTTATATGTGTGCACTTGAATAAAAAAAAATGTTTGAAAAACGTCTACTATAATTATTGTTATTTTCTGTAGAAAAATAAGAAAAGCAGAAAAAAAAAAATCAAAAGCATTACTGTTGGATCTCACAATAATAATACATTACAAAAAATATAATTATTAATAAATAACCACAAATGAAACTCTAAAAATAAACGAAAACAAGCAAGGAGTCAAAATGACTCCTTTCAGTAGTTCTAGGCGGGGTCACGAGTCCAGTAGTCCTAGTGTTAAAGGGTTTGTGTTCTCCAGGACAACCCCTGCTTAAAGGGGTTGTTCTGTCTTAATCTACAAATCTACTGTCACTCTACTTGACTGCAGACTTTTGGATGCTGCACGATGTGAGAATTCTCCGGGAGCGGGTGGTCTTATGACTGCAAGTTTGCAATATGCATACTACGGCCACATTCCAGCTAGACTTTCTGGCTTCCCACAACACACTTCCATTGCATGAGGTGCGCCCATCCAGTCGGAATATGGCCAGGAGTGTGTACATTGCATACTTGCGGTCACATGTCCACCCGCTCCCAGCATCGGAGAATCCTCACAGCGCGCAGTACACGTGATGTGAGGATTCACACGTCTGCAGTCACATAAAGTGACTGAAGACTTGTAGCTTAGGACTAGACAACTCCTTTACAGAAGTCCTGCCATTATTTTTTGTTTCCCCGTACACTCTTGTGTATGTAGTATAGAGTCAGTGTATTAATATACTCGCCTGCTGCGGTCTTCTCCGGTGTCCATCACCTTTTCGCTCCTCTTCTGAGCGACGTCACCACTCTTTCAGAGCACTGATATTGGATTGAAGTCTGCTCCTAGGTCCTCTAGGTCTGCACCTGTCTACCCCATTCGGAAGTCACAGCACTGTTGCTGCCTGTAATGGCTGCATGGTCAGGTGTCTAGAAGAGCGCGTCTTTGAAGAAACATCCAGAATCCCCACCTGTCGGCCCTTTTAAGAAAATTGGAACTGATCTGCTGTTTTTGCGAGTCGCAGCTGTAACAAAGCAAATAATCGGAAGCGAATAATCAGTGAGGGTGCCGTGTGTTGGACCTCCACCGATCTGATATTGATGATCTATCCAGGATATGGGGCATGATTATTACATCCCCAGACAACACCTTTAAGGCTATTCAGGCATATTTCTATTAAAACCCTGGTGTGGCAGCCTTCTGTTGGGGAAATATCCATTTGCTGCATCCATAAATTATTTTGTGTCCCTTTGATAAATTGGTAATTGAATCCGTTAGGAAACTTTGCAAAATCAAGAGATCAATATTTACAGATTTGTCTTTTTTCAGCGTGTATATGAAGTGATTTTCATGTACTATTTTGTCCTTGCAGCTTATGTGGCATTATCCCAGGGCTGAGCAGTGTCTTCTTACCTCGGATGAACCCTTTTGTGCTGATTGACGTTGCTGGAGCACTAGCTCTGTGCATCACCTACATGTTGATTGAAATCAAGTAAGTATGGTACTTGTAAAAGAAAAAAAAATAGTATTGTCACGTATACGTTGCTTTACAGGTGCCAAATAATCTGTCCAGCGTCATAGAAAATGGTGTCAAGTCAAGCAAATTTCTTACTATACGAGTCAGATTACTGGAGTATACAGGTGGCTTCTTTCTCTACTGACTGTAACCTGTTAATATGTCTGAAGTATGAACATTGTAGGCAAATGTATGGGTGTAATTGGATCACTTGTTTTACAAGGAGTGATTCCTAAAATTGTTCTTTTATTAGTGTTGTCAATTATGTAATCCTTTTATATAACCTTTATTTTATATGCAGTCGTAACTTGGTTTATTTTACAGCACTGGGGTTTGTCACTGTATTACGTGACTTTTTTTCCTTCCCTTACATGCTAATTTTTCTTTTTGCTACGTGGGGTATTGTTAATGGAACTATCTTCAATTTCTGTCCAGATAAAGGGTATTAATGCACACTTTGTGTTTGCAGCAACTATTTTGCCGTGGACACCGCCTCAGCCGTCGCCATTGCTCTTATGACATTTGGCACCATGTATCCCATGAGCGTTTACAGTGGCAAAGTACTACTCCAAGTAAGGTTGTTTTTTTTTTTTTTCTACTGTGGTGTAATATGCAGTTTGTATATCTTTCAAAAATTTTTATAAAATGGTGTCTAGTGTTGGACCTCTTTATAAAGTATATCGACCGTAAACTTCTACCAAGGACAGAATTTGGTGATTATGGGGCTTTCTGAGGGATCGCAATGTTCGGACTGGCTGGCAGCTCTCCCGACCCAAGCGTGACCGCTTCATGCATTTCCATACAGCTGTCACGCTATAGTCGGAGAGCCGCCAGCCAGTCCGAGCATTTCGTTGTGATCCTCGTTGGGGTTATACGGCCATCTGACTTTTCTCTAATGGGAAACTGTTAATTTGGAGCTCCGACCACTATAAAGAGGACAACATTTTAGTTCTGCTTGGAATAAAGAAAGAAAAGTGACCCGTACATCACCTGAATTCTGTTGCTACAAAAAATAAATTGTAAGGATGCAGAACGCCTCACTACTCACAGGTAAAGCTGTAGACAGGCTGGATACCTGAGAGAGGGAGAGACACTTATACATGGGGTCCCGAGAAGGGGACTCTCTTCTGATACGTTTGCAATTGTGAATATGGGCATGGAGTGTGGTATAGCAAAACCTTTTAAAGACCAAAGTAGGTAAAAATAGCAAAGAAGTGAATGCATTATACTGCTGAGGAAATTCCCTGGTTTGGTTGATGAATGTGCGGTATGTATGTGGACATACTGGTTGGATGGGAAGCACATTCTTGCATTCCACTTTCCTTGGTTTAGCTGCATTTTTGCAGTAGAGGGAGCGTCACCTCCAGGACCAGATGTATTTTACGTGCAGGAGAAGAGCTACTTGGTAATAGGGTATGATGTGCTAATATAGTGCAGTGTATGCCATTGGTTTAAAAATTAATTATAAAAAAGCTAAATATTGCTCCGTGATCACGTCTGTAGAAATAGTGATTACGGGTGGAATAAAATTTGTATTTTTTTTTAAAAAGGGTTTCCTTCTTAGACATTTATGACACATGTGCAGGATATGCTAGTCTGATAGATGTGTGTCCTGCTGCTGGGACCTGGTTCTGTCTCTAAGATGGGGACCTGAAATGGAGAGGTGGCCGCACATACGCTGCTCTCTCCATTCACTTATAAGGGAGTTATAAAAATGACATCAGTGCCTTGATAAGGGTGTAATTTTAAGGTTAATGGGAACCTGTCAGGAGGTTTGTGTTATATGACCTACGACCACCACCTTTCAGCCCTATGTTACAGCATTCAGGAATACAGTATAAGTGTCTCTATGCCGGCTTTCAAAACAAAACAAAAAAGAGCTTTTATTATACTCGCATATGTGTATTCCGGCCCGATGGGTGTCACTGGTCTTGGTTCAGCGCCTCCTCTCTTCTTGCAATGCCGTCCTCGTTTGCATGACGCGTCCTACGTCATCTACACAGCGTTCCCCCAGTGCGCTCCTGCGCAGGTGTACGTCTCTCTGCCCTGCTGAGGGCAGAGCAAAGTACAGTAGTGCGCATGTGCAAGTGCTCTTTGGCCTTACCCCACGCATGCGCAGAACAGTAGTTTGCTCTGCCATCGACAGGGCAGACAGAAGTGCGCCTGTGCAGGAGCGCGATGCTGGACACTGTTTGGATGAAGTAGGATGCGTCATCCACACAAAGCAGAGAAGCAGGACGGCATTTCAAGAAGAGAGGAGGCGCCAGGCCAGGACCAGTGACACCCAGTGACCGGACCACTCTGTAGGCGAGTATAATGAAAGGGTCTTTTTTGCAGGGTGGATGTTGATTTACTGACTTTAGGGGGTGAATAGTTATGCACACTGACTTTTTCAGTAATTTTGTCTTATTTATTGTTTGCTTCACAATAAAAAGGAAACTGAACGTTCACAGTCGAAGGCATGTTCTTTACATAAACTGATGCAAAGCCTCAAAAACACCTGTGAAGTTTCAAGGTTGTGAGGTAGCAAAACTAAAGAAAAATGATGATGGGGTGAATACTTTTGCAAGCATTTTACCTTCTGAGATGGGGAGAATAGATAGCAGGGACAGAGATGGATGCAAATAATTACAATATGTGCGCAGGTCTCAGGACTGCGACTTACCTTATCCTCACCGCCTGCCCAGCTAACACTCCCATTGTACATGTTGCTCGGATTAGGTTGTTGGAGCAGTTCTGGCTCATTAGGTAGGGACATGGAGAACGTCTCCCATTGCTGGCGCAGGAACCTGAAGGTCCAGTTCTTGTTTCTTTGTTTAGACAGCATTAATCCAAGTAATCTACAGTACCAGCTGAAAGTTTGTATGCCCCGATTGGAATATTGGTGTGTCTTTATTATGGCACATTTTAATATAAAGATTTGTAGTTTAAAAATTGATTTTGGACAAAAATATTAATAGTTTTAGTTAAAGGGGGGGGGGCCAAAAAAACAAACCCCGTTACCGATCTTCACAGCTCCTGTTACAGCATTTGCCCAGTCCCGGCTGATCTCTACTTTGTGGTCTCTTCTTGATGTACCAGATTATAGCGGTTGCCGGAGCAGGTGTATGGCGGGTCATAACTGTGTCGCATGGTTGGCTCAGTGGGCACTACTGGCTCTATATCAAGACGGGCCCATGAATAAGCGACCAGCAGAGAATGAGTATTCGGCTGATTGGGAGATATGTGAAAGTTAGTAATTACCGGTACTCTCTTATTTTGTCAGCCAGTCTCAGACCAAATATATGTATCCACTGAACAACCCCTTTTTAATGCCTTTGTATGCGTGAGTTGTATTTAGGGATGAAAAATGTTGAACTTTAATTATTCAGATATTTT
>JARQOD010000005.1:468140513-468164591 GCA_033576555.1 Oophaga sylvatica
TGGGTCCCCCCCCCCCAATCCTGTATGCAGGCCCCCTCCCCCCCCAAATCGATATGCATGGTCCCCCCCCCAAACCCTGATGGCATGCCCCCTCCCCCCCCCTCCTGGTGCATGTCCCTGCCCCCCAACCCCTGATGGATGGCCCCCTCCCCCCCCAAATTTGGAATGCAGGGTCCCCTCCCCCCCCAATCCTTGTATGCATGATCCCTCCCCCCCCTTTCCTGGTTGCATGGCCCCTCCCCCCCCAAACCTGGAATGCATGGTCCCTCCCCCCCCAAACCCGGGTAGTATGGTCCCCTCCCCCCTTTCCAATCCTGAATGCAGGGCCCCTCCCCCCCCAACCCTGGACCCGGGCCCCCCTACCCCACAATCCGGGTATGCATGGCCCTCACCCCCCAACCCCGGGATGCATGGTCCCCCCCCCCCCCCCCAATGGGGTATTAGGTCCCCTCACCCCCCAACCCTGATATGCATGGTCCCCTCCCCCCCCCAATCCGATGTGCTGGCCCCCTTGATCGCGGCCCCGTCCCCCCCAATCCTGATATGCATGGCCCCTTCCCCCCCCCAACCCGCGTGCAGGTCCCCTCACCCTCAATCCTGATGTGCATGTGTCACGGGGGTCTTATGTTGGTACGATGTCAAAATATTTTTAAAAAAAACAACACTCATACAACATATGATTAGCAACATCGCATGTAAATTAAAAAGATTTACCTGACACGATATCGTTGAACTCGGGTTAATCTTGGGGACTTGTACACGTCACAGGAAAGAGGAGGACCGGGGCTAAACCGGGACCCTAAACGGGGGTCCAACAATCCCTCATTTGGGGTACTGAAAATGGTTCAGAGGCCCAAAGTCTCCACCCTAACCCTGTCCCCTATCGCCCCTGAACCTGTAATCAGTCCTAAAAAGGGATTCGATTCCACAAAGGATATGGGTATCTCTGCAAATAACAGATTAGACTATAAGACGACTGGAGAAAACACAGACTTGCATACACACCAAACCAGAAGGAAATAAATGATCTGGGTTATTAAACTCTAAGCAAGGTGGCTTAAAAAACTAAGGAGTCTTTAACTTAAGTCTTTACAGTACAATCCATCTGTGGTCTGCATGAAGAATTTCACTGGCAACTCCCAACACAGAAAACCGAGATTTAAAGGAAAACCAATCAACAAATAATTAATTGCGCCGGAAGAAACTGCACCCGTCCCAGAATGAGCACAGACAGAATTTAATCCCTAACTGCCAAACACAAAGAACGCAAACTCAGCGTGAGAGTCAGAATTGCAACCGCGACGATTCGTGGCGATGCCACATGACAGCATGGTCCCCTCCCCCCATCCTGATGTGCTGGCCCCACCTCCCAATCCTGATATGCATGGTCCCCTCACCCCCAATTCTTATAGCTGGTCCCCCCCCCCAATCCTGATAGCTTGGTCCCTCACCCCCATCCTGATATGCATGGTTCCCCTCACCCTCCAATCCTGAGTGCTGGCCCTCACCCCCCCCAATCTGATAGCATGGTCCTCTACCCCCAACCAAATGTGCATGGCCCCCAACCCCCCAATCCTGATAGCATGGCCTCTCACCCCCCTCCTGATGGCATGGTCCTCTCACCCCCTATCCTGATTTGTATGGTCCCCCTCACCCTATTAAAAGCTCACTACCCCCCCAAAAAAAAAACATTCATACTACCTTTCTTCCCTGTGTCCAGCGCTGTCCGTTCTGCTGGACGCGGGGAGGAGGCGGCACCGGAGTACGCGTTGCCCATACCGCGCTGTCCGACGCCATTTGTGAAGACACATGAATGTTCTTCAGCAAAATGGCACCAAAGTGCTATGCGCATGCGTGATTCCGACACGCACTCCTGGTCTCCTTGCCCGGCGAGAAGAAAGCGCCGCTCAAAGCTCCTCCCGGTAGGTAAGTATGAAGTTGGCCGGAGATCCGGTATGCATCCAGTTTCTACGCATACCGCGTCTTCGGCGCCATACCATCCTCACCGCGGATGCCGTCTTCTGTCTGGAGCCAGACTGCCAGGCTGTCGCCTTGCGCGTCTATAAAGGCTTCGGAAAGGTAGCTCCTAGCGTTTATTTAGTTTTGTCATAGGTTTTGCTGTGTAATTGATAGCGTGAATGGGAGCTCATTCCACGAGTGTCACTTTCTGGCTGTTGGTGTATTTTTTTATAGAATCCCATTTTTTTTGGTCTTTTAAAGAGCGGTAGCTTCTGGGTGTGTTAACCCCCTTCCACACCCCGACTGATTATCTCCTGGTAAAAGTGTTGTTTTGAAACTAAACACATAACTAATAAGTGACAAAAGGAATTAGGCTATTCTCCTAAAATGCTGCTCTAGATTTTAAAAACAAAAACCCCGCTGACCGATTGTCTTTAACATTTGAATAAAGAAACCTGGGCCTTTGCGGTAAATACATCCGTGCAGGTTTAAAAGTAAAGTTGGTGCTGACCATATTCAGACCAGGTCCACTCCGTCAGAATCTGGGGTCCTGGTTAAGCCCTGGAACCACGTATATTGAGGATCCTAGTTTCTTTTGATTAGCTGGCTTGGCACAACATCAAATGTGCGCCTTGGTCACAGGCCGCTAATCAAAAGCAAGGGGCACAGATGCCATTATTAAGGCGTTTTTCGGGCTCCCATCCCATGGCCATAATTTCTAAGGGAATGATAGGACTGGTCTGCGAATCAAAACAACCAGCTCTTATTAAAGAAAAATTTCAGATTTTGACGACTACGTTTTCTGCACAGTTTCTAATGTGAGAGGTTTTTCAGCGAGTTGTCGTTGTCGGGTTTTCCCAATTTCTCGGGTGGTCTCCGAGTATTTGGACGTGCTCGGAGATTTAGTTTCTGTGTAATGTTGTAGTACAGTTCTATAGCGTTTGTGCTTGGGGCGATAAAATACATGAACACAGGTTTGATTAGAAAGTCTTGTATTATTCTACAAGTGGCAAAAAAGTCACACAGTTTGCAACACAGAAGCAGGAGACACGCGGCCAGGTAATCTAAGCTCAGCAAAACACTCTCCAACAGTTCGGATCTTTTCTCTGTTACCGTAAGTCCATGCAACGTGCGCTTTCAAAGAGCCGGGTTCGAGCCACAAGGCTTCAGGTTCCTCAGTAGGAATAGCTGGGTACAAGTCCAAGGGGGGGGGGGGCTTCAGGGCAGATCACAGGTTCACTGCAGGCTAGATTCTGAAGCAAGATTGCTCGCTGTGGCTGCTAAGAAGCAAAAGGGGAATCGGGCGGGAACAAAGCAAGCTGGAAACTCCATTTTGCTGGGGCAAGTAGGCAGCAAGCAGAAAGTAAAAGGCTGCGAACAAAATGGTTTCAGGAACTTACACAAGACTTCATTATCCCCCTTGGGAAACCCCGGATGCTCAGACCAGGATTGTGTGGGTCCTCTGATGAAATTGACGGGCAAGCGAGGAGCATTAACTTATTGATGGTTCCATGGTTGTCCTCCACTGGGTAGCCCTGCCATTTAATCAATATTTAACTGATTTCTATACAACCTGGAATTAAAATCCTTTCCACCACAAATTCTTTCCGCCCTGACAGCATGGGTCAGGGCGGAAAGAACGTCCAGGAAAGTTTGGGTGTCGCAGGTTAGTAGGGATACATGAAAAGACAGGTGGATTCTATAGTTTGGGCAGTTGAAGACACAAGCAAGGCACTTATTAATTTTACTGTTTTTATAAGGTCCAATGTAATTATGTCCCGTTAACGTGGAATCCTTACTTAAAAATTTTGGTTGCAGCCAGACCAAGTCTCCTACCTTGAAAGTGGTGCAGGTTTACGAATTTATCTGTGCTTCTTGTCCTTTCCTGAGCCGATTCCAGATTCTCCTTTAGAAGACCAATTCTTTGTAAAGACGTGATTTTTCAGCCACTGCTGGTAAAGGCGTTTCTTGGGAAATCGTGGTGAATGTTAGGATGATACCTATTTAGAGTAAAAAGGAGATGCTTAGTGGAGGCACTCTGAGAGTTGTTAACGAGAACTCAGAATGGAGTAACCCCACCCCAATTATCCTGAAGGTGGCAGATAAGCAGCGGAGATACTGTCCGGGTTTGATTGGTTCGTTCGGCTGTCTGGGGTGAAAAGCAAAAAAGAAAGGTTTACTTTAAGCCAATGCTGCACAGAAATTTTGCCAAAACTAGAATGAATTGCACCCTCGATCCGAAAATAACCCATCCGGTACTCCTTTAGCGAAACAAATCTTTAATCTCGCTGATGTCTTTTTGCTGGGTAAGCCACACAAGGAATAAAATACTGCCTTTGTTAGCGGTCAACCCCACTAGAATGGGTTCTTCCCTTGAGGGTTGGTAACCCAAATGAAGTCCATGAAATGGACCCCCCGGGCGGGACGGGGGGAGGCTGTAACAAACCGTTGGTGAGGGGCGAGGTGTTTACTTTGCACAAATTACAGAAGGACAAGTTTAAAACATCCTTCTGCAAGTGGGCCACCAAAAGAAACGAGAAAGAAATTCCTGTGTCTTTAGAATTCCTCTATGCCCAGCTATCTTGAATGTGAATGGTTGCAATACTCTCAATCTGACTTTTCAGGAATATAAGGCGTTGTCCCTGAACCACACACCATTTTAAAGACAAGACTTACTCCTTGGGGGTTGTGCCAAAAAGGAATCCGCATGGTATGTTCTGATGTCCTTAAGTAGGTCTTGATTATAATTCTCCTAGGAATTAGGTAGGAAGAATGTCTTAGGAGGATAATTGGAGTGTCTCTGCTGGTAAATCTGGGTGCTCACCTTTCCATTGCGCGATCCTGGTCTATAAGAAATATAAAATTAAATTGGTTTAAAAAAGATTCCAGCGAGCCTGGCGAGGAGTCAGGGGACTTAGCCGACCTGATAAACCAAGGTTACGATGGTCTGTCAGGACGATATTTGTGTGCAGCCCCGAGAAGGTGTCTCCATTCTTTGAAGGCGGCAATAATGGCCAACAACTCTCTATTGCCCACTCGAGTTCCCTCAGCCGAAGACAATTGCTGGGAAAAGAAGGCACGGGATGCAAACATTCTTTCACCTGTTTCTTGAGAGATTAGCTCCAACGGCCAGTCTGAAGCATCCACCCTATTATAAGGCAATCGGGGTTGGATGTACTGGATAGGTGCATGGTAAATTTTCTTTTAGACGGAAAATGTTCCTGGGCTTGGGGGAGTCCAGGGAACCTGACTCTTTCCGGGTAAGTTGGTGATAGGTGACAAACCTCAGAGAAATTTCTAATGAAACGTCTATGAATTGGCAAACCCGATGAAGGCTGAACTCCTTCACATTTCTAGGGATTGGCCATCCTTGATGGCTTTGGGTTTTGCTTCCTCCATCTAATCCTTGTGTAACAGTAATACCCAGAAATTGATTTCGGTCTTATGGAATTCCACTTTTCAAGTTTGATGTAAAGATGATTTTGTCTTAGAGTTCCAAGAATTTCACATGTCCATATGTTCCTGTGAGTTAGAAAAAAATTTTGAATATCATCCAAATAAATTACCACGAATGTATTAGGGTCCCTGAAGATTCTTTTACCAAGTGTTGGAATGGCTGGGGCGGGGATCAGACCAAAAGGCAAACTAGATTCAAAGTGTCCATGCGTGACCTGAATGCAGCTTCCATTCACCCAGGTCAATACGACTAAGTTATGGCCCCACGAAGTCTAGTTTAGGAAATTTTGGAGGTGCACTCTCTCCAATTTAGGTTAAAGGCAATGGATAACGGTTTCTTAATAGTAACCTTATTGAGTTCCCTTGTCTACGCTGGCTCAGAGATCCTTTTTTCTTTACAAAAAAGGTGACCGCAGGAGATGAAGAGGGGCGTAGAAGCCTGGCTAGTTTTCGTCTATGTAATCCTTTAAAAGCCTTTGCTCGGGCCCCCCAGGGGGTAGTCTTACCAAAAGGTATCTCTGCTCCAGGCAATAATTCAATTGGAAAATCTTATGGAGGTGAGGAGGAAGTGGTCAGCATTCTTCTTGTCCTAAATCCACATAGTCGGTATACGCTGGTAGTTCAGGGACTGACATGGTTCCTTTAGGAACAGAGCAAGCTGAAACTTTTGAACTCATCTGTTTCTCTGGAAAGTGTAATTCCTTGGTTCCCAGTTAAGGGTTTAGGATTCTGCGCCTGCAGCCATGGTAGCCCTAGAATAAGGGGAAAAGTGGGGAGAAGAGATAAGCATAAAGGACAGTTTTCTCTGATGATCTTTACCCATAAGAACCCTCAAAGGCTCTGTTTCCTGATCCACTGGTCCAGAGGTCAGCAGGGAGCCATCCACAGTTTCCATCTGTACTGGGAGTACCCTTCTCACTGAACTTTATCCCCTGTTTCAGAGCAAAGGAGACACCATAAAATTTCCACTGCCCTGAGTCAATCATAGCAGAGCTAGACACCAAGTTGAGTCAACCCAGAGTTTGATGGAAAGAAAGCAATGAGAATTGTTTTTTCTTACAACTCAGCTGGGACACCGTGAGGAAACTTGAAAAATGGCAGGTTTACACAGTCAACGTCCTCAGAGGTAACGGAGTTTAAGTCCGAGAAATCAAGATCTGTTGCTGCAGATCTCTCTGGAGCCTGAGGCTCGGACCTGACAGATCCCCTCTCGCAACACTCACAGTGAATGAGTGCTGCAGTAGTCTTACGAGAACGGCTGGGGCAGTTTATAATGAAGTCCCTGACTTACCACAATAGAAACTTTAGATATCTCCTTAAACGATGTTCCTTGCGTGCATCACTAACCCGTCGTTGTAAAGAGTCTACCTGCATGGTTCAGGTTCAGGTTCCTGTAATCCTACTCAAAGGTTCCTTAGCTGGAGAGGAAGGTAGGAAAAGGTTAGTGCGATTGCTTTCGAACCATCTCTCTTGCCTGCGTTCAGTCAGACGAGTACAATACGGATGCAGTAGTTAATAAAATCACCTAACGCAGTGGAGGGTCGGCACGAGCAAGTTACCTTAATCAGTGGAGATAACCCTTTCGAAAAATAGATTTTTTGGCAGAACTGTCCCAGGTGGTATCAAGGGCCCATCTCCTGAAATCCAAGCATTTTCAGCTACCGAGTGCTTACCTTGGCGCAAAGCTAACATGGCTGCTTCAGCTGTTGCACCTCGATTGGGTCATCAAACACCTGCCCATGGCTGAAATAAATCATCAAGGTGATTCAAAACAATCATCCTCAGTCTCAATCAGAGGGTTTGCCCACATCAAAGCCTTGTTGGTAAGCAACTTAATTATAGTAAGCACCTTAGATCGTTCAGTGGGAAATTGTGAAGCATGTGCGGAAAAAAAAAGATTGCATTGTTAATAAATCCCCTGAATTTCTCAGTTCACCGCCAAACGAAAAAGGGGGCAACTTGGGAATCCCAGAACTCGGGGCTACGGCAGGACCCTGGACTCGCCCTTCTAGAACCTCAATCCTGGCTCGCAAATCCTGGGCAGTCTGTCCAAACACTTGCAAATTGTGATTAGTGAGGTCCTGTAGATTTGTAAAACGGGTCTTTATATTCTGCAAATCTGCAAGGATATTATCAGTCAACTCCGCAAAGTTACTTTATGCGGGCCTCCATTTTCCAGATCTTTTAAGACAGGATACTGGAAGAAGAGGAAAGGGAAAAAAAAAAAACAATAGTGTTTACCTGTGGTAACACTGCAGGGGAGAAAAAAAATTTTAAGGGAACTGCTCACCTGGAATGGTTGTGAGAAGTCACAACCACTATCATCACAGAAGTTCAACCGACATCTGAATGGTTGTGAGAAGTCACAACCCCTGTATCACAGAAAGTACAACCGGACATCCGATATCCACAGTTACAGCAGACACAGCCTTTCCAGACCTAGCAACACTAACGTTTGGCTTCAGAATCTTGTAATGTATGTAGTACAGTTCATATAGCCCTCTTGTGCTTGGGTGCGATGAAAATACATGAGACACAGGTTTGATATAGAAAGTCTTGTATTACTTCATACAAGTTGGCAAAAATAGTCACACAGTTTGCAGACACAGAAGCAGGAGACACAGCAGGCCAGAGTAATCTAAGCTCAGCAATCACTCTCCACAACAGGTTCAGGATCTTCTTCTCTGTTACCGTAAGTCCATGCAAACGTGGGTTTTTTCAAAGAGCAGGGTTCAGAGTCCACAAGTGCTTCAGAGTTCCTCAGTAGGAATAGCTGGAGTACAAGGTCCAAGGCTTCAGGGGTCAGATCACAGGTTCACTGCAGGCTAGATTCTGAAGCACTGATTGTCAGCTGTGGCTGCTTAAGAAGCAAAAGGAGAGAATCAGGGCGGAACATGCAAGCTGGAAACTCCATTTTGACTGAGGGCAAGATAGCTGCAGCAAGACAGAAAGTAAATGGCTGACGAACAAACTGAGTTTCAGGAACATGTACACAGAACCTTACATTCTGCCGCCGCAGCTGCATGATTTGCGACTGCTAGACAACCTGAATACATGTGGGGATTTCCTAACAAACAGGCATTCCCTACATGTATTCAGGCTGTCTAGTAGCCGCAAATCATGCAGCTGCGGCGTCAGAAACTAATCTTCCGAGCACTTCCAAAATACTCGGAGACCACCCGAGCGTGCTCGGGAAAAACCCCAGCAACAAGCATTCTTGCTCATCACTAGTGATGAGCGGAACGTGGTCGGATAAGGTGTTATCCATGCTCGTGTGTAACCGAGTGTCTTCAGCAGCTCGAAAAATATGTTAAGTCCCCGCGGCTGCATGTCTCACAGCTATGAAAAAGACTGCAGATTTACAGGTGCGGAGATTCGAACATATTATTCGAGCATGCCGAAGTCACTCGGTGAGCACCCAAGCGTGGATAACATCTTATCCGATCACGTTCGCTCATCACTATTTTCTATGCATCACTTCATAAAAGTATCCGATGTGTTACAGGAAGAATTGTGGCTGACCGGTGAAGTTTGATAGCATCAGCTCCACAGCCACATGAAGACTGTACTGATCAGAGTCTATACACCCACACAGATTGTAACCTACGACATCAAGGATTGTCATGTTACAATTTCTATTAATAAATGTGTATGTCCTAAGCCCGTCAAGCTCTGCTTAGTCCAACTGTGACTAGATGTCAATAATGTGTAGTCCGTTTCTTTCCTCATTATTAAAGTAGAGGGTCTCATTAAGAACAATATCCATTATTATGGCTGCAACGAAGACGGCTTATTTCATCAATTCCAGGGAATTTATAGATCCTGTATTGATTTTTTTCCCTTTTAATGAAAGTTTTGAGGTACCTCTTGTCACACAAAATGGTTTCAATGACTAGAAACCCACACTAGACGTCATTGGGTTCTTCTTCCGTCAGATGGAGTTTAATAGGCAACCTGAGATATGTCACTATTCATCCATCTCTTGTTATAGGGGCAGCGCAGGAGATAGTATAGGGGTATGAGAAATGTATGAAAAGAAAAATTAGATTTCCTTCTAGCACCTGAAAACCACAGAATTATTTAATTGGTAATAAGCACCTGGGAACATGAGGAAATTATCTGTTCGATATAATACCCTATGTATATATATAATAAGATATACAGATATAAATAATTCCATGCAAAAATAATCTAAATTGTTAAAAAAATCCCATATTAATTTTTTTAATTAGGTGATGATTTCAGTCATTTTGCAATCGGACAATTGCTATCAATAATATATTTCTCACAAATCCAAGTAGGCATCTCTCCAGTAAAATTCACATTGTCATGACCGTTCGGTACTAGTTTTATGTAATCATAACACGGAGCTATAGAAGTGTATGAGGCCATGATAGATACCTGTATGCAATCATTTGGGCTCGCTTACTTAGCGTATAAAAAGTAGCTCGATGTTGCTCTGAGAAGTTGGACGAGTGAAATCCGTATGGTTCAACTTATGTCACGCAAGTGTTCAATTTTTCTTACTTGGCGTATGACTCTGTATGCAATGCGTTGTAAACATCAATTTTTACATTATGTAATCACTATGTACCGTAATTTAAACCTATTTTCCAAACTAATAAAGCAACTTATATACAGCTATATAGAGCTATAGAATAGATAGATATATAGAATATATATATATAATAAATAGGATAGATATCATGTAGATATTTAATTTCACAAGCCCCTAATATAATTTCATGTTGCCTAAATTAGGGTGTTTTAGGCTTATTTAAGCTATTATAATAATAATAATATAATAATAATAATAATAATAAAAAATGACACGCAGTCCCCCTATTTGTGAAAGCCAGCCAAGGTAAAGCAGACAACTGGGCGCTTATATTATGAGGCTGGGAAGGTTAATGTATTTGGCCATTCCCAGCCTAAAAATACAAGCCCACAACCACCCAGAATTGGAACAACACATTATATGCTCCAATTTTCTTCCCGATTGCCCTGGTGCGGTGGCACTCGGGGTAATGGTTTATAGGGTTGATGTGAGCTGTGTAGTGTCCGCTAGCATCATCCACTAGGCTTAGTAATTGAGAGGCATAAACCAAACACTAACCCACTAAGTTAAAAGAAAAGAAACACACAAATATTTTAATTTTAATGACACCCCCGACTCTAACCTTGTTTCAACAATTTATTTAAAAAAAAAAAAACATGAAGATCCGAAGTAGTCCGAGGAATCCTACGTAGTCCACAAATGAGAACCTGAAAGACATAAAAAGAGAGAATTAAATAATTAAAGTCAAAAAACAGTCCCTCATTCACCAGATTATTAATTTAAAAAAAATCGTCGCAGGTCCTACTTTATCCATGACGTTTCCACCACGTCCACTGACACTGTACTGCTACCTATGGTGCGTCATACTGAGAACAATGCTTCATAGGTCACTCCCGGTCCTGTCTCTCAATGGATGACCTCAGTAACATTAACCTCTTCATCAGGTCCAAACCACAATGATAGAATACAACTCAAAAAGTGCAGGAATATATGGAAAATATGTTCAAAAAAGGGTGCGGAGTAACGAACCTTTGCAGTCACATGATATCACGTTATTGCAGCGTATAATGTCATATAATGTGACTGCCTTTTTTTGAACATATTGTCCATACATTCCCGCACTTTTTGAGTCGTAATCTATCATTGTGCTTTGGTCCTGATGAAGAGGTTTGGAAACCTTGAAATGCGTTGACAATAAACCGCATTCATGCTTCACCTTTGTGTGTGATCGTATCTCTGAACCACCATACTCTTCATTTATTGCAATGCATCTTGGTGGTCCTGATGTAGCCTTTACATGCTTCTGTAGGAGGTGAGTGTACCTATAATATCTTACACCACTTGGTTATCAGATAAGACCCTATTTTGCTCTTTTTTGTCTCTCCAGTTTTACTATTTGATTCAGAGAAATATAGTTTGATCTTCAAAGACTTCTATGGGTGTCAGTGGGGCAAGACATGGCCCTGTTATTCAGATAGGTGTGGACATGTAATAAATTCCTGAGTTTTGACAACCTTTTTTAACATTGTATGGAGGCACACAAGTTGCCTGTGCTTAATACTTAATAGTACTGATCCATAGAAAATCAATTTGATTGTCACTCCAGTATATTCAGAGCTGAACTGGAGCTGAAATTCAGCCTTGAAAGCTTGAAAGTTTGAAAGCAGCCCCCTTCACAACCCTTCACCCTAATGGGGGTATCAATTGCAAATATGACCTCGCCTGTCTGAGAAAATCAATATTTACTGCAAGATTTACAGTTCACTTTCTCCTCCACCAGGAGCCATTGTACGGACAGAAGAGCTGGTCAGTTGAAGAGGAAAGCTGCTCTAACAATGTAAAGTGGCCAACCCCTTTAACCAAACGACTGTACTATGACTGTTATTATCACCATGTAACAGTAGATATCTGTGACTCGCCATTTACATTCTCGCCGATTGTGGTTATTCATTTTGCCCTTTCTTTTCCATTTGGCCCAGACCGCCATGACCACTCCCTCCATCAATGAATCATCACTGTAGAATGTAACAGAATCTTTGGCTTATCGTTTTGACAGCACCCGTCTTACATTCCCCCCGTACCTCCTTATGAAAAAATAACACCCCCTTTCCCTCCTTGTAATAAATTAATCTTCATTATGTCTCCTTATAATAATAACCTCTATTGTATATCCATATAATAATGCCCCCACCCATTGTGTGTCTCTCTTTAAAAATAAGCCTAGTTTATGACTCATTTTAATACTGATCTCCCCCTATTGTTGCTACTCTTAATAACCACCCCGATCAGCCATCATTGTGAATCCCCCATGCCTGCCTAAGGAGATAAAAATAAACTAATACCCTGCTCCCATGCAGAGCAGGGATGCACTCCTTCACTGCAGTCTCCAGTCCAGCAAAGGTGGCTATATGAATTTATGTGATTGTGCCACCCTGTGTCCCCTGCCGACCTTTCTCAGGCAGAAAGTGTCCTACAGCCTGCCAAACTAAAGTGGTGGAGCAGTGAGCCGATGGCTCTCTACTCTGCTACAGTTGTTAATGGGAATTGAACACCAAAAACAAGGAGTAACTATCCTTTCAAAAAATTATTACAAAGTTTATTCAAAGAATCACATATATAGACAAAATAAAAATACATTTACATTACATATGAGGCAAGGAAAAAATTAAGGGCTTAGTGGGAACAGGACGACTAGCTCATCCTAAAAGGGCGTATAGTAGTATAGTAGACATGGGAAATGGATCATGGGAGAAACAATTATTATTCCAGAAAGTGCAAATACTGTTCATGAAGTGCCAGTGCCTTCGTATTTCAAAAAACACCCAATATATAGAGCGGTATTGCTGGTAAACAGGTAAATCATCATATACAATCAAATTAATTAAAATAAAGTATACTGGGAAAGACAATAGTCCCAGACTGCATACATATGCATATATGGGGATTACATATCAACTAATCCATGTCCTTATCCATGTTATCCTACTCGGATGAGGTAGTCAGTCCACAGCCCCAACGCGCGTTTTGCGTTGGCTTCCTTGTTTGTTGGTGTTCAATTACTGTGATGGAGTGTCCATAATACAAATGGCCTACCTAGACAGTGGGTGTTCATATTGTTGCTTTTATACAATGTTGATTGTTGATCTCTGTTCCAATATTATTGTTTTCAGTTGTTAATAGGATCGGCATCTTGAAGATGCCCATAAGGGTAAAATTATTTTGGGCTGATGTGGACCACCGCTGGACAGGCCCATCTGCTGTTTACCAGACGGCCAAATCCAGCTTTGAGTAAATTCCATTATTCTGACATTAATAACTTGAAACAACTTTATAAGTTTATATGATCAGATAATTTTTAAAAACGTCCTGCACCAAATGTACAAATTCTATATCGAGACATATGTCAGAAATAATCAGGAAGTCCTTTAGTTGTACATGTGTGATAAGAAACTAAGCCAAACTAATAGCTCTGAGCGCTCTATGGGAATATACGTATGCAGTATGTGTGGGGATGCTCTGCAGGTCAGTGCATTGAAGTCATTGCTGAGGGCAAAGGTGTGGTGCAGTGCAGCAATAAACAAGGGAGGTGAGGAGCTTCAGTTATCAGGGTAGTCTCCTGTATAGCATGGCTCAATGTTCTTCCAATGAATTTATAGCCTATCATACTTCATGTTAATTAGATTCATATGAGACTATAGGGGATGCATCAGAGTGTATATATGGATAATTCCTTCTTGGGTATAGGGCATCGTAGAATGGATGGCATTGTCAGCCGTAAAGTGTTAATGTCATTAACTTTCGCAGGACTGCTTACTTTAGGGACTGAAAGACAGAGCAGCCTTGTTCAGAGCCTGTGTTCTGCTTGAAGTGAGCACACTGCTTTGATTGCTGAGTCTGAAGGTTATGTAACAAGAAGAAAAGAGTACATTAGTTCCTCTCGCCTCTAAAACCAATGACTAGCTAGTGACAGTTCTAGCCCAGGAGCATTGAGCTGAAGGAGGGCTGCAGTTCCTCCACTCTTCTCACATGCACCTCCAGCTGAGGCAGAGCTGTCCTCACCGGCGCACCTTAGACCATGCTGAAGTGACCTGTGCTGGTGAGTTGACCCTTCATCACTATACTATTACGACTCCATTTAGTCCATGTTCATTCACATCATCACTGGCTTAGTGTATTTTTTACTGGATGAATATGTTGGGTTTTGTATTTTTGTATGAAGATTGTGCTACATTATCGTGTATATATAGATATATATATATCAATATATATATACACACATACGTTACATATATTTCTAAATATATAGCTATATAGATATATAAATATATATATAGTCCATTTTATATTTATAGCTACCCGGTCATGGATAATGGTTGTTACAGAGTGTTTCTTTGGATAAATACCACTGCACAGCTGGGTTAGTTTTTGCACTCATGCCAAACTACCCAGGATCTTCTCTGAACTGCATGCATTGTCTCCTCGCCTGTCTGCTTTCTTCCTTTGGGAGAGGTTAATAGCAGCATTTGGAAAGAGGAGATGATACAATTAACCCTAATGCTGCATGCACATTTCTATCTTTTACAAGGACGTCTCTAGCTGTCGCCTTTTGAATCAGATCGTTACAATATCATCTTATCCTTATCATTAATGTTTCCTCCTATTCAGCTGTGACTACAGAACAGTGTACGGTTTATGTATAATTTGCGGACGATAGTAAGTGACCTATATTTCCTATTATCCGTAACAGTAAAACTTCATGACTGGTAAAGTGATCCGAATTACCAATGAAACTCGAAATGCGCCACATTACAATACACAGGGTCCCAATAATCAAGTCTCAGTGGGTACAGCCTTTTTAGTATTGTTATTAGGTTATGGTTGTTTATTTGGAATGTTAATAACGATATTAATTCTGGAGAATATTGTAGATGTTCTATTAGAAAAATTTAGTAAAAATCTATTATGTGATGAGTGTTATTTTTTTAAATCACTTCCACACATTTTAATCCTGAATGACATGTTTTTGATATCATGAACATCTATGTATAGCAATTTGATAATAAAGAAATATATTAGGGAATTGCCATCTCAGCTCCAGTTACATTGTAGTCGGTTCACCCAGGGTGACCCTGTCCTGTAAATGCTTGGAAATATATTCATATTTGACAAACAGTAGCCTGCAGTAATTTTCAGCAGTTGTGTGAGGCTTTAACTTTGGTAGATGAGAGATACACAGTGAGAAGATAATGAAGGATATTTGAAATGAGTAGGGTGCATATTAAATATGTATGTGCTATAAAAAGACTAAGAAAAGAAACGCACAAACAAAATCACATCGTGGCTTCTGTATTGCTCATTAGAACTCATAGTTACTAATGTTTCTATGTTCTCATTCAGTATAAAGCTGCTAAATTAAAAGTTTTGCCATTGATTTTTTATTTATTAAACGTCATATAGGATATATAACTTCCGGTCCTAATCAATCAAGATTGGTAAAGTCGCTGTTAGTAATATCCGATCTGAAAGCACAGTTTTAGATAAACTAGAATATATATTACTGGGATCTGTTGTAGCACAGTTTGATATAAACTTAGGGCCTCTATTTCGTATTAACAGAGGTTGCAGAAGTCAGACCCCCAGCGTGACTAATTGACAGCTCATAAAAGCAAAGAAGTTAAAAGTCATTGGAGAATTACTTTAGTTCTGTTTTGCTGAGCAGTGCAATGTAGTTTAGTTGCCCTTTAATTGGCTTTAAACTTTGTTTATTGGCTCTTTAAAAGATTCTGTTGCTCAAGTTAGTAAACAAACATCCCATAAAGAAAACCCTTTCTGCTTAGGACCCCCCTATCTCATCAGTGAGGTCTGATTTATACAAGTGTCCTTTGTGTCTGAATGAGCGCCAGTCAGCAATATAACAGGTCAGTCAACAATTGTTTAAAGGCCCTTTTTCAACTATGATTTTAAGGATGCATTCAAATGCAATGGTCATACTGCCAATTATACAACAGAAAATCCCAGTCTGGAATAACTCACTAATAGAAGAAACTCTATAAATGTATAACACCTAACCAACCCCACAAATAAGGCAGGGATACAGAGGTTTTTTTTAATTTCTCAAAATTACACAATTATAACAGAGTATCACAAACCAAGCAGGTCAAGAGAAAAGGACAATTTTTCGCCCACTATGTAATGTATACACCAAAAATTACAAAATTTATATATAGCAGTAAATTACCATGCATTAAAATCCGATTAATTATTCAAAAAAATGAATTTATATAAGTGCTAATGTGCATGTAGTACCAAAAGGCAGCTATGGAGTCCCAAAATGTATCTATTATTATCCCATCAATAGTAAAGTGCTTATGTGCAGTAAATAGGGTAAATAATAGCAGCCTAGATATAGACTCAAATAGTGCATACAAACAGTAAAGATCACTAAGATGCAAGTGCCAACATTATAACTTACATGTGGGAGAAAGTCCTGACCTCAGCCTGCCACCCCAACGCGCGTTTTGCCGTTCTGAGTCTCTCGCAAGTGTGATCCCGGCTGTATAAAGGAAATGATACATGGTTTTCGAATTATTTTAAAAATGTAAACCTGAAAATTGTGATGTGCATTTGAGTCGCACAGCCAGGGCCTGTGGGGTACTCGGCACAGAGCCCGTTCACTTCAATGGGGGATGTCATGGGTAGCACAGCTCGGTCCGTTGCCCTGGGCGATCACCATGAAATGTGGGATATTTACAGGGGATTAAAGGATGTATACAGTTTATTTGTGACGCCACCTGTGGTACCTGGTCAGGGTGACCAGCGCTGCAGGGTAGATCCTCTGAGGGGTTGTTACTGGGCAGCAAGGTGTTAAGTCTTCCACAGGCAAGACTGGATCCCTCAGGGTAAATGGCGGTGTAGGGGTGCAGGAGCAATAAGGCAGTACACACACGAAAGTCCCTTTCTGTACCTTTACTGATGGTAGTTGCAGGCACGTCCCGGGAAGCTGTCAGGGTGGAGGATGCACGTCCAGTAATCCCACTGAGTAGGTGTAGGGCCTCCGTACTCCTGTATGTGTGTGAGTTTCTGACCTGTATGAAACGAAGTCTAACTCTGTTTTCAGCTATACGCCCGGCTGACTTTGTGGTGAGGCCTTCTCGTGGATAGAACAGTGTCTCTGTATGCAGGGCCCTGCTAGACTCCGTCTTCCTGACCCCGGTTACGTATCAGCACTTGTGGGCCCCTGTGACTTGAAGTCCCACAGGGTCTCCGGTGTCTCCTACTAGTTGTGTAGATGCTAGCAAGCTCGGACCCGGCGTCCGTAGTGCAGAGTAGAGGTAAGCGATCAATGCTGTTTCAACCTCCGTTACTCTCTTTCCTTTTTCCACTCGCCTTTCATCCTACTCTAACCATTAACATAAGCACACTAGCAGTGGATAGCTGATTCTTCCTTCCTCTTCATCGCTTTCAAAGCGTCGGCACGCTTGCTCATTGAAAGTACTCTCAGTTGACTCAGTTCTGACGAGGCTAAAGTGGCTATCTTTCTCCACTATTACTGGCCTCCACACAATAAACTAAGTTCCAGCTGTAGTCTTCAGTCTTTCAAACACTGCAGTTCCCTTACCTTCTTCTTCTAAGGCTCTGTCTGAAGCAGCTATCAGGACCTTCTGTCAGACTGATCTATGCACACTTCAAGAGCTATCTTTCCACCTTTCAAGGGAACTAACAGTCTTTCTACGTTCTGATCTGAGGTAACTTTCCCTCTCAGCTCGTCTGAGGTACAACCAACAACTCTCTAACTGCTCTCTTCACAACCCTTATATATATGCATACTCTTCAAGGGCTTCCTCTGGTGGCTCCAGGGAATAGTAAAGGTGTGAATGAATATCAGGTGTGAGTGTGGGTTTACCTTCTGTGCATCCTCCTGGGTACATGTGGCTCCAGTCACAGCTGGGCTACACACATTTGTGTTCAGCTGCCTGTAATCTGATACTCCTAAATAAAATCCTGAGGGAAAAATTGCCTTCAGAAGTCATATTAATAATAAATTGAGTGCACCTGTTTATAATTTATTCTCGGTACAACTCCAATCGTTCTGTGAAGGACTTAAGTTTTGTTTGAGAAGTTTAGGGATCAAACATCATCATGAAGACCAAGGAACACACCAGACAGGTCACGGATAAAGTTGTGGAGAAGAGAAAAGCAGGGTCAGGTTATAAAAAAAAATAGCTCAAGCTCTGAACTTCTCACGGAGCACTGCTCAATCCATGATCCAAAAATGAAAGGAGTATAGCACAACTGCAAACCTACCAAGACATGGCTGTCCACCTAAACTGACATCCAAAGCAAGGAGAGCACTAATTCACTAATTAGAGAACTAGCCAAGAGGCACATGGTCACTCTGGAGGAGCTGCATAGATCCACATCTCAGGTGGGAGCCCCATACAGCCTCCCCATGTCCAGCATGAGAGCCCCATACAGCCTCCCCATGTCCACTATGAAAGCCCCTTACAGCCTCCACATGTCCACTATGAGAGCCCCATACTTCCTCCTCATGTCCAGCACGAGAGCCCCATAAAGCCGCCCCATACAGCCTCACCTTGTCCAGCATGAGACCCCCACAGCCTCCTCTTGTCCAGCATGAGACCCCATAGCCTCCCCATGTCCAGCTAAACATCCTATACAATTGAAAAAAAAAACACCACATACTCACCTCGTTCCCTTTCCCCCGGCACTGACGTCATCGCATAAGCTGTTTCACATGTTGATTGGTTTGCCCAAATCTGATGTAGAGGATCTTAAGTATGCAATATGTATACCTGTCTTAGTTGTTGTGCTGCGCTATGTCTGGGTTGTATGTCATGTTGATTTTTTCTTAGCCTTTGGTATGGTGCCTTTGGCTTTGCAGAGGGAGTGGAGTCTCATCATGCTACATTTGCTTTACCCCCCAGTCTTACCTAAAGGTAGCAGTGATAGATTAGTGACATAGTCAGTCACCCTGCCTTCTGCTTATGACAGGATTCTCCGTGTCAGTTCTTATAAGCAGGAGGCAGACTGAAGCTGAATCTCACAAATATACACTAAAAATACTGCACATAGGGCTCACAGATAACAAAGACTGGAGTGTGAGTCAGTTGAGTTTTAAATCTCTGTAGCCAATAATTAAATGAACTGACCTACAATATTACTCTTCAAATATGACACTGAATTTATATGTTCAGCTGCAGCAGAGAAAAATCCAGTGGTACAAGGAAAATGGAATTGGGCAGAGAAAAGAGTTATCTGATTGCAGATATATTAGATGTGATAGGTGACGATATCTTCCTGTGAAGTCAAATTCTGTGGTACTCCTTTCGGAGCATTAACTTATTTTACCTTTTTATACATAATTTTTTTTACATTATGTTTGACATACTTTAAGACTCTATACATGTTTTTTATGCTATTCTTACATTGCTATGGTATGTGATAAAACAGAATTATCATTGTTAAATTTCTTTTAAAATCTCCATTCTTTATAGCGTGTTATTAAAATGTTTCCAATGTTTAAATTTTGTTGTATTGCTTTTTTGTGAGTTTTGACATTTTCTGAGCATCTAATTACTGATACTAAACAATAGTGAAGACTTGAACTGCTTTGGACTGGGAGATATGAAAGGTTCCTTATTATGAGATATGTATGACTGTATGCAGTGAACTAATAACCTTCATTCTCCATCATCAGGACAGCCTAGGGTAATATGCTTGGCGGATTTTAATGAAAACAAACTTTTTTTGTTTAACTCTTTGTCCTGATTTGAGTTTTCGCTAATATAATACAATAAACATGTAATAAATGCCAAGATATATGAGATTGTATGGGAATGATTATACTCATAAAAAGCAATAAACTACAATATTAGCAAAATAGTCAAACTTGAATGTTCAGGGAAACAAGCAAAAAAAAACAGAGAAAAGGCAAAGCAAAATTTTTATTGAAACCCAACAGCAAAAAAAAGATTTTTAGCCCAAAGTGCATGCATTTGAGTAAAAAAAAAGCCATTTCCATGACTGGAATTTTATATTATATTTTTGAAGTAAAGCTTGTGAGACTTAAACATGGTTTATAGTTTTGTAAGTAAAGAACTTCACCCCTTTCAGAAGGAATGGGGAAAGGTGCAGAAAAAAAGAGCAGTTTTGTCGATCTCTATTACTTAAATTTTCTAAAATAATTTCATAAATCGTGCAGTTACTGTTCGAAAGAATGACATTTTGAGGTTACGTGAAGACTAGAAGTTAAAAGAATATATAAAGAAAGCAAAAAAGATTAAAAGGCTTATCTCCTCTAAGGCAAGTGGATGGAAGCTTTGGAAAATTGATGTCTAGCAGATCCATGTTTAGGGGTACTCTAACAAACATTGAAACTCATTGTTAAGCGTTGAGATCCCACCGCTGCACAGGGGGAATCTTGAGCCATGTCCTCTGCGGTCTCCCATTCTTCTTCAGCCACAAGGATCCTCCTCAGCCGAGACATCAGTCCAAGCGTCTTGCTCAGGCTAATGCTATGCATTTGGTTGCTGCTGCTGCCCCAGGTTAAGCTATAGCAATCAGCATTAGTCAGAAGTTCCTGGGACAAAGTCCTGCTTTTCTCCATCTGAGCATGCCCGTGAGACGACCACTCATTGGTGGTCGGAGGTCACATGCTCAGGTCCTCAATTAGTTCAGAAGGTCCTCAAGTAGTTCGGACTGGGCCATCAGCAAGGTCCTGGAAGGCTGCAATTATAAAAGGATTGCACGGCCGTGCGCTAGTATAAACCATGTGGTGTGTGAGCGAGTGGATATGCTACCACTCTGTGTATGCACGGGTGTTTGGGCCGAGAACCTGCCGCACTGTCGGTGTGTATGACCGTCTAGTGTTCCTTAGTCAGGTGGGTTTTTACTCAGCTTGACCTAGCGCCTGTCTCGGCCATGTGTGCTGCTTAGCACGGGCTGTTTACAGGGCACAGTCAATCCACGTGCTCTGGCACACACCTTTTGGTACCGCTCTGCGGTCAGTTGAGCCTTTTGCTCTTATTTTTTAATTAGCTGTGTTTGCTACCACTGAGCGCAAAGTAGTGGCATCGCTAGTGCGACGCTGTGTGCATTGTGGATCTGGTCAGAATCAAGTCCCAACGTTCTAGGGGTTGAGCCTAGAGACTTCACTCGCGCCATATCAGCTGTGTCCCGTGACGTGTAACAGGAAACAGCGCTCTATTACTTTGTTACGGCGGCTCTGTGAAGTAACAGAGTTCGCCGTTGTTCATACCGGATGATATCTAACCCGCGTGTTGTCGGCGTTCAACCGCCGCCTTGTTCCTCCATTGCTTAGCAGCAGGTTCCATCTCTGCACGGTGGACCACGAGTTGTGAACGCACCTTTTTATTATTATTACATATATTTAATTTGGTGCGTTCCGCCAACCCTAACACTCATGAAACAAGTCATATGAGTAGTTGATAGTTTAGGGTTAATTAAGGGACTACAAGGCTCGCGTTTCCCAATCTGTGATTGAGGAGCCACACTTGGCCCTTTGATTCCTTTAACATGGCAAATGTTGATATTGGTCTACGCCAAGGATGACAAGGAGGTCATAGCTTTTTTGATACTTGGATCAAAGCCTCTGAATGTTGCCACCAAGAATGAAAGCTATAATTTTCATGCTTATAAATGTTAATTTTTCACTCATTGCAGTGCATTTTAGGTCTTCATCTTACTCTAGGTTTTGCTCCAACTCCTATTTTCATTTCAAGCCTGCAAAAAATACAGGGTGCCTATCAGCTTTATCATACCATATGGTAAATTTATACCTAAAGGACTTCAATACGAGATACTGATATATCATTTACTTTACTGCTTGACACAGTTTATTTGCAATCCGTCTTCAAATACAGATCAAACAATATATAAATTCTGCCTAATAAATGGCACTTCCATAACACAAATACAAATCTGAAAAAAAACACAGAAGTTTTTATGCCATATAAAAATTCAAATTTTTATTTCAAATAATTAAAGCAACAATGCAAAAAAAGTAATAGAGGTAGGGACAATAATACAAAAGAAGCCGCAATCAATCCATGGTATAGTGATATACAAAGAGGTTTTTTTGGATTCGTCTTCAAATACA
Organism: Oophaga sylvatica; assembly: GCA_033576555.1. Lineage (NCBI taxonomy): Eukaryota > Metazoa > Chordata > Amphibia > Anura > Dendrobatidae > Oophaga > Oophaga sylvatica. Next base: position 468,162,626 of record JARQOD010000005.1, read on the forward strand.
GTTGTTATTAAGGACAGGAGTATTTGTAATTTTTGATAAGGAGAAATAAACACAAGATGATAGCCAATTCAAAGCAATTATCCAGGAAAGACCTAGGGACACATCACAAATTAAAGATTACCGTACTTAGTTAATAGTCAGCCGTGAAGCAGGCATGGGAGAATTCGTTTTTAACAATTTCATACGACCATACAAAACGAAAGTCGATACTTTCCCTTAGCAATTAGAATGCAGCAATGCTTTGATATTTTTCATTGGCTATGTATGTCTAATAAAGAAAGACTTGCGGTGATTGTGATCGGAATGTGTTTCCAACAAATACATTTATACAACTCATTATGTGTTGTAACTTAAAGAAAACTCCACTTTAAAGGGGTTGTCCACTGCACCGACAACCCCTTCTCAATCACCATAGTTCCCGCAAGTGAAATAATAGCAGCTATACTCACCTGCGGTGCTGGTGCTGTTCCAGCGGTGCTGGTGCTGTTCCAGCAGTGTCGGCGCCTGCTCTCCCAGGGCTCGCTTGTCATATTTTTTAGTCTCGCGATCACTGCAGCCAATCAGCTGCTGCTTCTCTCTTACTACCTCCAGATTAAACTGGCACTCGAAAGAAGTGAGAGCTGCTACTGCTCTCTGACACACTCTGGATGTCAGTTACGCCCAAAGGAAGTAAGAGGGAAACAGCAGCTGATTGGCTGCGGGGCTTGCATGACAAACAACTACACACAAGCCCGGGGAGAGCGAGCTCCAACATCGCTGGATCTATAATCGCCCCGAATGTGAGTACAGCTGCTATTATTTTACTATACACGGGGGGAACTATGGTGATTGAGAAGGGAATGTCCGAGTAGTGGACAACCCCTTTAAGCAGCAATCCAAGACATTTTATATATGAAATCTCCATAAATTATTGCAGAACCTTGTAAAAACTTTGTCATTTTCTATCAATTTTGAGTCCATAGATTAAGGCTGGTTTCACGCATCCGTATTTTTCTGTCCATACGCAGGCATATGAGGACTAAAAAGGAAATGTATACCAGAATGGCTGTTTAATCATTTTTGAAAGTTTTCCTGCCTGATGTTAAAATAAGTATTTCCCCAATCCAGCACTGGCTCTATCCGAACTCGTAATGATCATTTAATATCAGGGGAGAAAAGTGTCAAAAAGGTTTATAAAGTACACTAGCCTCATAAGGTCTAAGAGGTCTACTTACTATACAATGCGTTATATATTGTGAAACCTGGTGAGAGAGCCTCCATGTTAACTTTACATAAAATAGCTCAATAGAGAGAGACTTTATGTTTTTATAGCTGATCTCTCATATAGCAAAAATTGTCTGAACCTGTTGTCATGTAGTATACTGACATCACTATTAGAGTAAAAAATGGGTGGACAGCGCATACAAATGGTTTTATGAAGAAGAATCCAGTTTTCTTTTCTGTAGATTATTATCACATGACGATAAACTTACCGTAAATTTCATAAGCTGGCATGTCACTGCATGTGAGTTCAACATTTTCATTTTCTACATCCAGAATTTCAATAAACCCTTTATCCTTTTTATGAAAACAGGCATTGGCCGTCATGAAACATCATTGAACTCACATGATAGTTACCGCTGCCCCATGAGCTGCTTTCAGAGAACAGAATACTGTAGCTCTGTGCAAAGATGATCTGTGAGTCTTCAGAACAGGGAAAGCCAGCCATGGACTCAAACAAACAAGAAGGTAAAATCTTTCTCATTCACGTTGGGTGGGTCCCAAATCCCTAGAATATCTCAGTGGTGTTCATGTTTTTCTATATAAATAACTGTACAATTTGTATCTTATACTGAAATCAATATGTAATAATGTGACTCATGTAAACTCTTTCTAGAACTGAGCCTGCATGGACTTAACCAGTAACTCCCCAATATACTTTACCACTGGACCTACTCCCTGTATAGGTGTGATTGATCTGATAACA
>JARQOD010000005.1:468164691-468263642 GCA_033576555.1 Oophaga sylvatica
GATGAGGTTCTCCTACATCCACTACTAGGGTGAGCCACCATAGTTCTTATCAAGGATACCTGTTTAGAGGTCCACTCAGAAGTTTTGCTTCTCCTGAACCAAACCACTAGCTATGCCTCTGATAAGACCTCTTAAAAAAAGTCACTACTCAGACATGTTGTTCAGCAACAAGCAAACAGTTCAGTCAATTGTTGGCTACAGTAGAGATGTCTAGTCTTATATAAGACCAGATGCACCCAGCCAATCACAGTACTGTCAGTAGCCAACATGGCTATGGCACTACAGTGTATGGCCGGAAATCCCTGCATGGTTATTGGCTGTCTAACAGGCGTGAAACATGCGGGGCGGGGACTCGAGCATGACGTTCGATCCCCCGCAATACTCCATCGAGTAATGAGTGTACCAGAGCACACCGATGCTCGATCGAGTATGGAGCGGTGGCGAGCACCCTCGCCCCTCACTAATTCCTACTATAAGTAATATATTAGCTATTATGAAAGTTGCAGGAGGAAAACAACAAATAGGTTGACACAGTCATCATAGTTAAATTAGCTCCCTGACTGCAATTTCTTAAAAAAACCTGTTCTTTATTCACCCTCCCTGGGTCTAGCGCTGAGTCTCCACTGCTGTCTGTTTTTACCTGCAGCGCTAATCTCACGTCGACAGCCAATAACAAGGCTCCTTGCCTCTGATTGGCTCGTGCTGTCAAATTAGGAAGAGCTCAATGACCTCAGCCCTGCAGACAATATCAGACACCGGGAGCAGCAGAGACTCAGTTTTGGACCTGGGAATGGTGGTTAAAGCTCAGATTGTTTTTACTAAAGCTGGGGGACAGAGATTTTTTAAAATATGAAACTCCCTGTGAAATATTAGATGTTCCTGCTCAAAAATATGAAATTAAATTGTATAAACCAGCATCACAAAGGAACTCATGTTCATTTTTGGGGGGGCCTGGAATCTCCTCTGTGTAACACCCTGGTTACAGGAATGACATTAATGCACCAGTAAAGCCATATTAGTTGTTGCCAAACCCAGTCCTATATTAAGAAACCTTCAGAAGGTAATTTTGTAGGCTGATCAAGTACACACAGTTTTCAGATTAAGGGAGAGGTGCATCTCATTGGTGACTCCTCGGTAACGTTTCTAGTTTCGCTGTGAACATCTCTGCGTTTGCATGTGTTGCTGATGTAATTTACTGGGACCTGCTTCACATATTCTCAGCCCTTCCCTTTCTGTCACAAAGTTGTATCCGCCCAGCATACTTCAGCTTGCAATACTTGTTTGGCTTCTTTAAACCACAGGACCATTTGTGACAAGTGACAAGAGCTCATTCCCCTGGTGTCTGGATCTCCAGAGACTTCACCGTGGGCATCTGGGAAAGGTAAATATGCGGACACCCATGTTCACAGGTTCATGTGTATGATTTAATTAATTGAACCTTAAGTAATTATTGGGAGTTGGAAAAGGAAGTCACTGCTTTGGATATATACTGAATATCATGTATGAACGTTCTACAGCCATGTTTTTAACCATTGGACCCGGTTGGATGCTCTGTGACCACAAGTGCTGTGAGTTGTCACCTCCAATTCACATAATAAATCTGCAGGCATCCTGGGGATACCCCTCTCTATCCTCAGAGATACGGTATGTGCACATAGAGTCTTTTTACAATGTTTTCAGAGATGAAACTCAGCGGAAACTCAAGATTTTGAGATTTGGAGGAGGATTTGAAGGGTAACCTCTCAGTTTTCATTCCAGAAGCTTTTTGAAAAACTGTGTGCATATAGCCATAAAGAGAATTAGAATATACGTTTCAGCATTTAGGATAGCCAGTAACTGATCGTAATTCTTAAAAGCCTTTTTAGAGATGCTTCATATAAAAAAAACACAATCTATTTCTATTTTCTTGGATAAGGATCAGCTGGCGTTTTCCATTTGTGTATTGCTGTATTTCTAGGATCTTGGAGTCAGAGCCTATGGACAATGTATGATGTAGATGAAATGTCACTTTTCCTCTGTGCTAAAATTTTATACTCCATGGATCTGTTGGAGATTTAGGATTAGGGGCAGATGCACAGTACAGCCCAGTAAGTAAAGTGCCCGGTTGCCAGCCAAGAAGCAGCTAGTGTCTAACTGTCTATGAGTGCATGTAAAAGCCTGAGATAATGAACTTCATGGACTAGTGAGAATGGTCAATTATAAAGAAAAAAGGAGCGTATTATATTGGAGAGCAAGGAACCCATAAACAAGGACACTCTTCTGTCTGTCTCCTTCTCCGTTCCAGATAACGCGTATGAAGATACTTTGGAAGTCTAGAAATCTAAACTCTATATCCCTCCTCCCTCCATTACTAAGGTGGGACTATTGAAAAGGACATAAATCCAAGAAAACATCACAGTAAAAAAGCAGCTATTCTTACCAATACCTGGTCACAATACAGATATGCTGCAGGTGGCTGCATCCTGCAGCACATTATTATTGTGACCAGATATTGGTACACTAAGTATGGCTGCTTGTTTTTGGTGTCAGTTAGCACTGACTTTCACTAACGCATACAGTATTAGAGCTTCCAAAATGATTTACTGATTTAATATATCTTTATAGGAGAAAGAGCTCAATATTTTTTAACAGAGCTCCAAATACATATATATATATTATATATATATATATATATATACAATTTTGACTGCCTATAGCCAGGGGCGGAGAAATCATTGATGCAACTTGTATAGCCGTACAGGGGCCTAAGAGGTAGTGGGACCCCCTCCACCTAAGCTATTACGGGCTCATATCTTGTTTTTACACAAGGGTCCCTTTCTGGTGCGTCCGCTCCTGCATACAGCCACTGGTAACAGTAGGAGGCGCTTTAAGCTCGTGCCCTCAACTCAAAGCTCAATGCTAAATCAATATGCAGTAAACTCCCAAGCTCCCATTAGTGATGGAAGCATTTATCCAGAATTTTAGAATTTCATTATGGTCGCTCAGAGGATTGGAACTCTGTATCAGAAAAATGAATCTGCAAAGTCAGGCGGTTTTCTACTATATGTAATTGATTTGGATACACGACAAACTCCCCCATCCTCCAGGAAAGTGTACTGAGCATGTCGCTCTCTCAGACACAGATTTACTTCCATAGCAGAGAAATGCAAGGAAGCAGCTACATTTCATTTCTGGCGCTGCACCCTATTGTGGACTGCCAAAAAGGCCAATTTAGACTCTATGCCGATCATAGGTGCTTTTTTGCGTCAAGAATGGGTGTAACACATGAGATGGCAAATAATTCTTTTCAACAGTTGTCATGTTTAATTTTTTCGTTATTGACGGTTGCTATCGTTAAAATTTTATTTCGGCTTAACGACATATATGCTTCCTATTAATGGAAGACCTGGCTAGTCCACAGATCATCAGAGAAATCAATTTTTCCATAATTCTAATTTGATCATAGGGCATTGTCACCGAAGTCATCAAGCTTTATAGACCAGCCATGAATGATGTGTTGGTTTTTTTTCAGAAAGCAGTAGCTAAAATGTATGCCGAGCCTACTTGATTGAGCGCGTATTCCAGTTATTGCATTCAATACTGTGTAGTCGTTTCCGTAGATGTCTTATGAGATAAATACTCAGCACTGCAGGATTTATTGCAACATAGCAAATAACTTTCAGTGAACCAAATTTAGCGAGGTATCTGTGAGTAGGCACCATTTGTAAAAATGGCAAGCTTTTCAGTATTAAAGCAGGTGTACACTATGGGACTATGGGTTGGGCCGGCTTCAAAACATTTTAATATGTAACTGTAATTTGTTAGGTTGTCTCATCACATCTATTAAAGGGGTTTTCTCAACATCATAAATGGTTAAAATCCCAAGGGGTGCTCCTATATTTTTGGCTTTTCTCTAGAGCTTGTAAGCCCTCCTCTAAAGCTAGTCGAATCAATTGATCCGGCCAACTGTAGGGATACTGTTATCCTCCGCAGCTGAGGAGCTGTCTCTTCTTGCGCCCAGTTCAGGCCAGGAGAGCAACCATGCTGCTGGTCCGAACTGTCAATCAATCAGGAGTTCACTGTCCCCCGGCACGCAAGATGTCGGGAGGAAGGAGAATGGTGCGCTCCTGAAGATATACGATGAGACAACCTCTTTGAGATCGATTACAGATGTCATAAGAATGTTATTGGTGGCAGACTTCATAAGCTCTGTATATAAAAGCATACATTTGTACAGAATAGTAGTAAGGTGGCCATATAAATATATTGGCACCATATCTCAATATGTTACTGACTCCTGAATTCCTATGAAGGCATAAAGGAAAAAAAAATTGTGGTGACCTCTTCAGGACTCTAAATGGATCAAGCATTTTTCCCCGATGGAGGCCTTATGGTTCCATTTTCCGGATACCATGTTAGGTGTGGCAGGTATAAGTATGCCTGCTATGTCCAGGCTGCCATACATAAAATATGTGTCATAATTTGGAAACTGATGAGTACAACCTAAAGTATGTGATCAATGCAGAGACAAGGGGGAGTGAAAAGTGAGAATGCTTTTGTGTCACTGCAAAAACATTACAAGGATTGATTAATGATTTGAGATAACGGAAATGAAGATCAGGAATGTTGTCAGGTAAGTCCATGGCAAAACATCCATCCACACAAAAGGACGATGTATAAAAAGGGTTAAATGACCGCAGTGTGAACTGCCACTAGTGCACACGGCTAAAATGCAGTATATCATGCTGTGAGGACACACTGTTAGGTAACATTGCATGTACGATACGATACAATACACTTTATTGATCCCGGGGGGAAATTACAGTATTACAGCAGCAATACAAACAGCAGTACATAAAATATTAGGACACAAATCTTGCACAGGTATACCAACATTACATAATAAATAAAAGTGTGTAGTTCAGGTGTATATAAGACAATGTTAATTGACATTAGTACACCAGCCATCAGTCATTATTTTCTGCCACCCTTAGGAAATTATTACAGTACTTTCCAAAAGTTGTAGGCAAATGTGAAAACATGCTGCAAAGTAAGAATGCTTTAAAAAATGTACAATTGCTAATAACTTATTTTTCTCAACTGGCAAAGTGAATAGACAAGAGAGAAATATCAATATTTGGTGTGTCTTTGCTTTCAAAACATCATCAATGTATCAATTCTTCTTAGTACATTTATTGCACTCAGTGGTTCCAAACATTTTGGAGATCTTCTGTGGATGAATGCATGATCCTTGCACCAATCCTTTTGTCTCTTCATGTAATCCCAGACAAGCTCAATGATGTAGAGATCAGGGCTCTGTGGGGCTAGATCATCATTTTCAGGACTCCTTGTTCTTCTTTGTGATGAAGATACTTCTTAATGACATTGATCGTATGTTTGCAGTTGTTCTCCTGGTGCAGAATAAATTTGGAGCCAATCTGGCTTTTTGTTGATGGTATGGAATTATGGATAAGCATCTGCCTGTATTTCTCAATATTGAAAACACCATTCATCCTGACCAAATTCCCAACTCCAAATGCAGCCCTAAATTTGCAAGGAGCTTCCACTATGCCTAACTGTTGTCTGCAGACAATCATTGTACTGCTCTCTAGCCCTTAGGTCAACAAACTGCATTCTTTTAAAACCAAATATTTCACATTTTGACTCATCAGTTCAGAGCACTGGCTGCCATATTTCTGTACTCCAGTTCCTATTTTTCATGCGTAGTTGAGTAACTTGTTTCCATATTGAAGGTATGGCTTTTTGCCCACAATCCTTTCATGATGACCATTTCTAGCCACAATTCTCCAATCAGTAGATGAGTGTAGCTGGGTCAAAATTGTTGCTGTCAATTCTGAACTGATGGCACTGCTGGACATCTTCCAATTTCAAAGTGAAGTTAGCATAATGTGTCTTTCATCTGCTGAACTAAGATGTCCGACCACTGCGTCTATGGTCCACAATCTGGCCCAGTTCTTTGTTTCCTCAAAGATGAAAAATGCAGGCAGATTTTTAGCTATCATGCAATACCATCTTGGAGGCATCCAATTGGCTCCAAATTTATTCTGCAGCAGGACAATGACCCCAAAGATGCAACCAATGTTATTAAGAACTTTCTTCAATGTAAAGATGAACAAGGAGCCCTGGAAGTGATGATATGACCCCCACAGAACCCTGATCGCAATATCATTTAACAACCTGTGAGACAGTGAAGGGGTGCGTACTGGACGGGGTGTATATCTCGCCCAGGTTTCTTAGCTGGGTCGCATAAGGAATATAGGAGTGAAGGTAGTACGACGTTCACTCCATTCCTCATCCAGTACAGGCTTGCAGCCCAACCCTGAGTACACACAGCTGCTTAATTAAGCAGCCAGAAATAGGTGGTAGAGTTACACAGACAGAGCTCTCAGTCTGAATCTGGCTTCAGTCGCTGCTGGAGTCTCCTGCAAGCCCATCTCTGGTAATTATAAATTTGTGTTGTTGTGGCCAGGCTGCTAGAGCCTAGTTCACGGTAGTGAGGTAACTGACTGTGTGTAGCTAGCAGCCTGACAGGCTTAGGATTTTATTTTATGGTTTGATTTATGTGTATTGCTGTGGACTTTCAATAAAACTGGTTGCGGCCAGTTTACACCAGTGCTGCTGTCTGTGATTGGACTCTTTATGCCACTCAGTCTACCCGAGACGGCGATCCCGGAGCTAAACCCCCTGAACAGTCTACAAACCAAAGAAAGGAAAAATATAGGGAGCTAGAAATGAAAGTCCCTATAAGATAAACTAATAAAAACTAATAATATGCAAAAAAAAATAATATAATCACAAAAAAGGGGTAGTTATGGAAAAAAAATAATCAACTTTATTATAGCAAAAAATTATTAACATAGACAGAGTATAAGTGAGATAAATGCAAATATCAGCTAAATGACATACTGAGTCAGATGGAAATAACAGTATTAGAGAAAACATGCGTCTCCCCATATGATTGCATATATGCAGGCAGCAGTAGTGAATGAAGATCAAGTCACTAACAAGCAAAAACAATAGCAACAAATGTAGACAAAGGATATGTATAGCGAGTTAGTATGCTAGGGTAAACAAAACATGATAAGTTAAGATATTACCTTGTGACATACAGTAGTAAGGAGTCGCACACAGCAATACGGGGGGGACGCACGAGAAAGTCCCGTCGAAGCCGAGTGCGGTGAAACGCGCGCCGGGGCTTTCTTGTGCGTCCCCTCAGTATTGCTGTGTGCGACTCCTTACTATGTCACAAGGTAATATCTTAACTTATCATGTTTTGTTTACCCTAGCCTACTAACTCGCTATAAATATCCTTTGGCTACATTTGTTGCTATTGTTTTTGCTTGTTAGTTATACTGTTATTTCCATCTGACGCAGTATGGACTTTCATTTCCAGCTCCCTATATTTTTCCTTTCTTTGGTTGTTATGTTTTGGCTTAGGGGTATGTCCCGGTTAGCCACGGTGACATTTGTTTAGGTTTAGATACTCGCAATATCATTTAGTCTGTCTGGGATTATGTGAAAAGTCAGAAAGATTTGTGTAAGTCTACATCAACAGAAGATATGTGGTTAGTTCTCCTAGATATTTAGAACAATCTCCCTTCCAAGTTCCTTCAAAAACTATGTGCAAGTGTACTTATTATTATTATTATTATTAGTAGTAGTAGTATTTATTTTTAAAGCACCATTAAAGGGGTTATCCACTACTACGACATCACCTTCTCATTCCACATGTTTGTCCCTGATAAAATAAAAACACATATACTCACCTCCAGTGCCGGCGCCATTCCAGCAGTGTCTGCACTCTCCTTCCTGCTGCTTACGTGTAGTTGTTATGACAGATGAGCCCTGCGCCCAATCAGCCCTGGGGTCACTTTCCTTTGCTTCACATATATATGTCATTAAGAGGGAGTGGGAGCTGAGGCTGCTCTCTCACTGCCCCTTGACTACTAATAGGTCCGGGTGGGGACAGTGACGCCAGCAATTATTGGCGCCGGGCTCACATGTTATAACAACAACCACACATGCGAGTGCCGACACCGCTGGAACGACGAAAGTGCAGGAGGTGAGTATAAGTTTTTTATTTTATTGGGGACAAAAAGGGGAATTAGAAAGAGTTGTCCTAGTAGTGGACAACCTCATCAATTCCATGGTGATGAACATGTGAAAAGTGTTACATATATATTATATATATATATATATATATATATATATATATACAGTATATATATATATATATATATTAAAAAAAACATAAAAAACAAACTGGTACAGAAGTGTAGAGGGTGCTGCCCTCCTGGGCTTACAATCTTCACCTAAAATAATTGATGCTATGATGCTGGTTTGAGGGCAAAGGGCGGTCACAACAAATATTGTTTTCATTTAGATTTCTCTTTTGTTCAGTCACTTTGAATTTTGTTAATTAATAAATATAAACTATTAACAATACTACGGTATTTTAAAGGCATCCTCACTTTGTAGTATTTTTTCCACACCTGCCTAAAACTTTTGCATAATTCTCTATGTGTTGGATAGAATTAAGGAAAGTAAGTTCTATAGTGAACATTAACTGTCATTTCAGAAGAATTTGCAGCAGAATGTCTGTGTTTTCCTTTAGTTCCTCCAATCTCCATGTAAAGTGACAGTTGGTGCTTTTAAAATTCTATTTCAGTAATGTGAATATTTGTCTTCACTGAATACAGATAAATTGAGAAACTAAGACCAGTCCATTAGGTGAAAGACGCAAAGTTCCCTGATAATATCTATTACAAAGTTGCTTATTTTAATGTGTGCAATTAACTTATAGAATAAAAAATTAAACAATGGTAATTCCTTAAGCATTATTTCATCATATTTGGGATTTTTGGCTGTTTTGCACCATTTCACTTTAAAAAAATGGTAAGAAGAGCTTGTGGAGCTTAGTGGGAGGTGCAATAGATACTAATTAGTCACTTAGTAACTACCCAACATGGCATAAATGATAAGTTTACAGTGTAAATTTTGTATAAAATTTGTACAAAATTTGTATAAAATTTTGTATAAAATTCACAATTTGTTACCATCTTTTCAGTTAGCCATTAAAAGGTATCAACCACTGAGGACTCTCAAGTCTAAATATTTTTGTATAAAATTCAGTAACTTTGTAAATATATCACTAATCTAACACAATAACCTTCAGAGCTACACTCCGGATGCTGCTTCTCGCATTTCCTGAGGTATAGCACTGACATATGCCATTGCATAGGCATATAGTATCATATCATGCCTATAAGCTTCCACATTGCCATAATAAAGACAGCACGGTATGCATTTTCTACTAGATGCCGATGTAGGGAATAGTGTAGTCAACTATAATATTCCAAACAGTTGCAAAAATAAAGGAAACCTATGTACTGTTTACTGCCCCGACAGAATGTACAAGGGCACACTCCTGGCGTTTGGTGGTCAATGGGGCCCTATGGCTCACTTCAGAGCATTAACCATACGTTTTCCCAGTGCATGTGCCAAATTTTCTCTCCATACACAATGTGAATAGATTCTTATGGCAAATTTTAATTGTTTCACATTCTTAGAAGTTGGCATGCAGATGTAGTTTCTATTGAGCACTAGTTTAATGGACTTAGGGATACATCTGTTAATACAGAATAACCCAGCTTCTCCATAAATTTAACGTTGATGGACTAACCTTTTAATATAATTTGTTTTAAAAAAAAAGCTGTAAGGCGGTCAGGATGGTAGTTGTGACAACGGGCTGTTCTGTTCCCACACCCTGGCGCCCCACAGATGAAATATAGAGTCTTTTCGGCTGCATGTGCAGCGTGCACAGCAGAACACTCACATTCACTGCCAGAGTCCCCTCTGCTGCTGTCACTCCGGTTCCGCATCCATAAACTTCAAAAACCACTTCAGAGACAATTTCCTTTTCAAGTGGTTTAACTTTACTGATCAGTAGGGCATCCATCATACATGCAGCACAATCTACATGAAGTGGCATTTCTTCGGCTTTCCCTATTTCTTCTGCAGTCTCTTTCTCCTTACGTCAATCCATGCCTTGTTTCGGGACAATTTCTGTCCCACTCCTGGACAATCCCTGTCCCACTTCTGGAAATCCCTGTCCCAGCCGTGCTCCAGGCCCACCAGCTTTCTACCATTCCCTGGTGCGGCTTCAATAGGAAAAGGTGCCAGGTTCACCATCTCAGCTTTACCTGCCCCGGTCGTAGACCCCAGATCCTCTTTGGATTGGTCTCTATTCAAGCTGGTGACTGTCCTCAAGTTCCGCAGACTGGGGCCCCTTCCTGCAGTAGCAGCTTTATCCCCACTGCTAACAAACTGTCCTTTCTCACTGTTCACTGCTGCATCTTGACTGCACTGAGCCCTAACCAGGAAGTGCCCTCCTATATCTCACTGATCCGTTTCCCTGCTCTGTAGCCCCTCCCAACAGGAAAACCCCTATGTTAACTAATCCTAAACTAGTAATCCTATTTCCTGTCTGTAATGTGCCCCATTATTATCCTAGGCTAACCTCTATACTATCCCTAATTCTATATATAAACACATTACAATAAAAACAACAAGGTGCTGCACGTGATATCGGTGTACAGTATCCACAAGGAGGGAAGACGCCTGACGGACTCTGTCACCTCCTTTCAAAGCAATCTTGCAATTTTTCACTGGAGTTATATTAGGTTGATTCTTCCTGTCCTTTCAAAAAAAGTTTTCATCCAGAGTTTCCTTATTACCACAGGCAGAATTTACAATGGCAGGTGACACATCTGTACTATATACAGCTGATAACACAGGATCCACCATTCACAATAAGTGATGTCTCAGCTTTCCTGATCCTCCTCTTTTTACAGTTATCTTTGCACACACTCATTAGATGCTTCAATACAAAAGTTAGATTCAGAGTCAGTCTATTGCTGCTAATGTACATGTGCATTTCCTGAAACAACAGGAAGCATGAGTTTAAAATAGTCCAAGTGTCAATGTTACAAGATTTCTCATTTTTATTTTTAATACAGATTATGGTATAGTAGAAAAAATTATTGGCAAAAAAAACCATTTAGTACAAAATCCTGATTTAAACAATAGGTCATTTTCTGATGACACAGCGACTTTAGCGTAATTAACAAAAGAGGAGGAGTTTAAATGGGGCCCTGGATGTGCCATAATATCCATGAAGCATTTCATCAGTAGGACAAACTTAGGACAAGAGTAACATTCCCATTTATGGATCATACTTAGTGTTATATGGTGATGTTGTAAAAGTAAAACATAAAACCTCTTTACAAAATTTATTATATCTCATCCTCTTTTAGTAAACAATAGAAAATAATGCTGACATTTAAGTTGAGATGTGTCTATTCCATTACTGCTCAATAAAGCAATATAATAGAGGTATACCCCAAAATGTATTTCAATGTATAGCAGCAAAATAATTGGGGATGTAAAACTTAACATTTAATGAACCTAATGTTAAAAAGGGGACACACAGACAATTACCATCCTCCAAACAAACAGTGAGGATACATGATATAATCAGAGAGTAAAGTCCAATAGGGACTACAAAATATAGGAGATATAAATATAAACCAGACAACTTATAGTTTGCTCTGCACCGCAAGAGCAAAAAATTGACTACCTAAATGCAAGTGTATGCATCGCTCATTTGTAAGTCATTTGTCTGGAACGCAATCAAACGTGTGTGAGACAGTATGTATAAAAGGAATGATCTCACCCATTTGAATGGAGATATGCGCTCCAAAATTCATCTCCTAATAAAATATGCATCTGGTCATTTCCAGAGTAGATAAGGCCCTTTCCCAACGCGTTTCCTCCTTTCAGGATTCATCAGGGGATATGGCGACTAGAGACATCTATATCAAATGCATTGCTCTCATGGGAGAAAAATCATATAACTCCTCCTTATATCAATTAATAAGACACTCCCACCACCATTCAAACCAATCAGTGCAAAACAAAATAATGAATCACCAATCAAACGTGATGTGCATGGTTTAAAAATACATGCCTGTTAATGAGCTCATAATCATGTTGAAACGCACGCCACATATAACGAAATGCATATAGCGATCCACCGTTTGCCAAATAGTGATCGCGCGCCCTATATTAGTGGCGCATGCGCATTTAGTGACTTCCGGTAATCGCATTCATTGGACCGTCGGTCTACTGAGACTACGTCATTGGCGTCCCACTCTGTGATGTAAAAACCACCGCACGCATGCGTGATACAAATTAAGTGGCTTACGATGTATAAATTCAGTTCGCACATTTCAAGAATAACACAGAACGCACAATTGTGTTGTGTCCTATATTGGGACGTTGAATTAAATCGCAAATTGCGACGAAGGTATAACGCTAATATAAAAGTTGTCACTACACAACAGAAGCATCAAAATACAAATATATTGCGTCCCAAATGGCGTCATTAAATATTATTTTAACCAGTATCACTTATTGCGACCAAAATCATGGGACGTTGAATTAAATCGCAAATTGCGACGAAGGTATAACGCTAATATAAAAGTTGTCACTACACAACAGAAGCATCAAAATACAAATATATTGCGTCCCAAATGGCGTCATTAAATATTATTTTAACCAGTATCACTTATTGCGACCAAAATCATGGGACGTTGAATTAAATCGCAAATTGCGACGAAGGTATAACGCTAATATAAAAGTTGTCACTACACAACAGAAGCATCAAAATACAAATATATTGCGTCCCAAATGGCGTCATTAAATATTATTTTAACCAGTATCACTTATTGCGACCAAAATCATGCCATCTTAGGAGACATTCAATAGTTCACCAAAATCTGACATTAACCATATAGAAACATAAAAAAGGGCGCGCAAGATCATTTTAGCTCATTTTAACTCATTCAATACCGTTATTAACACAGACATAGTATACAAATCCCCAAACGAAGAAAATTGGAGATTGATCCTCTCGCACTAAGAGGTAAATCAAAAAAATATATTCAAGGAGCATCCACATGAGGTGTCCCATGGTACTCCAATCCAAAATATAGATATGGAGAAGAAGGAATATCCTTCTATGTAGAAAAAATAATAATTGGAGCTTCGGCTGGCTTACCACACTATGGAACGATACTTTGATAATTTCATTGATGTATTTGAGGAAGTTTTAAAGGATATAAAATACATAATCAAATATGGAGACCAGCATCCATAGGTCATAATAAAAATAACATTTCAATTTTGGAAGGGAAAAAAAGGAAAAAGAAAAGCCTGACAGATCCCTATCAGGTACCTATTTCCATCCGACCCTACCTAGCAGCGGAGGTTGGAGCCCTAAATTCCTGCGCAGGTGGCCCCCCCGGTCCAGGGCGGCTGACCCTAACTAAATCACCCTGCACGACCCTATACTAGAGAAAGCAGGAGTAGGAAAGTTGTTCATTTAAACCATATGGAGAGACAGTTTTTAGTCGAAAAATCCACTTTGTCTCTCGTTGTAATATTAAATTGTCCCAGTCACCACCACGAATCGGTCTGGGTACTTTATCAATGCCCATGAATTTTATTGCATTAGGGTCCCCCCCATGCTTGAGATTGATATGCCTGGCCACAGGTGTATCCATCTTCCTCGCTATATCTCTCATGTGCTCACCAATTCTCCTCCTGAACTCTCTAATGGTCTTTCCCACATAGATCATACCACATATACAAATAGCCCTGTAAATGACACCTTCACTCCTGCAGTTGATAAAAGAGGTGATCTCAAATTTCCTTGAGTTGTCAGATGCAAAAAATTGTTTGCCAACTTCCATGTTTTTACAGGCAATACAACCACTACATTTGAAACACCCCACAACGTTGGATTTAAGCCATGTTGTTTTTTCAGCATTTACAAAGTGGCTCTTGACCAGTCTATCCTTTAAGGACCTCCCTTTACGAAAGGTAATTTGGGGATGACTAGGCAAGAGATCGCCAATGTCCTGATCCATTTTCAGGATAGGCCAATGGTTTTTCAAAATCCGCCTTAGATCATCGGCCCCGTTATTATATGTGGTGATAAATCTAAGACCCAGAAATTCATCTTCTTGTTTAGGGGATTGAGTCAGTAATTCCATCCTGTTTTTTATTTTGATATCATTATAGGCTCCTTTCAACACATGATCAGGATAACCTCTATCCAAAAATCTATTTCGTAGATCATTTGCTTGATATCTGAAATTATTATCATCTGAGCAATTTCTACGTATCCTTGTATATTGGCCCTTAGGTATACCTTTCTTCTGGGCCAAAGGATGACTGCTCTCCCATCTCAGAAGAGAATTAGTGGCCGTAGGTTTCCTATGAATGCTGGTACTCAGGGTTCCATCATAGTTCTTCTCAATAACCACATCGAGGAATGGCAGTTTTGATGGATTCCATTCATATGTGAAACTCAAACCAATGTCATTCACATTTAGACTCCTGACAAATTCAGCAAAAGATTCTCCTGTACCTTTCCAAATGATAAAAACGTCGTCAATAAATCTCAACCATAAAAGAGCCTTTTCAGCTCCGACGACACCATTTTCACCGAAAATCACTGTCTCCTCCCACCAGCCCAGGAGTAAATTAGCATACGAGGGGGCACAAGGGCTCCCCATCGCAGTACCCTGAGCTGGTGGTAAAATTTGCGATCAAACACAAAAAAATTATGTGTCAATAGGTAATGTAGACAATCGCAGACAAAGATGTTATGTGCCTTAAACTGTGAACCTCTACTCTTTAAAAAGTATTCAGTTGCCTCAATCCCTTTAACATGGGGAATAGATGAATAAAGTGCCTCCACATCGATACTTGCAAGAATAGTATCGGGTTCCATAACCACTCCATCGATTTTACTCAATAAATCAGTTGTGTCCCTCGTGTATGAGCTAAGGGCAAGAACAAATGGATTTAAAATTTTATCAAGATAAATGCCCAGATTTTTCGTAAGGCTGCTCACACCTGACACAATTGGTCTCCCCTTAAGGGGATCGACCCCTTTGTGTACCTTGGGGAGACAGTAGAATGTAGCCAATGTGGGAAACTTAGGTATAATAAATTCACTCTCATTTTTGTCTATAGCCCCTATTGAGAGGCCATTCAATATAATTTGTCTTAACTCCTTAGTGAATACCATAGTAGGGTCAGAAGAAAGAACACAGTAACACTCTCTGTTGTTCAAAATATTAAGGCACATTTTCTTATACTCTGAAGAATTAAGTACTACTAAATTACCACCTTTGTCAGAACTTTTAATGGTAATGTCTTGATCTTTTTCCAGATCTTTAAGTGCCATCATTTCCTGACGGGTCAAATTATATTGGGTAAATGAAGGAAATTCACCAAGTTTCTGTATGTCTTTAGAAACCAAATTCAAAAATATATCGATCGACGTAAGGTCTGATTGGGGAGGTGGCATTTTTTTATCTTGCATTTAAGATCTGTAAAAGGACCTTTACCACTTAAACTAGAGTCAGTGTCAGAGAGGTTATACAGGACTCTAATATCCTCCAGGAGGGAGTCAGAAACCCCTAATTCATCACACGTCCTTTTTTGAGATTGAATATGAAATTTCTTCCATTTAAGTTTCCTGACAAATAAATTGAGGTCCTTCGTACCCTCAAATGAGTCAAAATTACTAGACGGAACAAAAGACAACCCTTTACTTAGCACACACATTTCGGTTTCAGTTAGAACCCTATCTGATAAATTTATGACTGTGGGTTTCCCCTTGAAATGGTGTGCCTGTGGGGTTTGATCTGCTCCGTAAGGGGTAACCTTGCTCTAAAAAAGAAGCAGAAGTAGAGGTTGAGGGGTTAGGACCAGTAGAGTAGTTTGGACCGGCAGAATAGTTTGATCTCCGATCGTAACCCCTTCTCCGATATCCACCCCGACCACGTTGTCTACCCCTCTGTGATTTGTGGTTACCCTCAATGTCAGATGCTTCAGTATCTGTTGAGGTGTAAACAGGTTCAGATGGTCTATTGGGAAAGAGATAGGCCTTGTTTTCTTTAAAATCTTGTAGGTCACGAATAAATTGTTTGTGTTTCCTTTCTTTCAGGTGATACTGAAAGCGTTCAAGAGTATTCTGTACACCTAATTCTTTTGCAGAAAATTCTGCTTCAGAAGAAAATTTTTTTGTGACCTCAATTTGATCTTTTAATATCTCATTACATTTATTCAAAGTGATACGTTCATCATCAAGTAGAATCTGCATAAACTTGAGTGAACTATTAGTGGCTTCTCTTTCCCATTTACTCAATAAATCAGGACTCTTATATCTCAAGCCTGGTGCCAAAGAAATTCTCAAATGGCGTGGGACAATACCGGCTTTGATGTAATATTCCAGTCCTTGTACTTCCCACCAGGACACTATCTGGTTTTTATATACTCTAGTCAATTCTTTAAATGCAGAGTTAAAGGATGGAGTATATTTCTTTTGCTGAAAGTCACGATCAGAAAAAATATCCTTTACTTCAGTAAGCCAATGATTAGTATCTATTCCAGTCGTTAGGAAGCCAGCCATGCTCCAAAGTATAAATGATCAATAAAGCAATATAATAGAGGTATACCCCAAAATGTATTTCAATGTATAGCAGCAAAATAATTGGGGATGTAAAACTTAACATTTAATGAACCTAATGTTAAAAAGGGGACACACAGACAATTACCATCCTCCAAACAAACAGTGAGGATACATGATATAATCAGAGAGTAAAGTCCAATAGGGACTACAAAATATAGGAGATATAAATATAAACCAGACAACTTATAGTTTGCTCTGCACCGCAAGAGCAAAAAATTGACTACCTAAATGCAAGTGTATGCATCGCTCATTTGTAAGTCATTTGTCTGGAACGCAATCAAACGTGTGTGAGACAGTATGTATAAAAGGAATGATCTCACCCATTTGAATGGAGATATGCGCTCCAAAATTCATCTCCTAATAAAATATGCATCTGGTCATTTCCAGAGTAGATAAGGCCCTTTCCCAACGCGTTTCCTCCTTTCAGGATTCATCAGGGGATATGGCGACTAGAGACATCTATATCAAATGCATTGCTCTCATGGGGAGAAAAATCATATAACTCCTCCTTATATCAATTAATAAGACACTCCCACCACCATTCAAACCAATCAGTGCAAAACAAAATAATGAATCACCAATCAAACGTGATGTGCATGGTTTAAAAATACATGCCTGTTCAATGAGCTCATAATCATGTTGAAACGCACGCCACATATAACGAAATGCATATAGCGATCCACCGTTTGCCAAATAGTGATCGCGCGCCCTATATTAGTGGCGCATGCGCATTTAGTGACTTCCGGTAATCGCATTCATTGGACCGTCGTCTACTGAGACACGTCATTGGCGTCCACTCTGTGATGTAAAACCCCGCACGCATGCGTGATACAATTAAGTGGCTTACGATGTATAATTCAGTTCGCACATTTCAAGAATAACACAGAACGCACAATGTGTGTGTCTATATTGGGACGTTGAATTAAATCGCAAATTGCGACGAAGGTTAACGCTAATATAAAGTTGTCACTACACAACAGAAGCATCAAAATACAAATATATTGCGTCCCAAATGGCGTCATTAAATTATTTTAACAGTATCACTATTGCGACAAAACATGGACGCTATTAAAATTGGACGAAGGTTAAGACTATGCCACAAAATATGATTGCGACAGGTATAACGCTAATTAAAGTGTCACTACACAACAGAAGCTCAATCATATATGTCCCCGTTTAAATATTATTTACTACATTAACGCATGCCTTAAATTCAATGTCCAATAACACATAACAATGACATAACAAAAGTGCGGCTGAATTTATCATTTTAACATAATAGTATAACACAGCATGGACACCAAGTGGACGATGATCTTCCATAACGACGGTAATAATGATTACGGAAGTCACTAAATGTCCATGCCCACTAAATATAGGGCGCGATCACTATTTGCAACGGTGAGATGTATATGCATTTCGCTAGTATTTGGCAGTCTTTTCAACATAGATTATGAGCTATGAACAGGATGTATTTTTAACCATCAATCAGTATGATTGGTGATTCATTATTTTGTTTTGCACTGATTGGTTTGAATGGTGGTGGGAGTGTCTTATTAATTGATATAAGGAGGAGTTATATGATTTTTCTCCTCATGAGAGCAATGCATTTGATATAGATGTCTCTAGTCGCCATATCCCCTGATGAATCCTGAAAGGAGGAAACGCGTTGGGAAAGGGCCTTATCTACTCTGGAAATGACCAGATGCATATTTTATTAGGAGATGAATTTTGGAGCGCATATCTCCATTCAAATGGTGAGATCATTCCTTTTATACATACTGTCTCACACACGTTTGATTGCGTTCCAGACAAATGACTTACAAATGAGCGATGCATACACTTGCATTTAGGTAGTCAATTTTTTGCTCTTGCGGTGCAGAGCAAACTACAAGTTGTCTGGTTTATATTTATATCTCCTATATTTTGTTAGTCCCTATTGGACTTTACTCTCTGATTATATCATGTATCCTCACTGTTTGTTTGGAGGATGGTAATTGTCTGTGTGTCCCCTTTTTAACATTAGGTTCATTAAATGTTAAGTTTTACATCCCCAATTCTTTTGCTGCTATACATTGAAACACATTTTGGGGTATACCTCTATTATATTGCTTTATTGATCATTTATACTTTGGAGCATGGCTGGCTTCCTAACGACTGGAATAGATACTAATCATTGGCTTACTGAAGTAAAGGATATTTTTTCTGATCGTGACTTTCAGCAAAAGAAATATACTCCATCCTTTAACTCTGCATTTAAAGAATTGACTAGAGTATATAAAAACCAGATAGTGTCCTGGTGGGAAGTACAAGGACTGGAATATTACATCAAAGCCGGTATTGTCCCACGCCATTTGAGAATTTCTTTGGCACCAGGCTTGAGATATAAGAGTCCTGATTTATTGAGTAAATGGGAAAGAGAAGCCACTAATAGTTCACTCAAGTTTATGCAGATTCTACTTGATGATGAACGTATCACTTTGAATAAATGTAATGAGATATTAAAAGATCAAATTGAGGTCACAAAAAAATTTTCTTCTGAAGCAGAATTTTCTGCAAAAGAATTAGGTGTACAGAATACTCTTGAACGCTTTCAGTATCACCTGAAAGAAAGGAAACACAAACAATTTATTCGTGACCTACAAGATTTTAAAGAAAACAAGGCCTATCTCTTTCCCAATAGACCATCTGAACCTGTTTACACCTCAACAGATACTGAAGCATCTGACATTGAGGGTAACCACAAATCACAGAGGGTAGACAACGTGGTCGGGGTGGATATCGGAGAAGGGGTTACGATCGGAGATCAAACTATTCTGCCGGTCCAAACTACTCTACTGGTCCTAACCCCTCAACCTCTACTTCTGCTTCTTTTTTAGAGCAAGGTTACCCCTTACGGAGCAGATCAAACCCCACAGGCACACCATTTCAAGGGGAAACCCACAGGTCATAAATTTATCAGATAGAGTTCTAACTGAGACCGAAATGTGTGTGCTAAGTAAAGGGTTGTCTTTTGTTCCGTCTAGTAATTTTGACTCATTTGAGGGTACGAAGGACCTCAATTTATTTGTCAGGAAACTTAAATGGAAGAAATTTCATATTCAATCTCAAAAAAGGACGTGTGATGAATTAGGGGTTTCTGACTCCCTCCTGGAGGATATTAGAGTCCTGTATAACCTCTCTGACACTGACTCTAGTTTAAGTGGTAAAGGTCCTTTTACAGATCTTAAATGCAAGAGTAAAAAAATGCCACCTCCCCAATCAGACCTTACGTCGATCGATATATTTTTGAATTTGGTTTCTAAAGACATACAGAAACTTGGTGAATTTCCTTCATTTACCCAATATAATTTGACCCGTCAGGAAATGATGGCACTTAAAGATCTGGAAAAAGATCAAGACATTACCATTAAAAGTTCTGATAAAGGTGGTAATTTAGTAGTACTTAATTCTTCAGAGTATAAGAAAATGTGCCTTAATATTTTGAACAACAGAGAGTGTTACTGTGTTCTTTCTTCTGACCCTACTATGGTATTCACTAAGGAGTTAAGACAAATTATATTGAATGGCCTCTCAATAGGGGCTATAGACAAAAATGAGAGTGAATTTATTATACCTAAGTTTCCCACATTGGCTACATTCTACTGTCTCCCCAAGGTACACAAAGGGGTCGATCCCCTTAAGGGGAGACCAATTGTGTCAGGTGTGAGCAGCCTTACGAAAAATCTGGGCATTTATCTTGACAAAATTTTAAATCCATTTGTTCTTGCCCTTAGCTCATACACGAGGGACACAACTGATTTATTGAGTAAAATCGATGGAGTGGTTATGGAACCCGATACTATTCTTGCAAGTATCGATGTGGAGGCACTTTATTCATCTATTCCCCATGTTAAAGGGATTGAGGCAACTGAATACTTTTTAAAGAGTAGAGGTTCACAGTTTAAGGCACATAACATCTTTGTCTGCGATTGTCTACATTACCTATTGACACATAATTTTTTTGTGTTTGATCGCAAATTTTACCACCAGCTCAGGGGTACTGCGATGGGGAGCCCTTGTGCCCCCTCGTATGCTAATTTACTCCTGGGCTGGTGGGAGGAGACAGTGATTTTCGGTGAAAATGGTGTCGTCGGAGCTGAAAAGGCTCTTTTATGGTTGAGATTTATTGACGACGTTTTTATCATTTGGAAAGGTACAGGAGAATCTTTTGCTGAATTTGTCAGGAGTCTAAATGTGAATGACATTGGTTTGAGTTTCACATATGAATGGAATCCATCAAAACTGCCATTCCTCGATGTGGTTATTGAGAAGAACTATGATGGAACCCTGAGTACCAGCATTCATAGGAAACCTACGGCCACTAATTCTCTTCTGAGATGGGAGAGCAGTCATCCTTTGGCCCAGAAGAAAGGTATACCTAAGGGCCAATATACAAGGATACGTAGAAATTGCTCAGATGATAATAATTTCAGATATCAAGCAAATGATCTACGAAATAGATTTTTGGATAGAGGTTATCCTGATCATGTGTTGAAAGGAGCCTATAATGATATCAAAATAAAAAACAGGATGGAATTACTGACTCAATCCCCTAAACAAGAAGATGAATTTCTGGGTCTTAGATTTATCACCACATATAATAACGGGGCCGATGATCTAAGGCGGATTTTGAAAA
This sequence comes from Oophaga sylvatica, assembly GCA_033576555.1. NCBI lineage: Eukaryota > Metazoa > Chordata > Amphibia > Anura > Dendrobatidae > Oophaga > Oophaga sylvatica. Next base: position 468,185,979 of record JARQOD010000005.1, read on the forward strand.
ACCATTGGCCTATCCTGAAAATGGATCAGGACATTGGCGATCTCTTGCCTAGTCATCCCCAAATTACCTTTCGTAAAGGGAGGTCCTTAAAGGATAGACTGGTCAAGAGCCACTTTGTAAATGCTGAAAAAACAACATGGCTTAAATCCAACGTTGTGGGTGTTTCAAATGTAGTGGTTGTATTGCCTGTAAAAACATGGAAGTTGGCAAACAATTTTTTGCATCTGACAACTCAAGGAAATTTGAGATCACCTCTTTTATCAACTGCAGGAGTGAAGGTGTCATTTACAGGGCTATTTGTATATGTGGTATGATCTATGTGGGAAAGACCATTAGAGAGTTCAGGAGGAGAATTGGTGAGCACATGAGAGATATAGCGAGGAAGATGGATACACCTGTGGCCAGGCATATCAATCTCAAGCATGGGGGGGACCCTAATGCAATAAAATTCATGGGCATTGATAAAGTACCCAGACCGATTCGTGGTGGTGACTGGGACAATTTAATATTACAACGAGAGACAAAGTGGATTTTTCGACTAAAAACTGTCTCTCCATATGGTTTAAATGAACAACTTTCCTACTCCTGCTTTCTCTAGTATAGGGTCGTGCAGGGTGATTTAGTTAGGGTCAGCCGCCGTGGACCGGGGGGGCCACCTGCGCAGGAATTTAGGGCTCCAACCTCCGCTGCTAGGTAGGGTCGGATGGAAATAGGTACCTGATAGGGATCTGTCAGGCTTTTCTTTTTCCTTTTTTTCCCTTCCAAAATTGAAATGTTATTTTTATTATGACCTATGGATGCTGGTCTCCATATTTGATTATGTATTTTATATCCTTTAAAACTTCCTCAAATACATCAATGAAATTATCAAAGTATCGTTCCATAGTGTGGTAAGCCAGCCGAAGCTCCAATTATTATTTTTTCTACATAGAAGGATATTCCTTCTTCTCCATATCTATATTTTGGATTGGAGTACCATGGGACACCTCATGTGGATGCTCCTTGAATATATTTTTTTGATTTACCTCTTAGTGCGAGAGGATCAATCTCCAATTTTCTTCGTTTGGGGATTTGTATACTATGTCTGTGTTAATAACGGTATTGAATGAGTTAAAATGAGCTAAAATGATCTTGCGCGCCCTTTTTATGTTTCTATATGGTTAATGTCAGATTTTGGTGAACTATTGAATGTCTCCTAAGATGGCATGATTTATGGTCGCAATAGTGATACTGGTTATATAATATATTAATGACGCCATTTGGGACGCAATATATTTGTATTTTGATGCTTCTGTTGTGTAGTGACAACTTTTATATTAGCGTTATACCTTCGTCGCAATTTGCGATTTAATTCAACGTCCCATGATTTTGGTCGCAATAAGTGATACTGGTTAAAATAATATTTAATGACGCCATTTGGGACGCAATATATTTGTATTTTGATGCTTCTGTTGTGTAGTGACAACTTTATATTAGCGTTATACCTTCGTCGCAATTTGCGATTTAATTCAACGTCCCAATATAGGACACAACACAATTGTGCGTTCTGTGTTATTCTTGAAATGTGCGAACTGAATTTATACATCGTAAGCCACTTAATTTGTATCACGCATGCGTGCGGTGGTTTTTACATCACAGAGTGGGACGCCAATGACGTAGTCTCAGTAGACCGACGTCCAATGAATGCGATTACCGGAAGTCACTAAATGCGCATGCGCCACTAATATAGGGCGCGCGATCACTATTTGGCAAACGGTGGATCGCTATATGCATTTCGTTATATGTGGCGTGCGTTTCAACATGATTATGAGCTCATTGAACAGGCATGTATTTTTAAACCATGCACATCACGTTTGATTGGTGATTCATTATTTTGTTTTGCACTGATTGGTTTGAATGGTGGTGGGAGTGTCTTATTAATTGATATAAGGAGGAGTTATATGATTTTTCTCCCCATGAGAGCAATGCATTTGATATAGATGTCTCTAGTCGCCATATCCCCTGATGAATCCTGAAAGGAGGAAACGCGTTGGGAAAGGGCCTTATCTACTCTGGAAATGACCAGATGCATATTTTATTAGGAGATGAATTTTGGAGCGCATATCTCCATTCAAATGGGTGAGATCATTCCTTTTATACATACTGTCTCACACACGTTTGATTGCGTTCCAGACAAATGACTTACAAATGAGCGATGCATACACTTGCATTTAGGTAGTCAATTTTTTGCTCTTGCGGTGCAGAGCAAACTATAAGTTGTCTGGTTTATATTTATATCTCCTATATTTTGTAGTCCCTATTGGACTTTACTCTCTGATTATATCATGTATCCTCACTGTTTGTTTGGAGGATGGTAATTGTCTGTGTGTCCCCTTTTTAACATTAGGTTCATTAAATGTTAAGTTTTACATCCCCAATTATTTTGCTGCTATACATATTCCATTACTGCCCATAGGCATTAGCTTATTGTTGTAGCAATATATATATACAGAACTGAATGTGTCATACATTGTCGTTGGCTTCCAAACAGGGAAATAATAAAAAAGTACAAATCCCTTAGTATGTGTAATGTAAACACACAGTAATAAAATCACAGGACTGAAATACTCAAAAATTAGATCCTCAATGACATCCAGCAATAAAATAACATTATCGTGTCGCAGTCTGAAACTAACTTCCATAAAATCATGAGAGCTTTAATAATACCCTGTCTCTTCATAATACATTGCCATCTTGCATGGCTACAATGACTCCGGTCAGTACAACTTTACACATTCATATTCTCATGTAGCAAAATTGCATATATTGGCAATACATAAGACGTAGAAAACAAAAGACAAGTAGCCCATATTTCATAGTAAAGTGTGACTCAACATCTAAAGAGTTCCAACCAACAAGAAGACTCTCCGTAAAGGAACTGTCAAAACATGTATATTTGGTCTAGTGTATACATCCCATAAGGTAGTAACTGCCTATCCGATCTGTACTAGTGACTCATGCACACATAGTGTGTAGTGTAGTGCTCTACCCTTTTTTTAAGGGTTTTTTCCACGAACAAAGTACATTTTAATCAATAGATCTTGTAATAATAATAAGTTCCACAATTGGATGTGTCAAAAATATGATCCTGTGCTGAGATAATCTTATAAATGTGCCCCTGCTGTGTACTGTGTAATGTCTGTGTCTGACCATGCAGGAACTTGGTCTGATCATACCACAGCTCCTGGGCATGGGAGGAAGCAAAAGAGAGTATACAGACAGGACAGTATAGGGTCAAAGCTGCTGGTTTCTGTAAGGAAAAACATTTCCTGGCCTATTTAAAACTTGTTTTATCTCACAAAGAATCAGCTGTGATCCCCTTCTGCCCTGTCTTTTGCTTCCTCCCCTGCCCAGGAGCTGTGGTATGATCAGCCCATGGTCGGTCAGACACGGCCATTACACAGTACACAGCAGGGACATATTTATAAGATTATCATAGCACAGGAACATTTTTTTAACACATCCAATTGTGGAAATTATTTTTATTCTATGATATATTATATTATAATTATAACCCTTTTAAGTGTTCCTTTGATGGTTTTTCTGCCTGCGAATAATTGCAGACTTATGTGTTCATGGACCCCACAATCTCATGCAGTACATTTAATCTGATTTTGTACCTTTCTGTGATATGATAAGTTTTCCTGCTGCACACAATGCTTGTAAAACCCTAATAGAATCAGAATATACAGAGGTCCAAACTTGCATTTTACCTGAAATAACAATGGTGGAGCATCGTTCCTTACAACTTTAAGGCTAAGTGCACACGTTCAGGATTATTTGCGTTTTTTTTGCGTTTTTTCGTGGGAAAAAACACGTAAAAAACGCATGAATTAAGCATCCTATCATTTAGAATGAATTCCGCAATTTTTGTGCACATGGTGCGTTTTTTACGAGAAAAAAACGCATCGCGGAAAAAGAAGCAACATGTTCATTAATTTTGCGGAATTCTAGCGTTTTTCCCGCTATATTATTGACCTAGAAAGTTCAGGGAAAAATCGCGGTAAAAACGCGTCAAATCCGCGCAAAAAAAAAACTCACCAAAAAAACGCGTTTTTGCCTCGAAAAAAGTCAGTTTTTGCTTAGGAATATTCTGCAAATATTCCTGAACGTGTGCACTTAGCCTTAGGCATGTTTCCATTTTTAAAAACTTTTAGTCTATAAAAGTTAGGTCAGACAGGACATATACAAGGAAAAAGTTGGAGTTGGAACAGAGGTGTATCCCATCACAATGCAAAATCTGTAACAGGACCCCTAATTATCAATTATAAGTTATAGTTCTAGACTTTCCATAAGTGGCAGCGGGGCATTTAAGCTCCTTAAAGAGTAACCGTCGTTTTAATTTTTCCATAGTTCACATAAAAATAAGCAACTTTCTAGTATATCTTATAAAAAAAATTAGCTTCTTTCGCTGCCAAAACTGATCTGTAATTATCAAAATTCTCAATTCTGAAGCATAGGACACGTTCCCACCTCCAGTATTTGGTCAGTATTTTACATCAGTATGTGTAAGCCAAAACCAGGAGTGTGTGATAAATCCAGAAGTGGTGACGGGTTTCTATTATACTTTCCTCTGACTGCTCCTCTCCTGGTTTTGGCTTACACATACTGAGGTAAAATACTGATCCAATACTGAAGGTGGGAACGTGGCCAAAATCTGTTTTCAGTGAAGACAGACTTTCCTATTACTGAGATAGGAGATGGCAACTGCTACAGATACAATTCTATGCAGACCTGTGACGTGACGCAGTGCTGTAGTCATGGGCAAGGTACTTTTATGCCCTGGCACTCTACATGAAGGTGGGGGTGGGAAGTTTTCCTTCCTCTTTACTCTGGATCACGCTATCCACTGTCTCTGTCTCCTCTCACATTGGGGCACCCAAGTCATGTAGCTCTGCTCTACGTCCAGATCTTAGGTCTTCTCTAGCTGCAAGCTAGGTCCTCTTTAACTTCCTGACAGGGAACTGTCTGTGTCCCTTCACCTTACCCCTTCCCACTCTAGGCTAGTCCAATCATTAACTTTAACTATCTCTACTGACGAGCAGAACACAACACCAGCACTAATAATGCAGATCATAATTCACATACACCAATACAGTACTCGTGTCTTCAAGGGGAACAAAGGCAGTATGTCCATCTCCTTACACTCCTCCCCCTCATAGCAATATAGAATCTTATCACTAGCAGCTGCCATCTCCTAGCTGCTGTCTTCACTGAATACAGACCTAACTCAAAATTCAGAATTTTAATAATGACTGATCAATTTTGGCAAACTATTCTGATAAGATTTATTAAAATGTTACATATTTTCATGTGTACTATTTATTTATTAAAGAAAAATTAAAACAACAGTTACGCTTTAACCCCTCTACGACCTATGACGTATAGGTGTGTAATAGGTCACCTCTTCCAATATGATGCGGGCTCCAATGCTAAGCCTGCATCTTTCCTGGCACATGACAGCTGATCTGCTCAGCTATCATTTGTTCATAACAGCCGTGGGTGGAATTGCGATCCACCCGAGGCTGTTATCATGTTAAATACCGCTGTCAATCTCTGACAGCAGCATTTAACATGCACGTGCTGGAAGAACGTTTCTATCCTCACCCATTGGTACCCATGTCACATGATCAGTAAACGGCATAAAGACAAAAAGAATAAAAACACCAGAATTATGCTTTTTTGGTTGCCGAACATTGCAATAAAATGAATAAAAAGATTGTTTCTATTCCAAAATGGTATCAATAAAAACTTCAGCTCGACATTCAAAAAATAAGCCTTCACCCAGCCCAGATCCTGAAAAATGGAGATGCTAAGCATCTGGGAAAATAGCACATTTTTCCTTTATTTCTGCAAACTTTGGATTTATTTTTCATCGCTTAAATAAAAAAGGACCGATACATATTTGGTATATGCAAACTACTAATGACCTGGAGAATCATAATGGCAGGTCAGTTTTAGCATTTAGTGAACATGGAAAAAAAACTAATTTGTTGAATTGCAATTTTTTGCAGTTTCACCACACTTGGAATTTTTTTCCCCATTTCCAGTACACGATATGGTAAAACCAATGGTGTTGTTAAAAAGTACAACTCGTCCTGCAAAAAACAAGCCCTCACACGGCCATATTGACAGAAAATATAAAAGTTATGGCTCTGAGAAGAAGTAGAGAAAAAAAAATGAAAACACAAAAGCGGAAAATCTTGAGGTATTAGAGGGGTTAATACACCAAAAAATGCAATACAAATAGTTTATTTACCTTCCCAGAGGGATCAGGGAGGAGGTGAGAAAGCAAAGAACAATGTACATAAAATAGCCTAAGAAGCTGGAAACAATTTTGCAAAAAGTATTTTAACTTTACATGAAACATTTTTCTGTAAAAAGGTTGTGGTAGAGGGTCGCTTTAAAGACTCACATGGACCATTGTGATCTTCTTTATGTCTTATGTTTCCTAAGTCCTCCAATTCTCTTCAACAAAGCAACAAAGAACGGATTGTCTGTAAGATTTCTCACATATCAATTTGCCGAAAAAGTTAGCTAAGTGTACATGTGAAAATCATAACACTACACTATTGTTTCCCTGGTGGCAAATGCACAACTATTAGGGGGCAGCTGACACTTTCATACAAAGTGAAATGTTTCTGAAATATTATTTCACCCTTGAATCTACTCTACATGTAGTGCATCAGGGTGTTTTGAGCGGGCTCAGAAGCTGAGACCGCTACGGACAGGGCAGATGCCGGCAATATTAGATAGCCGTCATCTGCCTTTAACAGGAAACATCTGTGATGGCGCTGATCGCTGCTGTTAACCTCTTAAATGTTACTTTCCATCAGTGATTGCAGGGAGCTAAAGGGTTGCTATGACGGTCATCATTAGGCCTCCGTGCCAGTCATGCAATTTCACCTTTGACATCCAGCAATAGGCCATAGGCCGGCTGTCATAGTCATAGGCTGTCACACTAGTTTTTATTAAATACAGCAATACCCTAGAACGAGCAGGTTCAAGTACCTAAGAGGACTAACAAATGAAGTGAAAAAAAAATAGTTTTTAAAAATATAGAAAAAAATCTAAAAATTCAAATCATGTCTCACTTTTCCATAAATTTTTATGCAAAAAAATAAAAAATATAGATATTTGATATCACAATGTTCGTAAACGTTCAATCTATCAAAATACAAAATCAATTAATCCGACTGGTAAACATTGTAATCTGGAAAAAAAATCAAAACATTAGAAATGCAATTTTTAGGTCACACCAACACTGCAAAAAAATTCAAGAAGAGGCTATCAAAACTCATTATGCCTCCGAAAATGGTAGCAATAAAAACACCAGCTTGCCATGCAAAAAAGAAACAAGCCCTCACACAGCTCCATTGAATAAAAAATGGAATGAATTATAAAAATTTATCTCAGAAAATTGTGGCTCAACCCAAATTCTTTTTTTTTTTATAAAGTTCAGAATTTTTTCAAGCCATTAAAATAGATAAAAAAACTAACACTTTTGGCATCAACATAATGACCTGGAAAATAACTTTGTCAAATAATTTTTACTGCACGATTAATACCTGAATAATACAACCTGAATGATAGGGATGGAAATGTGGTTTTTTTTATTTCACGGTTTCACCACACTTGGAATTTTCCCTTATTCTATATGGTAAAATGAATAGTGTCATTCAAAACAACTAATCCCACTAAAAAACAAACGTCCATGTGTCTATGTCAGCAGAAAAATTAAAAAACAAAAGTTATGGCTATTTGAAAAAAATGCAAAAACTAAAATTGTCTGTGTCCTTAAGAGTTAATAATATTCTGTGATTTAAATATTTGTTCCTCTGGAATTATGAGTTGAAATATAACAAGGTGCAGTATGTCTTGGGGATTATAATGGAGTTCAGTCCTTGCTGGACTTTTAAGAAGACTGAACTCCCATGCAATGTAAGTGATAGCAACAGATAATAATGCCCTTATACCTGCTACAGTGAGGTGTGTTCATGTATGTGTAATCACAGGGTCCATTTCATGACGGTTCAGGAATGTGGCATGGTTACATTTAAAGCCAGGATTTACTTTAAATGTATAAGCGGGCCAAGAAATGTCCTCAAGCTGAGGTGTATCCCATAAAGAATTTTGTACTGTAAATACTAAAGAATGCACTGTGTCACTGTCACAAAAGAGTACACAGCAATACAGAGGTATATCCTTTAGAAGCTTGTCAGAAGTCATCTTATGTTACAGAGGGGTCTTTAAGCCTGGGTGTGAATGCCATCACTATACTCCTGATAGAATATGGTATCTCCAATGAGGAAGAGGGTGGAAGGAGATGGACATACTGCTCACGTTCCCACTTGAGAACACGAGTGCTGTTATGATGTGTAATGTGTCTTGAGATATGCATTAGTAGTAGTGAATGTGCTGTATTCCACCTGACAATAGGGAAAGTTAGAGTTAATGTTTGGGACTAGCCCAGAGTGGGAAGGGCTAACTTGAAGGAACAGAGACAGTTTCCTGTCAAAAAGACAGATAGGGCCCAACATGCACCTGAAGCAGAACTATGGTCTGAATAGTGAGCAGAGCTGCATGGCGTGGATGTCCCCCACGTGAGTGGAGAAGCAGAGCTCAGTCGTCCAATGTAGTGCAGGGGTGTGCTGAGCTGTCGATATTTTTAGTGACAGCTCAGCAGTCCAATCTGGTACCGGAAGTTGCTGAGCTTCCTTCAGGTGTTCCTTGTTCCAGGTCACTGCCCAGCTACTAAACTCAGCTGTACCAGATGGCTGCCATTTGTAGCATTCAGCTCTGTGTGGCTTGTCCTCTATGCCTTGTGATCTGACTTCTGACCATTTGTTGCCGAACTCTAGATTTGCCTATTGAATACCCGTTTGTATTACCCCTTTTGTCTTGATGCACCCTGACCTTGGAAATCTGACTCTGGACTGTGACCTGACAACGCCTTTTGTCTTACCCTTTTGTATACAACAAGCCCTCTTGGTATCTGACCCAGGATTCTTTAACTACCCAAGTTTCAAAGCTTGTCCGTGAATAGTGACTAGTGTCACAGTGACAGTCGATAGATCAAGAGTAAAGGAAGGAAAGTGACTGAAGGACAGAGACGGGTCCGGGACAGGACACATCGCAGTACGGTCCTGAGTTTAAAACGAAGAGAGGTAACGAGTCAGGATGGAACAAGGAGAGCGAGATGAAGAGAGTGCCCCGGGCGGGAGATCCAAGACTTCATCCAGCAGAGAAGCTAAGTATTAGCCAAAGTGGCAAAGTAGTTCCCCTGAGAGGAAATAAGGACGTGGAACCGGAGGTTGAAGTATAGGAGTCTGACTTACTGGACTGCACTACTGAGCTGGGTTGCGGTGAACACAGAGTAAGTTGATGCAGAAACAAGTACGCTTAGAAGACATAGAGAAAATGTGTGTGACGATGCTCCGTATTGTAAAGGAAACGTTCGTAAAGTTATCCCACTAAGTTAATGTTAAGTAAAAGACTGTATATTTTCAAATGGTGGTCTCCCTCATTGAACTTTACACCATCTGGTCCTGACCAGCTAAAGTCACTGGCATCATGCAGCCTGCAAGGGCGTAGCGCCACTGTAGACAAAGCCCACACGGCTAGCCAGGACCCCCACCTTCATGTAGCGTACCGTGACGCAAAAGACTAATACCTCGCCACAGCTACCGTTCCGCATCACGTTACAATAGTATTAATAATCCTGACCCCTGTGTTGTCGGGGGAAGTTGATCTAGGCTTGTACTCCATTTTTCTTGCGTAAACACATTACAGATTTCCAGGAATGCCTTCAGGACGTTCTGCTGTTTTGCACAGATATGGCTGACCAGCGAGAACAATGACATTATTTAGTGATGGGTCAAACAATGAAAATAATCACCATTGATAGAAATTAAAGCACCACTTCAGCATTTTTTTATTGCAGCGTTAGAGTGGTGTTACTAGTCTAAGTTACCTGTTCATAGTCTTATATTTACCAGCCACCATCTTGATCTTTTCTCAGCACCGCTCCAGTCAGTCTCCAGCAGTCTGCGACCTGTGGATCGCTTCAGTGTCTGTTGAGAAATCTGGAAGTCACAACTGAGTATAAACCTATGAGCGCTAGAACGATGCTCCCACAGACTTAAATTGGGAGCTTGTGACCGTTACCTCTGACTCCTGGTCAGTAGGAAGTTGTGATCGCGAGATGGGTTCATGGGACTGGAGCTGCCCTGGGAAGTGCAGAAGACGGCGGTTTCTAAGTAGGGAGCTAAGATTAGTAACACCATTCTAGTGCTGAAATAAAAAAAACCTGGAGTGGTGCTGTAAATTAGAGCAGGTGAGAAGTCCACTATTTCATCTTGGAGGGATAATTTACTTACACCCTTTTATTCACAGATTAAAAGACATCCTTCGCTATAAGAGCATCAATTACGTTTATATGAGGCAATTAAATCACAAAGATCACAGTGTCTGAAAGCTGACAAAGTATAGTGGTCATTTCTGATTACTGCTTTCAAGCAGTCACTAGTAGAGATTACAGTCTGAAACGTGTGCTTCCATAAATCATTATTTTATAAGGATCACATACAAGGAATGACACTTTAGCAGGATGGGAACAAGCTGCAAGACTTGAAGCTCATTGGCCCCAATTCAAATTTTCCAATGGGACTTTAACCAAGTTGGTCTTCTCATATAGGCCTCTTGGGATGCCCTATGCTCTCAAGTCTCGGTGAGACTGTTAATTTCGCCTGCACCCAATATGGTTGTCTCCTAATGACTAGGTAGGACAACATTTCAGGCTAACCTGAAACCTAAGGCTAATGATTCTGAGAGCCCTTTATCTATATAGAATATTGCATAGTGCTTTTCCACTTTAGGGTGTAATTTCATCATTGCACCCACACAACATATATCTATTATTACCCATATGATATATTATCATTAAAAAACTGTAATAGGCTATTATTATATGGTCAAAATCTCACGGTCTGTCGACTACGCACAGCTGAAACCCCACCTTCACACTTGCAATAGTCAAAGGCTGGATGATTTTGAAGGTTTTACCCAGAAAATTGTAAAATTTAGCCACCGCTGTTGAGCGGAGTTTTGTCAACCCCATCAACCAGATGGATCTTGTCGTCTTAGAAATAAGGAGAAAATCTTAGTGTTAATTGACTGGCTTCAAAGTTAGCTTTAGATAGATTTGTCTTCTGCATAACCTTTGGGGCTCATCATTGTATCAAACACAAGGACCACCAGAAGATCCTCTTCTACTCCAGTGGGCCAGTCTGACCCAGTTCTCACGTCCATTATTTCATGGAAGTCTTTAGGTGCATTTACACTGAAAGACTTTTGGGAAGGAGCTTATTTAGGAATAGTCATTCCACGATAATCTTCCACTGCAAACAGGCCACTGATCACCAATGAAACAGCAAAAGGCGGGTGAAACTATCTTTTATGCTGTACAAAAGATCACCATTTCCAATGGTGCATCATCCTGTGCAAAGAAGACTTGTGCTACCGAGACCAATGGCAACCTGCGTCCAGTGAGTGATCTAATACAAATTGTTTAGTGTGCATCATAAAGTGCAGTCTGACAGGCTATTAAATGATCACTGATCGTTTAACGCCGTAAATCAGTTCAGGTAAACAATCCCATTGAATAAATAGATTTTGATGTATCCAGTTATGAAATCACTGCAGTTTTTGGCTTTCACTTACTTTCTCTGCGAGCGACTTACTGCAGATCTCATTGTTGAAGGTCTGAATATCTCATAGTCATAAACACATATCATAACTATGACATTTCAGGTTATATCTGATGTATTAATCTAAGGCTCTCTTGTTTGTATTGATAGATATGTAAGAAGATCCAGCGTACTATGAAATTGTGACATTGTACAGAAAATGGTGAGTATGTAAAATACTACTAAAACAAAACCTTAGAAAAGGTGACTGCTATGTTGCGCCTGAGGCCTTATTTTGACACGTTGCACGCATGTTATTTTGCGTGATCATATTGGAAAATATGCTCTTGACTAACATGACAATAGCGTAAAACCTGAATGCCAACTCTCAGGTGAAAGAAGAGCATGCTAAACATTGTGCTGTACTCGTGCTAAAGGACAGTAAAGCCCTGATTCATTAATGGGGTTGTCTGGTCTTGTGATGAAAGTCTGCAGTCACGCTATGTGACTGCAGACGTCTTAATCCTTCAGCGCACACACTGCACACTGTCAGGATTCTCTGGAGTTCCTGCCGAGATTGGGCAGTCACATGAATGCAAGTATACAATTTGCTTATATGTGGTCAAGCACCAACTAGACGCGCTTAGCCTTGCTCAATACAAGTGTATTGAGTGAGCCTGAGCACGTCTAGTCGAAATGTGGCCAAAAGTATGCAAATCGTATACTTGCAGCCATATGACCTACCAGTCTCAACAATGACACCAAAAAATCCTGAGAGCGTGTGGTGCATGCGCTGTAAGGATTCAGAAGTTTGAAGTCACATAAACACTTTTACCAAGACCAGACAACCAAGAATTCTGTGGTAAAAAAATCTTAATAAGTCACACAATATTTTGGGGGTTGCACATAAATATTGCGACTTTTGTCATTTACATGCCAGTCTCAGCCAGCTGCACCAATTTGGGCATAGTATGGGCAGTACATGGGCGAGACTGGGTGTCAAATTCGTCAAATATTATGCTACTAACCAGAAATAATTCCAATCATTTCTAGTAAATTTCTGGTGGCGGTACAAGGCAGTTAATAGATGTACCTAAGTCATTAAGCGATGTGCATCCCCTAATGAATTAAGCACTCTTATTTACTTAAAATAAAAACAGAATTTCAATATCAGGTAAAAACAGTGGAAAAAATGGCCGTAAAAACCTAATATTAAAAAGCCACTTTAATCCTTTATCCACTCCCTATGAAATAATATGTAGGGAGAAAATATTACAGTATATTATATGAGAAATCAGATGATCACATGTTTCGAAGTATTTATAAATGCAAAGAAAACAAAAACTGCACATTTTTTTTCTGTAAAAAGAATTTGCTTCTCATAAAAAATTAAAAAGACTAAACATAATCTACACATTTTGTAATTTATTCTGCATGGTAAGCACAATTAAAAAGCTAAACAAAAATGTATTAAGGCAGCGTGGAGTCGGCAGTCAATTAACATGACAGGCGGTGATACCATGTCGACAGAGCAGAGCTCTGTCAACATGACATCACAGGAGGCTGGAGAATCACCACCATGAGTGGACACTTGGACCCAGGAGAGATCATCGCACGGCAGCCAGGTAGTTAGCAATGGTCCGCTGATAAGTGCTTATCCTCATAGGAAAAAAACATCCTGAAAATCCCTTTAAGTATGTCTTTAACATACTTTTAACATACAGTTTAAGATGGAGAAGAATTTGATCAAATATCATACACAATATTTACACTTTTTGGATCATCCAAAATCCTTTACATTCATATTTGTGAATGTAATTATCCAATCTACATTAATTTATTTTATACATATTGTTTGGCCCATGACATCTAAATGACATTGGGCTATGCAAATTTGCTAAGTTTTTGCCCTTTTAGGACTTATACAGTCATGGCTGAAAGTGTTGGCACCCTTGAAATTGTTCCAGAAAATGAAGTATTTCTCCCAGAAAATTGTTCCATATACACATATTTATTTCCTTTGTGTGTATTGGAACAACACAAAAAAAACATAGGAAAAGAAGTCAAATTGGACATAATTTCACACAGAACAGCAAAAATGGGCCAGACAAAATTGCTGGCACCTTTCCAAAATTGTGAGTAAACAACTTTGTTTTAAGGATGTGATGCTCGTTCAAACTCACCTGTGGCAAGTAACATGTGTTGGCAATATGAAAATCACACCTGAAACCAAATAAAAAGAGACGTTGACTCAATCTTTGCATTGTGTGTCTATGTATGCAACACTAAGCATGAAGAACAGAACAAAGACAAAAGAACTGTCTGAGGACTCGAGAACCAAAATTGTTGAACAATTTCAACAATCTCAAGGTTACAAGTCCATCTCCAGAAATCTTAATGTTTCTTTGTCCATGGTGCACAACATAATCAAGAAGTTTACAACCCATGACACTGTAGCTAATCTCCCTGGAAAAAAATGAAGAAAGGTTGTAATGCGGGATAGGAATATGGTGGATAAGCTACCCCAATCAAGTTCCAAAAATATTCAAGCTGTCCTGAAGGCTCAGAGTCCGTTAGTGTCAGCTCAAACTATCTGTCAACATTTGACTAAAATGAAACGCTATGGCAGGAGACCAAGGAGGACCCCACTGCTGACACAGAGATATAAAAAGAACTATGTTAATGGTTATAGGAAACAATTTATTGCAGTTATTTATTCCAAAGGGTGGGACTTTCAGCATATCTTTGCCCCTGGAGGTTCAAGGCGGGAGATGTCGCTGTTTCCTAACACGATGTTAGTTTCTATAAAGATGAAACATGGCATGGATAGTATCATCCATCTGATGTGAATGAATGTGTTATGTTCATCCCTTCACTTTGACGCCGAAAATATATCACCCATAAATGTCAGATAGATGCAAACCCCAATATTCATCACTGGCTCTAGAGCATCTGAGACAATCCTTTGAACAAAGGAAGCTGATTCCTTTAAACAGAGGAAGCCCCTGTATGTTTCTGCCTCTGTGTATATGAATCCGACACTTAATTAGTAGCTCTCAGAGCAAATCTATGCTGTAATTACCTGCTCACAACAGGGGGTCCTACTTCAGCTCAGAAGTGTCAGCACTTTCTCGCTTCCCCAGTTATAATTAATTCCATATGTTCAACGTGAGGGTGATATTTCCCCCTCTCCGGAGATATCTATATGGATTTTATAATTTTTTCTCTTCGACAGTTACACAATATTAATACAGAAGACCTTCATTATTGTGACAGAACTAATGAAGACATTCATTAGATCAGTTCCCTAGAAAGGAACGCATCAGTTTTTTAGCACAAATAAACCATACTGTACTGTGCAAAAGTTTTAGGCAGTTGGGGAAAAAATGCTGTATATTAAGAATACTTTCAAAAATAGAAGAGATAATTGTTTATTTTTACCAATTAATAAAATGAAAAGTGAATGAACAAAATTGAAATCTACATTGAATCAATATTTACCTACGTAAAAGTTTTGCACAGTACTATATATTTAATTGTGTAAATACCCTGAAACTTACTTGATTAGTTTCTAATATGTTCCAAATTCTTTATAAGGAACACTTGAGATGAAACATATTGCACAAGATTTCAGCTGTTATTTTATGTGTAGCTGGATATATCTGACACACAGATAAGTAAGCAATGTCAAAAAAGTTCTCTGATCTAATTCACTTTTACTACAGAACACTTGTCAAAACTTCCATGTTGTACTCTATAGTACAATAGCTTAAATGGGTTCTCTAAGAATGAGATAAAATGATATAATTCACATTGCAGCACGTCCTAGTTACGTGCCAGTACAGGCTGTAGATTGAAAACATACAGCTGCCGTGACCTGCGTCTCAACTTTCAAGAGCTGTATCACACATACTCCACCGGTGCCTGGAGCACGGCTGCAATATGTAAAGAAATATGTTTTAAGCCACGTTAAGCTCAGCGAGTATAGAGACTGACTGCTCCCAACTGGAAAACAAATAAACATTGAGGAGGATGAAGATGAAGATAACCTCCTTTTTGCTCAGCGAGGAAGAGATATATTTCTTCACATATAACAACTGTGTTCCCGACCGCCTACTGAGGTATCTGTGTCTTCTCAGTTGAGATGCTGGTTTCAGGATCTGTAGGTCTTCAGTCTATTGCCCGTGCTGACACATGACCTAATGGGCTATAGTTTGAATTATATCAAGCATGCCATTTTATCTCATTCTTTGAGAACCTCTTTCAATAATCTATTATAAAGTATATGTTACTGTTCAATACGTCAGATTTCACATCTTGGGTGGACTTTTACTTGCTCCAGATACTTTCCAGAGTAATCACTGCTGCTGGCACCAATATATTAGTAGACTATCCTATAACAAATAATAAATTGTACAGCATAGCATAACATTCATTTTCTAAAAGATACTCTAAATATAAACAATATATGCTGATTTCTATACTATCTATTATTTTTTTCAGAGTTACTCAATGGAAAACAATAAGGTGCTCCTCACCGGACGCCCAGGGAGCATTTCTGATGTGTTGACATTGGATGATGATAATGGGAGCGTTGTTGTTGCAGGGATTAAACATAGTGACCCCGTTGCTAGTAGTCTGGGACTCAAAGAAGGTATGTAAAATTCTCCATTTTCCTAGTAAGTGTTTTCTGGCCAACTAAAAAAATATATACAGTAGTATGTACATTCCTATGCTTATAGCAAGAATTAAATATAGTTTATAAAATACTTCAATTAAACATTGACCATTACTGTGTTTATGTCTTTTACAACATGAAGGTAGCTGAAGTTTGTAAAAACCTATAAGAATTCTATTGGTCCCTGGATGTGCAATATCTTGGGGTTGTCCAGTGAAAACAAGTTATTACCTGTTCATGATTAATCATTATTATTATTACCTATTCATTCATTCACAGGATAGACCATGACTTGCTGATCTATGGGTATTTCACAACTGAGACACATACTGTACCGATTTGGAAAATGGGGAATTTTTATCCCCAACGGGAAACTTTTATCCCTGTAACAAAATGACAGTTTGGATGCCCGACTGCCGCTCTATTTATTCTTTATGGAGCTGCCGCGTGTAGCGCTCTGCAGGCCTATAGGAATGAATGGATCAGCAGTCAGCCATGCGCACTCCCGATCCATTCTAATGGGGATAAAAGTTCCGATTGGTGCAGGTTCCAGTGGTCGGACCTCCCCTGATCAACAGCTTATCCCACAGATAGGTGCTAACTTGTTTTCACCAGACAATCCTTTCTATCTTAGTGGGTGACAATGCAATGGTTTATTCATTGATGCAGAGGGTATGAAAACATGGCGGTTGCTTCCCATCATAATATCATCTGATTGTAAAGGGTCCCCATAGTGGTATTCTCTTTAACCATTACATTTTTCTTGATGGCTAAATTGCTATAATGTCATGGCCTCCATGGTGATTATGCTATATGGGAGTATGTCACATGCTTATGTAGTGCTTAGACAGTTTTTCATGCCATACAAAATGCCAGAGTTTTTGAACTTTTATCATATATTGAAAATGTGATGGTTCCTTCAATAATAACAAGTGTTCAATTCAATAACCATCTAAACGCCATCACATTGTCACTGTTATGTTTGACTATTGGTATGAAGCCGCTGATTGGGGTCTGGTTCTGTCTGGTTCTGTGTTGTGATGCCCCCACAAGGTCTGAGAAAAGAAAGGCTCCTCAGACCTTGTGGGAGCATCACAACAAAGAACCAGACCCCAATCAGAGGACAATAAAACTTTCACACTCCTTATCTATGAACTGTTCCAATATTTATGTTCATCTCTCTCCCATAATGATAGTTCTGCTTCACGTCACTTGTCTTATCTTTTGCGTTATTTTTGTGCTGTGTTGTGCATAAATATGTGATTCTTCAGATCTTGCATTAGTCTATGCCTGATGAAGAGACCTGAGTAGTCTCGAAAGCTTGCAATTTGTTACCATCTTTTCAGTTAGCCATTACAAGGTATCAACCACTGAGGACTCTCAAACATTTTTCCTTTCTCCACAGTGAGATAAGAAAATGGGAGACAGTTAGTCTATGTTCACATGTTTCATTTTTTCTGTATTTTCTTTTTCTGCAGCAAAACCTGCTGTCTTGGCAGTAAGAGACTGCAAAAAAGCAGGTTTTGCTTGGTTTTTGTTGTGTTTTTTGTGCATTTCTTTCCTGCATTTTTGTCATGGTACGTTTGTCTCTTGTGCATGCTTATAAAGTTTAGTGCCCCCCAAGAGATCTGATTCCACTCCATCAGGTTTTGGCACAAAAACCGCAGCAAAACCTGATACCTGCGCTTTTTTTTCACCATGCATTACTTTCAATGGGAGGAAAACGCTGAAAGAAGTGACATGGCTCTTTTTCTGCAAAACCCAAGGTTTTTCACAAAATACTGAGGACAAAAAAAACAAGTTTGTGTGCATGAGATTTCTGGAATCTCATAAACATAGCTGGTACTGCTGAACACAGCTTAAAATTTGCATCAAAAAAACGCTGAAAAGAAAAACGCACCAGAACCGCATACATGTGAACATAGCCTTACAGAGTATTACTACTCTTCTCTACAACAAAGAATGATAGGGAATGAATGTGGAAGGACTACCTACATACAGGAAAATGTTATGGCATGAATCAGTACCTTGAGCCTGCATTACATGCTTTATATAGTTGAATGATGTTGTTATATAATTACCGTACTTACATAGATATAATAACCCAGTTCAAGTTTTAACCGACCAGTCATATTTTCATTCAGGAGACGAGCTTCTTGGGGCCACCATATATTTTGATAACCTTCACAAAGGAGAAGTTCTAGATATTTTGAAAGCTACAGAGCCCTACAAAACTAGTCTCCAGCTGCATACAAAAAACGAAACACTGCCTCAAGTCAGTGCACAATCTCTAAGAACAGATAACATGGTGAGTAAGCCTCAAACTAATCAAACATAATAAGTAAATTCCACCGGCGTAACATTAACAATTATTTTCATTTTTATAGGCGGTGAATACTTCAGCATATGATGAACTCTTCAACAGCAAGATTCGCAGATACCTTAAAGGTTCAATCTCTATGCAAGATTTGTCCAAACCAAGCATTGGAGAAGGACAATATAAACCATCAATGACAGACTACAAATTGAGTGCATTTGGTTCATCCTCACAGATTTCCGAAATTCCATATCCAGAGTTCAATGCTCCAAATGTAAACCAAAACAATGATGTACAGATCAAAGCACCAAGAATCAATGCTAAAGGGAGTCTTCCAGGCTATCAAATGCCATCTGTTCATGTTTCAGGACCAAAAATAAATGCCCCTAATGTAGACTTGAAAGCACCTTCATTAAATATGAGACAAAATGGTGTTCCAGATGTTGATGTGGATCTGAGAGCTCCAAATGTGGAGTTTCCTAATATAGAGGTAGATGGTAGAACAAATTTTCCAGAAATGGATCTTACAACACCAAGTGCTTCAAGCAAATGGAATAGTCCTGATGTAAACATTAATCCCATGAACATCAAAGGGCCAAAGTTTAAAGCTCCCTCACTAAACAGTTTCAGTTCTAAAAAGTCTGATCGAGATGGGGACTTTAATGTTCCAAAACTATCTGGATCTGTCAATGTTCCAGACCTTGATGCTGAGCTGCCAAATGTCCAAGGCCCTAATTTGAATGTGTCTCTCCCTAAAGCAGATATAACAGGCCCAAAATTCAAAAGTCCACAGGTAAATGTTGACCTTCCAAAACTCAGAAGTCCAGACATGAATATGAACGTTCCCAAAATTAGTCTAGAAGCTCCCAAAATCAATGCACCAGACTTTAATGTAGATCTTCCAAAAATGGATATGAAAGTAAGAAAGTTGCCTGATGCCAGCTTTGATGTCCCTAAAGCAGACATAAACATTCCAAAACTGAAAGGTCCAGACATGAATATTGACCTTCCTAAAACAGATGTCAAAATTCCCAATTTTAATGGCCCAGATCTCAGTGCTGACCTCCCCGATGTTAGCTTAAATAGCCCTCAGGTTAAAGGACCCGGAATTAATGTAGACCTACCAAAGGGTAATTTTAGAGGTCCGAAATTTCCAGATATGAAGTTTGACATACCAAAACCCAACATAAATTTGCCAAATATGAAATTACCAGAGTTAAATGTTGATCTTCCAAAAGCAGATTTACAATTGCCAAAGTTGAAGAGTCAAGATGTTAACATTGACCTTCCTAAAGCTGATCTCAAACCACCAAACTTCAAAGGTCCAAATGTTGATGTTGATCTTCCCAATGCTGACATAAAAGCTCCACATCTTAAATTGCCCAATGTAAATATGGGACTTCCTGATGCTGATCTTCCAAAAGCTGATATCAAAATCCCCAAACTAAGAGGTCCAGAAGTAGACATAAATGTTCCAAAAGCAGATTTAAACATTTCCAAGCTTCAGGGCCCTGATGTCAATGTTGACCTACCATCTGCTGATATAAAACCTCCAAAAATGAAAATTCCAGATGTAAATTTTGATTTGCCCAAATTAGACATAAAAGCTCCCAAACTTAAATCCCCAGGTATAAATGTTGATATTCCCAAAGCAGATTTAAATCTTCCAGAATTAAAAGGTCCAGAAGTTAATGTGGACCTTTCAAGAGCAGACTTAAAGATGCCCAAATTGAAGACTCCAGATGTTAATGTTGATCTTCCTAAATTGGACGTAAAGACTCCTCAGCTGAAGAGCCCAGAAGGTGCCATAAAAATGCCAACATTAAAGACTCCAGATGTTAATCTTGAGGTCCCAAAACTAGAAACAAAATCAAAATTTAAGATGCCTTCTTTTAACCTATTTAGCAGCAAAAAAGGTCTACCTGATACTGAGCTAAGTTTGAAAACTCCGCAAGTCAAAACTGGAACTCTAAATGCAGACCTAAATGCCCCTAATGTAAATGTGTCGGTTCCGAAAATAAAGGGAGATCTTACAGGCCCAGATGTAGATATTGACCTTCCAGATATAAAGGGTCCCAAATTCAAGTTGCCCTCATTCAATGTTAAGGGACCTGAAATGTCTGGGCCAAACATTCGGACTCCTGATGTAGGTGTTGATGCATCTTTGTCTGCTCCAAAAGTAGATTTAAATTCACCACACGTAAACGTAAAAGGCCCTGATGCAGATTTAAGTGTTCCAAAGTTTAAAAAACCCACCTTTAATTTTCCCTCTTTTCAGATGAAAAGCCCAAACTTAAAAATGCCTGATTTAAAGATGGATGGATCATTAAAGGGTCCACAGGTAGATATTAATTCACCCGACATTAATGTTAAAGCTCCAGATGCAAATATAAATACACCTAAATTTCAAATGCCCTCATTCCAAATGTCTGGTCCTAAGGTTGAAGCTCCTGAAATAGAAGTTGATGGATCCTTAAAACCTCCAAAAGTTGATCTAAATGCCCCCAACATTAATGTTAAAGGTTTAGATGCACAAGTAAAATCCCCTGCATTTAAAATGCCAAATATTAAAATGTCAGGTCCAAATGTACAAGCACCTGATGTAGACATTGGTGGCTCCTTAAATACACCAAAAGTAGATTTTGATGGTCCCAAACTTAATGTGAAAGGTCCTGACACAAAGATTAATGCTCCAAAATTCAAAATGCCATCAGTTCAATTACCTTCATTTCAATCATCTGGACCAAATTTTGAATCACCTGATTTAGAAGTTGGTGGGTCTTTAAAGTCTCCAAATATGGATATAAAGACACCAAATATTGATGCTAAAGGCCCAGAACTACAAGTAAAAGCTCCAAAATTTAAAATGCCTTCAATACAAATGACAGGTCCAAATTTGCAAACGCCTGATGTAGACACTAGTGGATCTTTCAATGTACCACAAATGGATATAAATGTTCCACAAATTGATGTAAAAGGACCTGATGTACACATGAAAGACCCCAAATTTAAAATGCCTAGCTTCCAAATGAAAGGTCCAAATGTAAAAACTCCAGAGGTACAAGTAGATGGGTCCTTTCAGGCTCCTCAAGCAGAAATAAATGCTCCTCAAATTAATTTGAAGGGAACTGAGCAAACAATTAACCCACCCAAATTTAAAATGCCCTCAGTTAATGTGTCAGGTGATGGACCTCAATTACAGGCACCACGTTTTGAAACAAAAGAATCAAAATTTAAGTTTCCGACTTTGCGTATCTTTCACACTAAATCAAATTTCCCTGATGTTGATTTAGGCTTAGAGTCTGGTAAGTATGATGTCTCACCTCCAAATTTCAAAGGAAGTGCAACATTGCCAAACATGAATGCTAGTGTACCAAATGTAACTCTTAAGTCATCTGAGAAGAAGATGACTATGCCAAAGTTTAAAATGCCAACATTTGGAAAATCTAAAGAAGACATTGATTTCAAAATGAAAAAACCTGATGCCTCTTTGCCAGGGGGTAGCGTTCAGCTAAAAACTCCAGAATTTAATGCAAGCTTACCAAGTGCCAGCATCCAACCTCCAAAATTTATAGGAAAAGATGCAGATTTTAAAGTTAGAGTACCAGAGCTGGAAAGTGGAGTTACTATGCCCAATGTTCAAGCAAAGGCACCAAAAATTAGCTTGGAACCCTCAGAAGGAAATATTTCATTACCTTCTACTAAAATATCAGGTCCGAAATTTCACATACCTGATGGCCAAGTAAAAGTACCCGGTGTTGAGATATCTCAACCACAAATAAAGGCTCCAAAATTCAGCACAGGTTCACCATCAGCAAACATTAAAACACCAAAAATAAAAACCCCGACCATGCCAGATGTGAGTATGTCTGCTCCAAGGTTGAATAGTGATGGGCTAGATGATGTGGATATAGATGTCGATCTTCCTTCTGTACATATGAATGAACCAAAGTGGAAGAAACCTTTCCCAGGCAAAACAGAAGGACCAGGTTTTGATATTGACATTCCACAAGTGAGAGGTGACGTCAATGCTTCACCACCTAGGCTGCAAATGTACCAAAATGATGACGCTTCTTATGATGTAAATTTGCCTAAGTGGAAAAAACCTTTTCATGGTCAAACAGAAGAACCAGGAGATGACATAAATGTCAGTGTGCCTCCTGCAAACTTCGACATAGACCTTAACTCACCAAAGAGAAGAGACGTCTCTCAATCAAAGTTCCCTTCTTTTCTCAATGAAACATTTTCATTACCTGATGTTGGCTTTGATTTGAAACCACCACGTCTAAGCACTTCATAACATCGCTCACGTAGATTTACATTTTTGTGCCTGGATAACAAAGAATCAAACAAAAAATTAACAAACAACTAAAACAACAATTGAAGTGCCGTATCAAAAATAAAAGTGGAGAAATCCATAAGTTAGCCAAACAAATAGAGACACAAATCACATTTTGAATATAATACAATAATTAAATAAAAAAATTAAACTTTGATTTGCCGAAATATATAAGAATTTTTTCGAGGTTTCACTATAATTCTGAAAATGATATTTTGGGACATTTGGGAATTGTATTTAAAATTTATAATTTAAATTTAAAACCTTTACAGTCGGATTTATCATGTGGGGTTAATTTTGTATGAATAATTGTACAGTCATTTTATTTGCCACATTTATGTAATGAAAATTTAGTAAAAGTAATATTCTGAAAGGGTTTTTCAACTAGTGTAATATTAATAACCTATCCTTGGGATAGGTCGTCAGTATCAGATTGTTGACGCCTGATCCTTACCAATCCAGTCCCGGCAGCAGTGTATACAGTTTATGGAGCTCCTATTCATTTGAATAGTAGCTAATCAGGAGTACTTGCCACTATAAAATGTGATGGAACTGTGGTGTACTGCTTCATACACTGCCTACAGAAAAGAGCTGCAGGAGCTGGTAATAGATGATCGGTGGTGATGGGGGGTTATTCAACACCCCCAGATCTGATATCAATGACCAGAGAGGTCAGATGTCCTCAGACACATGCGTGATAGATCACTTATATTTCCTACATCCTGGAGATAAAATTTAGTAACATGAGGATTGCTAGTTGGAGTATTCTATTTTTTAGTATATGTGTGTACTTTGTATCTTAATTTATTATTAGTGTTAATGGGGAACTACAGAAATGTCATTGATCCCATGTGGATTGCTTACCCACCTAAAACTCTTAAACCTGCCAATTGTTTGAAGGGGCTATCCTTTAGTACTTTTAACTTTATACTCTTTTTGACTATATAGCAGCACTGTAAATTTTTGCATAAATATAGCATACGTGATACTGATATTTGGAGCTTTACCTTGTTCTTAGTAATGGCCTTTGTTGTCAAGTCAAACATAACCATGAATACAACCAGCATAAACCAATAATATGTAATTTTATAATTTAATTAGGAAAAAATGTATAACTATAAAATCACAAGCTGTTATTGTGCAATATCAAGCGTGAATGTAATATCCAATATGTACTATGTGTTGATGCGGTACTGTGCTATGTGACACACATATTTCCTTTTAAGTAGATAATTTAAGCCCGTTGCCAACCTTTATGTATAAATATATAAAAAATAAGCTATGATGTATTCTTTACACTGTGTATAAGTAATGTAAAGGAGGTGAAGAAACAAATAAAGAATTAAAAAATGTGATGGAGTCTTATATTATTGTAATAGTACTGCATTAAAGGTAACATCAAGTTGGCAACTTAAAAATAATATTTAGCATGAAGTCAAAGGACAAAATCCTCTATTTGCTCCCTCTTCCATGAAGGCGGATACAAATGACTATCTCGATGGTATAGGGTCCCTACTCGATTACATTCGATCTTCCCAGAAGCAAGCCCCATGTATTAGAGATGTGCGGAGGAGTTGACCTGATACACGTTTTGGTCATGTAGGCTACTCTAACCTTTTTGGGAACAAGTAGATGTGATACTTAAAATCATCAACCTCATTTCTGACCTGGACCCAGCTCTCGTCCTTCTCCATCAATGTGACATTACATTAAAGATATTGGTAACCATATTGTTTTAAACAAAGTCTAAGAACGCACTTGTGTTTGAAACGTGTCTGGTAGCCTCGATTTTTTTTTTTGCCCTCCCTACTACTCCTCCATCACAGAGGATATTGTTTCCTATATTTTGTATTTTTTAATTTCTCTATTGATTTTTAACTGTTCTGGAAATAAAGACTTCAGGATTTTACATCATGTCTCTGACGTGTGGATCCGGAGCTGGATCAACTTCTTCCTTCACTATACAATATACACAGGAGCTGTAGTGAGGGCGGGTTATAGACAGCGCAACAATTGAGCTCTGCTAGATCTGCAGAAGAGAGAACTGTGACTCTATCATAGCTATTGCATCCAGTAAACTAAGTGATATATCTCTGGATTCAGGGTCTCTGTATTATGCTTTAGTCACATTTCATAGCCAACACTTACTGACAGATTCTCTTTAAAATAAACATTACCTTACTGGTAAGACGCACCACTACTGCTACCCATAATAGCACCTTGCAGGTATAACACAACATGATACATTTCTTGGGGGCAATAATGTGATTTAGGTTTACAACTGCAGCAAGGTTAACCTGTAATCCATAGCAACTAATACAAGATTTCTCAGTCTTGGCCAGTGGAGTTCTAATCCTTAATATGTGTACAAGGGTTGTACCCCTATTTTCAGTATTCTTACATGCCTGTTATGTTTTGGTAGCTGAGGAGAGCAGGCAAAAAACGGCAATACACCAGAGAGGTTGGAATCTACTGGATTGCAGCACCCTGACCAACCACCACAACTAAAGGCAGCCGTGGAGCGTACTTACGTTGGTCCTAGACGCCTCGTCACAGCCCGAGAAGCTAACCACACCCAAAGACAGAAAGAGGAAAACCATATGACCCGGAGCAGATCCCCAAAGAACATAGGAAGCCCCCAAACACGTAATGGCGATTAGACAAGAGGAAATACAGACACAGACAGAAAATAGTATGAGCAAACGTTGGGGCCCAAACTTCCTAGA
This sequence comes from Oophaga sylvatica, assembly GCA_033576555.1. Lineage (NCBI taxonomy): Eukaryota > Metazoa > Chordata > Amphibia > Anura > Dendrobatidae > Oophaga > Oophaga sylvatica. Next base: position 468,211,765 of record JARQOD010000005.1, read on the forward strand.
CAGAAAAGGATAGGAAGGACACTTACTGCAATCCCAAAAACCCTAAAAAGTACCAACTCTACTAATTACAAAAACACCTGAGATCACACGACTCTACCACCTAAATTAGTTCTCTGGTGTAAAAAAACTAAGCCGCAGCCACTGAAAAAACTGGAAAAGGCAAATGAACAAATAACAGAGGCTCAGATAAACTGAGAGGAGCACAAGCCCCCTGGAGGGGACCTGGCTGACCTCCACAAGAGTGCAGGAAACAATGCAAAAAGCAAGCACAAAAATACAAGCAGAAAATAACTTATCTGTTAGCAGAAGATGCAGGCAAAACACAGCAAGCTTCCAAGTGAATCAGGAATCAGGAACCTGAGGTCAAGCTTGGTAAACGAAGTAGCACTTTTCACCCTGGAAAACAGGTCAGAAATCAAGGGTAACGGATATTGATATTTCACAGTGATATTGTTCAAGAGACGATAATCAATACACGGCCTTAATGAACCATCCTTTTTGGCCACAAAGAAAAAACCGGCACCCAAGGGTGAAGAGGATGGTCTGATATGACCCTTCTCCAATGTCTCCTTGATATAAGACCGCATATGTTGTGAATGTGCTAGAAATGAATTCTGAGCAGAAGCTCCCTCTGGTGTTTACAAACAGTACTGAACTATCTAATGAAGATTGTGAAGATTGGCGATCAGGTGTTACTGACTGGTCTTATATAAGGGAGGTTCCCTCCCATCAGGGTTTCCGGTGATCAATAGTTCTGGTCTAATCTTTGATTCCTGTTCACTTTGTAGCTTGCTGTTTCGTGCCTGCATCTTCTGCTAACTGATAAGACATTTTCTTCTTTTAGTTTTTTGTGCTTGCTTTTTGCATTTTGTCCTGCACTTCTGTGGGGGTCTGCCGGGTCCCCTCCGGGGGCTTGTGCTCCTCTTAGTTTAGTTCGGCCACTGTTGTTTGTTCATTTGCCTTTTCCAGTTTATTCAGTGGCTGCTGTTTAGTTTTTGTTACACCAGAGAACTAATTTAGGTGGTAGAGGTCGTGTGATCTCAGGTGTTTTTGTAATTAGTAGAGTTGGTACTTTTCGGGGTTTTTTGGGATTGCAGTAAGTGTTCTTCCTATCCTTTTCTATTTAGGAAGTTTGGGCCCCAACGTTTGCTAATACTATTTTCTGTCTGTGTCTGTATTTCCCCTTGTCTAACCGCCATTACATGTTTGGGGGCTTTCTATGTTCTTTGGGGATCTGCTCCGGGGCAGATAGTTTTCCTCTTTCTGTCTTTAGGTGTAGTTAGCTTCTCAGGCTGTGACGAGGCGTCTAGGACCAACGTAGGTACGCTCCACGGCTGCCTTTAGTTGTGGTGGTTAGTCAGGGTACTGCAATCCCATAGATTCCAACCTCTCTGGTGTATTTCCTTTTTTGCCTGCTCTCCTCAGCTACCAAATCACAACAGTATCACCGGCCCAAACTGAAAATTATATGGTACTCACAGAAGGGAAAAATATTGTGGAAAGAAAAAAGTTGTCAGAGTTGTCAGAGATTTTTTTTTTTCTGTTTGTTGCATTTTTTTTTCCCTCTGTATCTCTAGGTGCTGAGGAGGAATTTTTTTTTTTCTCTCAATGGAGTTTGCACAGTTGTCTGGCCGTGTGGATCAGCTTGCCACTGAGGTTCGGAGTATTGCTACCTATCTTGCGAGGTTGCCTGTTGTGGAACCTAGGATTCCCATGCCAGATTTGTTTTTAGGGATCGAGCTAAATTTCTGAATTTCAAAAATAACTGTAAGTTGTTTTTTGCCTTGAAATCTAAGTCCTCAGGGAACGCAGCACAGCAGGTTCAAATTGTCATCTCTCTCCTGCGCGGCGATCCTCAGGATTGGGCTTTTTCCCTGACACCTGGGGATCCTGTTTTGAGTAATGTTGATGCATTTTTTCAGGCTCTGGGGTTATTGTACGATGAGCCTAATGTCACTGATCAAGCTGAAAAAGCCTTGTTGGCATTAAATCAGGGGCTTGAGGACGCTGAGTTGTACTGTCAGAGATTCCATAGGTGGGCAGTCCTGACCAAATGGAATGACGATGCTTTGGCAGCCCTTTTTCGGAAGGGTCTGTCAGAGAATGTAAAGGATTTTATGGTGGGATTCCCTGTCCCCTCTGGTCTCAATGATTCTATGTCATTAGCGATTCAAATTGACAGACGTTTGCGTGAGCGTAGAGGTATGCGTGGAATAGTGTTGCCTTGTGAACCAGCTTCTGAATCCATGCAGTGTGATAGAGTGGCTTCTGGGGCACAGCGTCATGAGTTTCGAAAACGCAATGGGTTATGTTTCTACTGTGGTGATGCCTCTCATGCTGTTTCAGTCTGCCCTAAGCGGGGAAGACGTTTTGCACGCTCAGTTGTCTTGGGTAGTGTTCAGACTAAATTTTTGTTGACTGTTACTCTGATTTGCTCCCTGTCCACATTTTCTGCTCAGGCTTTCGTTGATTCGGGAGCAGCTATTAACCTGATGGATTTTGATTTTGCTAAACGTTGTGGGTTTCCCTTGATACCCCTACGGAAGTCTATTCCCCTACTGGGGATCGATTCTACCCCTTTGGCTGAGAATAAACCTCAGTTCTCTACTCAGGTGATAATGAGGGTTGAACCTGATCATCAGGAGAGTTGCAAATTTTTGGTGCTGTATAATCTGCATGACATTATCGTACTGGGTTTCCCTTGGTTACAGTCTCATAATCCTGTTTTGGATTGGAAATCTGTGTCTGTAACCAGTTGGGGCTGCCAATGTGTTAATACCAACACTCCTGTTTTTTCTGCCTCTCCCCAGGCTCAGGATGTTCCTGACTTTTTGACTGATTTTTCTGATGTGTTTAGCGAAAGTAAATCTGCATCCTTGCCCCCCCATAGGAGCTATGACTGCGCTATTGAATTAGTGTCTGGAAGTAAATTCCCTAAAGGTCGCCTTTTTAATTTGTCTATACCTGAACATGACGCTATGCGGTCTTATATCAAGGAGTCATTGGAGAAGGGTCATATCAGACCATCCTTTTCACCCTTGGGTGCCGGTTTTTTCTTTGTGGCCAAAAAGGATCGTTCATTAAGGCCATGTATTGATTATCGTCTCTTGAACAATATCACTGTGAAATATCAATATCCGTTACCCTTGATTTCTGACCTGTTTTCCAGGGTGAAAAGTGCTACTTGGTTTACCAAGCTTGACCTCAGGGGGGCATATAACCTTATTCGCATTAAGCACGGGGATGAATGGAAGACGGCATTTAATACCCCAGTGGGGCATTTTGAGTACCTAGTGATGCCCTTTGGGCTCACTAATGCTCCTTCTGTCTTCCAGTCCTTCATGAATGACATTTTCAGGGATTTTGTGGATAAATTTCTGATTGTTTATTTGGATGATATCTTGATTTTTTCCAATGACTGGGACTCTCATGTGAAACATGTTCGGACTGTGTTCCAGATTTTGAGAGAGAATGCTCTGTATGTGAAGGGATCAAAGTGTCTTTTTGGCGTACAGAGGATCTCATTTCTGGGATTCATTTTGTCCCCATCTGTTATTGAAATGGACCCGGTCAAGGTTCAGGCCATCTGTGATTGGGTCCAACCTACTTCATTAAAGGCTCTTCAAAGATTCTTGGGTTTTGCCAATTTTTATCATACATTTATTGGTAATTTCTCTGTTATTGTTAAACCATTGACTGATTTGACCAAAAAGGGTTCTGATGTGGTGAATTGGCCTCCTGAGGCAGTCTCTGCATTTCAGGAACTTAAGCAGAGATTCACTTTTGCTCCTGTTCTACGGCAGCCTGATGTTTCTCTGCCATTTCAGGTGGAGGTTGATGCCTCTGAAATTGGGGCAGGTGCCGTTTTGTCCCAAAGAGATCCAGAGACCTCTAAAAGTAACCCTTGTGCCTTTTTCTCTCGAAAATTTTCTCCAACTGAACGTAATTATGACGTGGGTAATCGGGAGTTATTGGCCATGAAGTGGGCTTTTGAAGAGTGGAGACATTGGCTGGAGGGAGCCAAACATCAGGTGGTGGTCCTCACGGACCATAAGAATCTGGTTTATCTGGAATCAGCCAAGCGACTTAATCCTAGACAGGCCAGGTGGGCCTTCTTTTTCACACGTTTTAATTTTGTGGTTTCCTTTCTTTCTGGCACTAAGAATGTTAAGGCGGATGCCCTCTCGAGGAGTTTCCTTGCGGACTCTCCTGAGTTGTCTGATCCTGCTGTTATTTTGAAAGAGGGTGTAATTCTTTCCGCCATCTCGCCCAATTTGAGACTGGCTCTGGAAGGGTGTCAGGAGGATAAACCCGAGCGCTGCCCTATTGGGAAATTGTTTGTCCCAGACCGGTGGAAAAAGAGTGTGATGTCTGAGATTCATTGTTCCGCGTTGGCCGGTCATCCCAGAATTTTTGGTACCAGAGACTTGGTTAGTCGGTCCTTTTGGTGGCCTACTTTGTCTCGTGACGTCAGGGAATTTGTGCAGTCCTGCGGGACTTGCTCTCGCTCCAAGCCTTGCTCTCGCTCTAGTGGTTTGTTGATGCCATTGCCTGTGCCCAAGAGACCATGGACCCATATCTCTATGGATTTCATTTCCGACCTCCCTGTTTCTCAGAGAATGACCGTTATCTGGGTGATTTGTGATAGGTTTTCCAAAATGATACATCTTGTGCCATTACCTAAGTTGCCTTCCTCCTCTGAATTGGTGCCTTTGTTCCTTCAGCACGTGGTTCGGTTACACGGCATTCCTGAGAACATTGTGTCTGACAGAGGAGTCCAGTTTGTTTCCAGATTTTGGAGGACTTTTTGTTCTAAACTTGGTGTTCAATTGTCTTTCTCCTCGGCTTTTCATCCTCAGACCAATGGACAAACTGAGAGAACAAACCAGACATTGGAGACTTATCTAAGATGCTTTGTGTCTGCTGATCAGGATGACTGGGTCTCTTTTTTGCCTTTGGCTGAGTTTGCTCTTAATAATAGGGCTAGCTCTGCCACTTTGATGTCTCCATTTTTCTGCAATTTTGGGTTTCACCCTCGATTTTCTTCAGGACAGACGGAGGCTTCTGCCTGTCCGGGTGTTGACTCTGTTGTGGAGCGTATGCAGCAGATTTGGGACCAGGTAGTGGAGAGGTTGTCCCTCTCTCAGGAGAGGGCCCAGTGGTTTGCCAACCAGCATAGGACTGATGGTCCTCGGTTTGAAGTGGGGGACTTGGTCTGGTTGTCCTCAAGAAATATCCCTATGAGAGTTGCATCTCCTAAGTTTAAGCCTAGGTTCATTGGACCTTATAAGATCATGGAGATTCTTAATCCTGTTTCCTTTCGTTTACTTCTTCCAGGGACATTTAAGATCCATAACGTGTTCCACAAGTCCTTATTGAAGAGGTTTGTCGAGCCAGTGGTTCCTATGGCTGTGCCTCCTGACGCTGTTTTGGTTGAGGGCAATCTGGAGTATGTGGTTGAGAAAATATTGAATTCTCGTTTTTCTAGACGGAAACTCCAGTATTTGGTTAAGTGGAGAGGTTATGGTCAGGAGGACAATTCTTGGGTGTTTGCTTCGGACATCCATGCTAGGAGACTCATCCGTGCGTATCACAGAGCTCATCCTGACCGACCTGGTTGCTCAAATGAGGGTTCGGTGACCCCTCCTCAAGGGGGAGGTACTGTTGTGAATGTGCTAGAAATGAATTCTGAGCAGAAGCTCCCTCTGGTGGTTACAAACAGTACTGAACTATCCAATGAAGATTGTGAAGATTGGCGATCAGGTGTTACTGACTGGTCTTATATAAGGGAGGTTCCCTCCCATCAGGGTTGCCGGTGATCAATTGTTCTGGTCTCATCTTTGATTCCTGTTCACTTTGTAGCTTGCTGTTTCGTGCCTGCATCTTCTGCTAACAGATAAGACATTTTCTTCTTTTAGTTTTTTGTGCTAGCTTTTTGCATTTTGTCCTGCACTTCTGTGGGGGTCTGCCGGGTCCCCTCCGGGGGCTTGTGCTCCTCTCAGTTTAGTTCGGCCACTGTTGTTTGTTCATTTGCCTTTTCCAGTTTTTTCAGTGGCTGCTGTTTAGTTTTTGTTACACCAGAGAACTAATTTAGGTGGTAGAGGTCGTGTGATCTCAGGTGTTTTTGTAATTAGTAGAGTTGGTACTTTTCAGGGTTTTTTGGGATTGCAGTAAGTGTTCTTCCTATCCTTTTCTATTTAGGAAGTTTGGGCCCCAACGTTTGCTCATACTATTTTCTGTCTGTGTCTGTATTTCCCCTTGTCTAACCGCCATTACATGTTTGGGGGCTTTCTATGTTCTTTGGGGATCTGCTCTGGGCAGATAGTTTTCCTCTTTCTGTCTTTAGGTGTAGTTAGCTTCTCAGGCTGTGACGAGGCGTCTAGGACCAACGTAGGTACGCTCCACGGCTGCCTTTACTTGTGGTGGTTAGTCAGGGTACTGCAATCCCATAGATTCCAACCTCTCTGGTGTATTTCCTTTTTTGCCTGCTCTCCTCAGCTACCAAATCACAACACGCATAGCGTCATGTTCAGGCACAGACAAGTTAAAAAGGCGACCTTTAGGGAATTTACTACCAGGCACTATTTCAATAGCGCAGTCATAGTTCCTATGGGGGGCAAGGATGCAGATTTACTTTCGCTAAACACATCAGAAAAATCAGTCAAAAAGTCAGGAACATCCTGAGCCTGGGGAGAGGCAGAAAAAACAGGAGTGTTGGCATTAACACATTGGCAGCCCCAACTGGTTACAGACACAGATTTCCAATCCAAAACAGGATTATGAGACTGTAACCAAGGGAAACCTAGTAAAATTATGTCATGCAGATTATACAGCACCAAAAATTTGCAACTCTCCTGATGATCAGGTTCAACCCTCATTATCACCTGAGTAGAGAACTGGGGTTTATTCTCAGCCAAAGGGGTAGAATCAATCCCCAGTAGGGGAATAGACTTCCGTAGGGGTATCAAGGGAAACCCACAACGTTTAGCAAATTCAAAATCTATCAGGTTAATAGCTGCTCCCGAATCAACAAAAGCCTGAGCAGAAAATGTGGACAGGGAGCAAATCAGGGTAACAGTCAACAGAAATTTAGTCTGAACACTACCCAAGACAACTGAGCGTGCAAAACGTCTTCCCTGCTTAGGGCAGACTGAAACAGCATGAGAGGCGTCACCACAGTAGAAACAAAACCTATTGCTTTTTCGAAACTCATGACGCTGTGCCCCAGAATCCACTCTATCACACTGCATAGGTTCAGAAGCTGGTTCACAAGGCAACACTATTCCACGCATACCTCTACGCTCACGCAAACGTCTGTCAATTTGAATCGCTAATGACATAGAATCATTGAGACCAGAGGGAGCAGGGAAACCCACCATAACATCTTTTACATTCTCTGACAGACCCTTCCGAAAAAGGGCTGCCAAAGCATCATCATTCCATTTGGTCTGGACTGCCCACTTACGAAATTTCTGACAGTATAACTCAGCGTCCACAAGCCCCTGATTTAATGCCAACAAGGTTTTTTCAGCTTGATCAGTGACATTAGGTTCATCGTACAATAACCCCAGAGCCAGAAAAAATGCATCGACATTACTCAAAACAGGGTCCCCAGGTGTCAGGGAAAAAGCCCAATCCTGAGGAACGCCGCGCAGGAGAGAGATGACAATTTGAACCTGCTGCGCTGCGTTCCCTGAGGACTTAGGTTTTAAGGCAAAAAACAACTTACAGTTATTTTTGAAATTCAGAAATTTAGCTCGATCCCCTAAAAACAAATCTGGCATGGGAATCCTAGGTTCCACAACAGGCAACCCTGCAAGACAGGCAGCAATACTCCGAACCTCAGTGGCAAGCTGATCCACACGGCCAGACAACTGTGCAAGCTCCATTGAGAGAAAAAAAAAATCCTCCTCAGCACTCAGAGAAACAGAGGGAAAAAAAAAAAAATCTCTGACAATCCTTTCTTTTTTTTCCACACTATTTTTCCCTTCTGTGAGTACCATATAATTTTCAGTTTGGCCAGTGATACTGTTATGTTTTGGTAGCTGAGGAGAGCAGGCAAAAAACGGCAATACACCAGAGAAGTTGGAATCTACTGGATTGCAGCACCCTGACCAACCACCACAACTAAAGGCAGCCGTGGAGCGTACCTACGTTGGTCCTAGACGCCTCGCCACAGCCCGAGAAGCTAACCACACCCAAAGACAGAAAGAGGAAAACCATCTTCCCCGGAGCAGTTCCCCAAAGAACTTAGGAAGCCCCCAAACACATAATAGCGGTTAGACAATGGGAAATACAGACACAGACAGAAAATAGTATGAGCAAACGTTGGGGCCCAAACTTCCTAGACAGAAAAGGATAGGAAGGACACTTACTGCAATCCCAAAAACCGTAAAAAGTACCAACTCTACTAATTACAAAAACACCTGCGATCACACGACCTCTACCACCTAAATTAGTTCTCTGGTGTAACAAAACTAAGCCGCAGCCACTGAAAAAACTGGAAAAGGCAAATGAACAAATAACAGAGGCTCAGATAAACTGAGAGGAGCACAAGCCCCCCGGAGGGGACCTGGCTGACCTCCACAAGAGTGCAGGAAACAATGCAAAAAGCAAGCACAAAAATACAAGCAGAAAATAACTTATCTGTTAGCAGAAGATGCAGGCAAAACACAGCAAGCTTCCAAGTGAACCAGGAACCAAAGTTGAGACAAGAACAATTGATCACCGGCAACCCTGATGGGAGGGAACCTCCGTTAAATAAGACCAGTCTGTAACTCCTGATCACCAATCTTCACAATCTTCATTGAATGGTTCAGTACTGTTTGTAACCACCAGAGGGAGCTCCCGCTCAGAATTCACTTCTAACACATTCACAACACATGCCTCTTTAGATCTACTGTTGTTAGTGGATACAAGCCCATCATAGGCTCCTCAGGAAATCACTACGGATCGGGCAGCATGTATCGGCTGTCAGGTTACCTTTAATTAACTAAAACCAGCATTAGTCTGGAGGATCACTGAGCCAGTGCGCTATTTTCCTGATCATTGGGCATAGTAACCTCTATTATCAACTAGCCTACCGCATTCAAAATCTAAACTGTTACACCCCGACCCCGGACCTGCTCCAACGAGGTCTCCACTGTAATTATCTTGCGAGTGGCGCTGGAGGAGACATCAAGGCCTACATTATTGGGCGTTGTAGGTACTGTCCAGCAAGGGATACCAACAGGATGGCTGGATACTTGTATGGCTGGCACTTGTGGTTCCACCCACACAAGCAGAATGAGTGTGTGTTGTCCAGCAACTCATCCGAAGTAATCAGCTCTCTTCTGTGGCCAATGAGGTGGTACTGTACCCTCCTAAACTTCCAGCATTCTGAGACCCACTATAAGTCCAGATAACTGTATAGGAGTTATAAGTTAGAGGCTGGGGTTTCTCTGGTACCTGATACATGGAGTGGATAGCTTCAGGTCTATCCCAGGTATCTGTCACGATTTCACCTATCATTGTGTCTGGACGCAGTGAATGACAGGTGTTATGATTTGGTAGCTGAGGAGTACAGGTAAAAAGGCAATACACCAGAGCAGTTGGAATCTATGAGATTGCAGTACCCTGACTAACCACCGCAACTAGAGGCAGCCGTGGAGCGTTCCTACGTTGGTCCTAGACGCCTCGTCACAGCCTGAGAAACTAACTACACCTAAAGATAGAAATAGGAGAGCTATCTGCCCCGTAGCAGAACCCCAAAGATAATAGAAAGCCCCCAAACATGTAATGGCGGTTAGACAAGAGGAAATACTGACACAGAAAGAAAATAGTATGAGCAAACGCTGGGGCCCAAACTAACTAAATAGAAAAGGACAGGAAGGGTACTTACTGCAATCTCAGAAAACCCTGAAAAACACCAACTCTACTAATTTCAAAATAACCTGAGATCACACGACCTCTACCACCTAAATTAGTTCTCTGGTGTAACAAAAACAGCAGCCACTGAAAAAACTGGAAAAAGCAAAAGTACAAAACACAGTGGCTGGACTAAACTGAGAGGGCAAAAGCCCCCGGAGGGGACCCAGAAGGCCCCCACAGAAGTGCAGGACCAAATGCAAAAATATAGCAAAAACACAAAATAAGAAATTGTCTTATCTGATAGCAGGAGATGCAGACACGACACAGCAGGCTACAAGGGAAACTGGAAAGAAGGATTCAGACCAGAACAATTGATCACCGGCAACCCTGATGGGAAAATTACTCCCTTATATAAGACCAATCAGTAACACCTGATTCCCAGTCCTCACAATCCTCACTAGTACCGCTTGTAACCACCAGAGGGAGCCTCTGCTCAGAACTCATCTCAAACCCATTCACAACAGTACCCCCCCCTTGAGGAGGGGTCACCGAACCCTCATTTGAGCAACCAGGTCGGTCAGGATGAGTTCTATGATACGCACGGATAAGTCTCCTAGCATGGATGTCCGAAGCAAACACCCAAGAATTGTCTTCCTGACCATAACCTCTCCATTTAACCAAATACTGGAGTCTTCGTCTAGAAAAACGAGAATCCAATATTTTCTCAACCACATACTCCAGATTGCCCTCAACCAAAACAGGGTCAGGAGGCACAGCAGCAGGAACCACTGGCTCAACAAACCTCTTCAACAAGGACTTGTGGAACACGTTATGGATCTTAAATGTCCCTGGAAGAAGCAAACGAAAAGAAACAGGATTAATAATCTCCATGATCTTATAAGGCCCAATGAACCTAGGCTTAAATTTAGGAGATGCTACTCTCATAGGAATATTCTTTGAGGACAACCAGACCAAGTCCCCCACTTTAAACCGAGGACCATCAGTCCTATGCCGGTTAGCAAACCGCTGGGCCTTCTCCTGAGAGAGGGACAACCTCTCCACTACCTGGTCCCAAATCTGCTGCATACGCTCAACAACAGAGTCAACACCTGGACAGACAGAAGCCTCCGTCTGTCCTGAAGAAAATCGAGGGTGAAACCCAGAATTACAGAAAAACGGAGACATCAAAGTGGCAGAGCTAGCCCTATTATTAAGAGCAAACTCAGCCAAAGGCAAAAAAGAGACCCAGTCATCCTGATCAGCAGACACAAAGCATCTTAGATAAGTCTCCAATGTCTGGTTTGTTCTCTCAGTTTGACCATTGGTCTGAGGATGAAATGCCGAGGAGAAAGACAATTGAACACCCAGTTTAGAACAAAAAGTCCTCCAAAATCTGGAAACAAACTGGACTCCTCTGTCAGACACAATGTTCTCAGGAATGCCGTGTAAACGAACCACGTGCTGAAGGAACAACGGCACCAATTCAGAGGAGGAAGGCAACTTAGGTAATGGCACAAGATGTATCATTTTGGAAAACCTATCACAAATTACCCAGATGGTGGTCATTCTCTGAGAAACAGGAAGATCGGAAATGAAATCCATAGAGATATGGGTCCATGGTCTCTTGGGCACAGGCAATGGCATCAACAAACCACTAGAGCGAGAGCAAGGCTTGGAGCGAGAGCAAGTCCCGCAGGACTGCACAAATTCCCTGACATCACGAGACAAGGCAGGCAACCAAAAGGACCGACTAACAAAGTCTCTGGTACCAAAAATTCCGGGATGCCCAGCCAATGCGGAACAATGAATCTCAGACATCACACTCTTTTTCCATTGGTCCGGGACAAACAATTTTCCAACAGGGCAGCGCTCGGGCCTATCCTCCTGACACCCCTCCAGAGCAAGTCTCAAATTGGGCGAGATGGCGGAAAGAACTACACCCTCCTTCAAAATAACAGAGGGATCAGATAGCTCAGGAGAGTCCGCAAGGAAACTCCTCGAGAGGGCATCCGCCTTAACATTCTTAGTGCCAGGAAGAAAGGAAACCACAAAATTAAAACGTGTGAAAAACAAGGCCCACCTGGCCTGTCTAGGATTGAGTCGCTTGGCAGATTCCAGATAGACCAGATTCTTATGGTCCGTAAGGACCACCTCCTGATGTTTGGCTCCCTCCAGCCAATGTCTCCACTCTTCAAAAGCCCACTTCATGGCCAATAACTCCCGATTACCCACGTCATAATTACGTTCAGTAGGAGAAAATTTTCGAGAGAAAAAGGCACAAGGGTTACTTTTAGAGGTCTCTGGATCTTTTTGGGACAAAACGGCACCTGCCCCAATTTCAGAGGCATCAACCTCCACCTGAAATGGCAGAGAAACATCAGGCTGCCGTAGAACAGGAGCAGAAGTGAATCTCTGCTTAAGTTCCTGAAATGCAGAGACTGCCTCAGGAGGCCAATTCACCACATCAGAACCCTTTCTGGTCAAATCAGTTAATGGTTTAACAATAACAGAGAAATTACCAATAAATTTACGATAAAAATTGGCAAAACCCAAAAATCTCTGAAGAGCCTTTAATGAAGTAGGTTGGACCCAATCACAGATGGCCTGAACCTTGACCGGGTCCATTTCAATAACAGATGGGGACAAAATGAATCCCAGAAATGAGATCTTCTGTACGCCAAAAAGACACTTTGATCCCTTCACATACAGAGCATTCTCTCTCAAAATCTGGAATACAGTTCGAACATGTTTCACATGAGAGTCCCAGTCATTAGAAAAAATCAAGATATCATCCAAATAAACAATCAGAAACTTGTCCACAAAATCCCTGAAAATGTCATTCATGAAGGACTGGAAGACGGAAGGAGCATTAGTGAGCCCAAAGGGCATCACAAGGTACTCAAAATGCCCTTCAGGGGTGTTAAATGCCGTCTTCCATTCATCCCCGTGCTTAATGCGAATAAGGTTATACGCCCCCCTGAGGTCAAGCTTGGTAAACCAAGTAGCGTTTTTCACCCTGGAAAACAGGTCAGAAATCAAGGGTAACGGGTATTGATATTTCACAGTAATATTGTTCAAGAGACGATAATCAATACACGGCCTTAATGAACCATCTTTTTTGGCCACAAAGAAAAAACCGGCACCTAAGGGTGAAGAGGATGGTCTGATATGACCCTTCTCCAATGATTCCTTGATATAAGACCGCATAGCGTCATGTTCAGGTACAGACAAGTTAAAAAGGCGACCTTTAGGGAATTTACTACCCGCACTAATTCAATAGCGCAGTCATAGCTCCTATGGGGAGGTAAGGATGCAGATTTACTTTCGCTAAACACATCAGAAAAATCAAACAAAAAGTCAGGAACATCCTCAGCCTGGGGGAGGCAGAAAAAACAGGAGTGTTGGTATTAACACATTGGCAGCCCCAACTGGTTACAGACACAGATTTCCAATCCAAAACAGGATTATGAGACTGTAACCAAGGGAAACCCAGCACGATAATGTCATGCAGATTATATAGAACCAAAAATTTGCAGCACTCCTGGTGATCAGGTTCAACCCTCATTATCACCTGAGTAGAAAACTGGGTTTATTCTCAGCCAAAGGGGTAGAATCGATCCCCAGTAAAGGAATAGACTTCTGTAGGGGTATCAAGGGAAACCCACAACGTTTAGCAAAATCATAATCCATCAGGTTAATAGCTGCTCCAGAATCAACGAAAGCCTGAGCAGAAAATGAGGACAGAGAGCATATCAGAGTGACAGTTAATAAAAACTTAGTCTGAACACTACCCAAGACAAATGAGCGTGCAAAACGTCTTCCCCGCTTAGGGCAGACTGAAATAGCATGAGAGGCATCACCACAGTAGAAACATAACCCATTGCGCTTTCGAAACTCATGACGCTGTGCCCCAGACACCACTCCATCACACTGCATGGGCTCAGCAGCTGGCTCACAAGGCAACACCATTCCACGCATACTTCTCCGCTCACGCAAACGTCTGTCAATTTGAATCGCTAATGACATAGAATCATTGAGACCAGAGGGGACAGGGAATCCCACCATAACATCCTTTACATTATCCGACAGACCCTTCCGGAAAAGGGCCGCCAAAGCGTCGTCATTCCATTTGGTCAGGACTGCCCACCTACGGAATCTCTGACAGTATAACTCAGCGTCATCAAGCCCCTGATTTAATGCCAACAAGGCTTTTTCAGCTTGATCAGTGACATTAGGCTCATCGTACAATAACCCCAAAGCCTGAAAAAATGCATCAACATCACTCAAAACAGGATCCCCAGGTATCAGGGAAAAAGCCCAATCCTGAGGATCGCCGCGCAGGAGAGAGATGATAATTTGAACCTGCTGCGCTGCGTTTCCTGAGGACTTAGATTTTAAGGCAAGAAACAATTTACAATTATTTTTGAAATTCTGAAACTTAGCTCGATCCCCTAAAAACAAATCTGGCATGGGGATCCTAAGTTCCACAACAGGCAACCTAGCAAGATATGCAGCAAAACTCTGAACCTCAGTGGCAAGCTGATCCACACGGCCAGACAACTGTGCAAACTCCATTGGGAGAAAAGATCCTCCCCAGCACCCAGAGATACAGAGGGAAAAAAAAAAAAAAAAAAATGCAACAAACAGAAAAATATCTCTGACAACTTTTCTTCCTTCAAAATATTTTTTCCCTTCTGTGAGTACCATACAATTTTTAGGCCGGTGATACTGTTATGATTTGGTAGCTGAGGAGTACAGGTAAAAAGGCAATACACCAGAGCAGTTGGAATCTATGAGATTGCAGTACCCTGACTAACCACCGCAACTAGAGGCAGCCGTGGAGCGTTCCTACGTTGGTCCTAGACGCCTCGTCACAGCCTGAGAAACTAACTACACCTAAAGATAGAAATAGGAAAGCTATCTGCCCCGTAGCAGAACCCCAAAGATAATAGAAAGCCCCCAAACATGTAATGGCGGTTAGACAAGAGGAAATACTGACACAGAAAGAAAATAGTATGAGCAAACGCTGGGGCCCAAACTAACTAAATAGAAAAGGACAGGAAGGGTACTTACTGCAATCTCAGAAAACCCTGAAAAACACCAACTCTACTAATTTCAAAATAACCTGAGATCACACGACCTCTACCACCTAAATTAGTTCTCTGGTGTAACAAAAACAGCAGCCACTGAAAAAACTGGAAAAAGCAAAAGTACAAAACACAGTGGCTGGACTAAACTGAGAGGGCAAAAGCCCCCGGAGGGGACCCAGAAGGCCCCCACAGAAGTGCAGGACCAAATGCAAAAATATAGCAAAAACACAAAATAAGAAATTGTCTTATCTGATAGCAGGAGATGCAGACACGACACAGCAGGCTACAAGGGAAACTGGAAAGAAGGATTCAGACCAGAACAATTGATCACCGGCAACCCTGATGGGAAAATTACTCCCTTATATAAGACCAATCAGTAACACCTGATTCCCAGTCCTCACAATCCTCACTAGTACCGCTTGTAACCACCAGAGGGAGCCTCTGCTCAGAACTCATCTCAAACCCATTCACAACAGACAGGCCTGTCATTCAATCTAGGCAGGGCAGGGGCGTGCTGAGCTGTCAGTATGGTGATCGACATCTCAGCTGTCCAATCAGATGTTGGGGCATGCTGAGCTGTCAGTGTCTTGAGTGACAGTTTAGTCATCCAATCAGGGCCAGGGCTCCATCCATGTGTCTTGTGTTTGTAGTAACTACCTGGCTACTTAGTCAGCTCTCTGCCTTAGATTACTGCCACTTGTAGTTTTGCTCAAGAGGTGTTTGTGTTCATGTATTCTGATCTTTGTTGCATGAGGCTGGATTTGCCTTTGATCTTGTATTTGCTTAGCCCTTTTGTCGTAATTCACTACCTTCTTGGAATTCTGACCCCGGACTGTGACCCGATCACGCCTTTGTCTCACCCCTCTGTCCATGACGTACCCTTTTGGCTTTTGACCTTGGACCTCTTGACTACCCAGCCTCGTGGCTTGCTCATCGTGAGTAGTGACAAGCGTCACAGTATCCTTTTTGGGTTGACGGTCTCTGAGAGACTTTTTATTAACAAGGGTTGTCCTACACTGGAGAATCCTGATATGCAAATCTGTTGTATATCATCTATCTCAGGAGTGTGCAACCTCTGATCCGGGGGCCATATGCGACCCGGGGACCATATGCGACCCACGATGCCATTGCGTGCAGCCGCCAACCATATGAACCGAAAAATGCTTGTCTGACAGAATAACTATATGTGAGCAGCAGCCACACACAGAGGACCAGTGGCAGCAGCTGAGGAAAAGGGAATTCCAAGTACTCATGGTGTCCAGTGTAAATGGAGCGCCCACTAGGGCCGTGGGGTACTCGGTACCAGGCCGGGCAGTTTTTAAAGGGAAGGTGTCAAGGCAGCAGTGACCCGGTCCGTGGCCCTGAGCGTCCAATAAAAATTAAAATAAAAGAAAAAAGGGATAGTTTATAGGGGATTAGTTTGTGACGCCACCTGTGGTGTTCGGCAATAAGATGGCCGACGCTGCGAAAGGAGACCGCTGGGGCCGTCGTTGACGCAGCAGGGTTGTTACAGCTCTCCACGGGTAGAGCTATGCCACAGGGCAGTGTTAAAGATGGTGATGATGGTTATGGTACAGGGCAGATAATGCAGTAAATAATTCTGAGGACACAGCAGGGTGCAGTCTTTTCAGTTTTACTCACGGAGTTGCAGGTTACAATCCCCAGTCAGGGTACTGTGTCCTCCGGGTAGGTGGTCCAGACAGCTCTCAGATTATTTGAGGTACATCATGTCGGAACCCCGTTCTGACGTTCCTTTCCTGGCCGTCTCCCTGCGCTGGCTCCCACCTCTCCTGCCCTGCGCCTTCACCCACAGTGTCCCAAGCCAGCAGCCTCGGATCCTGTCATGCGACGTGCTCTAGGTCCCCTTGATCCTATGTGGCGGCCTTTTCAGCGAATGTGTCTGGATTTGGCTGCAGCACATGCAGATACTGCAGCCTCCGGTTAGCTAGCTGAGTCCTCAGTTTCTCCACTAGACTGGGGCCAGTCCCCTACTGTGACCTGGTCCCTCCACCCTACTACGGTCAACGTGGATTCGGGCGCCATGGGTGGATTCCTCACTTCACGTGCCCCTAGCACCCCTTCTTCCTCTCTCTCAAGCTTATCTTTCTGTCTGTTCTGTCTTTCTTCTCTCTCTACTGTCCTCTGGTCCAGGGACGAGCTCCTCTCTGCTCAAGTCCCCAGCCCCAACTGACTTCCTCCAACTCCAACTTCTCTCCCTCTGGTCTCTCAGACCACTCACTAAGCTCCTCCTCTTCCCTACTTTCTCCACCCACACCCTCTACCTAGTCCCTCCCGGGCCCGGGGAGGTTCACTGTTGAATGTAAGTGTGTGGGTTCTGGGCAGTGTCCCCTCCTTACCAGAGAGCGGAGTATCACACATCTGGCTGAGGTGCAGTACCTCTGTGGCGACTGGACCCTCAGGGCCGCCATATAGACATCTCTGGATGCCTCATACATCAGGAGAATGGGGCCTCCTAACCCATTTGTAGTATAGAAAGTAGTATATGAATTAGTCAGGTGGCCATGTCTGTGGCTCACTCCACTGTAGTTTATAGGAGTTTTGAAACACTAGACAGTACCGAAAAAACTCATGATCTATTGTAGAGAGACATGTGTATGCATGAACTCTTCCTATTTAAGGCCTAATCCCACAGGGTTTTTTTTTTAACAAGGATTTCAATGCAGATTTAACTGCAAATTCACATACAAAATGCTCCAAATGCTCTATGAAAAAGTTTCCTATTAGTTTTACTGAGAAATGTTCAAAATATCGTGAAACAATACTGTGTGCACTAAAGGAGCTTTTCCCATTCAACTTACTTGGTGGTGAATTTTTCATGTAGATTTTCTGCTGTATTTCTGCATCTGCATAGATTGTAAGCTTGCGAGCAGGGCCCACATTCCTCTTGGTATCTACTTTGATCTGTTTTTATTGTTACGCTATAATGTCTACTGTCTGTACAAGTCCCCTCTATAATGTAAAGTGCTGCGGAATATGTTGGCGCTATAGAAATAAAATTATTATTATTATTATTCTCTATTATGTAAATTATGTTACTTGCATTTTTTTCATTGAAGTTTAAGTGCCTTTTTTACATGCAGTTTTATTGTATTTTTGACACTGCAGTTTTTGTCTTTTTTTTGTATGTTATGCTTTACAGGGAATCTGTCACCAGATTTTTGCCCCCACAATCTGAGAGCAGCGTAATGAAGGTGCAAAGAACCTGATTCTAGCAATGTGTCATTTACTGAACTGCTTGCTGAATTTTGACAAAATCACTCTTTACTCTCCTGCAGACCTAGCAGTTCTCTGAATGCTGAGCTCTATATAACCAGCCCACACCACTGATTGACAGCTTTCTGCTGATTCACAGTGTAGACAGAAAGCTGCCAATCACTGGTGGGAGCAGCAGAGTTACTAGTCCGCTAGTGATAATCTACTGCTGATAAACCACTGATTGTATCAAAACTACACTAAGCAGCCTAGTAATGGCAAATCACTGGAATCACAGTCTCTGTCTCAACATTATGCTGCTCTCAAATAAGGAGGCACAAACCTGATGACAGATTCCTTTTGAATAAGGCAGTTTTGTTTTTGACACTTCCCGGCATTTGGAATTGACAATACTTTATTGATACAATCATGTGCGGATTACATAGGAAAAAGCAATCCTGAAAATCCCTTTAAGTATGCCTTTAACAATTTAATATGGAGAAGAATTTGACTAAATATCAAACACAATATTTACACTTTTTGGATCATTCAAAATGATTTACATTCATATTTGTGAATGTAATTATCCACTCTACACTGATTTATTTTATACATATTGTCTGGCCCATAACAGCTAAATGACATTGAGCTATGCCAATTTGCTAAGTTTTTGCCCTTTTAGGACTTATACAGTAATGGCCAAAAGTGTTGGCACCTTTGAAATTGTTCCAGAATATTAAGTATTTCTCCCAGAAAATTATTGCAATTACATGTATTTTGTTACACATGTTTATTTCCTATGTGTGTATTGGAACAATAGAGAAAAAATGGCAAACTGGACATTATTTCACAACAAAACCCCAAAAATGGGCCGAACAAAACTGTTGACCCATTTCCAAAATTGTGGGCAAACAACTTCATTTCAGGCATGTGATGCTCATTCAAACTCACCTGTGGCAAGTAACAGACATGGGCAATATGAAAACCACACCTAAAACCAGATAAAAAGGGGGAGAAGTTGACCCAAACTTTGCATTGTGTGTCTGTGTGCTTCACCAACCATGGAGAGCAGAAAGAGAAGAAAATTGTCTTGAGAACCAAAATTTTTGAACAATATCAACAATCTCAAAGTTAAAAGTCCATCTCCAGAGATCTTGATGTTCCTTTGTTCAAGGTGAGCAACATAATCAATAAGTTTATAACCCATGGCACTGTAGGTAATCTCCCTGGATTTGGACAGCAGAAAAAAATTGATGAAAGGTTGCAACGGAGGATAGCCGGATGGTGGATAAGCAGTCCCAATCAAGTTCCAAAAAATTCAAGCTGTCCTGCAGACTCAGGGTGCATCAGTGTTAGCGCAAACTATCCATCAACATTTGAATGACATGAAACGCTTTGGGAGGAGACCCAGTGGAACCTCAATGCTGACAGAGTGATATATAGACTGTGGTTTGCCAAAATGAGTGTGAGTACGCCAAAATCCTTCTGGGAAAGTGTCTTGTGGACAGAGAAGACCAAAATAGAGCTTTTCAGTAAAGCACATCATTCTACTGTTTACCGAAAATGGAATGAGGCCTACAAAGAAAAGAGTACAGTACCTAAAGTCAAATATGGTGGAAGCTCAAAGATGTTTTAGGGTTGTTTTGCTGCCTCTGGCACTGGGTGCCTTGACTGTGTGCAAGGCATCATGAAATCTGAAGATTACCAAAGGATTTTGGGTCACATTGTAGTACCCAGTGTCAGAAAACTGGGTTTGCATGTTACAGTAGGTCATGGCTCTTCCAGCAGGATAATGATCCCAAACATACTTCAAGAACCTACCAAAAATAGATGGAAATCAAAGCGCTGAAGAGTTTTGATTTGGCCAGAAATCAGGATCAAAAGTCAGGCCAGGAGTCAGGATCAAAATCCCATTGAACACCTCTGAAGAGATCTTAAAATTGCTGTTGGGAGAAGGCACATACTGTAGATATATGAGACCTGGAGCAGTTTAAAAAAGAAGAGTGGTCCAAAATTCCAGTTGAGAGTTGTAAGAAGCTTGTTGATGGTTATAGAAAGCGATTTATTGCAGTTATTTATTCCAAAGAGTGTACAACCAAACATTAAATTGAGGGTGCCAATAATTTTGTCCGGCTCCTATTTGAGGTTTGTGTGAAATTATGTTTAATTTCCTTATATTTCTGTTTTTTTGTGTTGCTCCAATACATACAAATGTGTATAACAAAACGTGTAATTGCAATAATTTTGTAGGAGAAATACTTTGTTTTATGGAACAATTTCAAGGGTCCCAACACTTACAACCATGACTGTATGTTTTTTACCTGCAGATTTTCCTCATATTATGCAATTCTATAAGGGAAATCTGCACATAAAACTCAGTTTACTTAACAGAGAAATTCACAAGTTGCAGATTTGAAACACGTACTATAGGTTAGTTTATAGTGTGTAAAAAAAAAAAAGTACAGCGGAAATGAGATTTCTATAAATTACATCCACTCTGCTGGAACTGTAAAAGGCTGCGTTTTTGAAGCAGCAAAATTAGGCAGTGTCAAAAACTCACCAAACTCTCGTGGGCACATACCTTTAGAGTACTGATTGGCAGAGATAAGGGTCCTGTAAGTAGAATTTATACCTATCAGACATTTTTTATACAGTGGCATGTAAAAGTTTTGGCACCCCTGGTCAAAATTACTGTTATTGTGAACAGTTAAGCAAGTTGAAGATGAAATGATCTGTAAAATGCCTAAAGTAAAAGATGACACATTTCCTTTGTATTTTAGGCAAAAACTATATATATATGTATTTTCATCTTTTACATTTTAAAAATTTAAAAAAGGAAAATTAGCCGATGCAAAAGTTTGGGCACCTTGATTGGTAAGTATCTAGTAGCACCTCCTTTTGAAAGTAAAGTTTGTAAACGCTTTTTGTAGCCAGCCAAGAGTCTTTCATCTCTTGTTTGAGGGATTTTCTTCCATTCTTCCTTGGAAAATTCTTCCAGTTCTGTGAGATTCCTGGGTCGTCTTGTATGCACTGCTATTTTGAGGTCTAGTCACAGATTTTCAATGATGTTCAGATCAGGGGACTGTGAGGGCCATTGCAAAACCTTCAGATTGCACCTTTCGAGGTAGTCCATAGTGGATTTTGATGTGTGCTTAAGATCATTATCCATTTGTAGGAGTAATCCTCTTTTCAACTTCAGCTTTTTTACAGATCATGTTATGTTTGCATCAAGAATTTGTTGAAACTTCACTGAATCCATTCTTCCCTCTACCTGTGACATGTTCCCCGTGCCATTGACTGCAACACAACCCCAAAGCATGATTGATCCACCCCATGCTTAATGGTTGCGAAGATGTTCTTTTTATGAAATTCTGTGCCCTTTTTTCTTCACACATACCTTTGATCATTGTGGCCAAAGAGTTCTATTTTAACCTCATCGATCTACAGGACTTGTTCCCAAAATGCATCAGGCTTGTTTAGATGCTGTTTTGCATACTTGTGATGCTGAATTTTATGGTGAGTATGCAGGAGAGGTTTTCTTCTGATGACTCTTCTATGAAGGTCATATTTGTGCAGGTGTCTCTGAACAGTAGAAAAATGCACCAAAACTCCAGAGCCTGCTAAATCTTTTTGACTGTCTCAGGCAGTCAAGCGGGGGTCCTTATTTGCCTCTCTAGCAATCTTATGAGCAGCTCTCACTGAAATTTTGCTGGTCTTCCAGACCTTATCTTGTCCTCTACAAAGATTACATGGGCCATTTTCCATTTTGTAATTTTCAAAATGTAAAAAATGAAAAAATATTTTTTGCCTAAAATACGAAGGAAATGTGTCATCCAGTAGCGTAGCTGCCTGGAGGGCAAAGGGAGTAGTTGCACCAGGCTCAGGGGTGCACACCGAAGGCTTTGCTACCCATAACTGATCACCGTACATAGCACATCAATACAATAAAGCCCTGCGGACCATGTCTCCCTGCACTAACGCTCTTCATTCTATAGTCTGCAGGTCACTTTAAGCCTGCGGTCTACAGAATGGCCGAGGTGCCCAAGCATGCACAGAACATCGCATTGACGTCATTGCTCTACGACGGGACTGACATTTTGTGTGTGCGTTGGAACTATGACAGCATGTTGCCTTGCTGTTGGCCTCATCAGGATCCTAGGTTAGATGAGTATATGATTTGTTTTATTAAATCCTGTGGTGTGATGTGGGGGCAACATAAACAATGGGAGCCCTTATACTTAGTGTTTGAGACTCTGTAACAGTTTGAGGGGCCCTCATACATTTTAGGGACTAATGCAGGGGCCATCATACAGCTCGTGGTCTAATGCAGGTGTCAATATACAGTTTGTTGACTAATGCAGGGGCCTATATAGAGCTAGAGGACTAATGTGGGAGCTATTATACAGCTTCTGGACGAATGCAGGGGCCATTATATAGCTTAGGAACTAATACAGGGATCATTATAAAGTTTGGGGACTAATGCAGGAGCCATTATACAGCTTGGAAACTAATACAGGAAACATTATATAGCTTGGGGACTAATGCTGGGGCAATTATACAGCTTGGGGGCTAATGTGGGGGCCATTATACAGTTTGGGAGCTAATCTGTGGAGGCCAATATACAGTTTGGGAGCTAATGCGGGGGCTATTATACAATTTGGTGGCCATTAGAAGGTGTGAAAGCTAGCGCGGGGGATATTACACAACTTGGGTTCTAATGTGGGGGCCATTATACAGCTTGGGAACTAATGCAGGGATGATTATACAGCTTAAGGACTAATGCAGGGGTCATCATACAGCTTAAGGACTAGTGCAGGGGCCATTATACAGCTTGGGGACTATTGCAGGGGCCATTATACAGCTTGGGGACTATTGCATGGGCCATTATACAGCTTGGGGACTAATACAGAGGCCATTATACAGCTTGTAATCTAATGAAGGGGACATTATACAGCTTGGGGACTAATGCAGGGTCCATTATACAGCTTAAGTAATAATACAGGGGACATTATACAGGTTGGTGGCTAATGTGGGGGCCATTATACAGTTTGCGAGCTAATCTGTGGAGGCCATTATACAGTTTGGGAGCTAATGGGGGGGCAATTATACAATTTGGAGGCTAATGTGGGTGCCATTATACAATTTGGGGGCTAATGTGGGGACTGTTATTCAGTTTTTGGGCTAATGCGGGGGCTATTATCCAGTCTGAATGCTACTGTGGGGGTCACTATACTGTGCTTTGGTTGAGCAGTGCGGAAAACCTTATTGCTATGTGAAGTGAAGCTGTGCCCCCACTATACTGTTTATAGCAGAGCTGTGAGTGCAAGAATGAAGTGATTAACCAGAGTCAGCATGGGTTTGTAACTAATAAGTCATGTCAGACTAATTTAATTTCCTTCTATGACAGAATCACTGACTGGGTGGATCAGGGAAATGCTGTAGATATATTATATCTTGACTTCAGCAAAGCATTTGACAAAGTATCTCACACAATCCTTATTGAAAAAATGACTAAGTATGGAATGGACAAGGCAACTGTTAGGTGGATACATAACTGGCTCAGTGATAGGACCCAAAGAGTGGTAGTAAATGGCTGCACATCGAGTTGGAAGAATGTATCAAGTGGGGTACCACAAGGCTCTGTTTTGGGCCCTGTATTGTTCAACATCTTTATCAATGATTTAGATGAAGGAATTGAGGGTAAACTGATTAAATTTGCTGATGACACAAAGCTAGGAGGGATAGCTAATACTAGAGAAGAGAAATAGAGGATTCAAAAAGATATAAATAAACTGGAGCAGTGGGCAGCAACTAACAGAATGGTTTTTAACAGGGAAAAATGCAAAGTACTTCATCTGGGAAATAAAAATGAAAAAAGCGTATACAGAATGGGAGGAATAAGGCTAAGCAACAGCACATGTGAAAAAGACTTGGGTATACAAATAGATCACAGACTGAACATGAGTCAACAGTGTGATGCAGCAGCAAAAAAGGCAAATACAATTCTGGGATGTATTAACAGAAGCATACAGTCTAGATCACGTGAGGTCATTATTGCCCTCTACTCCTCTTTGGTCAGACCTCATCTGGAATACTGTGTCCAGTTTTGGGCACCACATTTTAAAAAAGACATCAACAAACTGGAGCAAGTTCAGAGAAGAGCGACCAGAATGGTGTTCGGTCTGCAAACCATGTCCTATGAGGAACGGTTACAGGATTTGGGAATGTTTAGCTTGCAAAAGAGAAGACTGAGAGGAGACTTAATAGCTGTATACAAATATCTCAAGGGCTGTCACATTGTAGAATGATTATCTTTATTCTCATTTGCACACGGAAAGACTAGAAGCAATGGGATGAAACTGAATGGGAGGAGACACAGATTAGATATTAGAAAAAACTTTTTGACAGAGTGATCAATGAGTGGAACAGGCTGCCACGAGAGGTGGTGAGTTTTCCTTCAATGGAAGTCTTCAAACAGAGGCTGGACATACATCTGTCTGGGATGATTTAGTGAATCCTGGGTTGGACCAGATGACTGGTCCCTTCCAACTCTACCATTCTATGATTCTATGATAATGTGTATAGTGGAGCTGTGGGCCAATTATACTGTGTATAGGGGAGATGTGGGTCAAGTATAATGTGTCGAGGGCAGTGGTGGGGCCATCATATTGTGCACAGAGGAACTGTGTGTGCATTATACTGTGTATGGGGGAGCTGTGGGCCCATCATAATGTATATAGAGGAGCTGTACATCGGGGGACTCAGTGGACATTATTAGATGTTAATTGGGCACTTAAGAAGCATTATTGTAATAGGGGCACTTAGAGTATTGTAACAAACGTGCACAGGGGGCATTATTACTTTCTAGGGGACAAATGTGGGCACTGTTTCCTAGGGCACTTGCACAGGGCATTAATATTTTCTAGGAGGCAATTTTACCATCTAGAGGGCACAAATGAGGCATTATTACTATGGTGAACATTATTATGTGGAGCACTAAGAGGATCTTTTATTGTACCACACAGCAGGTGCAGTAATAGGGACACATTGGGGCATTGGGGTATCAGCAGTATGAGGAGTTTATGCAGGTTGGGAATAAATGGCAACCATGCAGTAAATGGGAGAAGTCAGATGTGTCTTTGTTGTATTCTCTGCCAGAGTCCTGGCTGGAAGAAGTTGTCATGTTGGTCTGGGCCAGATGGAAAAGATGTCAAAAGTGAACAACTCCATCAAAAAGAACGTCATCGTTAAGTCACCATCTATAACTGTCCAATAATCTCTTATATGTTCTGCAGGGCTAGTATCTACCACTATATAGTTACTATATAGTGGTAATATAAATCTTGTTCTTTGTGGAGATTTTTTTCCAGTAACAACACAGTCATCTGCTGAGGTTTCACTATACCCACGATTAGGCTGTGCCACCGTAGTTGTAATCAGGATTACCAGTTAGGAGCAATCTCAGATGTTTCGTCCCCCAGAGCTGAACCCCCGAGCTACGCCTCTGGTTTTATCTTTAACCTTAGTCCCTTTAGAGATCATTTCATCTACAACTTTAACTGTTTACAATGACAGTAATTTTGACCAGGCGTACCCAAACTTTTACATGCCCCTGTATGTATATACATTATTCAAAAAATAATGGGAACACTTAAACAACAGAATATAACTCCAAGTAAATCAAACTATCCACTTAGGAAGTAACACTGATTGACAATCAATTTCACAAGATGTTGTGCCAATGGAATAGACAAAAGATGGAAATTATTGGCAATTATCAAGACACACTCAATAAAGGAGTGGTTCTGCAGGTGGGGACCACAGACCACATCTCAGTACCAATGCTTTATGACTGATGTTTTGGTCACTTTTGAATGTTGATTGTGCTTTCACACTTGTGGTAGCATGAGACAGATTTTAAAACCCACAGAAGTGGCTCAGGTAGTGCAGCTCATCCAGGATGGCACATCAATGCGAGCTGTGGCAAGAAGGTTTGCTGTGTCTGTCAGCGTAGTGTCCAGAGGCTGGAGGAGCTACCAGGAGACAGGCCAGTACACCAGGAGACATGGAGGGGGCTGTAGGAGGGTAACAACCCAGCAGCAGGACCGCTACCTCCACCTTTGTGCAAGGAGGAACAGGAGGAGCACTGCCAGAGCCCTGCAAAATGACCTCCAGCAGGCCACAAATGTGTATGTGTCTGCTCTGAGTGCCCGACGTCCACAGATGGGGGTTTTGCTCACAGCCCAACACCGTGCAGGATGCTTGGCACTTGCCACAGAACACCAGGATTGGCAAATTCGCCACTGGCACCCTGTGCTCTTCACAGATAAAAGCAGGTTCACATTGAGCACATGTGACAGACGTGACAGAGTCTAGAGATGCTGTGGAGAGCAATCTGCTGCCTGCAACATCCTTCAGCATGAGTGGTTTGCCAGTGGTAAGTAATGGTGTGGGGTGGTATTTCTATAGAGGGCCGCACAGCCCTCCATGTGCTCGCCAGAGGTAGCCTGACTGCCATTAGGTACCGAGATGAGATCCTCAGACCCCTTGCTGAGTGCTGTGGCGCGCACCTGTAATCTTAGCTACTATGGGAGGCTTGGGCTGTTGGATCACTTGAGCTTGTCAGTTCTGGTCCATTCTGTGCTATGTGGATCAGGGGTCTTCTCTGTCCTCAGCATCAATATGGTGACTCTGAGCCAGCTGCTTGGGGACACTAAGTTGATGGATGTGGGAGTGTCCTTGGTCAAAAAAAAAGAAATTCCCGAACTAGATGCTAAAAGCACTTAATAGTTCTAATGCAGGACAATGCCAGACCTCATGTGGCTGGAGTGTGTCAGCAGTTCCTGCAAGATGAAGGCATTGAAGCTATGGACTGGCCCGCCTGTTCCCCAGACCTGAATCCGATTGAGTACATCTGAGACATCATGTCTCGCTCCATCCACCAACGTCACGTTGCACCACAGACTGTCCAGGAGTTGGCGGATGCTTTAGTCCAGGTCTGGGAGGAGATCCCTCAGAAGACCATCCGCCGCCTCATCAGGAGCATGCCCAGGTGTTGTAGGGAGGTCATACAGGCACAGGGAGGTCAGACAGGCACGTGGAGGCCACACACACTACTTAGCATCATTTTGACTTGTTTTAAGGACATTACATTCCACTTTAGTTTTGTGTGTGACGCCAAATCCAGGCCTCCATTGGTTAATAAATTGGATTTCCATTGATAATTTTTGTGTGATTTTGTTGTCAGCACATGCAACTTTGTACAGAACAAAGTATTAAATGAGAATATTTCATTCATTCTGATCTAGAATGTGTTATTTCAGTGTTCCCTTTATTTTTTTGAGCAGTGTATTTTCGATATGATATAAATGTAACAGAAGGTAATACCCCCTTAATATTTTGTGCGGCCCCCAAATTGGTTCAGTATGAGAATGTGGCCCTTGGACTAAAGAAGGTTGTGCACCCCTGATCTATCTGCTTCATTTCAAATATATAGTGTATTATATTAGCAAATTTTGTTTTCCACATTTGTGTCATTCAGATGCATTTTTACATGGTTGTTTTTCATACAAAAGATCTTAAGTCACTAAGGCAATAATAAACATTTAATGAAAACATAACCCAGTAAAACTCAGTTATATAAAAAAAAGGAGAATACACAGTACATAGATGTACCCAATATCCACACAA
This sequence comes from Oophaga sylvatica, assembly GCA_033576555.1. NCBI lineage: Eukaryota > Metazoa > Chordata > Amphibia > Anura > Dendrobatidae > Oophaga > Oophaga sylvatica. The sequence goes on from JARQOD010000005.1 coordinate 468,239,607, forward strand.
AGCAGATCAAGACTCACTTAGGCAGAAATATTTACTTTAAGTGTATGTTCACACAGAGTTTTTTACATGGATTTTGAAGCACAGATGCTTTAAAATCCACAGCAGAGAGAATTTAAAGAGCAAATAAAATGGGGTTTTATATAGATTTGGAGCAGATTATGCTTTAAAATCTTTGCAACGCAAAACTTCTGTGCAAACATACCCTAAATGGGTTAATTAACGTATCTAGTTTTTTTTCAGACAGCTTCCAATGTAATTAGAAAGAAAAGTACCAGTAGTCACCTTTTCTCTACCCCAACGATCCGGCACTGACCCCTCAGAGGTGCTCCCTGTCTTTTGATGGCTGGCATGTGACTGCTGCAGTGGTCACTGGCGGCACGACTGGCATCATGACTCCGAGTGCTCAGCAGTTATGTCAGTATCAGCGTCATGTAAACTAAGATGCAGTGGCGTTCCGTGAATAGAGCAGACTAAGCAGCTGCTATGGGGCCCAGACAGGTGAGGGGGCCCACGACGGCCGCTGTCGTTTGGCAGCTGTGCTGTGCTGACACAGTACTATCTCCTTTAATTAAATATAAGCGACGGCCGGACACTGTAAACCCCCTTGAAGGTCCCCTTTCCTTGTTGTCTCCTGGTCAGCAGTTGGCTTAAGTCTCTGGCTGCATTTGCATAAGAAAGCCAGCCTGCAGCCAGAGACACGTGCATCACAGGAAGCAGAAAACATTCATAAGTTTCACTCAGGGAAGAGATACACAAGAAGGTGAGCCCTGCTGGCTGGGGTATGGGGTGGATTTTTTTGTTGAATGTGTCCCCTCACTGTGCTGGCACTTTATATTTACAATGGCTAGCCTCTGGCTGCACTTTGCACTTTAGGGAGTGAGGGGGTCCTGATTGCAGGCACTGTGGAGGGTGGAGGAGGGGGGCTCTGCATGCACTGTGGAGGAGGAGGATTGCCCTGCATGCACTGCAGCCACCCTTCTGTACTCCTCACATTGCTTCTCCATTGGAGCTGGTTTCATGTGATTTAACCCCTGTACCACCACCAGGCAGGATGATGCTTCCTAGCTGTAGGTAAGACCTCCAGTCTATGTCCCACCACCAACTTCACTGTCAAGGTGTGCAACAATGCATGTTCATGCAATACTAAAAATGTGCAATGCCCTGGAAATCATGGTGCAGCCAATAAATGTTACTAATTTATTCTGCTCCTTCACCCCAGAGGCATGCACCTGGGAGACAGCAATTACATGGGGCGTGCTGAGCTCATGAGGTGCCTGAGAGTGGAAGTTCTGCAGATGTTATGGAAGATATTGTGTGCGGCATTTCTGTGTCCCCTTACCTGTGATAAAATGTGTCTTGTAGTTTGTACACATGTTGGAACTTTGCATAGCTTACATATTCCAATCATTTCATATACAAAGATATGACATCCGTCTACCTGTCTTATATGATGCCATGAATGATGGGCATTGCTTGTACCTGCTGTCAGATTAGGTACCACACTTCTTACATCGGAGCACGCTATGCAGCATGTTCCCTGTCAGGCTAGGTTCACATTTATACGCCTGCAGACTTAATGCGTTGGACGTATACATTAAAACGTATGCCATGCATCAACCTACGAATTTAAACAAGTACATTTGATACATATCGTACTTCCATCTTTGTCTCTATATGTTTTTTTACTTAAAAAGAATCATTTTTTTTCCATCTAGTTTTACTGGTGTCAACAGTCCCATCCCACTCCATTTTGGCATCAGTTCTGTGAGGAGGTGTCCAGAGGAATAAACTTTTTTTCACCCCACATTAAAAACGCGTACCTTTGGTCAATTATGTTTTTTTCCCACAATACAACGTGATCAGGGCAAAACATAGTCAGAAGAACATTTTTTTTACACTATGTGTTGCCCATTATGGTTTGTGTATGCCTCCATATACGTCTGAATACCATTTTTTTTTGCAATTCAGACATATTTGTCCAGCAGACTGCACTGTATAAATGTGAGCCAAGCCTAAAGAAGTCCTTTTTGTCCAAGGAGGATAAAGCACATCATAAACACAAGTCCATACTGTGTGTTGCTGCTTTGCAGTGTGTATTTTTGCCATGCTGATTTTACAGGTGAAAGGTATTTACTTTGAGCCTTTTTTTGGTTGTAATGGTGAATGCTTCAGGATTATCAATGACCAAAGGGGCGGCAAATTTTTCAGCCGCCCCGGGCCCCAAAAACAGTTGCTACGCCACTGCACACACAAGATGGTGAGCCTGGCTGGGGGGTCGATTTTTTTTGTTAAATGTGTCCCCTCACTGTGCTGGCACTTTACATTTACAATGGCTCTGGCTGCACTTTGCACCTTAGGGAGGGGGCCCGGCTGCACGCACTGTGGAGGGTGTAGGGGGCCCTGCATGCACTGCAGGTGTGTGTGTGGAGTTAAGAGCACCTGTTTTTTTTTTGGGGGGGCCCCATTCAGACTTTTGCTATGGGGCCCCATGATTTCTATGTACGCCCCTGCTAAGATGTATCAATGCTAGATCGCCAGGGAAAGAAACAGTCAGTAGTGTTTTTAGATTTATTAAATTTGCAGCTGTATTTTAATAATTTTGATAGGTTGGCCTTTTAATCTCACCAAACCGGTTCCAATGATAGCACTAGGTCAAAAGAGGCCAACTGATTTGTTCCAACATCAATCGTAAGTAATAATCATTAGAGATACTTTAAAAACAATGAGAATATCAAAACCAAATGGCTTGTCTGAGATTAGAAAACAGGGTCTTCTTATTATCCAGGATAAGCATTTTGTGCTTTGCATATACAGTACAGACCAAAAGTTTGGACACACCTTCTCATTTAAAGATTTTTCTGTATTTTCATGACTATGAAAATTGTACATTCACACTGAAGGCATCAAAACTATGAATTAACACATGTGGAATTATATACTTAACAAAAAAGTGTGAAACAACTGAAAATATGTCTTATATTCTAGGTTCTTCAAAGTAGCCACCTTTTGCTTTGATGACTGCTTTGCACACTCTTGGCATTCTCTTGATGAGCTTCAAGAGGTAGTCACCGGAAATTGTCTTCCAACAATCTTGAAGGAGTTCCCAGAGATGCTTAGCACTTGTTGGCACTTTTGCCTTCACTCTGTGGTCCAGCTCACCCCAAACCATCTCTATTGGGTTCAGATCTGGTGACTACGGAGGCCAGGTCATCTGGCGTAGCACACCATCACTCTCCTTCTTGGTCAAATAGCCCTTACACAGTCTGGAGGTGTGTTTGGGGTCATTGTCCTGATGAAAAATAAATGATGGTCCAACTAAACGCAAACCGGATGGAATAGCATGCCGCTGCAAGATGCTGTGGTAGCCATGCTGGTTCAGTATGACTTCAATTTTGAATAAATCCCCAACAGTGTCACCAGCAAAGCACCCCTACACCCCCACACCTCCTCCTTCATGCTTCACGGTGGGAACCAGGCATGTAGAGTCCATCCGTTCACCTTTTCTGCGTTGCACAAAGACACGGTGGTTGGAACCAAAGATCTCAAATTTGGACTCATCAGACCAAAGCACAGATTTCCACTGGTCTAATGTCCATTCCTTGTGTTCTTTAGCCCAAACAAGTCTCTTCTGCTTGTTGCCTGTCCTTAGCAGTGGTTTCCTAGCAGCTATTTTACCATGAAGGCCTGCTGCACAAAGTCTCCTCTTAACAGTTGTTGTAGAGATGTGTTTGCTGCTAGAACTCTGTGTGGCATTGACCTGGTCTCTAATCTGAGCTGCTGTAAACCTGCGATTTCTGAGGCTGGTGACTCGGATAAACTTATCCTCAGAAGCAGAGGTGACTCTTGGTCTTCCTTTCCTGGGGCGTCCTCATGTGAGCCAGTTTCTTTGTAGCGCTTGATGGTTTTTGCAACTGCACTTGGGGACACTTTCAAAGTTTTCCCAATTTTTTGGACTGACTGACCTTAATTTCTTAAAGTAATGATGACAACTCGTTTTTCTTTACTTAGCTGATTTTTTTTGCCATAATACAAATTCTAACAGTCTATTCAGTAGGACTATCAGCTGTGTATCCACCAGACTTCTGCACAACACAACTGATGGTCCCAACCCCATTTATAAGGCCAGAAATCCCACTTAGTAAACCTGACAGGGCACACCCGTGAAGTGAAAAGCATTTCCGGTGAGTACCTCTTGAAGCTCATCAAGAGAATGCCAAGAGTGTGCAAAGCAGTCATCAAAGCAAAAGGTGGCTACTTTGAAGAACCTAGAATATAAGACATAATTTCAGTTGTTACACACTTTTTTGTTAAGTATATAATTCCACATGTGTTAATTCATAGTTTTGATGCCTTCAGTGTGAATGTACAATTTTCATAGTCATGAAAATACAGTAAAATCTTTAAATGAGAAGGTGTGTCCAAACTTTTGGTCTGTACTGTACCTGGAATTGCAGCTCAGCCCAGTTCATGTGAATGGTGATCAGATGTAAATGCCAGATGAACCCCATCTGAAACGTGTTTTCATAAAACTATTATTATTTTGAAGGGCCTTTAAAAAACTAAACTTTCAAACCACAAAATATACTTACAAAAGGTCTATAGAGAAAGTACCATAGTACCATATAACTGCGATAACAAGATGCATGCAAATCCAGTACTATCAAATGGGAGTTATATTTCTGAAAACTTGGATATGGTCACATGACCATTTTCTCCACATCCGAGAAACGGTTTGATTATTATGATCAGAGTAGAATTAGAGTGGGATCAATTTTTCTGGGACGTGGAGAGAAAAAAAAAAGTTTCCCCACCTTTGTCATTTTGTCAGTCCGTGAAAATTGGACTGGGATGTCATCCATGTGTGGTCCGATGTTTTTCACAGATTCATAGATTTGTGTTGTGAATAGGCTGGAAATGAGTTCTGAGCAGAAGCTCCCTCTGGTGGTTACAAACGGTACTGGACTGTCCAGTGAAGATTGTGAGGATTGGGAATCAGGTGTTACTGACTGGTCTTATATAAGGGAGTCACCTTCCCATCAGGGTTGCCGGTGATCAATTGTTCTGGTCTCAATCCTTGATTCCTGTTTCCTTGGTAGCCTGCTGTGTCGTGTCTGAATCTCCTGCTAACATATAAGACATTTTCTTCTTTTTGTTTTTGTGCTTGATTTTTGCATTTTGTCCTGCACTTCTGTGGGGGCCTTCAGGGTCCCCTCTGGGGGCTTTTGCCTCTCAGTTCAGTTCAGCCACTGATGTTTGTACATTTGCTTTTTCCAGTTTTTTTCAGTGGCTGCTGTTTTGTTTTTGGTTACACCAGAGAACTAATTTAGGTGGTAGAGGTCGTGTGATCTCAGGTGTTTTTTAAATTAGTAGAGTTGGTGCTTTTCAGGGTTTTTTGGGATTGCAGTAAGTGCCCTTCCTATCCTTTTCTATTTAGTAAGTTTGGGCCCCAACGTTTGCTCATACTATTTTCTGTCTGTGTCAGTATTTCTTCTTGTCTAACCGCCATTACATGTTTGGGGGCTTTCTATGTTCTTTGGGGATCTGCTCCGGGGCAGATAGCTTTCCTCTTTCTATCTTTAGGTGTAGTTAGTTTCTCAGGCTGTGATGAGGCGTCTAGGACCAACGTAGGAACGCTCCACGGCTGCCTCTAGTTGTGGAGGTTAGTCAGGGTACTGCAATCTCATAGTTTCCAACTGCTCTGGTGTATTTCCTTTTTTGCCTGCTCTCCTCAGCTACCAAATCTTAACAGTATCACCGGCCTAAACTGAAAATTATATGGTACTCACAGAAGGGAAAAATATTGTGAAAGAAAAAAGTTGTCAGAGTTCAGTTGTCAGAGATTTTTTTTTTTCTCTGTTTGTTGCACTTTTTTTTTTTTCCCTCTGTATCTCTGGGTGCTGAGGAGGATTTTTTTTCTCTCAATGGAGTTTGCACAGTTGTCTGGCCGTGTGGATCAGCTTGCCACTGAAGTTCGGAGTATTGCTACCTATCTTGCTAGGTTGCCTGTTGTGGAACCTAGGATTCCCATGCCAGATTTGTTTTTAGGGGATCGAGCTAAGTTTCTGAATTTCAAAAATAACTGTAAATTGTTTTTTGCCTTAAAATCTAAGTCCTCAGGGAACGCAGCGCAGCAGGTTCAAATTGTCATCTCTCTCCTGCGCGGCGACCCTCAGGATTGGGCTTTTTCCCTGACACCTGGGGATCCTGTTTTGAGTGATGTTGATGCGTTTTTTCAGGCTTTGGGGTTATTGTACGATGAGCCTAATGTCACTGATCAAGCTGAAAAAACTTTGTTGGCATTAAGTCAGGGACTTGAGGACGCTGAGTTATACTGTCAGAGATTCCGTAGGTGGGCAGTCCTGACCAAATGGAATGACGACGCTTTGGCAGCTCTTTTTCGGAAGGGACTGTCAGATAATGTAAAGGATGTTATGGTGGGATTCTGTTGTGAATGGACTTGAAATGAGTTCTGAGCAGAGGCTCCCTATGGTGGTTACAAGCGGTACTGGACTGTCCAGTGAAGATTGTGAGGAGTGGGAATCAGGTGTTACTGACTGGTCTTATATAAGGGAGTCGCCTTCCCATCAGGGTTGCCGGTGATCAATTGTTCTGGTCTCACTCCATGATTCCTGTTTCCCTTGTAGCCTGCTGTGTCGTGTCTGCATCTCCTGCTAACAGATAAGACATTTTCTTCTTTTTGTTTTTGTGCTTTATTTTTGCATTTTGTCCTGCACTTCTGTGGGGGCCTTCAGGGTCCCCTCCGGGGGCTTTTGCCCTCTCAGTTTAGTTCAGCCACTGATGTTTGTACTTTTGCTTTTTCCAGTTTCTTCAGTGGCTGCTGTTTTGATTTTGTTACACCAGAGAACTAATTTAGGTGGTAGAGGTCGTGTGATCTCAGGTGTTTTTGAAATTAGTAGAGTTGGTGCTTTGCAGGGTTTTTTGGGATTGCAGTAAGTACCCTTCCTATCCTTTTCTATTTAGTTAGTTTGGGCCCCAACGTTTGCTCATACTATTTTCTGTCTGTGTCAGTATTTCTTCTTGTCTAACAGTCATTACATGTTTGGGGGCTTTCTATGTTCTTTGGGGATCTGCTCCGGGGCAGATAGCTTTCCTATTTCTATCTTTAGGTGTAGTTAGTTTCTCAGGCTGTGACGAGGCGTCTAGGACCAACGTAGGAACGCTCCACGGCTGCCTCTAGTTGTGGTGGTTAGTCAGGGTACTGCAATCTCATAGATTTCAACTGCTCGGTGTATTGCCTTTTTTACCTGCACTCCTCAGTTACCGAAACATAACAGTATCACCGGCCTAAAATTTAAAGTTGTATGGTACTCACAGAAGGGAAAAATATTGTGAAAGAAAAAACGGTTGTCAGAGTTGTCAGAGATATTTTTCTGTTTGTTGCATTTTTTTTTTTTTCCCTCTGTATCTCTGGGTGCTGGGGAGGATTTTTTCTCTCAATGGAGTTTGCACAGTTGTCTGGCCGTGTGGATCAGCTTGCCACTGAGGTTCAGAGTATTGCTGCATATCTTGCTAGGTTGCCTGTTGTGGAACCTAGGATTCCCATGCCAGATTTGTTTTTGGGGGATCGAGCTAAGTTTCAGAATTTCAAAAATAATTGTAAATTGTTTTTTGCCTTAAAATCTAAGCCCTCAGAAAACGCAGGCACAGCAGGTTCAAATTGTCATCTCTCTCCTGCGCGGCGACCCTCAGGATTGGGCTTTTTCCCTGACACCTGGGGATCCTATTTTGAGTGATGTTGATGCATTTTTTCAGGCTTTGGGGTTATTGTACGATGAGCCTAATGTCACTGATCAAGCTGAAAAAGCCTTGTTGGCATTAAATCAGGGGCTTGATGACGCTGAGTTATACTGTCAGAGATTCCGTAGGTGGGCAGTCCTGACCAAGTGGAATGACGACGCTTTGGCGGCCCTTTTTCGGAAGGGTCTGTCAGATAATGTAAAGGATGTTATGGTGGGATTCCCTGTCCCCTCTGGTCTCAATGATTCTATGTCATTAGCGATTCAAGTTGACAGACGTTTGCGTGAGCGGAGAAGTATGCGTGGAATGGTGTTGCCTTGTGAACCTGCTTCTGAATCCATGCAGTGTGATAGAGTGGTGTCTGGGGCACAGCGTCATGAGTTTCGAAAGCGCAATGGGTTATGTTTCTACTGTGGTAATGCCTCTCATGCTATTTCAGTCTGCCCTAAGCGGGGAAGACGTTTTGCATGCTCAGTTGTCTTGGGTAGTGTTCAGACTAAGTTTTTATTAACTGTCACTCTGATATGCTCTCTGTCCTCATTTTCTGCTCAGGCTTTCGTTGATTCTGGAGCAGCTATTAACCTGATGGATTATGATTTTGCTAAACGTTGTGGGTTTCCCTTGATACCCATACAGAAGTCTATTCCCCTACTGGGGATCGATTCTACCCCTTTGGCTGAGAATAAACCTCAGTTCTCTACTCAGGTGATAATGAGGGTTGAACCTGATCATCAGGAGTGCTGCAAATTTTTAGTTCTGTATAATCTGCATGATATTATCGTACTGGGTATCCCTTGGTTGCAGTCTCATAATCCTGTTTTGGATTGGAAAACTGTGTCTGTAACCAGTTGGGGCTGCCAATGTGTTAATACCAACACTCCTGTTTTTTTCTGCCTCCCCCCAGGCTCAGGATGTTCCTGACTTTTTGATTGATTTTTCTGATGTGTTTAGCGAAAGTAAATCTGCATCCTTGCCTCCCCATAGGAGCTATGACTGCGCTATTGAATTAGTGCCTGGTAGTAAATTCCCTAAAGGTCGCCTTTTTAACTTGTCTGTACCTGAACATGACGCTATGCGGTCTTATATCAAGGAGTCATTGGAGAAGGGTCATATCAGACCATCCTCTTCACCCTTAGGTGCCGGTTTTTTCTTTGTGGCCAAAAAGGATGGTTCATTAAGGCCGTGTATTGATTATCGTCTTTTGAACAATGTTACTGTGAAATATCAATATCCGTTACCCTTGATTTCTGACCTGTTTTCCAGGGTGAAAAATGCTACTTGGTTTACCAAGCTTGACCTCAGGGGGGCATATAACCTTATTCGCATTAAGCACGGGGATGAATGGAAGACGGCATTTAATACCCCTGAGGGGCATTTTGAGTACCTTGTGATGCCCTTTGGGCTCACTAATGCTCCTTCTGTCTTTCAGTCCTTCATGAATTACATTTTCAGGGATTTTGTGGATAAATTTCTGATTGTTTATTTGGATGATATCTTGATTTTTTCCAATGACTGGGACTCTCATGTGAAACATGTTCGAACTGTATTCCAGATTTTGAGAGAGAATGCTCTGTATGTGAAGGGATCAAAGTGTCTTTTTGGCGTACAGAGGATCTCATTTTTGGGATTCATTTTGTCCCCATCTGTTATTGAAATGGACCCGGTCAAGGTTCAGGCCATCTGTGATTGGGTTCAACCTACTTCATTAAAGGCTCTTCAAAGATTTTTGGGTTTTGCCAATTTTTATCGTAAATTTATTGGTAATTTCTCGGTTGTTGTTAAACCTTTAACTGATTTGACCAAAAAGGGTTCTGATGTGGTGAATTGGCCTCCTGAGGCAGTCTCTGCATTTCAGGAACTTAAGCAGAGATTCACTTCTGCTCCTGTTCTACGGCAGCCTGATGTTTCTCTACCATTTCAGGTGGAGGTTGATGCCTCTGAAATTGGGGCAGGTGCCGTTTTGTCCCAAAGAGATCCAGAGACCTCTAAAAGTAACCCTTGTGCCTTTTTCTCTCGAAAATTTTCTCCTACTGAACGTAATTATGACGTGGGTAATCGGGAGTTATTGGCCATGAAGTGGGCTTTTGAAGAGTGGAGACATTGGCTGGAGGGAGCCAAACATCAGGTGGTGGTCCTTACGGACCATAAGAATCTGGTTTATCTGGAATCTGCCAAGCAACTTAATCCTAGACAGGCCAGGTGGGCCTTGTTTTTCACACGTTTTAATTTTGTGGTTTAATTTCTTCCTGGCACTAAGAATGTTAAGGCGGATGCCCTCTCGAGGAGTTTCCTGGCGGACTCTCCTGAGTTATCTGATCCTTCTGTTATTTTGAAAGATGGTATAGTTCTTTCCGCCATCTCGCCCAATTTGAGGCTGGCTCTGGAGGGGTGTCAGGAGGATAAGCCCGAGCGCTGCCCTGTTGGGAAATTGTTTGTCCCGGACCAGTGGAAAAAGAGTGTGATGTCTGAGATTCATTGTTCCGCGCTGGCCGGTCATCCCGGAATTTTTGGTACCAGAGACTTGGTTAGTCGGTCCTTTTGGTGGCCTACCTTGTCTCGTGATGTCAGGGAATTTGTGCAGTCCTGCGGGACTTGCTCTCGCTCCAAGCCTTGCTCTCGCTCTAGTGGTTTGTTGATGCCATTGCCTGTGCCCAAGAGACCATGGACCCATATCTCTATGGATTTAATTTCCGACCTCCCTGTTTCTCAGAGAATGACCATCATCTGGGTGATTTGTGATAGGTTTTCCAAGATGATACATCTTGTGCCATTACCTAAGTTGCCTTCCTCCTCTGAATTGGTGCCTTTGTTCCTTCAGCACGTGGTTCGTTTACACGGCATTCCTGAGAACATTGTGTCTGACAGAGGAGTCCAGTTTGTTTCAAGATTTTGGAGGACCTTTTGTTCTAAACTTGGTGTTCAATTGTCTTTCTCCTCGGTGTTTCATCCTCAGACCAATGGTCAAACTGAGAGAACAAACCAGACTTTGGAGACTTATCTAAGATGCTTTGTGTCTGCTGATCAGGATGACTGGGTCTCTTTTTGCCTTTGGCTGAGTTTGCTCTTAATAGGGCTAGCTCTGCCACTTTGATGTCTCCATTTTTCTGTAATTCTGGGTTTCACCCTCGATTTTCTTCAGGACAGACGGAGGCTTCTGTCTGTCCAGGTGTTGACTCTGTTGTGGAGCGTATGCAACAGATTTGGGACCAGGTAGTGGAGAGGTTGTCCCTCTCTCAGGAGAGGGCCCAGCGGTTTGCTAACCGGCATAGGACTGATGGTCCTCGGTTTAAAGTGGGGGACTTGGTCTGGTTGTCCTCAAAAAATATTCCTATGAGAGTGGCATCTCCTAAATTTAAGCCTAGGTTCATTGGACCTTATAAGATCATGGAGATTCTTAATCCTGTTTCTTTTCGTTTGCTTCTTCCAGGGACATTTAAGATCCATAACGTGTTCCACAAGTCCTTGTTGAAGAGGTTTGTTGAGCCAGTGGTTCCTACTACTGTGCCTCCTGACCCTGTTTTGGTTGAGGGCAATCTGGAGTATGTGGTTGAGAAAATATTGAATTCTCGTTTTTCTAGACGGAAACTCCAGTATTTGGTTAAGTGGAGAGGTTATGGTCAGGAAGACAATTCTTGGGTGTTTGCTTCGGACATCCATGCTAGGAGACTCATCCGTGCGTATCATAGAACTCATCCTGACCGACCTGGTTGCTCAAGTGAGGGTTCGGTGACCCCTCCTCAAGGGGGGGTACTGTTGTGAATGGACTTGAAATGAGTTCTGAGCAGAGGCTCCCTCTGGTGGTTACAAGCGGTACTGGACTGTCCAGTGAAGATTGTGAGGAGTGGGAATCAGGTGTTACTGACTTATATAAGGGAGTCGCCTTCCCATCAGGGTTGCCGGTGATCAATTGTTCTGGTCTCACTCCATGATTCCTGTTTCCCTTGTAGCCTGCTGTGTCGTGTCTGCATCTCCTGCTAACAGATAAGACATTTTCTTCTTTTTGTTTTTGTGCTTTATTTTTGCATTTTGTCCTGCACTTCTGTGGGGCCTTCAGGGTCCCCTCCGGGGGCTTTTGCCCTCTCAGTTTAGTTCAGCCACTGATGTTTGTACTTTTGCTTTTCCAGTTTCTTCAGTGGCTGCTGTTTTGATTTTGTTACACCAGAGAACTAATTTAGGTGGTAGAGGTCGTGTGATCTCAGGTGTTTTTGAAATTAGTAGAGTTGGTGCTTTGCAGGGTTTTTTGGGATTGCAGTAAGTACCCTTCCTATCCTTTTCTATTTAGTTAGTTTGGGCCCCAACGTTTGCTCATACTATTTTCTGTCTGTGTCAGTATTTCTTCTTGTCTAACAGTCATTACATGTTTGGGGCTTTGCTATGTTCTTTGGGGATCTGCTCCGGGGCAGATAGCTTTCCTATTTCTATCTTTAGGTGTAGTTAGTTTCTCAGGCTGTGACGAGGAGTCTAGGACCAACGTAGGAACGCTCCACGGCTGCCTCTAGTTGTGGTGGTTAGTCAGGGCTACTGCAATCTCATAGATTCCAACTGCTCTGGTGTATTGCCTTTTTTACCTGCACTCCTCAGTTACCGAATCATAACAGGATTCCCTGTTCCCTCTGTCTCATGATTCTATGTCATTAGCGATTCAAATTGACAGACGTTTGCGTGAGCGGAAAGGTATGCGTGGAATAATGTTGCCTTGTGAACCTGCTTCTGAATCCATGCAGTGTGATAGAGTGGTTTCTGGGGCACAGCGTCATGAATTTCGAAAGCGCAATGGGTTATGTTTCTACTGTGGTGATGCCTCTCATGCTATTTCTGTCTGCCCTAAGCGGGGAAGACGTTTTGCTCGCTCAGTTGTCTTGGGTAGTGTTCAGACTAAGTTTTTGTTAACTGTTACCCTGATATGCTCTCTGTCCTCATTTTCTGCTCAGGCTTTTGTTGATTCTGGAGCAGCTATTAACCTGATGGATTTTGATTTTGCTAAACTTTGTGGGTTTCCCTTGATACCCCTACGGAAGTCTATTCCCCTACTGGGGATCGATTCTACCCTTTTGGCTGAGAATAAACCTCAGTTCTCTACTCAGGTGATAATGAGGGTAGAACCTGATCATCAGGAGAGTTGCAAATTTTTGGCTCTGTATAATCTGCATGACATTATCGTACTGGGTTTCCTTGGTTACAGTCTCATAATCCTGTTTTGGATTGGAAATCTGTGTCTGTTACCAGTTGGGGCTGTCAATTGTTAATACCAACACTCCTGTTTTTTCTGCCTCCCCCAGGCTCAGGATGTTCCTGACTTTTTGATTGATTTTTCTGATGTGTTTAGCGAAAGTAAATCTGCATCCTTACCTCCCCATAGGAGCTATGACTGCGCTATTGAATTAGTGCCTGGAAGTAAATTCCCTAAAGGTCGCCTTTTTAACTTGTCTGTACCTGAACATGACGCTATGCGGTCTTATATCAAGGAGTCATTGGAGAAGGGTCATATCAGACCATCCTCTTCACCCTTAGGTGCCGGTTTTTCTTTGTGGCCAAAAAGGATGGTTCATTAAGGCCATGTATTGATTATCGTCTCTTGAACAATATTACTGTGAAATATCAATATCCGTTACCCTTGATCTCTGATCTGTTTTCCAGGGTGAAAAACGCTACTTGGTTTACCAAGCTTGACCTCAGGGGGGCATATAACCTTATTCGCATTAACCACGGGGATGAATGGAAGACGGCATTTAATACCCCTGAGGGGCATTTTGAGTACCTTGTGATGCCCTTTGGGCTCTCTAATGCTCCTTCTGTCTTCCAGTCCTTCATGAATGACATTTTCAGGGATTTTGTGGATAAATTTCTGATTGTTTATTTGGATGATATCTTGATTTTTTCCAATGACTGGGACTCTCATGTAAAACATGTTCGGACTGTGTTCCAGATTTTGAGAGAGAATGCTCTGTATGTGAAGGGATCAAAGTGTCTTTTTGGCGTTCAGAGGATCTCATTTCTGGGTTCATTATGTCCCCATCTGTTATTGAAATGGACCCGGTCAAAGTTCAGGCTATCTGTGATTGGGTCCAACCTACTTCTTTAAAGGCTCTTCAAAGATTCTTGGGTTTTGCCAATTTTTATTGTAAATTTATTGGTAATTTCTCTGTTATTGTTAAACCATTAACTGATTTGACCAAGAAGGGTTCTGATGTGGTGAATTGGCCTCCTGAGGCAGTCTCTGCATTTCAGGAACTTAAGCAGAGATTCACTTCTGCTCCTGTTCTACGGCAGCCTGATGTTTCTCTACCATTTCAGGTGGAGGTTGATGCCTCTGAAATTGGGGCAGGTGCCGTTTTGTCCCAAAGAGATCCAGAGACCTCTAAAAGTAACCCTTGTGCCTTTTTCTCTCGAAAATTTTCTCCCACTGAACGTAATTATGACGTGGGTAATCAGAGTTATTAGCCATGAAGTGGGCTTTTGAAGAGTGGAGACATTGGCTGGAGGGAGCCAAACATCAGGTGGTGGTCCTTACTGACCATAAGAATCTAGTTTATCTGGAATCTGCCAAGCGACTTAATCCTAGACAGGCCAGGTGGGCCTTGTTTTTCACACGTTTTAATTTTGTGGTTTCATTTCTTCCTGGCACTAAAAATGTTAAGGCGGATGCCCTCTCGAGGAGTTTCCTGGCGGACTCTCCTGAGTTATCTGATCCTTCTGTTATTTTGAAAGAGGGTGTAGTTCTTTCCGCCATCTCGCCCAATTTGAGACTGGCTCTGGAGGGGTGCCAGGAAGATAAGCCCGAGCGCTGCCCTGTTGGGAAATTGTTTGTCCCGGACCAGTGGAAAAAGAGTGTAATGTCTGAGATTCATTGTTCCGCGTTGGCCGGTCATCCTGGAATTTTTGGTACCAGGGACTTGGTTGGTCGGTCCTTTTGGTGGCCTACCTTGTCTCGTGATGTCAGGGAGTTTGTGCAGTCCTGCGGGACTTGCTCTTGCTCCAAGCCTTGCTCTCGTTCTAGTGGTTTGTTGATGCCATTACCGGTGCCCAAGAGACCATGGACCCATATCTCTATGGATTTCATTTCCGACCTCCCTGTTTCTCAGAGAATGACCGTCATCTGGGTGATTTGCGATAGGTTTTCCAAGATGATACATCTTGTGCCATTACCTAAGTTGCCTTCCTCCTCTGAATTGGTGCCTTTGTTCCTTCAGCACGTGGTTCGTTTACACGGCATTCCTGAGAACATTGTGTCTGACAGAGGAGTCCAGTTTGTTTCCAGATTTTGGAGGACCTTTTGTTTTAAAATTGGTGTTCAATTGTCTTTCTCCTCGGCGTTTCATCCTCAGACCAATGGTCAAACTGAGAGAACAAACCAGACATTGGAGACTTATCTAAGATGCTTTGTGTCTGCTGATCAGGATGACTGGGTCTCTTTTTTGCCTTTGGCTGAGTTTGCTCTTAATAATAGGGCTAGCTCTGCCACTTTGATGTCTCCATTTTTCTGTAATTCTGGGTTTCACCCTCGATTTTCTTCTGGACAGACGGAGGCTTCTGTCTGCCCGGGTGTTGACTCTGTTGTGGAGTGTATGCAACAGATTTGGGACCAGGTAGTGGAGAGGTTGTCCCTCTCTCAGGAGAGGGCCCAGCGGTTTGCTAACCGGCATAGGACTGATGGTCCTCGGTTTAAAGTGGGGGACTTGGTCTGGTTGTCCTCAAGAAATATTCCTATGAGAGTGGCATCTCCTAAATTTAAGCCTAGGTTCATTGGACCTTATAAGATCATGGAGATTCTTAACCCTGTTTCTTTTCGTTTGCTTCTTCCAGGGACATTTAAGATCCATAACGTGTTCCACAAGTCCTTGTTGAAGAGGTTTGTTGAGCCAGTGGTTCCTACTGCTGTGCCTCCTGACCCTGTTTTGGTTGAGGGCAATCTGGAGTATGTGGTTGAGAAAATATTGAATTCTCGTTTTTCTAGACGGAAACTCCAGTATTTGGTTAAATGGAGAGGTTATGGTCAGGAAGACAATTCTTGGGTGTTTGCTTCGGACATCCATGCTAGGAGACTCATCCGTGCGTATCATAGAACTCATCCTGACCGACCTGGTTGCTCAAATGAGGGTTCGGTGACCCCTCCTCAAGGGGGGGGTACTGTTGTGAATAGGCTGGAAATGAGTTCTGAGCAGAAGCTCCCTATGGTGATTACAAACGGTACTGGACTGTCCAGTGAAGATTGTGAGGATTGGGAATCAGGTGTTACTGACTGGTCTTATATAAGGGAGTCACCTTCCCATCAGGGTTGCCGGTGATCAATTGTTCTGGTCTCAATCCTTGATTCCTGTTTCCTTGGTAGCCTGCTGTGTCGTGTCTGAATCTCCTGCTAACAGATAAGACATTTTCTTCTTTTTGTTTTTGTGCTTGATTTTTGCATTTTGTCCTGCACTTCTGTGGGGGCCTTCAGGGTCCCCTCTGGGGGCTTTTGCCTCTCAGTTCAGTTCAGCCACTGATGTTTGTACATTTGCTTTTTTCAGTTTTTTTCAGTGGCTGCTGTTTTGTTTTTGGTTACACCAGAGAACTAATTTAGGTGGTAGAGGTCGTGTGATCTCAGGTGTTTTTGAAATTAGTAGAGTTGGTGCTTTTCAGGGTTTTTTGGGATTGCAGTAAGTGCCCTTCCTATCCTTTTCTATTTAGTAAGTTTGGGCCCCAACGTTTGCTCATACTATTTTCTGTCTGTGTCAGTATTTCTTCTTGTCTAACCGCCATTACATGTTTGGGGGCTTTCTATGTTCTTTGGGGATCTGCTCCGGGGCAGATAGCTTTCCTCTTTCTATCTTTAGGTGTAGTTAGTTTCTCAGGCTGTGACGAGGCGTCTAGGACCAACGTAGGAACGCTCCACGGCTGCCTCTAGTTTTGGTGGTTAGTCAGGGTACTGCAATCTCATAGTTTCCAACTGCTCTGGTGTATTTCCTTTTTTGCCTGCTCTCCTCAGCTACCAAATCATAACAGATTTTCATGGTCAATTTTGACCTGACACTTGGATCAAAATTGGACATGTCTCCTAATTTTTTTCCACACTCCACTGGGTCTGAGGAAAACAATCGGACATTGCCACAGCCCCATAGAATAACATGGTAAAATCCATGGACAGCACATGTCCGAGAAAATCGGTCATGTGCACGAGCCCTTAAACTATGGTTTTACATTTAAGAACCATTTTACAGTTACTTTATGGATATAATATAGATACCAAATTGAGTAATGTTGTATATTCATTGCATTTCCTATTTTGACCAGATGTTCGATCACATTTTTTAAGGTACAGAGCTCCATCAATACAAATGCAATATATACCAGAGCTGTTTTGTAGATAAATTATTCATTCTATATGTAACTGTAAAATTATTTTCAAAGAAGAACATATGCTTGAAAGGTTGTCTAAAATAAGAAATCTTACGCATCTGAACTGTACCGATCATGTCCCATCTATACATCTTTCATGTTGTAATTACCTTGCTATCTATAATATAGATGATAATTGTTTGACTTTTTTATGGCAATACCAAGTACTTCAAGGTCTTGGCAAATAGCAAAAGAATTACTTTAACATGTGGGCTCTCATGAAATTGCAAAGATCTGTATTTATTTAATTAAAAGGGATGACCACGGACAACCCCTTCTCAATTACTATATTCCCCCATGTAACATAATAATAGTCCGTACCCACCACGGGTGTTCCCAATAGTGCAGCATATCAGGCAGAGAGGCTATAAAAAGGCACTTACATGAATGGATGTTTTGTTTGTCTGGCGTCCAAACGCACATTTCGCTTCTTTGTCGTTATTTAATGATAAATAATAAACTTTAGTATTTTACTGGCAATTTATACTGTTCGTTAATTCTGGTGTCTGATTTTCAGTTTTAGCCCTCCCACTGTTGTTTTGGGGTTTTCTATGTAGTTCTTTTCATTCTACAGGGTGTTTTTGTTTTTCATGGGGATTATAATAATTGAGAAGGGGTTGTCAGAGTATTGGACCATTCCTTTGAGCTACCTCTTTTGTACATCACAAAGATGTTGTGCCCTTTTTGAGTGAGTATAGCCATCAAGCTCCTCACCCTCTTCTGGTGAAGCCAAATCCATTTAAACAGTAAGCATCATTTTAATTCTTATTTTATAAATCAATGGTACACATGAAAATAAGAAACTTTGTAATACATCTCATCAGAGAAATCTGTTTCCTTATGCATCAGGACTGATCATCTTCAAAATTCTCAATTCCTGAGTAAAATCTGTATTCAGTGAAGACAAATTTTTTCATTACTGAGATAAGAGATGGCAGTTACTAATGATAAGATCCCCCTGACGAAGGCAACGTGCCGAAACGCGCGTTGGGAGGGCGTTCATTTGGGTTCGCAGGAGCAGTACTAGCCGTAAGTTATTGTGGTTATTTGTCTATTATTACTCTTTACAGCAAGTGGTTCTGTGTATGTCCTGGGTTCATGCATACAATATCCACACACTAATTTTGGGTTGTCTATTTTACATTGTATCATACTGACACCTAGTGGTGTCTTTTTATGCACTTGTACACTTGCACCTTTATTTATATATTATATTGTTCACGCTTATATCATGTTATCACTGTGATTTTTTTTAGCACTGTGGATATTTGCATGTTTATAACCCTTATGTTACTGCCCTTGCTGCTTTTTACATATATGATGTATATTTTAGCATATTTTTAACTCCAATTCCTGTGTATTACTTAATATAATTAAATAAAATATATATATTTTTTATTGGACATATGGTCGTTCTGTGTGTCTTTTTGGTGTTGTTCTTCTTGTATATGCGACTGTCCACTTAAAATATTTGTCCAATTTCTGCTGGCAGGCTGATTGCTTTATAATTGAATTTGACATTTTTTAATTTTTCTGCTGGCAAATTCCTCGTTCTTGTTTTTGATAAGATTCTATGTAGAGGGGAGAGTGGATGAGAGGGAGAAGCTAGAAACAGAGCTCCCTCCCCTTGCAGAGCTTTCTGGTTTTGGGGGTCAGTAAATAGGTTAGGGTTCTTTTCTCCGCTTTTTGGAGAGGGCTTAAAGTTGTGACATTTTTAGTAGCCACTTGGGAGAAGCTAATAGAAAGCATGCTCTTTGACTTGCAAAGAAAATAAATCTCAGATACATAAATTTACAGGTTTGAAATACGACAGACATACATACGTCCGTTTCAGTGTAAAAACTACGCTTATCAACAAACCTATTTTGGAACAATCAAAAAAAAAACTCCCACCTCAGCCCAGTAGATAAATATGGACGGAGAGTAAATGGTCATTTCTTAACTATACTGATCTCATCTATTTTCCAATTTTCTTTCTACTCTAAAATTGCTAAAGCTGTCTCTGACCAACAAACTACAATCAAGTCATGAATGCGTTAGACATTCTGCAATGCTAAATAATATCCCCAGTCCATAGGACTCCTCGTCATCACACGTTGCTCCTGTATGTTTTATGGCCTTTCATAGGCCAATCCACATTGACCCATTTTAGCAAGACTTTCTGAACATCAACCCTCTTATAGAGTTTACACAGATCGATCAGCTGCTCCACAGTCCTCTCACTGTTCCGTAGCAAGAAACCGATGGTCGGACTAGGCTGCCTCTGCTCCAGGAAACATAATTCATCGTAACTCATTCCCCACTTGCTGGCAAAATTTCTCCAGTTTTTCACTGTAGGATGGCAGGGATCCAATTTTATCTTCAGAATATACAGAAGATCTTCATCATCCAGCAAGTCACTAATTGTTGGTGGCGAGTTTGTTTCACTGTTTTCTTTGTAAGAATTAGTTAAATCTGTGAAAAAGAAAATCAAGAATAAATGTATGTACCAGGGGCAATTAATTCATATGCTCGAGGAAAATAATTACAAAAACGACATATGACCCAGTGAACCATAGTCATCATTTTCTAAAATAAAAAAATCTTTAAAGAGTTTGACCCAAGATGAAAGCTGGTGGTTGACAGAATCTTAAAACTTTGTCAGTTCAACCAGTTGGGTTGTCAATTTGTTTATCATGGCAAATGCAAGTAATGAGGGTCATAGAGTAAGGAAGATTTTGATCAAAGAAAAATTCTGATAAGAAGCGAAAACCTACCTCTAGTTCTGGAGCCCACCTTCTCTCTGAAGCAGAAGTACTGGTGTCATGGTACAATGCAATTCAGCACTAATTTTAGTCTTTCCATCAGTCTCATAGGCACTAAATGGACCGGAGGGACACATACCTGACCACCACTCCATCTACCCTCCTTCTCACCAAGTTAATGCGGTGAGAAGTAGCAGAAGACTTGTGACACCTGTTTTAGTAACTGGTGGAGGTCAACAGAGTAGACATTAAATCCCATAACTACCTTGATGATAAATGCTGATATGTGAAAACTCCTTTAAATAATAAAATTGTGCCTGCTTGTGGGCACCATGAGGACAGCTCAGTGAACATGGATTTGTAAAGATTTGAGCGAACTTATTGCATAACATTTTGTACTGTACAGCTACCACTGAAACGGCCGTAATAAACATGGACACTGAAAACTCCACTGCTTCCCCTAGAAGTAACTGCAACAATTGGAGCAAAATTCCTTTAAGCTTTTGTAGCTAATGGACAGGTCTTTTATGGAGTATTGATCCCTCTAAGCCAGGGGTGGAGAACCTCAGGCCTGTGTGACCTCTTATCCAGCTCCCGGGCAGATTCCCAGGGACTGCAACGCTCGGGCTGGCTGCTGCGCTTTGACAGCTTCGGGCCTTTAAATTTCTTATTACTCTTAACGCTGTGGAGCGGGCAATGAAAGATTATGTGCTCACGATGGTCAGTGCCAGTGTCAGGTTGCATTTTGTGGTGCAGTTAGCACTGAATGCACTCCCACCCCACAAAGGACAGCATCTCCTGTGATGTCTATGCTGCAGCCCCATGTCTCCTGTGATGTATATACCACAGTCCAATATCTCTCTGGTGATATCTATACCGCAGCTCCATGTCTCTCGTGATGTATATACTGCAGTTCCATGTCTCTCTAGTGATGTCTATGCTCAAACCCCATGTCTACTGTGATGAATATACTACAGTCCCATATCTCTCTGGTGATGTATATGCTCAGCCCCATGTCTCCTGTGATATCTGTTATGTTTCGGTAGCTGAGGAGGACAGGGACAACAGCGGGGCAGCCGAACACCTGAGATGTTGGTAACTGATGGGTTGCAGATTCCTAAACTAACGACACAACTAGAGGTAGCCGTGGAGCGTTCCTACGTTGATCCTAGATGCCTCGTCACAGCCTGAGAGATAACTACACCTAAAGGCAGAAAGATGAAAGCTATCTGCCCCGAACAGATCCCCAAAGAAAATAGGAAGCCCCCAAACATATAATGGCAGTTAGACAAGATGAAAATACAAACATAGGCAGAAAATAGACTGAGCAAACGCTGGGGCCACAAGCTGACTAAATAGGATAGGACAGGAGAGATTACTTTCTGCAACCCAGAAAACCCTACAAAAATCCAACAATTCTGATTACAAAAATACTGAGATCACACGATCTCGCCACCCACTATATCAGATCTCAGTGTGAACAAAAACCAAGCCGCAGTCACTGAAAAAACAGGAAAAAGCAAATGAGCAAATAACAGTGGCTGCAGAAAAACTGTGAGGAGCTCAGGCCCCAGGAGGGGACCTGGCTGACCTCCACAAAAGTGAAGAAAACAATGCAAAAAGCAAGCACAAAAAGAAAAGCAAAAAATATCTTATCTGAAAGCAGGAGATGCAGACAGGACTCCAGCAAACTTCCAAATGAACCAGGAACCACAATTGAGGCAAGCACAATTGATCACCGGCAACCATCATGGGAGGGAACCTCCCTTATATCAGACCAGTCCGTGATTCCAGATTGCCACTCCTCGCTGAAAGGTTCAGTACTGTCTGTAACCACCAGAGGGAGCCTCTGCTCAGAAACCATCTCTAGCACATTCATAACAGATATCTATGCTGCAGCCCCATGTCTCTCGTGATGTATATACTGCAGTTCCATGTCTCTCTAGTGATGTCTATGCTGCATCTCCATGTCTACTGTGATGTGTATACCACATTCTCATATCTCTCTTGTGATGTCTATAAACTTTGCCCCATGTATATATAGCAGCTTAGGTGTTCGTTTCTCCTATGTTATTTACGGACTATAAGACGCACCAGACCATAATTCGCACCTAGGTTTTAGAGGAGGAAATTAGGAAAAAATTTTAAGCAAAAACTGTGGTGAAATCTTTACTTAATATCCCCTATCCTGGTATATATGATCCCCTCATCCCCATCCTGATACACAAGGCCCCCTCATCCCTATCCTGGTATACATGGCCCCCTCATCCCTAATCTGGTAAGCATGGCTCCCTTATCCCTAATCTGGTGTGCATAGCCCCCTTATCCCTATCCTGGTATGCATGGCCTCCTCATCCCTAGCCTGGCATGCATGCCCCCTTATCTCTAGCCTGGTATGCATGGTCCCCCTCATCTCTATTCTGGCAGGAATTTACGCCCTCATTCCTATCCTTGTATGCATGGCCCCATCCTTAACCTTGTATGATTGACCTTAATCCCCATCCTGGTATGCATGGCTCCATCCTTAGGGTGGGTTCACATTAGCGTTCGACTCCGCAGCTTGGTGCTGCGGACTTCTTCGCCTACTTCCGCATGCGTCCTGCGTACCTATCTTTAACATTGGGTATGCAGGGACATGCGTTGTATGCGGATGCGTCCGCATGCGGCGTTTTGACGTGCCGCCGAATGCAACATGTTGCATTTTCTTGCGTTCGCCGGGCACGTCAAAACGCCGCATATGGATGCAACCGCATACAACGCATGTCCCTGCGTACCCAATGTTAAAGATAGGTATGCAGGACGCATGCGGAAGTAGGCAAAGAAGTCCGCAGCACCAAGCTAATGTGAACCCAGCCTAAGGATGGGGCCATGCATACCAGGAAGTGAAAATCTAGCCAACAAATAGCCAACAAAACTGTGAGAGGAAAATTGTCCAGACTGCATGGCCCTGCCCGCATTGTTCCTCCCACCTCATTTGCATTTGATTATAAAGATAATTTTCTCCAAAACTAGCCAACAGATTTTTATATTAAAGGTAAATCTTTTATTTGTATTAGGACCTTTGCTCGCTTTGAAACAGATTTCTGACTTTACAGACAGGGGACAAATTGTTTCAGTGTCATATTAACCTACTGATATGAGGTTAATCTGAAGGTTAACTCTATTTCTCCCAGCAGACTCTGGCTTTCAGTCATAGGGGTGGTCCGGCATGTCTTCAGTCACCACTTACTACATAGTGGCGTCTGAAACCACACTTCCGCACTGACTGACAGCCAGCTCTGTACTGATGCACTGCTAAGCTGGCTGTCAGTCATTGCTGGGGCGAGGTTTCAGCCGCTGTTCACTTTGTACTGAGCAGTGACTAAAGCCACGCCGGCAGCACCTGTATGTCTAAAAGTATGTCTAAAAGTCTGAGGGTGTCGGGAGGAATACAATTAATTTCCTCCAGCAGCTGTCCCGCGAGGCCTGGCCCCAATAACGTTGGAACTGTGCCAGTATGGGAGGGGAGTATATGTTATTTTAATTTCACAAGGTAATTTCACAAGGTTGAACTAATTTATTTAAAAAGGGGTTGTCCACTACACTTTGGCTGCACTGTCCACCAATTTAATATGAACATGGAGACCCCGGGAACGGACATATCACTGATGCAACCTGTGCAGTCGCACAAGGGCCCAGGATGTAAGGGGTCCACATCTACCTCCAACACAGGTGGAATCGTGCATTATAATGAGCTATTAGACTGGAAAGAGTCCACATATTGTTCTTGCATAGGGCACTTTTATGTCTACGTGGAGCCCTGTAGAAAATTGTGAGCGCTCAGACCCTAACAAGTAAGTGCCTGATAATCTAACCACACAGAGTCAATACGTTACTGATGTTACTAACTGATTATCCAATGAGATCTGCAAAACTTTGTAAAATGGGAATTTATCCTACCAGATAGAGCGTTTATGGTGGTCACAGGACAGCCATTTTCTTCTGACTGGAAAGCAAAAAAAAATGAACTCAACTTTTTCGAATTGAGTGCAATATATACCCTAAAAAGTATCGAGAAGTGGGACAGGTTCCTTACCTGCTTTATTCCATCAGCGTCACCTATGGTGGCCGGTATGGGATGAGCTGGATTCTCTGCTATGATATAATCTGCAGGACAACT